>JBBDGP010001358.1:5427500-6027500 GCA_037952835.1 Lithobates septentrionalis
TAGTTTAATTTTGTTTTTTTGGCACTTTGATGTTCTGTTTAATCATTCTGACCTTCCCACATAGTCCTGTTGTTGTAGATGCTCTCTTTTCTGCTTGCATGTTTACCTTTTTTGTGAGATCATGTGAATTTTCTACAGCTCAGGGCGGATTATAGGAGTTATTCAGGCGTTTTTACAACGTTTTCAATTCATTTCAATGGAGAGGGGCGTTTTTGAAGTGCTTTTTTCAACGCCCAAAAGCTGCTCCAAAGATGCTGCTTGCAGGACTTTTCTCAACGCCCCGCCAGCGCAACGCCTCAGTGTAAAAGGGTCCATTGAGATGCATGGGGAGCGTTTTATGAGCGTTTTAATAGCATTATTTTTAGCACTAAAACGCTGCAAAAATGCCTTGGTGTGAAAGGGATTTAAATGTTCTGCAGCAAAACTTTGAGACCCCTTTCACACCGAGCCACCTATAGCGTCGGCGGTAAAACGCCGCTATTTTTAGCAGCGTTTTACCGTCGGATTTGCGGTGCATTTCGGCCGCTAGCGGGGCGCTTTTACCCCCGCTAGTGGCCGAGAAAGGGTTAAAACCGCCCGCAATGCGCCGCAATATCGGCGTTTTGCCGGCGGTATCCCAGCGCTGTCCCATTGATTTCAAGGCAGGTAAACACACCGCTCCTTCACCGCTCCAAAGAAGCTGCTGGCAGGACTTTTCCTGACGTCCTGCCAGTGCAGCTCTCCGGTGTGAAAGCCCTCGGGCTTTCACACTGGAGACAATGCTGCAGCTGTTTGAGGGCGGATTGCAGGCGCTATTTTTAATGCTATAGCGCCTGCAAAACGCCCTCGGTGTGAAAGGGGTCTGAACGAGCTTCAACATGCTTCTTCTTGCGAGGAGCACCTGGTCATGGCTGGTTTTTCGTAAAATTATGTTCCTTCCACTTCAGCAACAGTGCTCACTAGAACATTCAGAGGTTTAGAAACCCTTCTGTAACCAATGCCATCAGTATGTTTTGTAACAATAAAGTTGTGAAGGTCTTGAGGGAGCTCTTTACTTTTACCCATCATGAGATGTTTCTTGTGTGACACCTCAGTAATGAGACACCTTTTTATAGGCCATCAATTAAGACTGAACCAGCCGATATTAATTTGCACTGACAAGGGGGAGGACGCGTTCTAATTACCGATAGATTTTAGCTGGTGTCTTGACTTTCCATGCCTTTTTGCACCTCCCTTTCTTCATGTGTTCAATACTTTTCCCCTGTGGCATTCCATTTTATTACACATAACTTAATTTCTGAACTTACTTGTTTTGGTTTCTTTGTATGTATGGATTGTATGGGTTGTTACCAACATGTTGTGAAAATGTAATGTCCATAGCACCTTTAGAAATATATTTACCTAGAAAAATGGTGATGTGTTCAAAAAAAAAAAAAAATATATATATATATATATATATATATATATATATATATATATATATATGTATGTATGTATATATTGAACACATCACCATTTTTCTAGGTAAATATTTAAATATATTTCTAAAGGTGCTATGGACATGAAATTTTCACAACATGTTGGTAACAATATATATATATATATATATATATATATATATATATATATATATATATATATATATAGTGCTGTCCACCGCATTGAACTTTGCATTTTTTCCCATTGGGAATGTGCACGGTTTGATTTTGGTCCAGAGCTGTTTTCACCTCCAGCTAAATAAAAGTTAGCAAATCTGCAAGACAGAGTAGGGACTGGCCAGAGGGGAATCACTGATGCAGTTGTCCAGCTTGAACATGCATTGCAATATATGGTAACTAAGAATCCCCATTTTACAAGCAAAAGTTTTCTATTGGTAGGGCAACACCTCCTTAATATCTCATGTGTTGTATACAGTATCCCACAAAACTGATTACACCCTTCACATTTTTGTAAATATTTTATTCTATCTTTTCATGTGACAACACTAAAGAAATGACACTTTGCTACAATGTAAAGTAGTGAGTGTACAGCTTGTATAACAGTGTAAATTTGCTGTCCTCTCAAAATAACTCAACACACAGCCAATAATGTCTAAACTGTTGGCAACAAAAGTGAGTACACCCCTAAGTGAAAATGTCCAAATTGTGCCCAATTAGCCATTTTCCCTCCACGGTGTCATGTGACTCGTTAGTGTTACAAGGTCTCAGGTGTGAATGGGGAGCAGGTGTGTTAAATTTGGTGTTATCGCTCTCACTCTCTCATACTGGTCTCTGGAAGTTCAACATGACACCTCATGGCAAAGAACTCACTGAGGATCTGAAAAAAATAATTGTTGCTCTACATAAAGATAGCCTAGGCTATAAGAAGATTGCCAAGACCCTAAAACTGAGCTGCAGCATGGTGGCCAAGTCCATACAGCGCTTTAACAGGACAGGTTCCATTCAGAACAGGCTTCGCCATGGTCGACCAAAGAAGTTGAGTGCACATGCTCAGCGTCATATCCAGACGTTGTCTTTGGGAAATAGACGTATGAGTGCTGCCAGCATTGCTGCAGAGGTTGAAGGGGTGGGGGGTCAGCCTGTCAGTGCTCAGATAATACGCCGCACACTGCATCAAATTGGTCTGCATGGCTGTCATCCCAGAAGGAAGCCTCTTCTAAAGATGATGCACAAGAAAGCCCGCAAAGAGTTTGCTGAAGACAAGCAGACTAAGGATATGGATTACTGGAACCATGTCCTGTGGTCTGAGACCAAGATAAACTTATTTAGTTCAGATGGTGTCAAGCGTGTGTGGCAGCAACCAGGTGAGGAGTACAAAGACAAGTGTGTCTTTCCTACAGTCAAGCATGGTGGTGGGAGTGTCATGGTCTGGGGCTGCATGAGTGCTGCCGGGACTGGGGAGCTACAGTTCATTGAGGGAACCATGAATGCCAACATGTACTGTGACATACTGAAGCAGAGAATGATCCCTCCCTTCGGAGACTGGGCCGCAGGGCAGTGTTTTAACATAATAACGACCCCAAACACACCCCCCAAGACGACCACTGCCTTGCTAAAGAAGCTGAGGGTAAAGGTGATGGACTGGCCAAGCATGTCTCCAGACCTAAACCCTATTGAGCATCTGTGGGGCATCCTCAAATGAATGGTGGAGAAGCGCAAGGTCTCTAACATCCACCAGTTCTGTGATGTCATCATGGAGGAGTGGAAGAGGACTCCAGTGGCAACCTGTGAAGCTCTGGTGAACTCCATGCCCAAGAGTGTTAAGGCAGTGTTGGAAAATAATGGTGGCCACACAAAATATTGACACCTTGAGCCCAATTTGGACATTTTCACTTAGGGGTGTACTCACTTTTGTTGCCAGCGGTTTAGACATTAATGGCTGTGTGTTGAGTTATTTTGAGGGGGCAGCAAATTTACACTGTTATACAAGCTGTACACTCACTACTTTACATTGTAGCAAAGTGTCATTTCTTCAGTGTTGTCACATGAAAAGATATAATAAAATATTTACAAAAATGTGAGGGGTGTACTCACTTTTGTGAGATACTGTATAATTAGCTATTTATTTATTTAGCGCTGTCAATGTACGCAGCGCTTTACATATACATTGTACATTCACATCAGTCCCTACCCTCAAGGAGCTTACAATCTAAGGTCCCTAACTCGCATTCATACATATATTAGGGACAATTTAGACAGGATCCAATTAACCTACCAGCATGTCTTTGGAGTGTGGGAGGAAACCGGAGCACCCGGAGGAAACCCACGCAGGCACAGGGAGAACATGCAAACTCCAGGCAGGTAGTGTCATGGTTGGCAGTTACAAGCATCACTCCCACAGGCAGAGGCATGATGGGAATTGTAGTTCCGCAACAGCTGGAGGGCTGCCAGTTTGACACTCCTGCATTAAAGTGATTGTAAAGGCTCGTTTAAAAAAAAATTAAAATAACAAACATGTTATACTTGCCTGCTCTATGCAGTTGGTTTTGCACAGAGCAACGCAGATCCTCCTCTTCTCGAGTCCCTCTTTGCTGCTCTTGGCTCCTCCCTCCTATCGAGTGCCCCCCCCCCACAGTCAGCAGCTTCCTATGGGGGCACTGGAGCCAAGTCAGAGCTCCATGTGTCCATTCAGACACGGAGCCCCGACCCCGCCCCCTCTCATACCTGATTGGCTGACTGACTTTGATTGATAGCTGCGGGAGCCAATGGTGTCACTGCTGCTGTGTCTCAGCCAATCAAGAGGAGAGTTCCGGACAGCTTAGAGATTTGTGGACATTGCTGGAGAGAGATGGGGCTCAGGTAAGTAATTAGGGGGGTGCTGGGGAGGCTTAAGATAAAAAACCTTCTGCCCATACAACCCCTTTAAGGCAAAAAAAACCTCATGTGCTGATTGTGTTGCCCTAGCCTCCCCTTATACTTACCTGAACCAGATTTTGATCCAGCGATGTACACAAGAGCAGTCTCTTTCTCCCTCCTCACTGGACAGATTGTAAATCAAATCCTGTAACGAGGGAGAGGGGGGAGGGGCTGAGCCACACTTGTGTGCCAATGGATGAAGGAGTGCCCCCATAGCAATTCGTTTCCTATGCGGGCACTCGCTGAAGAGAAGGATCCAGGAACTCCGGCAGCAGACCAGAGAAGAGGAGGTTCAGCAGGTAAGCATAAAGCTCTTTGTACTTGTCTCTTGGTTCTAAAGGCGGAAGGTTTTTTTTTTTTCCTAATGCATTCTATGCATTAAGATAAGAACATTCTATGTGCCCACCCCGTTGTGATGGCAATGAAGCCCTCGGCGCAGCCCACTGACTCCTGAGAAATGATGACGCACATCTCCCAGGAGCAGTAGCTCCTGGGAGATGTGACCTCAGGAGCCGAGGTGATGAAGGAGGAAGATTTCAATGGACCGCATAGCAACAGGCAAAAAGAGGTAAGTAAAAAAAAAACAAAAAAATTCTCCAAATATTTTTTTTTATATTATTTCATGTACATTAATGAAATTTTTATTTTGGGTGGAACAACACTTTAACCACTTCAATACAGGGCACTTATACACCTTCCTGCCCAGACAAATTTTCAGCTTTCAGCGCTGTCGCAGTTTGAATGACAATTTGCACGGTCATCCAACACTGTACCCAAACTAAATTTTTATCATTTTGTTCCCACAAATAGAGCTTTCTTTTGGTGGTATTTGATCACCTCTGCAGTTTTTATTTTTTGCTAAACAAATAAAAAAAGACAGAAAATTTTGCTTTTGCTTCTGTTAAAATTTTTTGTAAATAAGTAAGTTTTCTGTTTCACTGATGGACACTGATAAGGCGGCACTGACAGGCACTGATAGGGCGGCACCGATGAGGTGGCACCAATGAGCGGGCACTGACGGGCACTGAGGATGGGCACTGATATGCGGCATTGATGGGCACTGGTAGGCGGCACTGATGGGTGGCACTGATATGCAGCACTGATGGGCATTGATAGGCGGCACTGATGGGCACTCATGGGTGGCACTGGTGGGCACTGATAGGCGACACTGATGGGCACTGAAAGGCTGCAAAGATGGGTTCTTATGAGTGGCACTGATGGGCACTGATAGGCGGTACTGCTGGGCACTGATAGGTGACACTGCTGGGCACTGATGGGCACTGATACACGGCACTGATAGGCATCCCTGGTGGCACTGGCAGTGGTAGGCATTGTGAGTGGGCACAGATTAGTATTTCCCTGGGGGTCTAGGGGTCATACCTGGTGGTCCAGGGTGGATGGCTTCCCTGGTAGTCCTGGGCGGCTTCCCTGGTGGTCCTGGGCGGCTTCCCTGGTGGTCCTGGGTGGAATCCGAGGGGGGGCTATGCTGATAAACAACCAGCACAGACCCCCCTGACAGGAGAGCAGCTGATCGGCTCTCCTCTACTCGCGTCTGTCAGACGCGAGTGAGGAAAAGCCGATCACCGGCTCTTCCTATTTACATCGGGATCAGCCATGATTGGACACGGATGAACACATGGTAAAGAGTCTCCGTCAGAGACTCTTTACCTAGATTGGTGTTGCGATGTGTCAGACTGACACCCCGCAACAACGATCGCCGCGGGGCGCACAGCGGCTCAATATCCTGCGGACGTCATATGACGCCCAGTCAGGATATTGAAACCACTTTGCCGCCGTCATTCTGCTATATGGCGGGCAGCAAGTGGTTAAAGTTCCTGGAGTTAGGGTTTAACGGTAAAGTAGAATTTCAGCCTCAACCTAACTAGTCTACTAACAAATGTCCCCTCCCCCCCTGCTAACACCTATGTTGACTATCCTATGTGTTCCTATTTTTAGCTTGCCCTGATCAGCTGCAGGGGAGATGAGAGAGGGCCCGACAATGGCTGGGAATGCCTGGGAGCAGTGATATCACTCATAGGCTCCATGTCCCAGCCATTGTTGGCACTCTCTCCTCTTCCCTGCAGCTGCCAATTACACAGATTAGTGAGCATAGGTTTTAGGAGCGGGGTGGGAACATTTGAAGGACTAGTTAGGTTAATGCCGCGTACACACGATCAGGATTTTGGTCGGAAAAAGATATGATGGCTTTTCCGACGGGATTCCGCTCAAGCTTGCCTTGCATACACACGGTCACACAAAAGTTCGCTGAACTTTCGACTGTCAAGAACGCAGTGACGTACAACACTACGACGAGCCGAGAAAATGAAGTTCAATGCTTCCGAGTATGCGTCGAATTGTTTCCGAGCATGCATAGGAATTTTGCGCGTCGGAATTGCATACAGATGATCGCATTTTCAGATAGGAACTTTTTCCGACCGAAAAATTGAGAACATGCTCCCAATCTTTTGCTGGCTGGAATTCGGCCAGCAAAAGTCCGATGGAGCATACACACAGTCACATTTTTCGACCAAAAGCCCTCATCGGTGTTTTGCTGGCCGAATTTCTGATCGTGTGTACGCGGCATAAGACCCAAATTCTACTTTAAAGCAAAACAAAACTCAATTCTGAATATTCAGTGATTACAAATAACTGCCTTCTGCTTCATCAAAAGTGTGAGTTTGCCTAAACTTAAAGAACAACTATTATATAGCGGTAATTTCATTGAACTGCAATGGGAGAGAAGCCAATGTACAATAAAGGACCTGGCACCTAGAAGCACTTTGCATCTATGTTGCCTTTCATTCCACTACATCAAGCAAAACAACAACACATCAAACATTCTGCAGAATCCGGGAGGCTCCTATTGCATTGTGGGAGCAGGCCAAGATTCAAGCAAGAATGCCCATGACCATTGACATCACTAAGGTTGGTGTCACGACTCACGTCACCTGGTGTGGTAAAATATGGTGTCATATAACACTAGATATAATGACAATAGTAGGGCCATTAACAACTATCAAACACGTCATGGTGCGCACCCCAAACCGGCCCCTGTAAATGATGCAGTCGGTGTCGGCGCGCCAACCTGTACACTGTCATGGATGGGGGTGACACCATCGGGGTCGAGTATCACTTCCTACTTGATGGTATCACTTCCTACTTGATGGTGTCACGCAGTGCTAGGACAAGGTCATCCATATTTCACCAAAGACCCCCCCCAACAAAGTCCCCTTATATAAGCGAACCCCCTTAGAGACCAACGGTACACTTATATAAAGGGGGACTCTGATAGGAAGGAGGAGCTGCCTTCTTTGCAGAGTTAGTAATCTGTGAGTACAAGAGGGAAGTGGGGGGTACAATTCTGATGTGTGGAGGGATGCCAAATGTAAAGGGGAACTCTGATGGGGACACCAGATGTAAGGGAGAACTCTGATGGGGACACCAGATGTAAGGGAGAACTCTGATGGGGACAACAGATGTAAGGGGAAACTTTGATGGGGACACCAGATGTAAGGGGAAACTTTGATGGGGACACCAGATGTAAGGGGGAACTTTGATGGGGACACCAGATGTAAGTCGAAACTCTGATGGGGACACCAGATGTAAGGGGAAACTCTGATGGGGACACCAGATGTAAGTGGGAACTCTGATGGGGACACCAGGTGTAAGGGAGAACTCTGATGGAGACACCAGATGTAAGGGAAAACTCTGATGGGGACCCCAGATGTAAGGGGGAACTCTGATGGGGACACCAGATGTAAGGGAGAACTCTGATGGGGACACTAGATGTAAGGAAGAACTCTGATGGGGACACCAGATGTAAGGGGAAACTTTGATGGGGACAACTGATGCAAGGAGACATTCTACTGGGGACACCTGATGTAAGGAGGCACTCTGATGGGGACACCTTATGTAATGTGATTTTATTTTTAAATATGGACGTGATTGGCCTACTTATGTTTTAATAGAGAACAATTTGGAAGACATTTTTTAGTGACTGGAGCTCCTTAAATTTGAATTCATTGCCCCTGTCTTAGGTAGACATCTGTGCGTTGCAGGAATGTACACAACTCTGATGGGGACACCTGATGTAAGGGGGAACACTGATCTGGACACCAGATGTAACGGGGAACTCTGATGGGGACACCAGATGTAAGGGAGAACTCTGATCTGGACACCAGATGTAAGGGGAACTCTGATGGGGACACCAGATGTAAGGGAGAACTCTGATGGGGACAACAGATGTAAGGGGGAACTCTGATGAGGACACCAGATGTAAGGGGGAAATCTGATGGGGACACCAGATGTAAGGGGAAACTCTGATGGGGACACCAGATGTAAGGGAGAACTCTGATGGGGACACCAGATGTAAGGGAGAACTCTGATGGGGACACCAGATGTAAGGGAGAACTCTGATGGGGACACCAGATGTAAGGGGGAACTCTAATGGGGACACCAGATGTAAGGGGGATCTCTGATGGGGACACCAGATGTAAGGGAGAAAGCTGATGGGGCCACCAGATGTAAGGGGGAACTCTGATGGGGACACCAGATGTAAGGGGGAACTTTGATGGGGACACCAGATGTAAGGGGAACTTTGATGGGGACACCAGATATAAGGGAGAACTCTGATGGGGACACCAGATGTAAAGGGGAACTCTGATGGGGACACCAGATATAAGGGGGAACTCTGATGGGGACACCAAATGTAAGGGAGAACTCTGATGGGGACACCAGATGTAAGGGGGAACTCAGATGGGGACACCAGATATAAGGGGGAACTCTGACCAGGACACCAAATGTAATTGAGAACTCTGATGGGGACACCAGATGTAAGGGGAAACTTTGATGGGGACACCTGATGCAAGGAGACATTCTACTGGGGACACCTGATGTAAGGAGGCACTCTGATGGGGACACCTTATGTAATGTGATTTTATTTTTAAATATGGATGTGATTAGCCTACTTATGTTTTAATAGAGAACAATTTGGAAGACATTTTTAGTGACTGGAGCTCCTTAAATTTGAATTCATTACCCCTGCCTTAGGTAGACATCTGTGCGTTGCAGGAATGTACACAAAATTGTGTGCATTCCTGAAATGCACAAAAACACTCAGCCCTTTTGCACTCGTTCACCTGCAGCAAAACCTATGGTAACAAAGTATCATGCGTTTTGGTGCAGAATAATTTTTAAAAGGTTATACAGGTTTTACATCTATTTGTACTACATTCAATTTTTCATTTGTTATGTATAATACTAAAAAAAGTTTTTGCCGCGTGACGCCTAAGTGTTCGGGTTTGGCTTAGAGCAAAGGTGGCAACCCTAAGTGCACCCCCTCAATACAGCGCCCATGGTGGGTCCGTTTAGCCTCGCCCTTGTACCAGCCCTGGTGTCACCCCTCTGGCAGGTATCACCCAGGTGCGGTCCACACCCCCATAGCGACGCCACTGCCTATGACTCTTGTATTTTAATGATATTTGCTTATCCCTGTATTCAGCTTTAAAGTTATACAGTGCTCTTCCATTAGAATCAGTGTTCTCCAGTAAAATATTTATTCCAGTCCGCATTGACATAAAGAACAAAATGAAATATACGACTATGCTGTTGGGTTTTTCTACCTGGCAATGGCTTTTAGGGTATTGTCTTGCAGCAGCAGTTTTTGAAATGGACTGGATATTATATTTCACTATCTCCCTGTGAGCTCTTCTCGGCAGCTTTTAAGATTTTAAAGTAAAGAGGTGATTTCAGAAAGAAAAGCAATACAGAGGAAACTTAGTCAGCCGTAAACTTGCTCACAATTTTATGAGGCATTTGATAGAAAAGATTTCTTATTTTAAGTAAAAAGTGCTTTTTTTCACGCAATTATGTTTTTTTTTTTTACTCAATTGCATTCTAGTAGCCTTCAATTTTTGCCGGCTGAATTTATTAGCTGTGATGTCTTCGATAGTGAGTCAATGTAATGCCTTGGAGGATACCACGGTGTGAGCCATGGTCTGAAAGAAAACAAGTTAGGATCTGACAGCGTTCCCAAAAAAATTCAGAATTTCACCAATAGGCTTCGTAAATTGCCAGCAAGGTAGATAATGCAGAAGTGCGTAAAACAAAAGTAATCCAAAGAGACTGTTCTTTATGAAATAACCATGTCACGGGTAACATTTGGAGTTAGCAAAGGTTCATATTTAATTCTGCTAGATGACTGAATATTAACCACTTCAGCTCTGGAAGATTTACCCCCCTTCATGACCAGGCCATTTTTTTCAATACGGCACTGCGTTATTTTAACTGACAATTGCGCCAACGTGCAACGCTGTACCCAAATAAAGATATGTCCTTTTTTCCTCCCAACAAATAGAGCTTTCTTTTGGTGGTATTTGGTCACTTCTGCGGTTTTTATTTTTTGCACTATAAACAAAAAAAAAATTTTGAAAATAAAACAATATTTTTAACTTTCTGCTATAAAACATATCCAATAAAAAAATGTATAAATTTAGGCCAATATTTACTCTGCTACATCTTTTGGGGGAAATAAAGTCATAATAAGTGTATATTGACTCATTATTACGTCTGGGATAAAACGATGGGATAAATTTATAGAATTGTTTTTTTTTGTTGTTTTTTTTTTTGTTACTAGTAATAGAGGCAATCAGCGACATTTCAGCGGACAAATCTGAGTCCTAGCTAACACTTTGTGGGGGCCAGTGACACTAGAGTGATCAGTGCTGAAAATATGCACTGTCACTGTACTAATGACACTGCCAAGGAAGGGGTTAATATCAAGGGCGATCAATGGGTTAAATGTGTTCCTAGGGAGTGCTTTCTAACTGTGTGGGGGAGGTGCTTGTACTGTGGAAAGGCAGAGATCCGTGTTCCTGCTTAGCAGAAACACAAGATTACTACCTTCCCTACTGACAGAACTGTGATCTGCCTTGTTTACATAGGCAGACCGCCATTCTGCTTCACTCCTGAACAATCGTTGGGTGCCAGGGTCCAATCAAAGCGGGAGCGGGCCACCGGCAGCATGCCCTAGAATGCATAGAATGCATGAAGGTAAAAAACCTTCTGTGTGCAGCAGCCCCCCTAATACTTACCTGAGCTGCATTGCAATCCATCGATGTGCACTAGAGCTCCGGGGACTCTCAAGCCTCATTGGCTGAGACAGCAACAGAAGCCATTGGCTCACACTGCTTTCAAACCAGTGAGCCAATGAGTGAGGGGGCGGGGCCAAGCCATGGGTCTGTGTGTGAATGGACACGCAGAGCAGCAGCTCGGGAGCAAGTCTGCTTGTGTGCCCCCAGAGCGAGCAGGTTGCTCTGGGGGCACTTGGCAGGAGGGAGGGGCAAGGAGTGCTGACGAGGGACCCCAGAAGAGGAGGAACGGGGCTGCTCTGTGCAAAACCATTACACAGAGCATGTAAGTATAACACAGGGGCGGATCCAGGGAGGGCAACGGGGCAATTGTTCCCCCTGAGAAAACATTACCAACTCCGCTTCAGAGGCCGAGCGCGCAGCGGGAAATGACAGCCGCAGTCGGGACAACTCACAGCCATTACAAAACTGCACTGGACTCTCCGCCCCCTGTACCTCCCCCATCTGTTTTCCAGCCTCTATCCTGCAGGCTGCTGCTTCAGTGGGTGTGATCCTCCTGGTTTCTGCTGCTTAAGTGGGCAAGATGGGGATGTGCTTGACCCCCGAGATCGTGCCCGCCTGGAAGAGGGAGGTGTGAGCAGCTGAGCAGAGGGATCAAGCAAATGTGCCTGCCTGGAGGTAAAAATCATCTAGCAGTATATTGTGGATTCATTTACAGGCACCTCTATGCTAAGTCTGCTGAGATACTGCAGTTTAGCAAAAAGGTGCTGTTAGCTGACAAATGTGACTGCATCTCCTCTTCATATAGCACAGTGAGAAATTGGGCTCATTAAAGCATCATGACTGCTCCCTGGTGTGTACCCTCCTGATCCCCCCAGTGTATGTCCTCCTGACCCCCTGATGTGTGTCCTCCTGCCCTCCCAGCCCCCTGGTGTGTGCCCTCCCAGCCCCATGATGTGCGCCCTCCTAGCACCCTGCTGTGTGCCCTCCCGATCCCCCCAGTGTATGCCCTCCTGACCCTCCCCTGGTGTGTCCTCCTGCCCTTCCAGCCCCCTGGTGTGTGCCCTTCCAGCCCCCTGATGTGTGCTCTCCCGATCACCTGAAGTGTGTCCTTCTGACCCCTCCCTCTGTACACTGCCCTACATACTACTGACCTCGGTACACTGCCCAACATACTACTGACCTCTGTACACTGCTCTACATACTACTGACCTCTGTACAGTACTCTACATACTACTGACCTCTGTACACTGCCCTACACCCTACTGACCTCTGTACACTGCCCTACACCCTACTGACCTCTGTACACTGCCCTACATACTACTGACCTCTGTACACTGCCCTACATCCTACTGACCTATGTACACTGTCCTACATCCTACTGACCTATGTACACTGCCCTACATACTACTGACCTATGTACACTGTCCTACATCCTACTGACCTATGTACACTG
The DNA here is from genome assembly GCA_037952835.1 of Lithobates septentrionalis. NCBI lineage: Eukaryota > Metazoa > Chordata > Amphibia > Anura > Ranidae > Lithobates > Lithobates septentrionalis. The sequence continues at coordinate 5,440,379 of JBBDGP010001358.1, forward strand.
CCCTACATAATACTGACCTCTGTACACTGCCCTACATCCTACTGACCTCTGTACAGTGCCCTACATACTACTGACCTCTGTACACTGCCCTACACCCTACTGACCTCTGTACACTGCCCTACATACTACTGACCTCTGTATGCTGCCCTACATCCTACTGACCTATGTACACTGTCCTACATCCTACTGACCTATGTACACTGCCCTATATCCTACTGACCTATGTACACTGCCCTATATCCTACTGACCTCTGTACAGTGCCCTACATACTACTGACCTCTGTACACTGCCCTACATCCTACTGACCTCTGTACACTGTCCTACATCCTACTGACCTCTGTACACTGTCCTACATCCTACTGACCTCTGTACACTGCCCTACATCCTCTTGATTTCTGTACACTGCCCTACATCCTACTGACCTCTGTACACTGCCCTACATCCTACTGACCTCTGTACACTGCCCTACATCCTACTGACCTCTGTACACTGCCCTACATCCTACTGACCTATGTACACTGTCCTACATCCTACTGACCTATGTACACCGCCCTATATCCTACTGACCTCTGTACAGTGCCTTACATACTACTGACCTCTGTACACTGCCCTACATAGTACTGACCTCTGTACACTGCCCTACATACTACTGACCTCTGTACACTGCCTTACATACTACTGACCTCTGTACACTGCTCTTCATACTACTGACCTCTGTACACTGACCTACATACTACTGACCTCTGTACACTGCCCTACATACTACTGACCTCTGTACACTGACCTACATCCTACTGACCTCTGTACTCTGTCCTACATCCTACTGACCTATGTACACTGCCCTACATCCTCTTGATTTCTGTACACTGCCCTACATCCTACTGACCTCTGTACACTGCCCTACATCCTACTGACCTCTCTACACTGCCCTACATCCTATTGACCTTTGTACACTGCCCTATATCCTACTGACCTCTGTACACTGCTCTACATCCTACTGACCTCTGTACACTGCCCTACATACTACTGACATCTGTACACTGCTCTACATCCTACTGACCTCTGTACATTGCCCTCCATACTACTGACCTCTGTACATTGCCCTCCATACTACTGACCTCTGTACACTGCCCTACATCCTACTGACCTCTGTACATTGCCCTCCATACTACTGACCTCTGTACACTGCTCTACATACTACTGACCTCTGTACACTGCCCTACATACTACTGACCTCTGTACACTGCCCTACATACTACTGACCTCTGTACACTGTATGATACCGTATGATTAAATTCAGTTCTGTAAGCAACACCTTATTTTTGGGCAGTCTAGAGACTAGACTCTGGATCTGCCCCTGGTATAACATGTTTGTTTTTGTTTCTTTTAAACTTGTCTTTAATATCACTTTAAAGGGTAAGTGCAACTTTTCACAAAGAATTTAAAGGTATCAAGCAACCCTTCCGGACCCTGCTGCACATAGCAGCTGTGTTGCCATTCTGCTGGTGTAGTGGTTTGTACACTGTACACTGCAATATCCAGCACCAGCATCCATCATAAAGCTTGCAATGGCAAAGCTCATTGGTGAGTGCAGCCACATGCTTGTGCTGACCAATGAGAAGCACATCTGAGGCTTCTTATTCTGGTAAGGTGTCCCAGGAAAAAGAAGTGTCTTTTACTGGTCAGCACGATCATGTGGTCACACTGACCAATGATTGCTTATCTTTGCCAGCATTGTGGTGGCTACCTACTTTGGGGGAGTGTACAGACTACCCTGTTAGTAGGTGGGAATCTTGGCAGTTATGTGCAGTGGGGTCCACAGGAGTGGCCAGAATATTTGGTGATATTTCACCTTTTCATTTTTTGTTGCTACAAAATGTAACACAGTGTGGCGAAAACGCTTCACTATACTATGCTTAGTGGTAGCGATATCTGTGCTGTTATAAATGGAGGATCCAGTGGTGCTTAATGATTTTTTCGTCATTGGTTTAATGAGTGGGGTATATTGTATCAGTCACCACATCAGAAAACCTTTGGCTGAATGTACATATTTCAGTAATAAATTTACCTTGTGAAACATTGACAAATGTCTACTGTTCAACACTGCAATTCCTTCCAAGCTCACAAAGCAAACATTTCAAGGTCAACATCTCAAGGTCTACTCATCAAGACGCAATAGACAAAATATTGGAACTGGATCCAAGAAAACCTTTTATACATAATGATTGCATGTCATTTTTTAACAAAATCCAAACAGTAATGAGGTATAGTTCATATTCATTATTTGTATCTCTCAGCTTTGTTTTCTATAGTAGTCTTTATAATTGTGTAATATACAAGGGCTGTACGGAAAGTAATGCAAACGTGGGGCATAGCTTGAATTAACTTACATAGGTCATCCAAATTTCAGATGTTGGTAGTATAATGCTCCCTCTATTGAAACTCTTCTTCTCCTTCTGCAAGTAAATATTGCATTCTAAATAGAGGCAATGTGAGGTCATTGAGTTCTTGATGAAGGAGGGGGTGCAGGCTGTCCAACATCTACAGAAGGCTACAGAATGTTTACGGAGGTGTCCCCATTCACATGAGCAATGTGTACAAAAGGATAAAGAAGTTTAAATAGTGTCATCTCCTTAGGCATGCACAGGGGGTGTGCCAGGTGTGCCTGGGCACACCCTAATCACTATGTGCAGTGCCGATTCCGCCTACTGCCAGGGCTTCCCCCCATGTTGTGCCCCCCTCCTGCAGTGCTGCTGGCTTCCCTCCTGTCCTCTCCCCCGGCTGTTGCAGGGGATGTTTCAGGATAGAGAGCTAAGGAATGGGCCAGTAATATGTTATTTACCGGCCCCTACTTTTCCAAATGAACACACTTACTCACTGTAAACTGTGTTTACTATGCTTCAGTTTGTGAATGAACAGGAAGCCATTTAGCACAGAGCACTTCCCATTTATTTAGTTGAACGGGATGAACTTGTGTCTTTTTTTTAACCAGGTTGTAACGATGTGGCTTCACAGAGCCATTCACTGTCCAGAAAAGCTACGGCTGCAGTGAAAGGCATGGGTGTTTGAGCTTTGGGGTGCACACCCTAATGAAATAGGCTCCGCATGCCTATGGTCATCTCCGAAAATATTCTGTAGCCTTCTGTGGATGTTGGACAGCCTGCACCCCTCCTTCATCAAGAACTCAATGATGGCAGATTGCTTGTGCGTGTCATTCATTATTTAACTGCAATGAAAAAGAAGAGTTACTATAGAGTAGAGATGAGGCACATAGAAGTGTTTGAGATTTGCAGCGGTGACCTATTGCCCAAAAATCCACCCCATCTTCAGAGTAAAGGAACCTTGTTTGAATTATGTTGAGTGTAAAGTTGTAAAATTGTGGCGCGAATAAACAGTATAAGGGTACACGGACATGGATGTTTGGAGGCTCTAGGCAACTCTGGCATTTTCACATGACTGGGGAGCCTCAAGTGGTGCATGCAGCTGGCCATAAGAGTGCATTGCTGAATGCAGTGGCTCTTTTACATTGCCGTTTATTTGCACATACGCGTGTGTTCTTTTGTCTGACTGTGGAATTCATGTTTGGTAAAATACATCATACACACATGTGTGGGTAAACCCTGGTACAAAATAGTATTCACAAAATACAAGTAAAAGTGCGTACAGCAATGCATTTCTATAGCCAATTGTATGCAACACCCGTGGCACACCGGGTTCAGGAAAAGTGCTGGGAGTTTTAAGCTAGAGCTCACATGCACCTGCAAACATCCCTGTGTATGTACTTTAAAGGGGGAATGTGACCAAGGGGAAACTTCAAACTTGAGGCTTGGGTTAAAAGAGGAAAAAAAAAAAAAGGATGAGAATAGAGAAAGAGACAAAAAGAAAAAAGCAGACTAGGGGAGGAAAAAAAATGGGGGAGGGGTTGAAAGGAGAGTATGTAAGTAGAGAGGTACATGGGAAAAGGAGGGCTAGTTTAGGGGTCTGCATTGATGGGCAATTTGGTATAATTCCCAATGCCTTCCTGAGCTTTCACCCCTAGAGAAGCAATGTCATCTTATAAGTCAGGAAAAGAGGTGTGGGGGTTGATTACATCTTGGTATTTATCAGTTGTTTTCAACATTATTCAGTTTGCCCAAGTTTGTATATACAGTATTTGGCTATCCTGTCTTATTGCATCGCACCTACCCCATTTAGGTCGCGGGCAGCATCGGGTCCTTCCTGCATCTCCTCCTCCTCAGCAGGTTCACGGTGGCTTCCCCTGTGTCTCCTCCTCCTCCTCGGCGGCTTCCTCCTCCGAGGCCAATATGGTCGCTTCGCCTCTCGGCCAGTCGGGATTTGAGACCCGCTTCCTGATTGGCTCGGGAGGACAATCAGGAAGACAAAAGTGAATATTAATTCACTTTTGTCACACAACTGGGTGGGCTCAGGGGGCAGTGCTCATGTGCTTAAAAAAAAACCCATTACAATCCATGTGTCAGGTGCCCTGCATGTAGATTAGGGGCCGGGCGCATGGATCAGAGGGGCGGCCCCTTATGGACAGGTTTCTAGATAGATATTGTGTAGTATCTCAGATGTTCAGTACCATAATTGGTTTAGGGAGTCTCTCAAGCTGAGCTCCAAGAAACCTGAAAATGTTTCCATGCAGTGAGGCCGCACTGACACTGCAAGGATTACCTGGTCGTTCTGGTCTAAATGGAATAGAAAAAAACATCTACTTACCCAATTCTCTTATCTTGCGCTGCTAGATCGGCCCCCCGCAGCATCTTCTCACCCATGCTCCAGTGGTCTAAATCCTGAGGTCATCAATAGCCCTGGATAGGATGTGATGGCACTTAGGGACAGTTCACCCCCGGAGCACAAGCGAGGGCCATCTACTAGGGGAGAGGAGGATCAGGTCTGTTAGAATAAACAAGCAGTTATTCTAGAACAGTTATTCAGAATTCTCAGATTTCCCAGAGTTGGAGCTAGTGAGACTGATTTACTAAAGGAAAAATAGACTGTGCACTCTGCAAGAGCAGTTGCTCCAGAGCTTAGTAACTGAGCAGAAGGTCTGCTGACTTCCATCATCCAATCATGTGTAAGCAAAAATTCAGTCTTTTTGTATTTTCCTTGCACGTGATTGGGTATTCTTTGCAAAGTGAAGCTAAGCTTTGGAGCAACTACACTTGCAGGGCGCAACTGCACTTTTCAAAGTGCACAGCTTATTTGCCTTTAGTAAATCCACTCCTAAGGGTCATTGCGTGGAAGTATTTTCATCTGGTGAGTTGCATTCCCAGGTAATTTTTCAAGACCATGTCGGTGGGATCTGCCTTTACTGACAGGGAGGAGAAAAGAGAGGAGTTGTTTGATTGGAGCTTAAGGCAGACATTCTTGCTTCAGGTGAGTAGATGGTCTGCTATAGTCTTCTGTGCTCAAGAGAAGTGTAATGGTGGTGGATGGATCGCAGGTCCTTGGTAGTTCCAATAAAGGTACAGGCTCTGCTAGCCCCTAAGAATTGGGAGAGAACCAAGTAGAGACACTGTTAAACAAAGAAAAGGGGTGCACCAGCCTTGTGCAATACCCAAGTGGTATCTTTAATAATACGGTAAAAATAAGTAAACTCACCGAGGTCACCGAGACAAATCCCAGCAAGCTGGAGGACCTTCCAGGTGGCTGGCTAAACACAGGAGCAGTGTGGGAAACTGCATGTAATTTGGGCAGGAATCGCACCACATTCCTGTTCAAATCACATGCAAGTCTTCCAGTCCGGATTTGGTCATGTGATCCCCTGTGTCAGTCAGCAGCCACTGCAGGGAAGACAGAGCGCCAATGGATAGGCCATAGGAGCCTATGGGCGATAACAGCACTTTTAGGAATTCCAACTGTTGGTGAGCGCTCCCTCCCCTCCCCTGCAGCTGCCACTGGCTGACACAAGGGATCATGTGACTGGATCAGAGCGGCCTGAAAATAGGTAAGAACTCACACCGGTTAGGAAGCATTGGTGTAAGGAATGGGAAGGGGGCATTTTTAAGACTAGATAGGTTTAGCCTGTTATTCTACTTTGAATTATGTCAATGAATACACCATGTTAATTATATGTGTTGTTTGTTCAGTTATATCACCCTTATCAGAAGGCACTGTTTGAATAAAGATCTAATATTTGTCTATTCAAATATGCCAACAGCTTCGGTCAGGTGTACTGCCTTTTTTGCATTACAGCATCTGGAATCCAACTCCTTGATTAAAATGCATACAGTGCAATGCATACAAATGGAAAGAAAAATATATAAAATGCTCAGCTTACAGTTCAGCTTCTAAAGCAGCCTTTTTCAACCATGTTTCCTTGGAACCGTAGGGCTCCTCTAGAGATTGTTAAGAGTTCCTTGAGCAATAATATATTTTTGCCTCTTGGATAAGTAACCCCTGAGATCAATGATATTTTTAACTATCTGGAAGGGGAGATTCTTCCCAATAACCACAAGTAGGGATGAGCTTCGAGTTCGAGTCGAACTCATGTTCGACTTGAACATCGGCTGTTCACCAGTTCGCTGAACAGCGAACAATTAGGGGTGTTCACAGCAAGTTCGAAAGCCGCGGAACACCCATAAAAGTCTATGGGAGAAATCAAAAGGCTTATATGCATGGTATTGCCACCATGGTATTGCCACCAGGTGACCCCACCCCCCTCTGACGTCACCGGGAATGCCACAGGGAAGTCCCCATCAAGTCCCCATGCGTCAGAGGGGGCGGGGTCATTGGGTGGCCCCGCCCTCCATTATTTAAGAACCGTCAGAAGAGGAGAAGCATCACACAGCGGGAGCCTCCCATCATGGTGGATGTGAAGCGGCCCGAGAAGAAGAAGGGAAGAAGACGCCGCGGAGGAAGATGCTGGATGAGAACACCGGAGGAAGAACCAGAAGAACCAGAAGAAGAAGAAGATGGAGGAAGAAACCGAAGGAAGATAGAAGAAAGAAGATAGAAAAAGAAGATAGAAGAAAGAAGAAGCATTTAAATAAAGGAATTGTCAAAAACTGCAGAGTTGAGGACATTAAAAAACTGGAAGATTTAGTACTTACTGCCCAACACAAACAAGACAAACACTCCAAAACCTGGTTATCCTGGAATGTGTTAACTTTGTCCGATGAGGGACAAATCTTACTAAATTCTTGAGAGTCACATTAATGCAGATTTACTGCGGGACAGGATCCCTGCACAGTCCATCACGCTCGTGTTGAATATATACCCCCCTCCCCTTACCCTTTCTATACTTTCTATCCGTTTCACGTACCCATTTCTTCAATTAGTGGTCTAGTATTCAGTCAATAGATGGTCGTCCATCCCCACCAGATATGGTGGGGCTATGAAGTAGCAGACAGCCCATTGGAGTACACCAATCAATAAGTATAACAATGCTACATTATTATTATTATTATACAGGATTTATATAACGCCAACAGTTTGCGCAGCGCTTTACAACATGAGGGCAGACAGCACACTTACAATACACATCCATACAGCAGGGATCAGAGGGCCCTGCTCGTTAGAGCTTACAATCTAGAAGGGAAACATAGATCTATATAGGTGGCCAGGACTGGCCTGCGGGTCAAATGGTATAATTTTATGTGGTACGTTATCTTCTCTGAAGACAGTATGAGAGCCTTTTATTGAAAACATATATATTTGTTATATTTGTTAGAATGTTGAATCTGACCACTGTTGTACTATACCCTCACGGTATTCCTTTCTCTTCTCTTCAAAATCTTCAATAAAATTTATATTTGAAAAAAAAAAACTGTCTCTTGTCATTTTTAACATTTTTGACAGTTTTTTTGTGTAATGGTAGGGGTACTTTTGTACCCCCTTACCATTTCACACAGGGGGGAGGGCCGGGATCTGGGGGTCCCCTTGTTAAAGGGGGCTTCCAGATTCCGATAAGCCCCCCGCCCGCAGACCCCCACAACCACCAGGCAAGGGTTGTGGGGATGAGGCCCTTGTCCCCATCAACATGGGGACAAGGTGCTTTGGGGGGCTGTTGAGGGAATGTGGCCTGGTATGGTTCAGGAGGGGGGGCGCTCTCTCGTCTCCCCCTCTTTTCCTGCGGCCTGCCAGGTTGCGTGCTCGGATAAAGAGCCGGTATAGATTTTGAGGGGGACTCCATGCCATTTTTTAGAAAAAAAATTGGCCGGGGTTCCCCTTAATATCCATACCAGACCTGAAGGGCCTGGTATGGAATTTAGGGGGACCCCCACGCCATTTTTTTAAAATTTGGGTTCGGGGTTCCCCTGTGGGGAATTTCTATGCCATTTTTATCAATGAACTTTTATGTGTATTGTCGGACCGGCAATTCATTAATAGCCACGAGTAGTTTTAAATGATTTTTTTTCCTTTGAAATGTCATTTTGCTGTCAGACTGTTCTAAACACGGGAAACATGTGCCTCTTTACAGGCATACTATAGACACCCTCCAGGTACGAAATTTAAAGGAATATTACACTTTTATTGTTTCACTTTAAGCATTATTAAAATCACTGCTCCCGAAAAAACGGCCGTTTTTAAAACTTTTTTTTGCATTGATCCATGTCCCCTGGGGCAGGACCCAGGTCCCCACACACTTTTTATGACAATAGCTTGCATATAAGCCTTTAAAATTAGCACTTTTGATTATTCATGTTTGTGTCCCATAGACTTTAACGGTGTTCGCGTGTTCGAACAAATTTTTTGCCTGTTCACATGTTCTGGTGCGAACCAAACAGGGGGGTGTTTGGCTCATCCCTAACCACAAGTGTAAAGAACTGACCATCAGAGCCGATCCACCCTATACGCTCACTACGCAAGCTGCTTAGGACCCCGCCGCTGTGGTGGGGCCCCCAAGACCCAGCATCCCCCTGCAGGGGCAGGGTGGGCCGGGGGACAGGATGGAAATTTCCCCCCATGCCGCCTACATTATCTTTAAAACGGCCGCCGATTGGCTAGGTGCCTGCTGCGCAGGCTGCTCTGCATTGTAGTCCGGCCGCACTAAAGGTAAGGACCTTATCAGCGCAGCGCAGCAAACTACAACTCCCACCTCCCAGGAGTCTCAGAGGCAGGTTACGTGGCACGTCAGGGGAGTGTGCGTCAAGAACATCCCGTCCCATGTGACTTGCTGAGCTTGTGGGCTGGGCGCTGGGAGAGAAGAGAAGAGAAGAGAAGAGAAGAGAAGAGAAGAGAAGAGAAGAGAAGAGAAGAGAAGAGAAGAGAAGAGAAGAGAAGAGAAGAGAAGAGACAGAATCATCACCCAACCGAAGAGGTGCAAGGACCTGGCTCTCCACTGAAACACACAGCCCTCTCCAGCCTGAAGTAAGGTGTGATGACCTCTGTTGTGATAAAACTTATTTACTGTATCCCCTTCAATTTAAGAAATGATGCATAGCAACAATTTTAAAATTTGGAAGTGGCGGCTCAAGGGCAATCACCCAACCCCCCTCCCCCACCAGCGGGTCAGGTAGAGGGCCCCTTAGCAGAATTTTGCTTAGGGCCCCAGGGAGGTCAGGATCGGCACTGCTGACCAACATACTAATGTACCCTTGAGCTGTAGATATAATAATTATCAACAGGGGTTCCCTAGGACCAGAAAGTTAATTCAAGGGTTCCTGCATGGTAATAAGGATAAGAAAGGTTGTTCTAGAGGGTTCTTGTAGGCACCCAAGACATTTGTTCTGTGTATCTCTTCTTTTATTCCTCTGTTTTGCTCTCTACCTCATTAATCTTTCTGCCTGATTTCCCTTTCCTCCTCAAGTGCTTTGAGTATTGCACACCCCTAGGTAGAAAGACAGTCTGTCTTTCTGCTGGCAGTATACATGGCTGTATACATGGGGTTAGTATGCTGTCATGGATTGGTGCCCGGAAGGGAAAATTATGGTAAGTATTTGATACAATTTTTTGTTTTCCTGGTGCAAACATGGCAGCATACATGTGCATAGCTCCCAACTGTCCCTGATTTCGAGGGACTGTCCCTGATTTGGAGCAATGTCCCTCTGTCCCTCTTTCCTCCTCATTTGTCCCTCATTTGGGTCTGATCTATAGAGTTGTATATAAAATGCACTATTTATCTTTCAAAAGGTGTTTCCCAGTGCTAAACCTTTCATCCTATTTATAAATTGCTGCATTTGTAAATGTAAAAAGTCATCATTAAGAAATGGTAAAGGTAAAAAAAAAAAAGCACTCTTGGGTTTAAAGCGGAGTTCCGCTTAAAAAAAAAAAATGTAAAAGTCAGCAGATACAAATACTGCAGCTGCTGACTTTTAATAATCGGACACATACGTGTCCCAGGGTCCAGCGATGCGGGGGAACGAAGCCCTGCTCGTCTCCCCCTGCTCTCTGCGGCGTCGGCATTGTCACTGTGGGTGCCCAGCTGTAGCTTCACAGCCGGGCACGCACTGCGCATGCGCAAGCTGCGCGACGCACCATGACTGGCCGAGCAATCATATGGGACCTGTGATGTGTCCCAGATGATTGACGAAAGGGAGGGGAGAGAGGTAATCTCCGTTGCGGTGACGCGGTGCGCCGGGAGGAAGTGGGAGCTGGAACCCTCTAAAAAGGTATCCACCCCCCCCAAAAAAAATGACATGCCAAATGTGGCATGTCAGGGGGTCACCTTCCCTTAAAGCGGAAGTTCCATCTTTGGGTGGAACTCCGCTTTAGCTAATAATTTTTTTGTATAATTCTCATTTAAGGGGACGTGGCAAAGGGGGGTGTCCTATGCCTACATACTTTTGCTAATAGGTGTCCCTCATTCCCATCTAAAAATGTTGGGAGGTATGCATGTGGTTAGTATGCTGCCATGTATTGGCTCTGGGAAAAGAAAATTACAATCATTTTTTGGTACAATTTTCTGTTTTCCTAGCACAAAAAAATGGGAAATTGTATCAAATACTTACTGCAATTTTATTTTCCTGGTGCTAACATAGCAGCATACATATGGTTAGTATGCTGCCATATCGAAAATCTGAAATTATTTAGTCTTTATAGGCACCAGAGTACACCATTTTTTTTTAATTATACATTTTAGTAAATTTTGACTAAAACATAATATGGCATGTTAAAATCTTACAGTAGCCTGTAAAAGAAGCGCAGTGGTGCGAAACATGTAGAGTTCGAACAAGCTACATTAACTCAAACCAAGCCCACCTGAATATCGACAATCGCACTATATTGACGCTCATATTATGGACTAGGATGGGGTTTTTTGTTGGTGTTGTAGTTGGTGTTATTAGCTTACCTTGGCTAACAGGCTACTGTAAGATTTTAACATGCACTATTATGTTTTAGTCAAATTGTAATAAAATATATGATAATAAAAAATATTGCTGTACTCTGGTACTCTGGTGCCTATAAAGTCTGTAGAAGTATTTGCAACAACAGTACCACCCTGCGAAGATGCAAATTACATTCAATCTATTAAGGAGCCATGATTAAGCCCTGATGGCTGAAATGCGTTGGATTTTTTGCCTGCTGTTCACATGCTATAATAAAACGATGTTTTAGCCGACTTCCATGGCACCAGCCTTTCTCCGTTTTTTGCATGGATTACATGGAGGTTTACAGAGACTTCACAGGCTGAATGATGTGTTCTTGAGGCTCACCAGGCATTGCAAAGGATATATTAGCTTGGATGCACCTGTTTCAATGCTGCCATGTTGTCGCAAAGAAAATAGAAAATTGTATTGTATTGTATTGTAATTGTCAAATACTTACTATAAAGAGAAGCCCGTAGCAACAGCATGTAATGCATAGAGGAGGGCATACATGACTGTGGTAACAGGGGAGTTAATAGTTTTAGGGGTGTGGTATGAAGTAACCGAGGGGGAGGTAGTAAGGAAGGCTTTATAAGGTAACCCCGCCCAAGGGGGTGTAACAGTAGTTGTGGAAAGTTCCCGCCCACCCTCCCCTTGTTTTCTGGTATAGTGGGGTTAACTAGATAGGGTTATGGTTAAATTTAAAAAAACAAAAACAAAAAAAAAAACAAAAAACAAAAAAAAATAAAAAAAACAAAAGGGGTTTTTGGACGAGGTCATGGCAGTGGCGGGCGTTGGTCTGGGCAAATAAGCAAGGTAAATGGCAAAAGTAAGAGTCTTTTTGGGAGCTAGCGTTGATATGGCTCATGATGGTGGTTCCCGGTTAACGGAGGTTAGCCGGGAAGTGATAATGGGGCACTGCGGTCATTGCTAGTCTCTGAGCCAGCTTGTCGGCTTGAGGCCTATTTGATAGATTTGATGGGACCGCAGTGCAAGTCCTGTTATGGACACAGAGGATGATCAAGATATTGCTCAGACCAACGCTTGATAATTAAGCAGGTTGTTTTAACAGATGTTGTTTTGTTGTTGATGTTTTTCTATTTATGATAGATAATGTTGATATGTTATATTTTTATATTTAAGATTATTTGTTTAATAAATTAGGCCGCTACGGCCTTTTAATACTCCAAGCTCGGTGTGGTTTGAGTCATTGGGGTAACAGGGTGGTAGGTTGCTATTAGGGGAAAATGACATCTGTAATCCGTCAGTCATGTTCCTTTCTTGGGGCCAATCCATGGCAGCATACTAACCACATGTATGCTGCCATGTAGGCACCAGGAAAAGAAAATTACAGTAAGTATTTGATACAATTTTCTACTATATTGGCGCTCATATTATGGACTAGGATGGGGGTTTTTTGTTGGTGTTGTAGTTGGTGTTATTAGCTTACCTGGCTAACAGGCTACTGTAAGATTTTAACATGCACTATTATGTTTTAGTCAAGTTGTAATAAAATGTATATAATTAAAAAAAAATGCTGTACTCTGGTGCCTATAAAGTCTGTAGAAGTTCAGATTTGTGATATAGATATATTTCAAACATGCCATTCTGCTATCTGTATTTGCAACAACATTACCACCCTGTGCAGATGCCGATACATTTAATCATTTATGCTGCCATGTTGGCGCCAAAAAAATTGAAAATTGTATCAAATACTTATTGTAATTTTCCTTTCTTCGGGCCAATCCATGGCAGCAGACTAACCACATGTATGCTGCCATGTTGACACCAAGAAAAGAAAATTACAGAAAGTAATTGATTAAATTTTCCATTTTTTTTTTTTTGTCCAACGCTAGAGGCTGAACAGCACACAAGGAAGTATGCATATCTCTTACACAATTTTTTTCTTTGCAGCCTTTCTCTCCTAATTCCTAAACACAAGCAGTTAATATTTTGATCCCTTCTAGTAGGTGAAAGCTGCAGAATAGATGACATTGTTAAAGGAAACACGTATGCAATTCTGCCACAAAATGAGAATAAAATCTCACCTCTGCATTGTGTTTCAGATTCGGTCACTGTGTTCCAAAGATTTATACAAAACTCTGTAAGATCTGTCCATTTACGTTTTAATCTAGGAAGCTGTGGCAAGTATATTTATTTTCAAGGATTTTCTGTTTTAGCTGTCATTTTCACAGCAGTTCAAACAGTTGCTACAAATGGGAGTTGCTGATTCCAAGTATTGTTTGGCATGGTTAACCAGCAAATCAAATCACTCCTTTGTAGACGCCACATTTTTTTTTTTTCTGCATCTGTTCCCAAGTTACATTGTCTCCATTTGTTTGATCTGTGACCTGTGTTATTCTGCAGCACTTCAATCATTGCTAGCTGTCCAGTGTAATATTAAAAAATCTACTTTAAAGCTGCACATGTGACTTTTCATGTTCTAAATCACAAAACATAGTTTCCGTCTTTTGCAAAAGAATATACTTTATTTGAAATGTTCACCATAAAAAAAAGTATCGCACCATATTTTTTTTTTCCAATTTCAGTATTTTGGACAAGGTTTCTTAAAGAGGAGCTCCGCCCCCCCCCCCCCCCCTCCGAAAATTAAAAGTCAGCAGCTACAAATACTGTAGCTGCTAACTTTTAATATTAGGACACTTACCTGTCCAGGGATCCCGCGATGCCGGCACCCCAGCCGATTTTTCAGTCGGCTCTCAGGTGCCGCCATTCCTTGTAAGGGAAACCGGCAGTGATGCCTTGCGGCTGATTGCCTACTGCACATGCACGAAGCGTCTGCGCTTTCTGAATGGCCCGGTGCCGATGAAAGGAGGAGGGGGGCCCAACTTACGAGGGACCTCGCCAGAAGTGGGGACGGGTACCTGTCAAAAACAGGTACCTGCTACCCCCGGAGGGTACTAAATAAGGCAACGGAGGGGGGGGGGAGCAAACAAGCGGAGCTTCCCCTTTTAAGTGGATCTCTACTTTAAAACCCACACTAGTTTTTAGAGGTCAAATAATACTCCTGTCGTATGCCTTTAATCATTTTTCAAGGGAATGTATTATGAGTTTCTGGGTATTTTTCTCTTGTTTTTTTTTTCTCTATTATAGTCAGTATTTGAAATATAATTATTATATTCTTTTGACACACCTCAGCAGCTGAAAAATTAAATTAATTAGGGGTGACTGAAATTAAGAGATTTAATTTTCTTAACATTTCTGTGAAAGGGAATGTTCATTGGAAGTATTGAGGTCAGCAGGGAAGAAAAAATTAAAGTAGTCTTTGCTGAGCGCCCCATAGAAGATTTATTGCTACAGGAAGGCTGCACTACGCAGGATCGCGTATATATATACGCGATATATATACGCGTATATATACGCGATCCTGCACTTCCGGGCATAGGGGTGTGAGTGTGTGCCGCCGGCGGATGCTTTTACACAGCGGATGCTCACCGGCACCCGCTGATCGTTCTGTACACAGACAGAACGGCGGTCTGCCTATGTAAACAAGTACAAGTGAGTACAGAAGGCATGGATCCTGTGTTCCTATAAACAGGGCCATTTTTAAGGCAGGGCAAAAGGGGCAGCTGCCCTGGGCCCTGTCATTGTTGTGGGGCCCAAAGCAGCTGCCACATACTTGCCAACTATCCTGGTTTAAATTCCCTTGTCCCTTGAGGTTTTAGTCCTGTGCTGTATCCCAATATCTCAGTGTGAAGTGCTGCTACTAATGCTGCCCAGCTCTGCCCTATTTTTGTGTACAGATGACTCACCTGCAGACCCTGGGTTTACATGTAAATTACCGGCATTCGTATGTAAATAGCGGCGGCATTCATATGTAAATAGCGGCAGCCGGCGGCATTGATATGTATATTATGCCCCCCTGAGGTCATATCCACACTAATCTCTAGCAACCAATCAATAAGCAGAAATCATGTGCTGTAACCTCTAGCAACTGATCAGTGAGCCGTAATGTGTGCTGTAACCTCTAGCAACCAGTCAGTGAGCGGTAATTATACACTATAACCTCTGGCAACCAATCACAGTAGCTGCCTGATCTAATTCAGTAAACTGATTTTGAGTCTAGCTGCTATTCATTGTATGTCTCAGAGTAGGTGGGGAGCGAAACTGCATGGGGGGGGGGGCCCAAGAAAAGTTTTGCCCAGGGTCCAATCAATATTAAAGACGGCTCTGCCTATAAAGCAGGAACACCAATCCATGCCTTCCACTAGGAAAAAAAGCACCTCCCCCACTACATTGAAATATTAGCTAGGCACACATTTAACCCTTTGATCGCCCCTGATATTAACCCCTTCCCTGCCAGTGTCATTAGTACAGTGGAAGTGAATATTTTTAGCACTGATCACTGTAGTAGTGTCACTGGTCCCCAAAAAGTATCAAAATCAGTTGGGTGTCCGATTTGTCCGCTGTTATATCGCACTATAAGTCGATGATTGCCGCCATTACTAGTAAAAAAATTAAAAAGAAATAAATATATCCCGAAGTTTGTAAACGCTATAACTTTTGTGCAAACCAATTAATATACGTTTATTGGGATTTTTTTACAAAAATATGTAGCAGAATACATATTCGCTTAAATTTATGAAGAAATTAGATTTTTTTACATTTTTCTATTGGAGATGTTTCATAGCAGAAAGTAAAATATATATATATATTTTTTTTTTCAAAATTGTCGATCGAACTTTGTTTATAGCTCAAAAAATCAAAAACACAGAGATCAAATACCAACAAAAAAAAAAGCTCTATTTGTGGGAAAAAAAGGATATCAATTTGATTTGGGTACAGCGTTGCATGACCACGCAATTCTCAGTAACGCAGTGCCGTATCGCAAAAAATGGCCTGGTCAGGAAGGGGGGTAAATCTTCCGGGGGTCAAGTGGTTAGGACTGCAGTGGCTTCTAATGGTTACAAAAGCTGATTTCAACTGTTCTGGAGGCTAATGAGGGACCTTAAAAAGGGGCCCTTCATTTGCCTCATAATTTCATAATAAAAAAACAGATAGGGGGAAAAAATACAGTAAAAATATAAAGTGAGAGCATGACAATAATTCAACACACAAAAAAAGAATTAAAAATACAACAAACACTAAATGAAATAAACTAAGCAACACTAAATATACACCAAAACACACCCTCCAAATTTTTTTTCCTATGCAGCTCAAGAAGAGAAATTGAGAGTTTTCAATCAACAAATTTGGTGATTTTGTGGTGAAATTACAAAAAGGAGTAGCCAGAAGAGTGATTCCTCCTTCTACCTGCTATCTTCATAGGGGGTTTTAATTAGTGTCATAAACAAAGAGCATGAAAGAAAATGGCTTCTGCTCTTTTTTTTTTTTTTTGTTAGAAAACCCATTGTGCTTTGTGAGACTGGACTGTATGAAATGTTTATTTGTAAAAAAAAAAAAAGATATTGTAATAATAAGAAATTCACCTTTTAAGAAGCACATAACAAATGTATATATTTTTGAATAAAATGTGCGTTTAATATTTTTTCCCACAGGAGTCTGCTAAGCATTTCACCCATTACAATACTGTACTCAAGTATGGGTGTAACAAGAAACATGTTGCTAAAGGTGAGGTTAGCCCTTACATTAAAAAAAAATAAAACAATTATCTAAAACATTATCATTTCCAATTAAAGTTATAAACTTGCCATACACTGTTTGTATTTGAGAAGGTTCCTGAAGAACTAGTTGAAATTAGGTCATGGATCATGGGTCACCCTGTTGACCCCCTCCCGTTTGACATCCTTCTATTGAGAAACTGTTGGCCAAACTTCAGCTGTGTCCAATCACATTCAGCCACTTTTTGGGTACACTGACTAGGGATAGGCCGAACTGACCCCTGTTCGGTTCGCACCAGAACTTTCGAACACCATGAAAGTTTGGACCTGAATAACGAACCCCATTAAAGTCAATGGGACCCGAAATTCAAAAATCAAAAGTGCCCATTTTGAATGCTTATATGCAAGTAATTGGGCATACAATGGTTTTAGAGGTCCAGGTCCTGTCCTGGAAGACATGTATCAATAAAAAAAATTTTTGTGAAAAATGTAATTTTTAAATGAGCAGTGATTTTTTGATTTTTTAAGTGAAAGCCTAAAAATGAAAAATTCCTTCCAATAAAGTGCCTGGGGGGTCCCCTTAGTCTACCTGTAAAGTGGCAGATCTATACCATGTCTATAATCTTCTGCAGCAATAATTGCATTTATAAAGCCAAAAAAATGACATTTTCCGTGCAAGCTGCCTTTATTTTGTTCAGCAACAGCTGGGGAGCTAGTGTGTAAGATGAGGTCACAATGTAGTGCATTGGGAACAATATTAGAGATTTTTTGGATATATTCTGGTGTCACTTTGACTTTGGATTGAAGTAATGGGTGCGTAAAAATTGGTCTTTGGGTGTCGGTGGCGCCGCCCCACCGTAACCCTAAAGAGGTAATCTTGATGAAGGCAAGAATTGGCCTTGCTGTAAAAGATTGCAATGATATGTACCTGTCAAACAGGTGCTGAAAAATTGGTCTTTGGGTGTTAATTGTGCCCATGAAACCTATACCAAAAACATTCTTCCAGATGAAATGATTGAACACCCTAAAAGATAGACAGCCTCGAAGTCCTGTAGAGATTTCCCAGTGTTCTATGATCAGTAACGAAACCTCCTTCAGCACTGAATGCATGTTCTGAAAGCACACTGGTTGCAGGGCAGCCCAACAGTTCAATAGCATACTGAGCAAGTTCTGGCCAGTGGTCTATTCTCATGACCCAGTAAGTCAGTGGATCGTCAGCTGGAAAGCTCTCCATCTCTGTTTTGGCCCTGAAGTAATTGTGCACCATGTGATGCAGACGATGCCGATGGGATGTGGAAGCTGACAGCCCTGGGCGGTGAGGACTAAAAAAATTCTGAAATGCCTCACTTAGGCGGACGCCTTCTCCAACGCTCCGCTCTTGACCAACAGAAGACTCAAAGCTACGTTTTCCACGACACTGTAACCTACTGGAGTCAGGAAAAACATTCAATAAAATCCTCTTTAACGTGTCCTCAAGAGATTTTATTTTCTGCACTCTCTGTGGGGATGGGATGAGTTCTGAGACCTTTCCCTTATAATGGTGGTCAAGCAGGGTTGCCAACCAGTAATCATCCTTCTCCTTTATGCCACGTATTCTTGGGTCCTTTCGCAGGCTTTGAAGCATGAGGTTGCCCATGCGCCTCAAATTTGCAGAGGCTTGAGAAGCAGACTCCTCGGGGTCACTCAGGATGACAGCATCTGGAACTTCCTCCTCCCAGCCACGTATTACTCCCAAGGGTCCTGGGTTTTGGAAAGCCATCGCTTACTGATTGAAGCATGTCTTCCTCTTCTTCGAAGCCAAAGAAAGTGCCAGAATCCTCCTCCTCATCCTCCTCCCCTCTCTCCTCCTGTGTGATATAGGAAAGATGGTGTCTGGATAAAGTGGGCCTTGAGAGGAAAGGAAGTCTGTGGGGGCACATTGGCACAACAAGCTGCATCTCCAAGCCCTGTCCTGCATCCTTTTGAGTTGCAAGCAGCGTTACCCAGTGTGATGTGAACTAAATATATTGTCCCTGCCCATGCTTGCTGGACCACGTGTCAGCAGTAAGGTGGATTTGACGGCGGACTGCCTTGCCCAACGATGCCAGAACATCCCCTTCCATGTGATGGTAGAGAGATGGAACGGCCTTACGTGAAAAGTAGTAACGACTGGGAACCTGCCATTGTGGTACAGCACATTGAGCAAATTCACAAAAGGGGGCAGAATCCACCAGGCTGAAAGGTAGAAGTTGGAGAGCCAACAACTTTGACAAGCTTGCATTCAGACGCTGGGCATGTGGGTGGCAGGTACTGTATTATTTTTTTCCGCTGCAGCAGATGGTGCAAAGAAATTTGCTGGCTACAGTCTACAGCTGGTGGGGTGCTGCTAGGACCTGGGACACCCTGTGCTATACAATCATCCCTGTCAGTGGAGGCCTTTTGTGTGGCTTTTAGGTGCTCTTGCCAATAGGCTGAGTGGTTGGACGTTAAATGCCTTGTTAAGCATGTGGTACCCAAATGTTTGGTGTTTTTGCCACGTTTGATGTGCCTGAGACACAGTTTGCAGATAGCAACAGTGCGATCTGCTGCAGATGTGCTGAAAAAGGCCCAGACAGCGGAGTTTTGGGGAGTGGGCTGGGAGACAACAGCTGCAGAATAAGATGGAATAGGGTGGCTGCTCTCTACTCTTTCTTGATGTCGGCTTCCTTGAGGTTGTGCCGCCTTCCCTTTAAATTCCTCCTCTGCTCTATCTGGCACACAAGTCGCATCAATGACCTCATCATCATCATCATCTCCATCTCCTCCATCTTCATCATTAGCACTGGAGACAACTTGGCAATACGCTGCGGCTTGGGGAACATGAATATCAATTTGTCTACCAGTATTCCACCCTCTCTCTAGGCTCATGTTCCTGTCATCCTCAACCTCAGAACCAACACTGAATCCAGTAATGGCTGGGCATCATAAAGGCGCAAGTGACTGAAGCTGTGGTCAAATAACTCAGCTGACTCCTTAATGGCTGATGTTGGGGCTATAGCAAGAATAGATGATGACAAGGAGGCAGGTTTATACACTCTGCCAGCTGCAGGGGACTGCACACTTGTCTCTGCTTGCGTGACAGAGGATATGGAGGATGGGGAAGGTTTAGTAAGCAAGTCCACCACCTCCTCTGCATCCTGTGGCTGGAAAACACACTAATCAGAGGAAATGATGCCCTGCCTGAGGACTGACCACCACGTCCACCTTTGCCTTTGGACACATTTGTTGCTGGCCCCCTTACAGTGCCAAGGGAACGTCTGCCTCTCCTTGTTGTCCTCCCAGACATTATTTGGAGGGAGGGGGCGGTGCTTATAAGCAAATGTAAAGAAGAAGTTGAAATCTGTACCTAGATGCACTTTAATAAATGTAAAGAGGTGTTTGGTGCACTTTAATTTGAGTACTCACACTACACAGACACACCCCACGGATACACTATAATATACTGCAATATAATGTGCCAAACGTACAGTGAACTATATGGCGTTAAACTGGCAGTAACGCACACAGAACAATATGGCATTAAACTGGCAGTAACGTACACAAACTGATGTTGTGTTAAACTGGCAGTAACGCACACAGAACTATATGGCGTTAAACTGGCAGTAACGCATGCAAAACTATATGGCATTAAAATGGCAGTAACGCACACAGAAGTAGATGGCATTAAACTGACAGTAATGCACAAAACTATATGGCGTTAAACTGGCAGTAACGCTCACAGAACTATATGGCGTTAAACTTGCAGTAACGCTCACATAACTATATGGAGTTAAACTGGCAGTAACGCACGCAAAACTATATGGCGTTAAACTGGCAGTAACGCACACAAAACAATATGGCAATAAACTGGCAGTAACGCACACAGAACTATATGCGGTTAAACTGGCAGTAACACACGCAAAACTATATGGCGTTAAACTGGCAGTAACGCACACAAAACGATATGGCGTTAAACTGGCAGTAACGCACACAGAAGTAAATGTCGTTAAACTGCCAATAACGCACACAGAAGTAAATGGCATTAAACTGGCAGTAACGCAATCAAATAGAGGGTGTTCAACCATCACTACACATTATAGCACCCTAACTAATAGCACTGAACAGAGCCCTGTTCTATCTCTCTCTACGCCGGGATCACACTGAAAATGGCTGCTATTGAAAGACTACTTTTATACTGTGGGACGGGAATGAGCCATAATTGGATATAGTCATGATGGCAGTGTCCAATCATGACTCTGACAGTGCTCTGTGCCCTGATTGGCTGAAGTTTCACTGCTTTAGCCAATCAGGGTTTGCAATGCACTGTTCAGCGCCGCAATGCATGGTATTCGGTTCGGGGGGGGCGAACAAACGGCTGTTTGCCGAACGACTGAACAACGAAAGTTCGGCCCGAACTTATGCTCAGGCTGAACCGTTCGCCCATCCCTAATTCTGACAGCTACCAGCTGCGCATACAATAGAATACAATAGCCCAACATGGGGATTTAATTATTGATGCTGTATACAGTGGACTGAAGAATCTGTTAGATTTCTTTATTCAGCCTGCAATCTATCAGTGTATTGCCAAGCTTAGTGATTGCCCATGTGTACCTTACATGGTTTTAAGCCTTGAAGGTTCACTGAAACACAGTACAGCAATACTAGGGCTCTGGACAAAGTTGTAAATTAAATGATATATTGCTCACACATGCCATGAGTATATGTTACATCCCAAAATACATTCTGCTGCTTCTCCTGAGTATGGGGATACCACATGTGTGAGACTTTTTGGCAGTCTAGCCACGTACAGGACCCTGAAATGCAATAAGCACCTTCAGGCTTTTAAAGGGCATTATGTCCTCATTATACTTCCTGACTACCTATCACAGTTTTGGAGGCCCTGAAATGCCAAGATAGCACAAAAAATGACCCCTTTTTGGAAAGTAGACACGCCAAGGTATTTGTTAAGAGGCATGGTGAGTATTTTTCAGATCTCATTTGTTGCCACAATTTTTTGGAAAATGAAGAAAGAAAATCAAAATGTATTTTTTATTTTCTTTTTTCAATTTTCTAAACCTTGTGACAAAAAAAATTGATCTGCAAAATACCCACAATGCCTCTCAGCAAATAGCCTGGGGTGTCTATTTTCCAAAAAGGGGTCATTTGGGGGGGGGGGGGGGGGGGGTTGTGCTATCTTGCCATTTCAGAGCCTTTGAAACTGTGATAGGTTGTGAGGAAGTGAAATGAGCAATTTACACCCTTAGGAAGCCTGAAGGCAGTGATTGGTTTTCGCCATCCATACATGGCTGGGCTCCAAAAAAGTCTCACACATGTGGTATCCCCATACTCCGGAGAAGCAGCAGAATGTATTTTGGGGTGTAATTCCACATATATCCATGGCATGTGTGAGCAATATATCATTTAATGTCAGAAGGTTTTTTATCTTAATGCATTTTATGCATCAAGATAAAAAGCCTTCTGTGTGCAATTGCCCCCCTCACCCCCTAATACTTACCTGAGAGCCATCTCTGTCCAGCGATGTCAACAAGTGTCTCAGCTGTCCGGGACTCTCCCTCCTGATTGGCTGAGACACAGCAGGGGTGCCATTGGCTCCCGCTGCTGTCAATCAAAGTCAGTTAGCCAATCAGGAGGGGGAGGGGCCGAACCGCAGCTCCTTGTCTGAATGGACACACGGAGCTGCAGCTCGGCTTGGGTGCAAGCTGCTTGCTGTGCGGACACTCAACAGGAAGGAGGGGTCAGGAGCACAGAAGAGGGACCTGAGAAGAGGAGGATCTGGGAAGCTCTGTGCAAATCCACTGCAACAGAGCAGGTAAGTATAACATGTTTGGTTTTTTTTTGGTTTTTTTCCAAAAATATTTTTATTTAGGAAATACAAAAGTAAGTACACAGGTAGAACATAAAATAGAACATAAGATACATGGGCCCACCGGCCTGAAAACATACTGAAGATCAGCAACCGCAACAATGAGATGTCCTTACCGGTTGTATGGCAAGTGTAGAACAAAACGGATATCATATGAGCATGTTGATCCGTTGAACGATTAGTATAGGGAGAGTTAAAATCATTTCTTTGATGCTAGACAATACTTGATCTATATAAAGATAGGGGTTGCCTTAACATTGGCTGTCCTGTGGATAGAGCAGAATACTTGAAACCTGATGGGTTAGTTGCTCATGAGTCTGTGGGGTGATATGGTAAATATGCTTCTAGTGTTACTGATGTTGAATGGCCTGTCTTATAAGTGGTTGGAGTTGGGGATGTTTGCAAGGCTGGCAGTCCTGCTTGTGGCCTTGGTTAGGACCGTTGGTTGTATTTCAGTGGTTGTAGAGGATGGGGGGTGGGGGGGGGGAAGGGAGTATAAAGGGACGTAATTTAGTGACAATTTTGTAGAATTGGGGGGGTAGGGTTGTGAGGAGACAGAGTAAGATAGGCCGATCCAGGGGGGCTTGAGCCTCCTACCTAACCCTAAACTTTGGCCCATCTATCCTCAGTCCGCCCAGAAAGTTTGTTATTTTTATAGAAAAAATAACGAGACTTTACCATCGCTTTAAGTGACAAGTTAGTGTAAAAAAAAAAATGTTTTCTTTGTCATTTTCCAGCTTTAAATAATTTCTACTATGTCTGAAGATGTTCTTATTGTATCACTGCTTTACAGTTTGTAAAGTATCATAAAAATAAATCTCTATAGTAATTAAACTATATTTTATGTACTGTATATCTATAGAGTTTTAGAACTCAACGTTCTGAAAAAAAGAAAGGTATTCATGTCTCCATTCTATCACATGTCATAGAGGTCATTATTGTTCCATACACTTCCCTGGTAAGGCCAACAAGCCTGAAATAGCTTATGCAGTTTTGAATAAATGGTTGTAAATACTACAGTAGGTTGCACCTCTGCTATCAATGAAAACTTCCAGATGAACGTTGGCCCAACGGCATAAAGAAAGGATTTGCATGACTCCAACGCTATTCTAAAATTAGGAATAAAGCCCTTATTTTTGGGATTTGTGATGGAAGAGAGACATTAATGCCTAGTTTCCACTGAGCAGATCGGTTCGGTTCGGTACGCTATTTTGGGTGTTTCCATTATGAAAGCGACACATACAACCGAACCGAACCGTTCCATTCAGGGTCCTGCTTCAGATGTGGGGCCATAGAAAATGCAACGGTTCGGTTAGGGCGGAGCTACAATACTTTACACTGATTGGTGGACGTGTGACGCCATGGCGACATTTTTTCTAAACCCCTGTCGGTCCCACTTGCAGTGGAAACGCTCGCCTGAATAGGCCAGACCATTCTAGGCCGTCCAAACCGATCCGACCCGAACCGATCCGCTCGGTGGAAACGAGGCATTAGATATTTGCAGTTTTTTAAAGGCTCTACTGTGCTTCGTACTGGTATAATGGAAGGGGTTTTGGCTTCATTGGGTCCACCTTACCTTAACTAGTTTATATATTTTTCTTTCTTTTTCTTTATAAAGTTATGTGCAATTTAGAGATCAGGCTTCTGCTGGCACAGGTGAATACGGCCCTTTCATACACCATCTTTCATTTTGTCACAACCTGTGTCATATGTCTGTTTTTGTAAGTAATAAAAGCAGACCTTCTATTGGAAACAGTATGTTGCGTATATGCAGAGCTTCCAGAGTCATGTGTAAGACAAATTATCTGCATGTTTCTTGAGTTTCAAATAATGTGTGTGACTCTTCTTTGTGTCACTGATAGCTCACCCTCCTTGGGTTCTGCTGCTGCAAATATCTAAAGACAGCCAGACCAAACAAAATCAAGGAAAACAAAATAATCTCTCAATTCTCTAACCATGCCTGTAGCCCAGTATACAGTGCCTTGAAAAAGTATTCATACTCCTTGAAATTTTCCACATTTTGTCATGTTTCAACCAAAAACATAAATGAATTTTATTGGGATTTTATGTGATAGACCAACACAAAGTGGAACATAATTGTGAAGTGGAAGGAAAATGATATATGATTTTACAAATTTTTTTACAAATAAATATCTGAAACGTGTGGCGTGCATTTGTATTCAGCCCCCTTTACTCTAATACCCCTAAGAGCCCATTCACACAGGGGCAACTTTGGATCCGACTTCAAGTCGCCCCAAGTCGCCCCTAGTCGCCTCAAGTCGCGCTACATGAAAAAATCAATGTAAGTGAATGGATCTGTCTTAGGCTCGGTTCACACAGGGGCAACACGATTTCAGCGCGACTTTGTACGGCGACTTCAACGTGACTTCAGCGCGACTTTAGCAAATTACAACGCGACTTCAAGTCGCCTCCAGGACAGGCGACTTTGGCTGTGGCCAATCACAGGATAATCAGCTCTCTGGGAGGGAGGGGTTTGCCTGGGCAAACAAAATGTTTTGCCTGCAAAGTCGCTTGACTGTAGAGAGAGATCCGACTTGGAGGCGACTTCCATTGATTTCTATGGTACAGGTCGCCTACCAAGTCGGATCAAAGTAGTACAGGGAGTACGCTCTGAAGTCGGAGCGACTTCAGTAGTGTCTATTAAGACGCTCCCATTCACTGTCATGTGAATATCTTTCTGGGGCGACTTGAGGGGCGACAAGTCGGATCCCAAGTCGTCCCAGTGTGAACCGAGCCTTAATGCACACTACTGCAGTCGCTCCGACTTCAGAAAAGGTTCCTGTACTACTTCAATCCGACTTGAAGGCAACTTGTACCCATTGATTTCAATGGAAGTTGCCTCAAAGTCTGATCACTGTTCATACTGAGGCAATTTACAGGAAGCAGAAAGGAAACAGAAAGTAATTTCCTCCACTAAACAGCCAGCCCCCTCCTTCTCACACACAGCTGATAAGCTCTGATTGGCCACTTGTAAAGTTCCCTGTCCTGGAGGCGACTTCAAGTTGTGTTGTAAGTTGCCCCAAGTCGTGCTGTGATTCATACTCAAGTCGTGTCCAAGTTGCCTCCCAAAGTCGCTCTGGAAGTCGTGTTGCCCCTGTGTGAATGGGCTCTAACTAAAATCTAGTGGAACCATTAGCCTTCAGAAGTCACCTAATTAGTAAATAGAGTCCGCCTGTGTGTGATTTAATCTCAGTATAAATACAGCTGTTCTGTGAAGCCCTCAGAGGTTTGTTAGAGAACCTTAGTGAACAAACAGCATCATGAAGGCCAAGGAACACACCAGACAGGTCAGGGATAAAGTTGTGGAGACGTTTAACCCCTTCCCGCCCAGTGTACGCAGATGTGCGTACTCGGCTTTCCGGGGTTATACCGGGATGATGCACGCAGCTGCAGGCATCATTCCGGTACCGTTGTTTAGAGACGGCATTCGGCTATCCGAGTATAACAAGTGATGCGGCTAAAAGCCACTTGGCTGTTTACATTCCTTGTGACAGCAATAAAAATCATCCAAATTTTTTTTTTTTAACACAATTTATAAATATATAATTAAATAAAATAAATAAGAAAAAAAACATTTTTTAAAGCGCCCCGTCCCCGCGAGTTCGCGCAGCAAAGAAAACGCATACGGAAGTCGCGCCCGCATATGTAAACGGTGTTCAAATCACACATGTGAGGTATCGCTGCGATCGCCAGAGTGAGAGAAATAATTCTAGCACTAGACCTCCTTTGTAACTCTAACCTGGTAACCGTAAAAAAAATTTAAAGCGTCGCCTATGGAAATTCTTAGGTACCGTAGTTTGTCGCCATTCCACGAGTGCGTGCAATTATAAAGCGTGATATGTTTGGTATCTATTTACTCGGCGTAACATCATCTTTCACATTATACAAAAAAATTGGGGTAACTTTACTGTTTGAATTTTTTTAAATTTATATAAAATATTGCAACAATCTCCATTTTATTCTCTAGATTCTCTGCTAAAAAAATATATATAATGTTTGGGGGCTCTAAGTAATTTTCTAGCAAAAAATACGGATTTTAACTTGTAAACACAAAATTTCAAAAATAGGCTTAGCCATGAAAGGGTTTTAAAGCAGGGTTAGGTTATAAAAAAATATTCTAAGCTTTGAACATCTCAGGAAGCACTGTTCAAACCATCATCTGAAAATGGAAAGAGTATGGCACAACTGCAAACCTACCAAGACATGGCCAGGCAAGGGCAAGGAGAGCATTCATCAGATAAGCAACAAAGAGGCCCATGGTAACTCTGGAGGAGCTGCAGAGATCCACAGCTCAGGTGGGAGAATCTGTCCACAGGACAACTATTAGTCGTGCTCTCCACAAATCTGGCCTTTATGGAAGAGTGGCAAGAAGAAAGCCATTGTTGAAAGAAAGCCATAAGAAGTCCCATTTGCAGTTTGCGAGAAGTCATGTGGGGAACCCAGCAAACATGTGGAAGAAGGTGCTCTGGTCAAATTAAAATTTGTGGCAGAAAACTAACACTGCACATCACCCTGAACACACCATCCCCACCGTGAAACATGGTGGTGGCAGCATCATGTTGTGGGAATGTTTTTCTTCAGCAGGGACAGGGAAGCTGGTCAGAGTTGATGGGAAGATGGATGGAGCCAAATACAGGGCAATCTTAGAGGAAAACCTGTTAGAGTCAGCAAAAGACTTGAGACTGGGGCAGAGGTTCACCTTCCAGCAGGACAACGACCCTAAACATACAGCCAGAACTACAATGGAATGGTTTAGATCCAAGCATATTTATGTGTTAGAATGGCCCAGTCAAAGTCTAGACCTAAATCCAATTGAGAATATGTGGCAAGACTTGAAAATTGCTGTTCACAGACGCTCTGAAAAAATTTTGAAAATTTCAAGGGGTATCCAAGGCACTGTATGTTGTTTCCTGAGTAA
Organism: Lithobates septentrionalis; assembly: GCA_037952835.1. Lineage (NCBI taxonomy): Eukaryota > Metazoa > Chordata > Amphibia > Anura > Ranidae > Lithobates > Lithobates septentrionalis. The sequence goes on from JBBDGP010001358.1 coordinate 5,468,031, forward strand.
GACATTTAATTTTTTTTTTTAATTCACCCCTTCCTTGGGATGAGAGGGTGGGGGGGTTTAGGGGCTACCATATTTTTACTACTCTTATGCCCCGTACACACGGTCGGACATTCCGACAACAAAATCCTAGGATTTTTTCTGACGGATGTTGGCTCAAACTTGTCTTGCATACACACGGTCACACAAAGTTGTCGGAAAATCCGATCGTTCTGAATGCGGTGACGTAAAACACGTACGTCGGGACTATAAACGGGGCAGTAGCCAATAGCTTTCATCACTTTATTTATTCTGAGCATGCGTGGCACTTTGTGCGTCGGATTTGTGTACACACGATTGGAAATTCCGACAACGAATTTTGTTGTCAGAAAATTTTATAGCCTGCTCTCAAACTTTGTGTGTCGGAAAATCCGATGGAAAATGTGTGATGGAGCCTAAACACGGTCGGAATTTCCGACAACGAGGTCCTATCACACATTTGTGAAAATCTGACCGTGTGTACGGGGCATAACAGTATAGAACCACTGAGAACTTAGAATAAACTTTTTTTTTTTTTACAGTTACTGGAGTCATATTACCTCTTAAAGCAGAATTTCACCCTTCCCCCCATTTTCTTTTGCTCCCCTGCTTTCCTAATGCTGAGATGGCCACACTTTAGATACTCACCCACACAGAGGATCCTGTGATGCCATCAGAAGGCTGCGCCGGCTCTTCTGGCTTCTATGGCAGCCTTTTGCCGATGGGTTGCTAGGGCCGCTCCCCTCCTCCATAAGTGAATGGGGTGACAAGCGGGGCTCTAAGTGCCTCCTGGCGTATGCACATTAAATATCTTAGGAGGCAACTGGGCAATGATGTCATTCATCCTAGGCTAATTACGGAGAATGGGAGGGCGGGCCGAAACTTAATTTAAAATAAAAACTGTAAAAAAAAGAATACCCGATATATGTGCAACGGAAGGTGAGCGGTATGCAGAGAAGCCAAGTCAGTGGAATGAGTGAAGATCTGCTTTAAGCACCACTTCCCCAGAGTGAATAACAGTAATCTATGTAATCGATCCTCATAGGTCCGCAATCATATAGTATATTCATTTTGTTGCCCCCCACTAAATTCTTTCTAATTTAATGTCTTTCCAGGGGATTGGTGACCAAAACTCAACTGCGCATTCAAGATGAGGGTGAACCAGTGGTTTTTTAAGGGGTAGAATTATTGCTATATCTCTTGAATGTATGCCCTTTATAATGAATGAGAGTATTTTGCTAGCTTTGTTAGTTGCAGCTTGGTATTGCATGCTATTGCTAAGACGATGATCTACAAGGGCCCCCAGATCCTTTTCCACCACTGATTCCAGGGAAGAACCTCTTAATGTGTATTGCCCCATACACACGATCGGACATTGATCGGACATTCCGACAACAAAATCCTAGGATTTTTTCCGACGGATGTTGGCTCAAACTTGTCTTGCATACACACGGTCGCACAAAGTTGTCGAAAAATCCGATTGTTCTGAACGCGGTGACGTAAAACACGTACGTCGGGACTATAAACGGGGCAGTAGCCAATAGCTTTCGTCTCCTCATTTATTCTGAGCATGCGTGGCACTTTGTGCGTCGGATTTGTGTACACACGATCCGAATTTAAGCGATCGGATTTCGTTGTGTGTCGGAAATTCCGACGGAAAAAGTCAGATGGAGCCCACACACGATCGGAATTTCCGACAACACAATCCGATCGCACTTTTTCCGTCGGAAAAGTGCAAAAATGTAGACTTCTCAGTATTGAACCTCATCTGCCATGTAGCTACCCAGCCTCCTATTTAATCAAGGTCTCCTGTAATGATGCGACATCTTGTGCCAAATTTATTTCCCTGCATACTTTGGTCACTTTCAATATTTTCTGATTATACCAGTTTGTTGATTCCCACCACTCGCTGTAGGGGGATCAGGGTGGTCAAGCAGATGAAAGCCATCATAGCTGCTCCATTTGTAGAAACTTGCTTTGATGACCTGAAGGAAAGTTTCTACCAGGTATACAGCACTTCCTTTCTCAGAAAAATGCTGAATTTGTAATTTAACGAATATCTAAGCAAGGACAATAGGACAAACTAAAAAAAAAAAAACTACACACAAAGAAGCAAATAAATGCAGTCAATGTTTCAGGTTTTTAAGCTTTTAATGTGCTGAGTAAAGACATTTATTGAAGATTCTGTTTCCTTTCTTCCAGGTCATTATCTTCTTTCTCCTTTAAAGTTATTCCATCTGAGGTGTTCCAGCATTTCCGACAAGACATCTTAAGCATGTAAGTAATTTTACTGGAAAAACATGTAATTATTCTGTGAATCTATTGACCTGCACTGAATATAGCTCACACGCAGCAGAGAGATTAACTCAAAAGGACATTAGCAACAGTGGATGTAACGTGAGCTATTGATTGGTTCCTCAAAATTGTTAATTTGTAAGATATATGCTTCAGTAAGTTTTGTGCTCGCTGTGCATGTTCAATTTGTAAATGGATCAAGTGCATTTGCGTTATCTATAGTGTTTCTGGAGAGTAAAGGGTATGAAGTCTGTAATAGGTGATTTTAGTTGTCAATGTTTTATTGTGAAACCTTGGATGTTTGTCTTTGCAATGGTGGCCTTAGAGCTCTTATAGTGAACATTTACAGTTGCCAACAGTCCCGATTTGCCCGGGACATTCATGGAAATCAGACCGATGTCCCGGTCTGAGCCTGTATCGGGTAAAATCCCAAAAAATAGACTTTGTCATGGGTGTCTCTATGGAGGTGTGGACCGCACCTGAGCGACACCAATGGTGTAGCTGCAGGGGTCCCGTGTGGCCCCCGTGTCATACTGACTCATGCCCACCATTCAAGCACCTTTCAATATGCACTCATGTCCCGGCTCAGTTTGTGATTGGTGTAATTGGCTGTGAAGGGGCTGGGTGTCTGCTGTGCCTCCTGAAACTACAGGACTGCCCCCTTCTGCTCGGCTTATCTCTGGCTTATTCAAGAGTGGGGGGGTCACATTGGTGAACAGGGAGAGACACCCGAGAGCAGGTATCCATGGCTGCCGCCAGAAATGCTACAGCTATTGTGAGTCCTTTAGAAAGCTGTCTGCTGACTGTCCTGTGCAGAAACTTTTGTGTGCCTGTCCCCCCACCGTGCTGCCCCAGTGTCTTCCCTCCCAGCAGCCCGAAACAGCCCAGCTATTCTCAAAACCCCCTTCACAAACCCTATCCCCCCCACTCCTGTTCCATCCCCCCAGCTCTGCTCACGTCCCTCTTCTCCATCCCCCCCAACTCTGCTCACCACCCCCAACTTTGCTCAACCCCCTCTTATCCACCCCCCCAACTCTGCTCACCTTCCCCTCTTCTTCTTCCCCACCCAAACTCTGCTCACCCCCCTCTTCTCCATCGACCCACCTCTGCTCAACACTCCCAACTTTGCTCACCTCCCCTCTTCTCCACACCCCCCCCCCCCTGCTCACCTTCCCCTATTTTTCTTTCCCACCCAAACTCTGCTCACTCCCCTCTTTTCCATCCCCCAACTCTGCTCGCGACCCTCTTCTCCATACCCCCAACTCTGCTCACCACCCCCAACTTTGCTCACCCCCCCCTCTTCTCCACCCCCACCCCCTAACTCTGCTCACCTTCCCCTCTTCTTCTTTCCCACCCAAACTCTGCTCACTCCCCTCTTTTCCATCCCCCAACTTTGCTCGCGACCCTCTTCTCCATACCCCCAACTCTGCTCACCACCCCCAACTTTGCTCACCCCCCTCTTCTCCACCCCCCACCCCCTAACTCTGCTCACCTTCCCCTCTTCTTCTTTCCCACCCAAACTCTGCTCACCCCCCTCTTTTCCATCCCCCCAACTCTGCTCATCACCCCCAACTCTGCTCACCCCCCCTCTTCTCCATCCCCACTCCAACTCTGCTCACCCCCTTCTTCTCCATCCCCACTCCAACTCTGCTCACCCCACTCTTCTCCATCCCCCCAACCCCCTGTCCTACCTACATTCCCTATATATTACCCCATTTCCCACAATGTAAATCATTTTAGACTCTATTTAACCGCACCCCCAATATTTAGCATAACTTAAACTATTCCCATTTTTCACTGCGGCGTGCTGCATTTGTTTACTCTGCCTACCAAAAAAAAGTTGGCAACTACGCATTTATGACATTGCTGACTTATTTTTAAATGTGTAGTCTCCATGGCTGTCTTTCTGATCCTAGCTTTACTACCTAGTAAGCGACTGACCATGAACAAGCAAGAAAGGTAGGGGACTCATATATTTCAGACTTCACTGGTTCTATGGCTGTTCCACATTAGGTATTTCACTAGGTAGTAAGATGACAGTATGCAGCTTTAAAAGCTAACCACCAATGGCAGCTACTAAGGCAGCTTTGTCTTCACAGGTTCACTTTAAGCAAGGTGGTGATTGTGGGTGCATTGAATTATTTTGTTGTTTTAAAAAATTTTTATCATAATTTGTCTGTGTCTTTGTGAAGAAAGAGAGAGAGAGTAATGATGCCGCTCTTGGGCACAGTGCTGGATCGGAAGAGGTGCCAGGTAAGTATTTAGGGGGGGCTGGGGGAAAATGATCATGAAAGGTTTTGAGAGAATGCATTAAGGTTAAAAACTAAATGCCTTTGCAACTACTTTAAAGATTTAATGGAGGACAGAACCTCTCCTGCTGAAACACTAGAATGAGATTCATGATGTCATTTTGGAATAGACGTGAGTGCAATATCCCTAAATCGTTGGTCAGTTGTGTCATACTAATAGGTGGAAGTTTTGGTATAGAGCAGGCTCTCTCAAACTTTTAACCCTAGAGGAACCCCAAAACTAATTTTCATGTCTCGAGGAACCCTTACTAAAACCAAATCATCAGGGCTCAATAGGAACAATGCTCCTTATATTAGTGGTCAATAGGAAGAATGTCCTAGTGGTGTTTAGAATGCAACCCTAAAAGACAGATAAAAAGATATTTGGTGTCATTCTGCTGGCTTTGCTAAGTGGTGCTGAACCTTGAACTCTGTAGGCATCATCAAATAGGTGGTTCATCAGCCACAGCTCAGGGAACCCCTAGCAACCTCTGGAGGAACCCCAGGGTTCCACGAAACCCTGGTTGAGAATGGCTGGTATAGAGTGTTACTAAATTGTCCCTAAAGAGTTAAATCATTTTAATAGGGTTAACTGTATTTCAGGCATGAGGGTCTAACAGCCTATTAGGGGCATGTTAACTGGGAAAATAATTAAATTTCCTAACAAGTACCAAGTTTATTTAGTCTAAAATATGTATCTTCTGCCTTATCTAACAGTTTTCTCTGCTGTGTGATCCTCTTTAACTGAGGCCAATTTCAGGAGTAAGGTCTTATCTTGATTGCTCTTAAAAGTTAAATCAAGTTGCTTGAATTTTGATAGTTCCTGGATCCTTTTAATATATAACTCTAATATTCAATGAGGGGTCTCCGCAATGTGACTTTATGAGCCTCCCAGAGCATTAAAAGGGGAGGAAACTAATCCTACATTAGTTTCAAAGTACTTCTACGTCCAAGCAGTGGCAGCTGGTGCTCAATATTTGGGGGGGGAGCAGCAAACTAACCCCCCTGTTCCGATGGATGGATGGCGGCGATAGTCCTAAGACTCCCTGGCTAATCTGGGCTTCCTGAATGGCAGGGAGGAGAATGAGGGCGACAATAGCGAATATTAAGTAGCTATTGTCACACAAGTGGGTGGGTTTGGGGCACAGTGCTCTGCGCCCCCCGAGCCCACCCTTTGTTGAAGCCAATTAGCGCCTCAGGCTCTAATCATGTGCTTAAAAAAAAACCCATTGGAATCCATGCGTCTGGTGCACCGCATGTAGATTAGGGGTCCGGATGCATGGATAGGGGGGGCAGTGCCCCTGTGCCCTGCATTACGGGCCACCACTGCGTCCAAGACTTTGATGCTGAATCAGAGATAACCTGGTGCCTGTGCAGTTCATGGCTGTGTTCACAAATGCCTGACACAGATTACCCGATGATATACCACTTGAACTTGTGATTTGCAGCAAACTTACAATATTGAGTTCTGAGAGGAGACTGAGTAAATGCTTATAGGTGCCTACTAATGTATTTCCTCAATCATGCCATGTTCCTTATGTTTTGTACATGTTCTGCATTGTATTTGTAATTTTATGGCTGATGTATTCTGGCTTGGAGGTGATGAACTGTTCTTGGCAGCCTTCTCCCTGGTATTGAAGGCACCACCCTCCTGTGGGGCACATAAATATAAAGAGGACTTTTTCTTAAGCAGTCCCTTGGTGGGAACCGAGCTGGGGTTCCAGGCTATGGACATTTGCTCTTTTATTGGACTTTTTCCAACCAAGTATGGATCAGACCATGAGGCACCAAGGGTAGCACCCCCAGCCTATGTTAATATTGAAGATGTGTTCATTCTGTGATGTATGAGAAAGTTCTTCAGCAAAGAATTTATTGGAAGAAGAGTATTTGCCTGGTCTGAACTTATTTAATGTCACATAGTGGTTTATGTAAGGTGCATTACAAAACATTTATTGGGGCAGACATTGCAGCAAATTTCTTAGTTAAAAACCAAGAGAAAACTCTGTACAAGATTGGGAGGCTGAGTTAACTCTTGCAGCAATTTTCTGAGTTAAAACCAAGAGAAAACTCTGTACAAGATTGGGAGGCTGAGTTAACTCTTGCGGGTAGTGTCATAGCTGAAGACTTTCATGAGTTTGATGTTTAGCGAAGATGCCAGCCAGCCAGGAATTGGGTGACTTGGCAGCGGGGAATGGAGGTCCATAGTAGCGAAGAAGTCAGTTTGCTTCAAGTCCCTTCCCTAGCAGCGCAGATCCCAGCTCCAGTACGGGACCTTCTGGGAACCTAGGCTGAGAGTCATGGGTATGAGGTCTTGAGAAGCATTGAATTAAAGTGATATTAAAGTCTTTTTTTTTGTTCAAAAATACCAAAATGTTATACTTACCTGCTCTGTGCAGTGGTTAGAGAAGCCCAGATCCTCCTTTTCTCAGGTCCCTCGTCGGCGCTCCTGGCCCCTCCCTCCTGCCGAGTGCCCCCACAGCAAGCAGCTTGCTATGGGGGCACCCAAGCCAAGCCGCTGCTCCGTGTGTCCATTCAGACACAGAGCCGCGGCTCGGCCACGTCCCCTCTCTCTCCTCATTGGCTCAGTGACTTTAAATGACAGCGGCGAGAGACGATGGCGCCCCACTGCTGTCTCAGCCAATGAGCATGGAGAGTCACAGACAGCCGAGACTCTCATGCAACATCACTGGATCGAGATTGGGCTCAGGTAAGTATTAGGGGGGCTGAGGGGGGCTGCTGCATACAGGAAGTTTTCTATCTCTATCTTTTCTATCTTTATCTTAATGCATAGAATGCATTAAGATACAAAAAAAAAAACCTTCTGACTTTAGAACCACTTTAACTTCCCGTGAACCTTAAGGGCAGGTTTCTATGGAATATGGAGCAAAGTGTGTGTCTACGTGGTCACAAGTGAGAGAGATAAGTCGCAGGATGGTGGAGTCTGGGATGTGTTCAGCACCATCGGCTCAGAAATGTGCTAACCTCGGGCAAAGTAGAGGGTGTTTGTCCATAGTGCTGTAATGAGATAAGTGGGACAAAGTGTCAGAGAGTGCTCCATTAACGCCACCTCAAGCATTTACTTTATTGCAGGTGCATTTATCAGGGGTCACACCTTGGGGGGGGGGGTAGTTAGTTGCAGCCGCGCTGTCCCAGCTCCTAGGGGAGGTCCCTGTTAACTGGTCTATCTGATCAGGGGTCTTAAGAGAATAGTGAGTGTAGGTCTTAGGGGGTCCTTATTGGTTAGTAGGGGGTGAGGGGCATTTCAGAGTGGAGGTGGACATTGTGGTTATTCATGCATACCTTGTGATACTGTTTCACTCATTTAATAAAGCAATAAAAAGTAGCCTTTGGGTGTTCATTCATTTTTTTGTTTTGTTTTTGGATGACTATATGCTGTGTGAATACACCCTGCCCTTATAACCTGGGCGGCACCCTAATCAATCAAAGATTATTCAGGCTCCCAGTACTTTTTTATTTACTTTTTCTTTGATATTTACATGCATTTCCTCTGTTGTCCCCTAGGAGGAGAAAGAACACATTACTGATGATATCATTTAAGCCTAGGCAAAGATACATAATAATAAAGATAGTGTTTTTTGTTTTTTTTGAATGATTATGTTACTGTATTTTGTGAGATGTAAGGGATTTATTGACATTTTTTTGTAAAGTTGCTGAAAAGTCCTTGTTAAATAGTGCCAACATATTTTGCAGCACTTTATAGCATACATCAGTCTCTAACTCCAGATAGGCTACAGTCTAACGTTCTTACCACTCTGAAACAAACTAGTGCCAGTTTCATCAGCCCCCAGATAACCTACGAATGTGTTTTTGAATGGAATTAATGGCCAATATTAGATAAATGTCAAAGCTCTTTACAGGTAACATCCATAGCAGGAACCAAACTTGGGACCCTGCCACAGCAAGGGAGAAGTGCTAACTTTCCATTTTTTGAAGTGCTAACTAGTTAGCCACCAAATTTCCATCATATGTGTCCAAATTTCAATCGGCCTTGAGTTTTTTCTTTGAATTAAGTTGGATGCCTTTCTTTGGTCAATACAAAAAAGTTGGAACAACTATGTAAATCCTTTGCGATTGGGAGGATGTTACACCAGCCATGGAATGTAAAGTGCCATTTGCGGACATTCATTAGATCTTTTTTTAATTTTTTTTTCCATCCCTAGGATATAGGGGTGCAACATATCAAAAAACTAACGGTTCGGATCATTCCTCGGATCAGGAGTCACGGTTCGGATCATTTTCGGATCAACCAAAAAAAAATCTCCCCCACTGTAATATCCACAATCTCCCTATTGGCAGGGTATTGGCAGAGTATTGGCAGGGTATTGGCAGGGTATTGGCAGGGTATGGCAGAGTATTGGCAGGGTATGGCAGAGTATTGGCAGGGTATGGAAGAGTATTGGCAGGGTATGGCAGAGTATTGTCAGGGCATTGCAGAGTATTGGCAGGGCATTGCAGCAGAGCATTGCAGAGTATTGGCACTGCTCCCATCTGATCTCTCCTCTCCACTGTACAGATCAGTAAACAGAGGGGAGAGAGGAACCGGCGTCATGACATGACGCCGGTTTGTTACAAGTGATCGCTCCGTCATTTGACGGAGCGATCACATGCTAAACGGCCGCCGGGTGTACCAAGATGGCCGCCGCTCCGGATAGCGGGTGTTCCGTACGGATCAACCTCCGCGGATCGGATCACGGATCGATGACGATCCGTTGCACCCCTACTAGGTTATAAATAGCCTCCCTTATCAACAGAGCCCTGTGTGCAGTTGATTGCTGTCTCCCAGGGGCATGTTCCTTTACTCAAATTCTGAATATACAGCACTATTCTGCTAGGCTTTACATAGCCACCATTACTACTGAAACCCAAGTAAGGATTTATATATTGGACGCCTTATGGGCCTCCTTCAGACTAGAAATATCAAAATTCCTCCTGCCCCTGTTTAAATATTCAGCTCTATATGATCTATTCATAATCTTTATATGCATCGCTCATCCCACCGTGGGTAAATATGATACTATATCCCAAATTAAGATAGAGAAATACATTCTCTTATCTGTTTTCGTCTTTGAACCTTGGCCGTGTCCTGAAGAAGCCTAACGGCGAAACGCGTAGATACACAAGGGCTCACTGCACTAAAGCTTAGATGCATATATGCTATATTTTATCTACTTTTGATTATTCTATGTTTTGTTAATCTCAATAAATTTGATTGTTTATAGTACGTCTCTTCTCCATTGTTTCTTAGCCTAAAAAGTCTGCTTTTTTGGTATTACTTAGTACTACCCATTTCTACTTTTTTTATTGCTTTATATATATATATATAATAAATGAATAAACTAAACAGAATAAGAAATACATGGACAGTATTCCTTCACCTGTCAAACCAGCCGTCCTATAGTAAACTTGTAATAGGATCTACAAGACTCCTTACTAGTTCACTTAGGAATATAACATACTGTAGATTTCCTGAATCCTAACTGTAGGTCCTGGTCTGGATACAATGGAGTTGCTGGATTTTTTTCTGTTCAAGTAGTTTTTATTGGTAATTAACAAGCAAAAGTTACAGGCTTTTCAGTACAAGGTATTGTGTACATATTACACAGTATGCATCATAAACAATTTGGAATAACGATGACATAAGGAGAATAAGAGCTTACAGACAATATATACTCTGTCAAGTAGCCAAAGATCTATAAGATCTGAACATGTGAACATTAGAAGGGATTAAACTCCCTCGTTTAGTCACTTTATAACACTGGTGATAGTAAACCTGAGATCAGTCTCGAAAAAAAAAAAAAAAAAAAAAGGGGAAAAAACATCGAGACTAACCTAACAAAGAAGAAAAAAAAAAAAAAAAATAGCGACAGAGTATATTACCCAATATTATCAGGAGTAAGTAAGGTGGGAAGTTAAGAGGGAGTGGGGAGTATGGAGAGAAGGAGAACTGAAAGGAAAAAGAAAAGGAAAAGGAAAGCTGGGAAGAGGTGATGGGGCGGCCGGAGCGCACGGGCACCGATTCAGTTCTCCAAAAAAAAAAAAAAAAAAAAAAGGAAGAAAAGAAAAACATAATTAGTTATTATAATTAATTTAGGGTTCCAGTAGATTCATATCGATATCTGGGGGTAAGAAGTGTTCTATCCACGGTTGCCAAATTCTGAAGTGTTGTGGGATTTTATCTAGTATTGTTGCTTCAATTTTACTGTGTATCATTGCCTGGGTGATCCTGTTTTTCATTTCAATTATATTAAGTGTTGGTGTCTTCCAAGCTTTGGCTATTGTTTGCTTGGCTGCTGTAAATAGATGGAGAAGGAGGCGGCGCTGAGAGCTGGTGTAATCTTGAGGTATAAGGTTAAGTAGAGCTGTAGCTGGGTTAGGTTCTAGGGTAACTTGGTGGAGAGTAGAAGCCATCTGGAATGTTGCTGCCCAGAAACGTTGTACTAATGGGCATGTCCACCAGATGTGGACGTGAGTTCCTTTTTCTTTGCAACCCCTGAAACAGGTCTGGGGATACTCAGGCAGGAATTTGGCGATTCTGGATGGGACCAGGTACCATCGCATGAGCACTTTGTAGTTTGCTTCTGAGGCAACAACATTTTGAGATGAATTTTTCGTATTAGTCCATATGGAGGACCAGTCTTCTACTTCTAGGTCAATGTTTAAGTCTTTAGACCATAGTTGTGCATAGGTGGGGAGACTTGTGGGTGGTGTAGTAAGGTGAGTGTAAAGGCGAGAGATGATACCTTGAGCGTGCGGGTCTGTAGCGCACATATTCTCGAACTCAGTGAGGGTATCTAGCCCAGTAGTTGATTTTACATTTGTTTTGACAAAATGAACAATTTGGAGATATCGAAAGCACTCTCTAGGTAAAAGTTGTGCTTGCGTTTGTATATCTGAGAAAGATTTTATGGAGTTACCACTGAATAAGTCACATATACGAGTCAGACCCGCCTGGGCCCAGGTTTGGAACAGTATTGGTTCAGTGTATGCCGGGTAGAACAGTGGGTGGCCTAAAAAGGATAGGAGTGGGGAGTGCGGAGACATCAACTTATAGGAGATTCGTAATCTATCCCAAAGTTTGAGTGTGCATTGTGTAATTGGGTTGGTTATAGCGCAACGTGCTTCTGGGGGGAGCCAGAGCACGTTGGATACTGTAATTGGATGCAGATCTATGGCCTCAAGGCTGACCCATATCGGGATTTCAGTTTTAGAATGGTATAATATAGACTGGGCCAATCGGGCTGCATGATAGTAATGTAAGAAGTTGGGTACACCAAGACCTCCATTAAGCTTATGGCGGAGTAGTACTGGCCTAGCCACTCTGGGTTTAGTGGGGCCCCAAATGTATTTAAAAACTCGGTTTTGTATAGTCCTATGATAGTAAGGGGGGATTGCTATCGGGAGTACCCTATATAGATACAGCAATTTTGGTAGTAGGGACATCTTCACAGCTGTTATGCGTCCAAGCCAGGAAACACACAGGGGCTGCCAGGAATTAAGTAAGGAAGAGAGTTGAGTTAGCATTGGGAGGTAATTGGAATGGAATAAATTCAGAGGGTCACTGGTCAGTTTAATTCCCAGATAGGGTATGGAAGTTGTGGACCAATTAAAGGAGTAGTTCTGACGAAGCAGCTCAAGATCAGTTTGTAGTAGTGACACATTGAGGGCCTTTGATTTCGTTTGATTAACTTCTAACCCGGAGATTAGTGCAAACTTATCTAAGATACGCATGAGGTTTGGTAGGGTTGTGTGTGGTGACGTGACAAACAATAATGCATCGTCTGCGAAAAGACATAATTTATGCGTGGTGGAAGCTATCTCGAGACCTCGGATGTCGGGGTTTGCTCTGATCAGGGCTGCCAGGGGTTCTATTACAAGAGCGAATAATAGGGGAGACAGGGGGCAGCCCTGTCTGGTTCCACGTGAGATGGGGAAAGGATCTGAGCGGAATCCTGAATATTGTACATATGCTTGCGGGTGGTTATATAGGGCATTGATCCAACCAAGAAAGTGTGGGCCGAAGCCCCAGCGTTGGAGGATATAAAGAAGATAAGGCCAGGAGACTGTATCGAAAGCTTTTCTTATATCTAGAGAAAGGAGGTGCATCGGTATTTTGCGTGATCGGGCTAAATGTTGCAGAAGGATTACACGTCTGACATTATCACTAGCTTGCCGCTTAGGTATAAAACCGACTTGGTCTTTGTGTATTAGACTACCGATAATCGGGTTAAGACGTAAAGCTAAGATTTTGGCCAGAATCTTGATATCGACGTTTAACAGAGAAATTGGTCTAAAATTAGACCACACTGTATTATCTGTGTTTGGTTTCGGGATCATAGATATCAGTGCCGTCAATGTGTCACGACCAAAGGAATGCTGTTTGAGTACAGCGTTGAATGAGTTGGCAAGGAGAGGGGCGAGTTCGGCTGCAAATTTTTTATAGTAGAGGCTAGGGAGGCCATCTGGGCCCGGGCGTTTATGGGATTTGAGTGTCTTAATAGCAGCTAAGACTTCCTCAACCGTGATCGTGTTCTCCATAGACTCCCGACCATCATTAGATAGCGTAGGGATTGGCAGATTATGAAAAAGTTTTTCCGCTTGACGTAAGGGAAAAGTAGCTTTTGCCTCGTATAGTTTCGACAATTGCTTACGGAACTCTGAGAGTACCTTAATCGGGTTACTAGTAATAATATCTTTGGTTGATCTGAGTCTGATGGGGACACGAGCACGGTCTGGTCTGCGAAGACGTAAGGCTAAAAAGGTATCTGGTTTATTGGCTTTGGTATAGAGTGTGTGATTTGACCTGCGTATAGCCTTATCAGCCGACTCAGCTAGTAGGATGTCAAGTTCTAATTTAATTTTGTCAAGATTGTGTTTATGAGCTTCAGTAGGGGAAGATTGAAATTGCAGGAAACTCTGGTGATAATCTGCCTCGAGTTGTTGTTGTTTGCGAATTCTATCTTTCTTAAGGTGTGATGCAACTGAGATACATGTGCCTCTGATCACTGGTTTGTGCGCCTCCCAAAGGAGCGTGGGGGAGATATCTGGAGTGGTGTTATGTAGTAAATAGTCTTTGAGGGCAATTTGAATATCTAGACAATATGATTGGTTGGTTAAGAGTGCATCATTCATGCACCATGTTCTGTTTGTGGGTTGTGGTATCAGAGAAAATACTGTGGTTATTACAGCACAGTGATCCGTCCATGTAATTGGTTGAATTTGGGATTGAAGTAGAATTGGTGCAGATGCTATAGAAATGAAGATATGATCGATCCTGGAGAAAGATTTATGGGGGTGGGAGTAAAATGTGAAATTTTTCCTGCTGGGGTTGCATTCCCTCCAGGTGTCCAGAAGGGAAGCCTTTAATATTTGTTTACGAAATTGTACTGAGGGGGTATAATGCTCAGTAGTATAGGGTGACTTGTCTGTGTGTGGTTGAAGGACCGAATTAGAGTCGCCACATAGGAACAGGGTTCCCTTACTGTGTGTTTTTACTACCTGTAAAAGGTGTGAGAAGAAAGGGTTAGGGTTGGAGTTAGGGGCATAATAGGAAACAAAAGTTGCCGTTATATCCTGTAGTAATCCAATCAGAATTATATATCGACCCTCCGGGTCTTTTATTTCGGATTGTAGCGTGAATGGGGTGGTGTAGTGAAAAGCGAGCAGAACTCCTCTATGTTTAGTGTCCGCTGAGGCGGTGAATACTTGTGGGTATTTAGAGCTAAAGAAGCCCGGGGTATGACGTTTGGAAAAATGTGTTTCCTGGAGGGCTACTACACTGGCTCTAAGGGACGTAAACGTTTGGAATGCTTTCACTCGCTTATTGGGTGAGTTCAGCCCTTTAACATTTAAGGTTAGTATATTTAATGGGGCCATTGATGGGTGTAAGGGGAAACTATAACAGGTGAAAAGGAGCCCGTGCGAGCCGGCCGACCAAAAGAGAAGGGGGAAGGAATAGTAAAGTAAAGTGAGACAGGAAGATAAGAGGAAAAAGGAGGGGGAAGGAATGTGAGCGTAGGGCAATACTCTGAGACACAGTCCATACCGAGGGACTGCGGGTCAGTATCGCCCGACTAAGTAGCGTACCAACTCCGCGACCAGTAAACTAGCCTAAGAGCGGGTTCGCTGTAAAAGAGGGGTGCAATGACTGCTCCCCGCCGCAAACGGAGATAATAACAACAAACTATTTTGTATGTTCTGTTTCATTATAGAAATTCCGGTTGGCCGTAAATTCCTGAGTAGGAATATGTTTAAAAAGCGGGATGCTCATATCCGGTGGTGGGGGGGGTAGGAGAAGGGGACTGGAGGGGAAGGGAGGGAGGTTGAGGGATGGGGGGGTGAGGGATGGGGGGGTGAGGAGTGGGGAGGAGAAAAAGAAAGGGAAAGGAGGGGTAAGGGGGAGCTAGGGATAAAGAGAGGGGGCATTAAAAGGAGGAGAGGGGAGGGAGGGGGGAAAAGGGGAGGAGGAGGAGGATGAAGGAAGGGAAGAGGGGTGTGGGTGGGGATGGAGGGGAATGAGTAGGAGTATGGGACAGGAGGGAAGGAACAAATAATAGGACTGGATATGATAATTCACATCGAGTTTAGTATATAACTTAGAATCTATAGCCTAGACTGCGCTAACATTACATTGTTCAGAAAAGAGGGTCAGGAAAGACCATATAGTTAGTCAGATAAGGTATACATGTACCCACTTAAAGTAGAATAAAGGTATACCTTTCACAGTCTTACATAAGAGTTTAGAGAACAATAACATAACGTACTATAAACCAAAAGAAAACAATATTAAAACGACTGAACCTGAGAGGACTCAAAAGGGTTTAGAAGTCCTGGAGGTTGATACTCAGAACGCGAAGAAAACCTGTCAAGCTGTGATCGTCCAGCAGGTCTCGGCTGTTGTCGGGTGTTCATTGGTGGTATCAAAAGACAGTTCCTGCGGACAGCATCGAGGACCTGTGTGCAAAAAAAAAGAAAGCAAAAGGACAAGAAGGTGCTTGCAAGTTATCAACGTAGTGCTTGGGATTTCGGGCTTGGATGGTAGCTTCCAGGCGATCGGGCCGGGGTCCCCTTCCGGATTGAAGTGGGTTCAGGATTGTTTCGCTTAGGGGTCATTGTGTATGGATGAGAGGCTGATCGAGCTGGTGTGCGAGGAAGAGATGTTTCTGACTGATGTGTTGGTGGTGTCAGGTGAAGTGATTCCAGGAGCCTTTGAAGTGATTCGGGTGTGGTACAGGTGTGTTGTTGTCCCAGGTGAGAGAATTGCAGGGCAAACGGGAACCGCCACGTGTATTTGAGTTGGTGCTGTTGCAGGATTTGCAGCTGGGGTTTCATAGCACGGCGTTTTGCAATGGTGAGAGGTGCTAAATCAGAGAATAACTGGTACGTATGGTCTTGGAACTGTAAGGAGTTCTTGTTGCGGGCTGCTGTTAATAGTTGCTCCTTTGTACGGAAGAAATGCAGCTTAACAATAATGTCACGTGGTGGGCCATCGGCCTGGCGTCGTGTAAGTGCCCTATGGATTCTATCAAACTCAAGGCGTTCGATAGGTATGGAGGGTGATAGTTCCTGGAACAAAGCGGTGGTAAAAGATTGGATGTCATCGATCGACTCTGGTATGCCACGGAGGCGCAGATTGGATCTGCGAGATCTATTTTCCGCGTCTTCCAAACGAGAGAGTAACATAGCATTCTCCTCGCGAAGAGCGGTTTGTTCTAGGGCTTGCTCTTGAACAGTTAATTCCATATCGTCAACCCTGGTTTCTAAGTCTGCTGTGCGCTGACCTAGCTCACGAATTTCACGGGTCAGGCTGCTAGTGATCTGGTCAGATGTTGTTTTTAAGGCTTTATGGAGCATTGATTCCATCAGTCTAATAAATGCTGTTTGTGACATACCAGGTTGTGAAATAAAAGAAGAATCGCCTGGATTAGGCTGTACATCGCTGTCCTCCTCACTGTCTGGCACGTCTGAGCGGGCTGGAGAGGATGCAGTCTGCTCTGCTAGGGCTCGGGCCTTCGCCGCCATCTTGGAGGAGGCGCGGGCTAGTGCCTCTTTGATGGGTTTAGGCTTTGGTTTACCTCTGTGCCCCGTTAAAACCATACCGGAGGGTGCTCTGGCCCGCGGGGAAGCGATCCCTTAAGGAGGAGGCTGAATAGGCGTCTCAGTCGCTCGTATCGGTTCCGGATGTGCGGCGGGGAGTACGGAGCTCTACAGTGAAGCGTCCGACATGTCGAGCTTCGCGCATGCGCCCCCCGTTGCTGGATTTTTTTAATCACAGGCCTACACTATATTGTCAAAAGTATTGGGACACCTGCCTTTAGATGAAAATTAATGGCATCCTAGTCTATAGTCCTGAGGGTTCAATATTGAGTTGGCCCACCCTTTGCAGCTATAACAGCTTCAACTCTTCTGGGAAGGCTGTCCACAAGGTTTAGGAGTGTATACAAAGCAAGGCCCATAAAGACATAGATTAACGAGTTTGGGGTGGAGGACCTTGATTGGCCTGCACAGAGTCCTGACCTCAACCCGATAGAACATCTTTGGGATGAAATAGAGCGGAGACTGTGAGCCAGGCCTTCTTGTCCAACATCAGTGCCTGACCTCACAAATGCGCTATCTGGAAGAATGGTCAAACATTCCCATAGACACTATAGTTCTGCTTTAGGCCCGGCTCACAGTGGTGTGACAAGGGATCCGACTTGTGAGAGTTCAAGTCGCATGATATGTCAAATTAAATGTTTCCCTATGACAACTGTCTTAACTGATCCCACACAAGTTGCTCCAACTTTATAAAAGTTTCCTGCACTACTTTGGTCCGGCTTTAATACGTTTTCAATGCCATAGTGTAAAAGTCGGATCTAAGTTGGACTGAAGTTGCAGGACAAAGTCGGATTGGAAGTTGTGCGACTTTCATGTCAGAGCAGTGTGTTAAGCAAGTAGTTTTTCTGTGCATATGCTGTTAAGTTTCTTACTTGGACATCCTGCCAGTAACACACTTTGGGGTTGATTTACTAAAGGCAAATAGACTGTTCACTTTGCAAAGGGATTTTTCCTAGCTTAATAAATGCAGTGAAAATTAAATTTGCAAAGAATACCCAATCATGTGCAAGGAATAAAAAAAACAGTAATTTGCTTGTACATGATTGGATCATGCTTCCTGATGACGGGTTTATCAGGAAATGCATTGAGGCTGCGCATCCACCTCTAAGGACGTCACTTCCGGCTTCCTGGTTCCTACCTCCAGCGCTTTGGAAAGCAAGCCACATCCTGGAGAGACGGCAAGCGCACTTAGACCCCTTTCACACAGGGGCGCTTTGCAGGCGCTACAGAGCTAAAAATAGCACCTGCGAAGCGCCCTGAAAGTGCCGCTGCTTTGTCTCCAATGTGAAAGCCCCGAGGGCTTTCACACTGGAGTGGTACGCTAGCAGGGCGGGAAAAAAAGTCCTGCTAGCAGCATCTTTGGAGCGGTGAAGGAGCGGTGTGTATACCGCTCCTTCACCGCTCCTGCCCATTGAAATCCATGGGGCACCGCGGCTATACAGAGGCGCTTTGCGGTGGTTTTTAACCCTTTCTCTGCCGCTAACGGGGGGGTAAAACCACCCTGCTAGCGGCCGAATACCGCTGCTAAAACGGCTGTAAACCGCCGCTAAAAATAGCAGCGCTTTACCACCGATGCACCTCCCGCCACAGTGTGAAAGGGGCCTTACTAAGCTGTACATGTCGGTGCTGACTTACAGCACCCACAAATGTAAGTGTGCATTTTTTATTGACCTGTTTGAATTTAACTTTTATAGATCAATGTAAGGGGACACCTCTAGGGCTTAGAACCATCACTTCCATATACGTTGTTGTTCAAGAGATTGCAATTGTTGCAAGGTGCATGTATTTATACATTTTTGGTGAGTTTGCATTTCTCATACACGGTTTGTGGTGGAGAACAGTTTAAAGGGACAACCTGTTTCTGCACTTATCTTTCAATCACGGTGATTGGATCATTCTGTGATTATCTGCTATTTTTTATGGAACTGTCACATTATGGAATTTCTACATTGTGGACTGTATAATTTATGCTGATGATCACTGATTTTTTGATTTATGTTGATGATCACTATTATTTGTGTTTGAGTTAGCGCCATACCTTTTCATTGCTATTTGATCACATACAAAGTGGTTCATTCCACTTTTAGAAGGGGGCAGATGTATTGTTCTTTGGCGCCACCACTTGTCACTTAATCTTCACTCATTTTCCTTCAACAGTTTATAATTATGCTAAAAGTCAGCAAGAAACTGTGCAACCAAATGAAAGAACCCAACCTTCAGTTTTATGTTATACAACCACTTGCCTCTAAGTTGACTTCCAATGTCTTTTAGGTGTACATTGTCTTTTGTCTTTATATATACATATATATATATATATATATATATATATATATATATATATATATATATATATATATATATATATATATATATATATATATATATATATGTATATGTATATATATATATATATATATATATATATATATAAAACTATATATATATATATATATATATATATATATATATATATATATATATAACTATATATATATATATATATATATATATATATATATATATTAATATACACTGAGCAAAATTATAAACGCAACACTTTTCTGTTGGCCCCTATTTATCATGAGCTGAACTCAAAGATCTACAACTTTTTCTATTTACACAAAAGTTCTATTTCTCCCAAATATTGTTCACAAATCTGTCTAAATCTGTGTTAGTGAGCACTTCTCCTTTGCCGAGATAATCCATCCACCTCACAGGTGTAGCATATCAAGATGCTGATCAGACAGCATGATTATTGCACAGGTGTGCCTTAGGCTGGCCACAATAAAAGGCCACTCTAAAATGTGCAGTTTTATCACACAGCACAATGCCACAGATGTCGCAAGTTTTGAGGGAGCGTGCAATTGGCATGCTGACTGCAGGAATGTCCACCAGAGCTGTTGCCCTTGAATTTAATGTTCATTTCTCTACCATAAGCCGTCTCCAAAGGCATTTCAGAGAATTTGGCAGTACATCCAACCAGCCTCACAGCTGCAGACCACGTGTAACCACACCAGCCCAGGACCTCCACATCCAGCATCTTCACCTCCAAGATCGTCTGACACCAGCCACCTGGACAGCTGCTGCAACAATCGGTTTGTATAACCAAAGAATTTCTCACAAACTGTCAGAAACCATCTCAGGGAAGCTCATCCGCTCGTCATCCTCATTGGGGTCTCGACCTGACTGCAGTTCGCCATTGTAACCGACTTGAGTGGGCAAATGATTACATTTAATGAGATCTGGCACTTTGGAGAGGTGTTCTCTTCACGGATGAATCCCGGTTTTCACTGTACAGGGAGGATGGCAGACAGTGTGTATGGTGTTGTGTGGGTGAGCGGTTTGCTGATGTCAACGTTGTGGATGGAGTGGCCCATGGTGGCGGTGGGGTTATGGTAAGGGCAGGCGTATGCTATGGACAATGAACACAGGTGCATTTTTTTTATGGCATTTTGAATGCACAGAGATACCGTGATGAGATCCTGAGGCCCATTGTTGTGCAATTCATTTACGACCATCACCTCATGTTGCAGCATGATAATGCCTGGCTCCATGTTGCAAGGATCTGTACACAATTCCTGGAAGCTGAAAACACCCCAGTTCTTGCATGGCCACCATACTCATGTCACCCATTGAGCATGTTTGGGATGCTCTGGATCGACGTATACGGCAGCGTGTTCGAGTTCCTGCCAATATCCAGCAACTTCCCACAGCCATTGAAAAGAAATGGATCAACATTCCACAGGCCACATTTAACAACCTGATCAACTCTATGTGAAGGAGATGTGCTGCTCTGCGTGAGGCAAATGGTGGTCACACCAGATACTGACTGGTACTGACTGGTTTTCGGACCCCCCGACCCCCTCCCCCAATACAGTAAAACTGCACATTTTAGAGTGGCCTTTTATTGTGGCCAGCCTAAGGCACACCTGTGCAATAATCATGCTGTCTAATCTACATCTTGATATGCCACACCTGTGAGGTGGATGGATTATCTCGGCAAAGTGCTCACTAATGCCGGCCATACACGGTTCGAATTTTGTAAGAATTTTCTTTCGAAAATCGTATGAAAGAATTTTCGTATGGATTTCGCACCATTAGTGGGCTGCAACAACGGCCGATTTTCGTGCGGCAATCAAATTTGAGGAATCGGACATGTTGGAAATTTTTAGAAAAACGAACAATTTTCTAATCAATGATGGGAGAATCGTGCGAGAAATGTAATAAGAAAAGAAAATTTACGGAGACAACAGAAGATTCCCGGCCAAGAAAATTCTTTTCTGTAGCAACATGCGGTGAAATTGAAGGCTTGGTTGGCCGAATTTCGAAAATCAATGGTTTCATCATCGGATCACAAAAAAAAAAAAACTTTCTGATTTTGAAAGAAAATTCGTTCGAAATTCGACCGTGTATGGCCTGCTTAACACAGATTTGTGGACAATATTTGAGAGAAGTAGGCCTTTTGTGTATATAGAAAAAGTCATAGATCTTCGAGTTCAGCTCATGATAAATAGGGGCAAACACAAAAGTGTTGCGTTTATAATTTTGCTCAGTGTATATATAACTGTATATACAGATTATTTTGCTATCTTATATCTTAAATGAATCAGTCTTTTTTTCCCCAAAAGTTCATTCTGGCTACACCTCACACCTTAATTAGCAAATAAAACTTTTTCCATTATTTGGTTTGCGTGTTGCTGGAGCCCAACTGCCCTTGTTCCTAACCTTAAATTGCATAACTAAAAATATACGTCTTATACCATAAAGATAGCATACCTTTAATTTCACATGTCACTCTCTTTACTCATAAAATTCTCCATCACACTCTGCTGCAAAATCTAGTTTGGCTGCAGTTTATTAAATATGATTATTTGGTTTACTGCCCACATTTCTGTTCAATTCTCTTTGATGGCTTGGAGGATCCTGGCCTTGTGGAAAGGGAGCCGCAGATGTGTACCAACAGAAAGAAGAAAACATTTATGATTTCCATGAACTCATTCTTAGTAGGACATATGACTAAAGCGATAGCCTTGTAAATGTGGAGGAAAATAAATGAATTTAGAAAACGGTTAGGACTCTTACGACATGGTTTGAAAAGGCAAAGCTAAAGAACAGACCTCCAGACTGTCCATTGTATCTCAGCAGGTCCTACCAACTTACCTAGGTTGTGACTAGCAGACTTGATATCTGTCAGAAGGACTGGTGTAAGATGGTAAAATATTTAAAGCTGAAGTCCCAAAATGAGTCAAACCTGCCCTTACAGTGCCTCCCACTGCAAAGGTTAAATGCTTGTTTAGTCTAGGGGTGGAGGGGTAAGGTGTAATACCTACTTTATTCCTGGCGCTGCCAAGCTCCTGTCTTCCATTCAACCAGTCCAATGCAGGGACTTCTCTAAGGTGCTTTGGGCCCCAGTTGCAAGCTCAGCTCCTCAAGTACAATGCAGAGGTAATAATCTTGTACTGTACACATTGATACCAAGGGAGTGCCCACAGCCCAGAGTTTTGGGCAGAAGAGAACCGCACTGGAGTCTGTCGGACCAAGGGATACGGTATGTAGTACACCTTATCCCTGCACTCCTAGACTATACAAGCATATAACCCTCCCTTTCGGAGGGAAGGCTGGGGCACAGCAAGGGTATACTTTGTCTTATTGACTGAGTTCAGCTCTGAAGCTCATCTCGGCAAAACAAACAAAAGTCTAACATCTGTACTGCAAATTGATGGAATGCCACGTTTGTCCAGTTAGAAGAGACTTTTCTGGAAACAATGTATATTGCCTGAGAAATCCATGTGCATGAACTCCTGGTTACCTCATTGGCACCAAAAATATGATTTGTCTTAAAGTGTGGTAATCCTAAAAATAACACACTTTCCATCCCTTCATGTCTACACTAACTTTTCCATTGTAGCTAAGGTGGGAGCCATTGTTGTCACACAGGCTGGACTTCAACATGTCTGCCTTAGTTCATCTTGATTACATGGTGGATTCATGGGACTAATAGTTTATACAAAAAAGGATGTTTGTGCTTTTTTTTTAAGTTGATTTGAAGCAGGTATTATTTTTGTTATTTTGGATAGAGTCATGGAGGGTTATAACACCTGTCAGAATGCAATGGCAGTGACCAGGATTGCCAGAACTAGTGTCCCCAGTGGAAGATTTTCCCTTTATTCCTATTCTGATTAGAACTCAAAACTGTTTTTTTTTTTTACATTTACTTTTGGTGATAATGGTCACTAGCAGTGGTTCTCCAATCTCCCCTCCTCTTCCCTCCCTCCCTCCCCTGTCCAAGCCAGGGAGTGATGGATGGCTGAGCCGCTGTGGGTGAGACATCATGGCAGCTGGTGTGTCGGTCGGTCTTCCCCTGCTTCTCCTCTGGCCGTGCACCTCCTCCGGCCCTGCATCTCCTCCGGCCCTGCATCTCCTCCCTCCTCCCGCCTCCCCCTTGGCCAATAAGATCGCTTCTCCTTTCGGCCAATCGGGAAACGGGTCTCACGACCCACTTCCTGGTTGGCTGGGAGGAAACTTAGTGTTACAATA
The DNA here is from genome assembly GCA_037952835.1 of Lithobates septentrionalis. Classification (NCBI taxonomy): domain Eukaryota; kingdom Metazoa; phylum Chordata; class Amphibia; order Anura; family Ranidae; genus Lithobates; species Lithobates septentrionalis. The sequence continues at coordinate 5,491,280 of JBBDGP010001358.1, forward strand.
GCGAATATCCATTAGTACTCTGCGCCCGAAGCCCACCCTTTTTTGAAGTCTATTAGAGTCTCTGGCTCTAATCACGTGCTTCAAACCCGCCCCCCCCCCTTTGGAATCCATGCATCCAGGGCCCTGTATGTAGATTAGGGGCCAGAAGCATGGATAGGGGGGGGGCAGTGCCCATGTGGATAATGCAATAAAAACCCAACAAGAGTTTTAATCCCTCTCCACTCTATCCAAAACTAAAAAAAAAAGAAAGAAAAAAGTTTTACCTTCAAATATACTGCATTTTTAGCAAAGTCAATTGATATTTTCTGTACATCCTGAGATCATTTTCCACTTGGCTCAGTTGATTTTGAAATTGACTTTGTTCAAATTGTGGCTGAATTGGCCAAATTTAAGCCATCTATGGTCCTGGTGCCAAACCCGTGGCCCGGGGGCCACATGCGACCTTTGGCATTTCTTTGTGTGACCCATGAGGCCCCTGGATACACCAATCTGTGTTTCCCCATTACCCTGTTATATTAATGATTTCTAGCAGCCTCATGTAAAAGTCTCCAGTCTGTGATTGTCTTCTTAAGCATGTCCCCATTCTCCAACAACTCCCATAACAGGTTCACAGTCTAACAGTCTTGTGCAGCATGTCCACAATTTCTGACCATCTCTTGTATCATGTCTTCAGTCTCTGACCATCTCTTTTATCATATAATTAAAAAAAGGGCCCAGCCACTCCTACCTAAATATAGAGCCATCTAGTACATATCTTGCATATCACTTAAGAACTCCCACCCTGGGACGCAACGAGTTAGATGTGGTTCTGCCACTACAGTAACGTCATCACGTATTGACAGATACCTGCCAGAGTCCTATCTACAGCTGTACACCTGTACTGAAGCAATTGCTTGTTTTATGCTTGTTTGTTAGTGCTCCTTTTTAATAAAACCATACGGAGAGCACTTAGATCAGGTCTGTTTCTCTGTTTCTCATTGGAGGAGTAGAGGATCTTATGTGGCCTGCCTATGTTGTGTGGTTGGATATGAGCTTATGCGACCTCCTATAATTTAGAGGTCTGGATCCGGGTGAACATATTGCACACAGTGTGGGGGTGAAGGTGTGGGATCCTAAGCATCACGATCTGAACACAGAAGAATATATGTGGTATACACATGAAAGAATTATTTCAGATTTTCACATGGGCACTTCTGTTTGTTGATTTTAATTTGATTCTCCACGGTTGGTTAGATGTGCAGCACTCTTTATTCAGTCTTTGTTAAGACAGTGTATGTTATTTTATATATTATCATAGAGCGCTGCACTCTTTTATTTATCTTTTATCTCTTGTATCATGTCTGCCATCTCTAACCATTTCTTGTATCACATCTTGCAATCTCTGACCATCTCTTGTATTATGTCCGAAGTCTCAGATCATCTCTTGTATCATGTCTGCAGTCCCTGACCGTCTCTTGTATCATGTCTGCAGTCTCCGACCATCTCTTGTATCATGTCTGCAGTCTCTGACCATCTCTTGTACCATGTCTGCAGTCTCTGACCATCTCTTTTATCATGTCTGCAGTCTCTGACTGTCTCTTGTATCATGTCTGCAGTCTCCAACTATCTTTTGTATCATGTCTGCAATCCCTGACCATCTCTTGTATCATGTCTGCAGTCTCTGACCATCTTTTGTATCATGGAATAAATCAAATTGTTTGGTGCTGCACTATTAAGGATAAATAAATATGAAAGAGTGAAGTAAACTTGCAAGGTGTATAATCATGTAACACAATAAGTGACACCTAATCTCACAAATGGACTTGAATAAACACACAAGGAGGTATGGTAATCTCTCCTACTATAAGAAAAATATCAAAAATATATAATGGGTGACAGAAAATATAATAAAGTGCTGGTGATAAAAATGTGACTCAATAAATAATGCACGTGATGATAAGTCCTGAAATCAGTCCAATATGAATAATGATGAACAGATGCTGAGTGATGAAACGTGCAAAACAAACAACCAAATTGTGACTAGTGTCTCTTCTTTCAGTGCAGTGACACCTCTGTGCTAATTGACCTCTCACCTTACTGCTGTAAGGTAACAGCATGTGTTGAAAATCCTAGTAAACCTCCAATGGCTTAGGTAGGTACTCCCAGAGCTAACCCAGCTGATGGCTCTCTCGGACCGTAGATTCCAGCTCCCTCTAAATATCCTTATCTCCTCAGACAGGGGACTCCACAGGGTAGATGTTGTGGCACTTTTAGGCAAATGTTGTAAACTGGGGGTCCACCCCAGACTTTCCCATGTAGTATGTAAAAGAAAGAGATTCCCAGAGAGTGTAGTACAGTTAAGATAGATATATTAGATTAAAACAGTTGAATATTACTCACTTTGGTAAAAAACAGAAAAAGTTTAAAACCCACGAGAGGCGAGCTTGTACTCCCGCGTCACTTCCTGTGAGCCTGTCGACCAATCCCGACGCGTATCCTCACAGTCACTTGACTTCAGGGGATATGGACTGGCACACTAGATGTCCTTAAATACTTAAGCTGGAATGTATGATATGGCAGACATTTTCACGTAGTTTCCAATAAGATACATTATGGCAGCCATTTTCCTAGGGACTTGTATATACTTGTAATGGAGCGGCCATTTTCCCAAGATCATATATATATATATATATATATATATAGATGAATGAACGGCGGCCATATTCCTGAAGATAACCAAGGCAATAAGTACTTCTCCTATTCTATTGGAGCGGCCATTTTCCCGTGGTCTCGCATGTGTAAACAAACGATTGCCATGTTCCCAGTGGTAGCAGACCCAATGTGCCAATACAAGATTGATAGGTATAATAAAAAGGGGGGGGGGGGCCCCAGCAAAGACCGAATTGCTGATAATTAGAGAGAGATGCAGAGATACAGTGAATGCCATAAACATGTGGTGTATGCTTAAAATTAGATTATGTACATAAAACATATAAAATTAATAAAATAAAATAGGTAGCCTTAAAGACAACCTTAATGTTGGGAATACGGGAATGTTGGGATATAAGGTGTAGCCATAAAACAATACCAAAGGACCTATATATTGCCCTACAGATATTTAAAGAGGATGCCAAATAAAGTAAAATAGGATTGCAAGAAATCCAATATAAACGATCATGACTCGTGTGTAGGTACTAGATTAGTGGGGAAACATGATGAAACTGGAACAGCTAAGGGATAACACATCCAGAATCACATGTCCTGAGCACTCTGGAGAAGGTTTTCGTCCAGGATATCCCTGTAATTGGCCGCATTCATCTTTCCCTCGATTGCAACCAGTCTCCCTGTCCCTGCAGTTGAAAAACACCCCCACAGCATGATGCTGCCACCACCATGCTTCACTGTTGGGATTGTATTGGACATGATGAGCAGTGCCTGGTTTTCTCCACACATACCGCTTAGAATTAAGGCCAAAAAATTCTATCTTGGTCTCATCAGACCAGAGAATCTTATTTCTCACCATCTTTGAGTCCTTCAGGTGTTTTTTAGCAAACTCCATTTCATGTGTCTTGCACTGAGGAGAGGCTTCTGCCGGGCCACTCTGCCATAAAGCCCTGACTGGTGGAAGGCTGCAGTGATGGTTGACTTTCTACAATTTTCTCCCATCTCCTGACTGCATCTCTGGAGCTCAGCCACAGTGATCTTTGGGTTCTTCTTTACCTCTCTCACCAAGGCTCTTCTCCCCGATAGCTCAGTTTGGCCATACGGCCGGCTCTAGGAAGGATTCTGGTCGTCCCAAACATCTTCCATGTAAGGATTATGGAGGCCACTGTGCTCTTAGGAACCTTAAGTGCAGCAGAATTTTTTTTTGTAACCTTGGCCAGATCTGTGCCTTGCCACAATTCTGCCTCTGAGCTCTTCAGGCAGTTCCTTTGACCTCATGATTCTCATTTGCTCTGACATGCACTGTGAGCTGTAAGGTCTTATATAGACAGGTGTGTGGCTTTCCTAATCAAGTCCAATCAGCATAATCAAACACAGCTAGACTCAAATGAAGGTGTAGAACCATCTCAAGGATGATCAGAAGAAATGGACAGAACCTGAGTTAAAGCGGGGCGCCGCCGAAAGAAAAAATTTTAAAAGTCAGCAGCTACAAATACTGCAGCTGCTGACTTTTAAAACATGGACACTTACCTGTCCAGGGCGCCCGCGATGTCGGCACCCGAGGCCGAAGCGTCTCTCCATCCTCGGGTGCTGCCGCCTCCATCTTCGGTAAGGGAATCAGGAAATGAAGCCGTGCGGCTTCACTTCCCGGTACCCTACTGCGCATGCGCGAGTCGCACCGTGCAATACGAATGCTCCCTGCTGCCTCTGGGACCCGTGTGTGTTTCCCAGCAGGCAGCGGGCGGGAGCAGGAAGTGGCGTAAATAACCGCAGATTCTGCGGCTATTTATGCCGGAAGTGGGTACAGATACCTGTAATATACAGGTATCTGTACCCCCCTCCCCCCTGAAAGGTGCCAACTGTGTCACCGGAGGGGGGGAGGAATCTGATTAGTGGAAGTTCCACTTTTGGGTGGAACTCCACTTTAAATATATGAGTGTCACTGAAAAGGGTCTGAATACTTAGGACCATGTGATATTTCAGTTTTTCTTTTTTAATAAATCTGCAAAAATGTCAACAATTCTGTGTTTTTCTGTCAATATGGGGTGCTGTGTGTTACATTAATGAGGAAAAAAATGAACTTGAATGATTTTAGTAAATGGCTGCAATATAACAAAGAGTGAAAAATTTAAGAGGGTCTGAAAACTTTCCGTCCCCACTGTAAATATATATATATATATATATATATATATATATATATATTAATACACTGCCTGCACTGGCTGAATATAGAGTAAACACTAAATATAAAGTCTATACTAAGTGCAGAATATATATATTAGACTGACTGCATATGTATATCAAATACACTGCCACTAACTGAATAACCTGCCTGATTAATCTAACTCAAGCTATCTCTCTGTCCACGCCAACAACACTACACGCGGCCGCTATGTAAGCAGCCTTATATAGTGTGGGCCGTGGACTTAGTCCCCCTGAGCCATGTTTGGCACCCTGCCTTTGGCCAATCATGGCTCTCTCAGCAGAGCGCGCTGTGATTGGCCAAAGCATGCAGGTCAGGTGCATGCCTTTGTCAATCATCATACAGCAATGCACTGCGATCTCGTAGTGCATTATGGGGCGTTCTGCAGCGCTCAAATTTCTCGCAAACGCCCCATCTGTTTGGTTCATTTTAGAACAAATGAACACCAGAAGTTCAAGTTGAACTTACGCTCAATTCGAACCGCTGGCTCATCCCTATTGAGCAATCCTATATATAAATGCAGAAAGGAATTGGAAAAAGTGGTACATTTAGGTCAGAAGAAAAATATACTTGATAAGAAAGAAGCAAAATTCCTAATATCCGAGGCCTGCCGAACACCAATTATATACTCACTACCCAAGATACAAAGGACAAAACCAATCCTCCCCCTAGACCTATAGTCAAGGGCATTGAATCGATTACTGCAAGAATGGGCCAGTATAGATAAAACCTACAACCGGCCATTCAGAAAACAAAAGCTTACCTAAGGGATACTAAACAAATGTTACAACTACTAGAGAATATTCTAGTTGAAGGAGGACCTTGGATTATGTCTACTGCTGATGTGGCGTCACTATACACCATTATTCACCACCACAAGGCGTGTGAGGCCACAAAATGGAGATTTCATACATTCACCACATTACCATGTGTACAAAGAAAGTACCTTATTAAATGTCTAGACTTTTGTCTTAAAACGGAGATCCGCCCACCACTGCAAAAATTAAAAGCCAGCAGCTGCACATACTGCAGCTGCTGACTTTTAATAATCGAACACTTACCTGTCCTGGAGTCCAGCGATGTCGGCACCGCAGCTGATGTTTCCATCAGCTGTCGGGTGCTGCCGCCTCCATTGCGAGTAAGGTAATCCGGCAGTGTAGCCTTATGGCTTCACGCCGGGAACCCTACTGCACATGCGCGAGGCACCGCTCCTTTCTCCTACTGGCCTGGTGGCCGAGGAAGGAGGAGAGAGAGGGAGGAAGCCCCGTGGTGACGTCAATTCCCGAGGCTGAGGCTCCTGGAATTGTTGACAGCATACCTGTGAAAGACAGGTATTCTTCCCCCCTCCCCCCCTCCCCCCCAAAAGGTGCCAAACGTGGCACCGTACGAAAAGACTACTAAGAATACATATCAAAGAACATGTACAAAACATTCTGAAAGGATAGGATAAACAAAGTGTGTCTAAACATTTTTCTAAGGTTCATAATAGAGATCCTTCCTATTTAAAATTTTGGGGTATCGAACCCTATAAAAGACATTGGCATGGCAGCCATAAAGTCAGAACAATCAGTCAGCTTGAATCCAAATGCATTTTTCTAATGGATACGTTTACACCTCAGGGACTCAATATTGAGTTTGATCTGAATTGTTTTATTCATGATTTTTAATAGCATCTACTGTGCACTCTGACCCCCTCCATGGGTGGCACTTAGCTTAACATGTGATTCTGGATGTGTTATCCCTTAGCTGTTCCAGTTTCATCCCGTTTTCCCACTAATCTAGTACCTACACACGAGTCATGATTGTTTATATTGGATTTCTTGCAATCCTATTTTACTTTATTGGGCTGGTTCCCCTTTAAATATCTGTAGGGCAATATATAGGTCCCTTGGTATTGTTTTATGGTTACACCTTATATCTGTTATATTATAGGACAGTATTCCCCTCTACCCAACATTAAGGTTGTCATTAAGACTACCTATTTTATTCTATTCATTTTATATGCTTTATGTAAATAATTTAATTTTAAGCATACACCATGTGTTTGTGGCATTCACTGTATTTCTGCATGATTCCTGATGTCCCGGGTTTTAATCATCGGTCTCCATTTATCAGCAATTAAGTCTTTGCTGTGCCCCCCCCCCCCCTTTTTATTAAGCCTATCGATCTTGTATTAGCACATTGGGTCTGCTACCTCTGGGAACATGGCCACCGTTTGTTTACATATGCAAGACCATGGGAAAATGGTACTTATTGCCTTAGTTATCTTCGGGAATATGGCTGACATTTATTCATATAAATATAAGACCATGGGAAAATTGCCGCTCCATTACAAGTATATACAAGTCCCTAGTAAAATGGGTGCCATAATGTATCTTATTGGAAACTATGTGAAAATGTCCACCATATCATACATTCAAACTTAAGTATTTAAGGACATCTAGTGTGCCAGTCCATATCCCCTGATGAAGTCACGTGACCGTGACGATGCACTTCAGATTTGGTCGACAGGTACACCAAAAGTGACGTGGGAGTATGAGCTCGCCGCTTGTGGGTTTTAAGCTTTTGCTGTTTTTACCAAAGTGAGTAATATTCAGCTGTTTTAATCTAATAAATGTATCCTATCGGTACTACACTATCTGGGAAATTCATTTCTTTTACACACTACATGGGGAAGTTTGGGGTGGATCCCCAGTTTACAACATTTGCCTAGAAGAGCCACAACATCTACCCTGTGGAGTCACCTGTCTCAGCAGATAAGGATATTTAGAGGGAGGTAGAGTCCACGGTCCAAGAGAGCCATCAGCTGGGTTAGCTCTGGGAGCACCTACCTAAGCCATTGGAGGTTCACTTGGGATTTTCAACACATGCTGTTACCTTACAGCAGTAAGGTGAGAGGCCAATTAGCACAGAGGTGTCACTGCACTGAAAGAAGAGACACTAGTCACAATTTGGTTGTTTGTTTTGCACGTTTCATCACTCAGCATCTGTTCATCATTATTCATATTGGACTGATTTCAGGACTTATCATCACGTGCATTATTTATTGAGTCACATTTTTATCACCAGCACTTTATTATATTTTCTGTCACCCATTATATATTTTTCATAATTTTCTTATAGTAGGAGAGATTGCCATACCTCATTGTGTGTTTATTCAAGTCCATTTGTGAGATTTGATGTCACTTATTAAGTTACATGATTATACACCTTGCAAGTTTACTTCACTCTTTCATATTTATTCCTCTTCACTGCTACGGATTTAACTCATCAGTGTTTGCGGCTGTTATTTGTGCATTGCATATAGTGATAGCGCGAGAGCATCCTTTATATACTATCTCTTGTATCATGTCTTGCAATCTCTGACCATCTGACCATCTCTTTTTCTATGTCCACAGTCTCTGACCATCTCTTGTATCATGCCAGCAATCTCTGACCATCTTTTGTGTTATATTCACAGTCTCTGACCATCTCTTGTATCACGTCTTGCAATCTCTGACCGTTTGACCATCTTTGACTATCTCTTGTATCATATCCATAGCCTCCGACCAACCCTTCTATCATGTCCAAAGTCTCTGACCATCTCTTGTATCATGTCTGCAATCTCTGACCATCTCTTATATCAATCTGCATTTCCCATAATTATTTCTGGTATCAGGGCCTGTTTTTTGCCCAACAGGTTGGTGTTGCTATGGGCGCGAAATTCGCGCCGAACATAGCCAACCTGTTTATGGCAGAATGGGAAGACAGACATGTGTTTAATGCTTATAGACCACAGTTATTATATTATCAGAGAATTATAGATGATTTGTGGTTGATTTGGAGGGGCCCGCGACATACAGTATAGGAATTTCTTGCTTACCTGAACCAGAACAATAATAATATCAGATTGGATTATGAGATCAGTGATACTACGATACACTTTCTGGATGTTGATATTGAGAAGGTAGGAGTCAGTTTGGAAAAGTTAATTTCAAAGTGACGTATAGAAACAGCTACTTGTCAGTGAATAGTGGAGATCATCCCACCTGGATTAAAAATATACCAAAGGGACAATTAATGAAGGTAAAGCGCAAATGAAGTAGACAGGAGGATTTTACTATACAAGTCGATTTGCTTAAAAATAGATTTGTTCATAAAGGGTATAGTGATGAGACCCTAGATCGGATCATTAATGAGGTGGATCTGATTCCAAGGGACCAATGTCTTATCAATACAGCTCCGAAGGTACAATCTAATCACCAACAATGGGGGTTTATCTCTAGTTTCCACTGTCAGTATAGGGAAGTGGAGGATATTTTTAGTAAACACTGGCATATTCTCCGTATGGATAGAGACTTACTGTAGGACCAGTATTCCTTAGATTAGGACCAGATCGCCCTAGATTCATCTATAGGAAGGCACCAAATTTTGGTGATCATGTAGTAAAGAAAGTTCTAGATGCACCTGGACAACAACAGTTACATATAGATAAAAAGAGGTTTCTTTTCCTGCAGGAAATGTATTGCCTGCAGGACTGTAAACACCAGTAATAGAGGACGTACTAAATTTATGAGTTTCGAGGGAAAAACCTTCCAAATAGATTAATTTTTTACATTTAACACGCCATATGTTATATATCTTATATGGTGTCCATGTGGCCTAATTTATATAGGGAGGACAAAAAGATAGTTGAAGATACGTATAATGGAACATCTGACTAATATAAAGAACGGTTTTAAAAAACATAGCGTATCTTTACATTTTAGGGAGAAACATAACAGAGACCTCACATTGTTACAATTTTATGGGATCGACTGTGTGTTTCCCTCTTGGAGGGGCTCTAATTCAGGGGGGACTTCTCCCAGCGGGAGACTAAAGGGATATTTTTAATGAAGTGTCTTGCACCTAATGGTATGAATATAGAACTTGATCTAAATAGTTTTATAAATCATTTTTAAAATAAAGGGGTTTTTATGGGTTAATTAATGTTGTTGGATTTCATATTTGGAATATGTTGTAAGTGTTCAGTTAATATACATTATTTTAATTCTGGATGTTATATAATTGTTCTCTTATGATTGATTTTAATCACTTATTTAATTGATATACATTATATTTGGTCCAACTATATAGATTGTATATTGATTATATGGAGAGTAATCAATCATGAATTGATTTTGATGATGTTTTAAGTTATATGGAGTGTAGTGTGCTATGTTTGCAGTGGATGCTAGAGATATCATCGCCGCGGGGACACTGTGAGGTCAGATAAGCAATTTCCTGTAATTTGCATAAGTGAGTGTATTTAAAAATGGTTGCCGAGCCATAAAGCCAATCCCAGGACGAAGTTAGTATGGCGAAATACGTCGAGACGTGGCTGTACAGCAACTGGAAGTGACGTTCACGCACCACAGGAAGTGATGATCCGAGTGTTTTGAACTATCAGATCAGGGAAGGAATGACTTATACCTTATGTCCGCCGTGACGGGGTATCTCTGGCATCTCCACCATATGAACGCAATTTTAACTTGCATGTTTGTGAGTATATTTTCATTGGGCTATGTTTTTTAATAAGTGCTTTGTTTAATTTGGTGATACCACACTATTTGGAGTCTTATTTCTCCTATATTACCCACTGGGGAATGTGTACTGATGGAATTCATCTGAACCCTGTGGTGGTTAATTGCCAAAACACGAAAGTGTGAGGCAAATCTTTCTGGTGAGTTTACATCTAAACTGGGGAGTGGAGACACGTTTTGGTCACATGGTGTGGTGTTGGTTGAAGTTATCAACTGTCGACCCATAGATTTGACCAGTGGCGGCTGGTGCTCAAAATTTTTTGGGGAGCGCAAACAAAGCAAAAAAAAAATTCTGAAAAAAACCCCATCATTTACAGTATCACTGTACCATCAAACGCAGCCACTGTGCCCATCAATTGCCGCCACTGTACCATCAAACGCAGCCACTGTGCCATCAAATGTAACCACTGTGCCCATCAATTGCCGCCACTGTACTATCAAACACAGCCACTGTGCCATCAAAACGCAGCCACTGTGCCCATCAAACGCAGCCACTGTGCCATCAAGGCAGCCACTGTGCCATCAAACGCAGCCACTGTGCCCATCAATTGCCGCCACTGTGCCCATCAAGCGCAGCCACTGTGCCCATTAATTGCCGCCACTGTTCCATCAAACGCAGCCACTGTGCTCATCAATTGCCGCCACTGTGCCATCAAATGCGGCCACTGTGCCCATCAATTGCTGCCACTGTGCAGATCAATTGCCGCCACTGTGCCATAAAACACAGCCACTGTGCCATCAAACGCAGCCACTGTGCCCATCAAACGCAACCACTGTGCCCATCAAACGCAACCACTGTGCCATATCAAATGCTCCCACTGTACCATCAAATGCTGCCACTGTGCCCCATCAAATGCTCCCACTGTGCCATATCAAATGCTCCCACTGTGCCATATCAAATGCTCCCACTGTGCCATATCAAATGCTGCCAGTGTGCCCCCCACCCGCCGTCTGCACTTACCCTGCCTCGGTGGGACAGCTCCTCGATGTCTTCTCCCATCCTCTCTTCCCGTCCTCTGCTATGATTGGATGCCTGATAGGCTTCCAATCACAGCGTCTGTCGTTTCAGCCAATCAGGTGACGGGTAACAGATCCAAGCACCTGACTGGCGGAGAGGCGGTTTAGTGTTAGGAAAGGGAATATTCATTTGCTTTTCTGACACAGCTGAGTGACCTGTGAGCGCTCAGAATGGCGCTCGCAGGTCACCTCTTTCACCTATGGCTCTAATCAGGTGCTTCAAAAACACCTCCCCCCCTCCCCACCGCTGTAATTGAGGTGCCCAGCGCCCGAAAAGAAGCCAGGCACAATGCATGAATCTATCTATTGGTGCTAGAGGGGGTGGCAGGAGAGAGGGGGCGGTGTCCGTGTGCCCTTATGGATTTGACCTTATCAAGTGTGATTTATGGGCTCTAATATACTATGCACATTATCACTTTTTGGTGTGTTACTCAGTAGTTTTTGCTGGTAATTGTTTACCTTTAGCGCTATTGTTTACCTGTTCTCTGTTTACCTGTTCACCTGTTCTTATTTATATTTTGTAGCTTGTTTGTATCTCTTGTATCATGTCTGCAATCTCTGACTATTTCTTTTATGTCCAAAGTCTCTGACCATCTCTTGTATCATGTCTTGCAATATCTGACCATCTCTTTTTCTATGTTCACGGTCTCTGACCATCTCTTGTATCATGTCTGCAGTCTCTGATTATCTGCTGTGTTATGTCCACAGTCTTAGAAAATATCCTATTGTGTGTCTCTAAGGCTGCTTTCACACTGAGGAGCTTTACAGGCACTATAGCGTTAAAAATAGCGCCTGCATAGCGCCTGTGTGAGCCTCTCCTTTCTTTCCAGTGTGAAAGCCCGAGTGCCTTCACACTGGAGCGGTGCGCTGGCAGTCCTGCAAGCCACATATTTGCAGCACTGTAAAAGCGCCCCTGACCATTCAAATCAATGGGCAGCGCCGCCGAACCACCGGCATATCGCTGTCTGTAGCGCCTCTAAAAACAGCGGTGCTTTACCGCCGATGCCCCAAACACCCCAGTGTGCAAGTAGCCTAATAATTGATATTCTCAGTTTTTTTTGTGCAGCTCTTTCGTGATATTGGGTGCAACACTTGAGGCCTCCCATATCAAGAAAGTTGACCACCGCTGATCTAGGGCCAACATAAGATACTGCCATTGTACAGCTGATTCAAAAAATGTGCAAATCTCATTGAGGGACGCATTTTACTGCACTTTGTATCCATCATTTAAAATGTACACGACCTATAAAAATAGGATTATTTCTTAGCAGTAGCTTATTGTTGCCCTTAACCACTTGCCGACCGGCGCATGCCGATATACGTCGGCAGAAGGGCACGTACAGGCATATTTTAACGTACCTGTACGTTGCCCTTTAAGAAGCAGTTTGCGGGCGCGTGCCATGAGCTCCGTGAGTGTGATCGTGGGTCCTGCGGACTCAATATCCGTGGGGATACCTGCGATCGTCTCATGGAGAGGAAGAACAGGGAAATGCTGATGTAAACAAGCATTTCCCCGTTCTGCCTAGTGACACTGACACTGATCACAGCTCCCTGCAATCGGGAGCGGTGATCAGTGTCATGTCACACATAGCCACACATAGCCCCTTCCCCCCACAGTTAGAATCACTCCCTAGGACACACTTACCGTATAAACTCGCGTATAAGCCGAGTTTTTCATTTTTTTGTGCTGAAAATGCCCCCCTCGGCTTATACTAGCTAGATACGGGTCCCCAAAGTTGTTTTAGAAAATGTCAAGCACTTTTCTGCAGCAGACAATGACATTTTCTGAATTGATTTTGGGGCCCCGTATCTCGGGGCCACTTGGTGCTAGGAACCCCAAATTTGGTGTGCAAACCCAGTTAAACTAGCACTACAACATATCCAAGGGGCCCAGAGATACGGGGCCCCAAAGTTGGTTCGGAAAATGTCATTCTCTGCTGCAGAAAAGTGCTTGACATTTTCTGATCCGATCTTGGGGCCACTTGGTGCTAGGAACATCAGCTTTGGATATGTGGTAGAGCTAGTTCCACTGGGTTTGCACACCAAGTATGGGGTTCCTAGCACCAAGTGGCCCTGAGATACGGGGCCCCAAATTCGGTCAACTGTGTCCATCTGCACCAATGTCATTTCGGGACCATTTGGGTCCAGAGACCCCAAATTTTGACTGCAGCTAGGGGGCATCTAGGAACCCTTAACTGCCGAGTTTGAAGTTCGGGGGACCTATGGCTGCAAATGGGCACAGTGAGGCATGAAAATGGGCACAGTGAGGCTGCAAATGGGCATTGTTGACCCTCTTTTCCACTTACAGTAGCTGCGCATTTCTCACCCTAGGCTTATACTCAAGTCAATAACTTTCCCAGTTTTTTGTGGTAAAATTAGGTGCCTTGGCTTATATTCGGGTTGGCTTATACTCGAGTATATACGGTGACCCCTACAGCGCCACCTAGTGGTTAACCCCTTCACTGCCAGTCACATTTACACAGTAATCAATGCATTTTTATATGCACTGATCGCTGTATAAATGTGAATGGTCCCAAAATAGCGCCAAAAGTGTCCGATCTGTCCGCCATAATGTCGCAGTTGCATTAAAAATCGCTGATCGCCGCCATTACTAGTAAAAAAAAATATTAATAAAAATGCCATAAAACTATGCCCTATTTTGTCAACGCTATAACGTTTGCGCAAACCAATCAATAAACGCTTATTGCGATTTTTTTCCCAAAAATATGTAGATGAATATGTATCGGCCTAAACTGAGGAAAAAAAATGTTTTTTATATATTTTTGGGGGATATTTATTATAGCAAAAAGTTAAAAATAATAATTTTTTTTCAAAATTGTCGCTAATTTTTTGTTTATAGCGCAAAAAATAAAAACCGCAGAGGTGATCAAATACCACCAAAAGAAAGCTCTCTTTGTGGGTAAAAAAGGACGTCAATTTTGTTTGGGAGCCACGTCGCACGACTGCGCAATTGTCAGTTAAAGCGACGCAGTGCCGAATCGCAAAAAGTGCTCTGGTCTTTTGCCAGCCAACGGTTAAAAGTTTTTCAGTTTGTACTGTGAATTATACATGGTAGCAGTATACAGTAAGATACTGCCATTCAAGCACTATAATACTTTATTATGGCAAGCTTCACATTTCTATCATGTTCCAGCACACACGGAGCCAATGTCAATGATGTCAGAGATTGAAGTAACTTTTCTCAGACAGAAATATTTACACTGTCATCAGTATACAGAGTAAACATGTCAAGGCTATCAGACTTCTCAGGTGGACTATGAGTTAGGAGAAGACTTGCCCACCAAGATCACTGCACATAGCTCAGTAATGCCAAAATATATTGTATTCTCTTTGTGCCAATTTGTACACAGTACTATCTCAGTTCTCTTTGACCTTCTGGATGATGGGTGGCCTAATTTGTTTTAATAAAAACAGTAAATGTTTTTTTTCATGTAGCTATTATAGGTGCTTGCTGGCATTACAAGTCTATATCTGCTACTTGTTATGCCGCGTACACACGGTTGGACTTTTCAGCTACAAAAGTCCGACAGCCTGTCCGACAGACTTTCGACGGACTTTTGGCGGACTTGTGGCGGACTTTCTAATGAATGGACTTGCCTACACACGATCACACAAAAGTCCGACGGATTGGTACGTGATGATGTACACCGGACTAAAATAAGGAAGTTGATAGCCAGTAGCCAATAGCTGCCCTAGCGTGGGTTTTTGTCCGCCGGACTAGCATACAGACGAGCGGATTTCTGGGTCCGGCGGAGTTACGACGTAAAGATTTGAAGCATGTTCCAAATCTAAAGTCCGTCATATTTGCGGCTGGAAAAGTCTGCTGAAAGTCCGGGGAAGCCCACACACGATCGGATTGTCCGCTGGATTTGGTTCGTCGGCGTCCGTCGGACTTTTGTAGATGAAAAGTCCGACCGTTTGTACGGGGCATTAGTGGAAGTGTGGTGATTGATTGGAAAGTTTTACTTAGATACTTTAAAGAACATCACACAGTTTTCGAGAATAGAAATGTCCAACAATGTAAGGAATTCAGTACATATTGCTCAGTTAACATTTTCAAAGTGTGACCTTTCCTAACATTCACAGTGCAAACATCAATGTTCTACATCTGTTATTACATGAAAAAGTACATGCTGTGGGTTGATTATCTACTCTGTAAAGAAAAAGCTCCTCCGTAATAATAGTAATATGTCAGAATGAACACCGCCGAGCAGTGTGCTTGACCTTTGCATCTCCATGTCAAGCACAATAAGGCCCGCTTTTTTCTATAAATTGATTGGTTGTCTTTCTGTTAATGTGTGATCTTTGTTTTACTGTGTCATTAGCACTCAGTATGTTCATCCCAATACATACAATAGGAACTGGACTACTGCAGGGGTCCCTGAAATAGTAAATTTAGAATCTGAGTATACAGTATGTGGCCAAATTGGAACAAGATACAGTAGCTTAAAGTGTCATTAAAGCCTAATTTTTAGAAAAGCATATAGTGCTGCAGACATCAGCACTTACCAGTGTTGCCAACCTACCGGATTGAAATTTACTGACACCACGCCCAAAATTTACTGGCACAGCCAAGTGTTTATTGGCATTTCCAAAGGTTAAAAAAATTACAGTTTTAAGTGCAAATTTCAGTATTTAGACTACAAACAAGTACAATATACAAATAGCAATGTGATTTAACCACTTGCCAACTGCCCCATAGCACATTTACTGCTAAATAAAAGTAAATAATAGAATAGAAAATAAAAGAATAAAAAAAAAATAGAATAGAACAAATGTCTTCTGAAAATCGTATTTCGAATTGATTTGAAAATAAAGAATATACAAAACGAATCCAATATACAAAACAAATTCAGAAAACAAATCATTCTAACATAATGAATATGGTCAAACAAAATTATTAACTTAACTGCTTGCCGACTGCCCCATAGCAGATTTAGAGGGTGGCCGTACTGTGCAGAATCACATAGATATACTTCCGGGTATCGGGCACGAGTGCGCGTGGGCAGCAGCTTGCTCCCACTGTGATTTTACAAAGCGGCAGCTGATCAGTGGGTCCCACGGACCCTATGTCCACCGGCACCCGCTGATCATTCGGTACACAGACAGAAAGGCAGTCTGCTTATGTAAACAAGGCAGAATGCCGTTCTGTCAGTACAGAAGGCATGGATCATGTGTTCCTGCAAAGCAATTTATGCCTTCCACTAGTAAAAGCTCCTCCCCCACTACACTGAAACATTAGCTAGGCACACAGTTAACCCTTTAATTGGCCCTCGTGTTAACCCCTTCCCAGCCAGTGTCATTAGTACAGTGACATATTTTTAGAACTAATCACTGTATTAGTGTCACTGGTTCCCAAAAAAGTGTCAAAAGTGTCAGGTGTCCGATTTGTCGGCCACAATATCGCAATCGCAATCCTGCTATAAGTCACTGATCACCGCCATTACTACTTAAAAAAATAAATATATAAAAATTCCAGAAAAATATCCTATATAATTTTTGTGCAAACCAATTAACATTGGGATTTTTTTTAACCAAAAATATGTAGCAGAATACATATTGGCCTAAATTGATGATACAATTAGATTTTTTACATTTTTTATTGCATATGTTTTAGAGCAGAAAGTCCAAATTTTTTTTTTTTCAAAATTCGGGGTTTTTTGTTTATCCTCCTTCCTCCACCATTTAGAAATAGCCGCGCGCATGTGCAGTAGGGAACCGGCTGTGAGGCTGAAAGATTTTACTGCTGGTTCCCCTTACCAACAATGGTGGCGACAGCACCCGAAAGCCGATCCAAAAATCAGCTGGAGTGCCGGCATCGTGGGATCCCTGGACAGGTAAGTGTCCTATATTAAAAGTCAGCAGCTACAGTATTTGTAGCTGTTGACTTTTCATTTTTTCGTGGGGGGGGGGGGGGGCAAAACTCCTCTTTAATTGCTGTGTGGGTCCCCATGGGGAGATTCTTTTTTTGAGCTGGTAATTTTTCCTGGAGCAGAAAGTGAAATTTCAAAGACTACAAAGAGGACTACGAGGATCTAAGAGGGATTATCCCTTCACTTTGGAAAGGTTATCACCCACTTCCTGTTGTGTTTCTGTGAAAGGAAATAAAGGAAAATAACCCCAACGTGGAAAGGAAAGGAAAAAAGAAAACTGACTGGTTTTGTAACCATTTCATGTGATATCCAAACCTAAAGGTTTTGGCTTCATATCAACTTGAAGGTCAGGCTGTCTCCCATATTTCTTATTGTACATCACGGGACACAGAGCCATAGTAGTTACTATGTGGGTTATAGGCCACCCTAAGACAAGAAGTCCACTCCCTATATAACCCCTCTCACTACTGGGAGTACCTCAGTTTTTTCGCCAGTGTCTAAGGTGTTGGTCACGAGTGAAGATGTGCTGTGCTGAGCTCCACTGGAGCAATCCTTGCTGGGGCTAGCTATGCAGCCGGATCCATTCAAAATGTCTTTTGAATGTACCATTCAAATGCCGAATTGAATGGTACCCAGGCCTCCTGTCCGAAGAAACGATGTTTTGCCTGTAAACGCTTCTCTTTTTAGAGAGCTGGATCCCGGGATCCAGTACTTTTGGTATTAAGGCCATAAAGTTTTACTGGCGGGATGCTATTACAGGTCCAGGATTGTGGGTTCCCGAGGGTGCCCGGCTCCTGAAGGTTTGTTAACGGAACCCACCATGAAGGGTGAAGATTAGGTCTGTTGGTTTTTACCACAGAAAACCCTGCGTTGGGAAAGGGAAGTGGAGTTTTTTTAATTCTCTTATGAAATGTCTCCTTTGGTAAGTAAATGTTGTCATGCCTAAGTGTCACCACTGGGGGCTGTATGGAGCACATACCTTCTCATGCTTCCTGAAGCGATCTTCCCACCACTCGCTCGAGTGGTGGGAAGACTTCTGCAGTTCTCAAGGGTCTGGCAGGAACAGTGTCGAGACAAATGGGTGGCTTCCTCAATATCTCTAGGATACAAACTAGAGTTCCGAGAGTTCCCGTCTCCTCGTTTTCTCAGATCAAACTTTCCTAGAGATCCAGAAAAAAAGAAGTCTCTCTTTCTGGCTTTGGACCATCTCTTGTCTCAAAAGGTGATATCGGTGGTCCCCATGGAAGAGCAAGGGTTAGGGTTTTATTCAAACCTTTTCACGGTACCAAAACCAAACGGGGATGTCAGACCCATTTTGGATCTCAAAGATCTAAACTGGTTTTTTTTGAATATCCGCTCTTTTTGCATGGAGTCAATCCGATCAGTAGTCTCCATTCTACAAGGTGGAGAACTGCTAGCGTCAATCGACATCAAGGATGCTTACCTCCATGTACCTATTTTTCCCGTTCACCAGAAATATCTACGCTTTGAGATAGAAGATCTTCATTTTCAATTTGCAGCTCTGCCTTTCGGTCTAGCTACTGCACCTCGAGTGTTTACAAAGGTCTTGGCTCCCCCTTTAGCCATATTAAGGGCTCAGGGGATAACGATTCTAGCTTACTTAGACAATCTATTCTTGATAGATCAGTCGGTAGACCGCTTAATCCAAAGTTTGGTCACCACAGTCCGCTACCTGGAGTACCTAGGTTGGATTCTCAACCTAGAGAAATCCTCCTTAAAACCATCAAGGAGATTGGAGTACTTGGGTCTGATCATAGATACAGCTCGGAAGAGGGTGTTTTTGCCCCAGGCAAAGATCAGTTCCATAAGGGATCTGATTCAGGTGGTCAAAGCAAAGAAAAATCCTTCTATTCGACTTTGCATGAGATTGTTGGGAAAGATGGTGGCTTCATTCAAGGCCGTTCCTTATGCTCAGTTTCATTTGAGACTGCTGCAAAACAGTATCCTGTCAACTTGGAACAAGAAGGTCCAAGCTCTAGACTTCCCAATGCGTTTATCCCCAAAAGTTCGTCAAAGTCCCACTTGGTGGTTAATAACCAAGAATCTCCAAAAAGGAAAATCATTTCTGCCAGTTACCTGGAAGATGGTAACAACAGATGCCAGTCTTCTGGGCTGGGGAGCAGTCCTAGAAGAAGCGTCTGTCCAGGGAAGATGGTCCAAATCAGAAATGACCTTGTCCATCAATATTCTAGAGATTCGGGCAGCTCGTCTGGCCCTGAAAGCCAGATTACGGAATTGTCCTGTCCGGATCCAATCCGACAATGCCACAGCAGTGACCTATATCAATCACCAAGAGGGCATGAGAAGTCGTGCGGCCCAGAGAGAGGTGAATCATATCATATCTTGGGCAGAAAACAACATTCCTTGCCTATCGGCAGTCTTCATTCCAGGAATAGAGAATTGGCAGGCGGACTACTTGAGTCGCCAACAGTTGTTCCCGGGAGAATAGTCTCTTCACCCTGACATCTTTCTAGCAATATGTCAAAGATGGGGAATTCCGGACGTGGATCTGTTTGTGTCCAGGTTCAACAAAAAGATCAACAACTTTGTGTCAAGGACAAAGGATCCGCTGGCATGCGGAACAGATGCCTTGGTTTTTCTGTGGGATCAGTTTTCTCTGATCTATGCATTCCTTCCTGTTCTGTTGCTTCCACGCCTTCTTCGCAGGATCAAGCAGGAAGGGAATGAGGTGATTCTTGTGGCCCCGGCGTGGCCCAGGAGATCTTGGTATGCAGAGATCATAATGATGCCAGTAGGGGACCCATGGACCCTACCACCACGGCCAGACCTTCTCTAAGGTCTGGTATTCCATCCTACCTTAGAAACGCTAAATTTAATGGTTTGGCTATTGAGACCCACATTCTGAAAGACCGTGGGCTGTCGGGTTCAGTAAATTCTACTTTGGTTAATGCTAGGAAGCCGGCCTCCAGAGTCATATATTATAGAGTCTGGAAGGCATATGTCTCCTGGTGTGAATTCAGGGGTTGGCACCCCAGGAAGTATGTCATAGGTAGGATCCTTGAATTTCTGCAGATGGGATAAGAAATTAAGCTGGCCTTGAGTACTATCAAAAGCCAGGTGTTGACCTTATCGGTATTTTTTCAACGACCATTTGCTTCGCACTCTCTGGCTCGTAGCTTTATTCAGGGGGTAAAGTGGATTAATGCTTCGGTTAGGTCACCCCTGAACCCTTGGGACTTGAATTTAGTCCTGTCGACATTACAGAAACAGCCTTTTGAGCCGATACGAGATATTCCCTTGGTCCTTTTGACAAGGAAATTAGTCTTTCTGGTTGCCAAATCTTCTGCAAGAAGAGTTTTAGAGTTGGCTGCTCTTTCTTATAAAGAGCCGTATTTGATTATTCATAAGGATAAGGTTGTATTACGTCCTCATCCTAATTTTCTACCAAAAGTAGTGTCAGGTTTTCATTTAAACCAGGATATTGTTCTGTCTTCATTTTTTCCAGAACCTCGTTCTGCGAAAGAAAGGTCACTACATTCTCTTGATGTGGTGAGAGCAGTCAAGGTCTACTTGAAGGCGACTGCTCAGATTCGTAAAACAGATGTTTTGTTTGTGTTGCCAGAAGGTCCTAAGAGAGGACAGGCAGCATCGAAATCTACCATTTCTAAATGGATTTGTCAAGTGATTGTTCAAGCTTATGGTTTAAAGAGGAAAATTCCACCTTTTCATATTAAAGCGCACTCCACCAGGGCTGTTAGTACTTCCTGGGCAGTGCATTGCCAAGCCTCCATGGCTCAAATCTGCAAGGCCGCAACTTGGTCTTCAGTCCATACATTTACCAGATTCTATCAAGTAGATGTAAAAGGTCATGAGGATATCGCCTTTGGGAGCAGTGTACTGCAGGCAGCAGTATAAGTCCTCTGGTCTCATGGTGCCCTTCCTTTGTTGTGTCTCCTTCCCTTCAGTTGGCATGCTATGGGACATCCCACATAGTAACTACTATGGCTCTGTGTCCCGTGATGTATGATAAGAAAATAGAATTTTTAAAACAGCTTACCTGTAAAATCCTTTTCTTTGAAATACATCATGGGACACAGAGGTCCCTCCCTTCTTTTTGGTATACACGTGTATTGCTTTGCTACAAAACTGAGGTACTCCCAGTAGTGGGAAAGGTTATATAGGTAGTGGACTTCTTGTCTTATGCTGCGTACACACAAGCAGACTTTACGGCAGACTTTGTCCTGCGGACTTTTCAAAGGACTTTACGACGGACTTTACAAATGAACGGACTTGCCTACACACGATCAACCAAAGTCCGACGGATTTGTACGTGATGACGTACCACCGGACTTAAACAAGGAAGTTTATAGCCAGTAGCCAATAGCTGCCCTAGCGTTGGTTTTTGTCCGTCGGACTAGCATACAGACGAGCAGACTTTTCGATCAGACTCGAGTCTGTCGAAAAGATTTGAAACATGTTTCCATTCTAGGTCCGTCAAACTTTTGCGTAAAAAAAGTCCGCTGGAGCCCACACACAATCGAATTGTCCGATGGACTCTGGTCCGCCGAACCAAGTATGCTTTAAAGTCCGGTCGTGTGTACGCGGCATCAGGGTGTGCCAGTGTCCATCACCTGAAGGTGGCCTATAACCCGCATAGTAACTACTATGGCCCTGTGTTCCGTGATGTACTTCGAAGAAATGTATTTTACAGGTAAGCTGTTTTAAAAATCCTATTATTCAGAGCTCTTTCTAGTGGTGTCAGACAGTTATGTCTTTAGCAGGATATAAATAGAAGTGGGGAAGGTTTTTTGTAAGCTTGAAAGTACAATGATATCTACGGTATCTGCATTTTGTAATACATTACATAGATTCCCTTTAATATTACTTTTCATGACATAAATAGTGAAATCATTTGGTGCATGCTCAGTAGATTTTGTTAGGGAAAGGTTCTAGTTAGACAAAGGGAGCTCAATACCCTGGTGAACACGGGCTCAGTTCACTCAAGAACCTCACATGAGATAATTGTATCACATGGCACATTTTTTTTCAATTTTCTCACGCAATATTCAAAATGTAAGTTTATGCGGTATTTAACGCACTAGTAAAAAACGCATGGGAAATACCACATAAACTGACTCTAAAGTCAATTCAGTAAACTATATAAATAAATAAATACATTTGTTGAATAGGTAGTGGTCTAGTCATTCGTTATTCAAGGGATGTATTCAATTAGCGCTGGTTGGTAAGGAGCTGGCACCTGCTGGCAACTTTGACAACCAGTAAATAGCTTAAGGAGTGGGCTGCCACCTTGTCCTTAACAACCATGACTCGTCTGCTGTCAGCGTGGTTCCCCGCTGACAGCAGAATGTAAACAAAAGAATTGCAGGCATTTTAAAATTATTATTTTTAAAAACCCAACCCCCCTCCCACAAAAAATCTTGGGTCAATGATGTCATAAGGCAAGAGGTCACCTAGTGACATCATTGGGTGGCCCCTCCACAAAGAAGAAACTGGAGCAATGCTGGGGGCTACTTGCAGCACATACTAATTATGATAGCATAATGATTAATGTGGAATGCATGTTTTGTCAATGAACATTTACTGTTATCAAACTGTTATGGGCAAAGTTCCACTTTAACAATCACCTGTTTGTGTTTGATGGATTGTCCATTTATATGACCTTCCCAAAGAGCGGAATTGGCATTCATGTGCCAGACAGCCTCTCCCTTCTTTCTGTAAAGCCAACATTCCTCACTTCACCTGATTTATTGTCATCTGCTGCCACATTTTGTATCACTGTTTTCACAGTTGTTTGGTAACACTAAAACGTGTGACAGTGTTCTTAATGACGATTTAAGGAGAACCCCAGTAGGATAAACTAACAAACAAAGCTTTACACAATTTTTTTAAACTCTTACCTGTTGAAGAACCTGCTCTTACAAGTCACTCAGTGGTAAAGGTGTTTAGATCTCCAGAATTTGTGTAGACGTGGAAGGATTTCTGGAGAGAACTAGGGCTTAGGACCTTAGTAAAAGAAGTGTTGCAGGCAGGATCCACGTCCTGCTACAATTTATGGTTTAGTGAACATGTTGGAGCTACTAAGATCACATCTTTTGCTGAAGTTATGCTACCATTTTGCTTAGGTTTTTATATCAATCCCTCAAAAAAGCAATGTGCAAAATAGGGGGCTAGAAAGGGTATTGAGGATAATTTATTTTTGGTATTTGTAGCACAACATTTCTGTGCTCACTACAGTAATATTGAAGTTCTGGCCTTGCATAATTAGGCAGTAGGGATGAGCCTGATGTTCGTGTCGAACGTAAGTTCGACTCGAAAATTGGGCGTTCGCCCGTTCGCCGAATTTAGAACATTATGGAGCATTCGTGGCAAATTAGAGCGCTGCGGAATGCCCCATAATGCACTGCGAAATCTCAGTGCATTGGCATCTTATGATTGGCCAAAGCATGCACCTGACCTGCATGCTTTGGCCAATCACAGTGCGCTCCGCTGAGAGAGCCATAATTGGCTAAAGGCAGGGTGCCTTTGGCCAATCATGGCTCAGGGGGCTAAGTCCACGCCCCACACTATATAAGGCTGCTGCTTACACAGCAGCCGTATATAGTGTAATGAATGAATATTCAGTGTAAAATCTATATTCAGTCAGTACAGGCAGTGTATTCGATATATATATACAGCCTAGTATATACTCTGCATTCAGTGTAGATTAGATATTCAGTGAACCTATATTTAGGCAGTGTAGTATATATAATATAGTGTATTGTGGTGGTTCAGGGGAACCCTGCACCAAATGTTTTTTTTTAAATGGCATGGGGTCCCCCCCAAAATCCATACCAGGCCCTTTAGGTCTGGTATGGACTTTAAGGGGAACCCTGCACCAAAATTAAAACAAAAATGGCGTGGGGTCCCCCCAAAATTCATACCAGATCCTTCAGGTCTGGTATATGTAATATCCTTCACCTGTTGCCACATACTAGCTGAAAGGAAAAATGTGGTGTTGTACAGTGAGGATGTCTGCACTATAAGCTGATGGACAGGGACTTAGTTGGGCTTATAAGAGAAACAAAGCTGATGGTGTGTGTCACCATTGTGGATGTATTCACTAGTGGAGCAAGAAGTAAAAAGGCTACAGAATAAAAAGGTTAGAAAAGGTGTCCTACTGTTAAGATTGATGCTACAACTATCAGTTTGTCCTGGCATGCCAGGGTGCTAGGTGTAATCCTGGACTGTGAACTCTCCTTTCACCCCCACATGCAATCACTGTCCAAAGTTTGCCACCTCAACCTTTGCAACATCTCCAAAATACACCTCTTCCAATGACACTACAAAGCTCCTACTTCATTCCCTGGTTATATCTCGTCACGACTTCTACAACTCCCTCCTCATTGGATTACCTTTACATAGGCTATCCCCCCTTCAGTTCATCATGAATGCTGCTGCCAGACTCATCCACCTTACCTTGTGTCTGCTTCCCTTCTCTGTCAATCCCTACACTGGCTTCTGCTCACCCAACTAATTCAATTCAAATTACTAACAACAACTTACAAAGCCATCCACAACTCTGCCCGAGCTACATTACTAACCTAGTCCCAAAATACCAACCAAATTGTTCTCCTTGTTCCTCCCAAGACCTCCTGCTCTCTAGCTCCCTTGTCACTTCCTGCCTCATGCTCGCCTCCAGGACTTCTTCTGAGCCTCTCCCAACCCATGGAACTCCCTACCCCAATCTTTACAACTATCTCCCACTCTATCCACTTTTAAGCAATCCCCAAAAACTCTTCTCTTCACAGAAGCCTATCCCACCCCCACCTAACAACTGTACTTTTATTTTCTCAATCAGCTCATCCCCCACAATTACTACCTTTTGTATCACTTGACACTCCCTTTTGGATTGTAAGCTTTATTGAGTAGGACTCTCTGATTCCTCCTGTATTGAATTCTATTAATTCTGTATTGTAACTGTACTGTCTACCCTCATGTTGTAAAGTGCTCTACAAACTGTTAGCGCTATATAAATCCTCAATAATAATAATAATTTACAGCCACACAGCTCACCATAGGTATGTGGATTTACACATTTTAAACATGTGCTTTATATGTGTTTTAGTTGTGTGCTGAGCTGTTTGGTTGTCTTTCCTTTTTAGTTATAAGAGCTTATAACTTTAATCCAGTAGAAGGAACAGGAACGTTCTCAAAACTCTATTTTCTTGGGTTTTCTCTTTGCAATACAGATCGATCTACCAAAGTGATTCACTAGAAAGAATTAACAGTTTTGCCTTTGCCAGACTTCCCAACCTGACAGAACTGTAAGTAATTGTTTTTTGTTATGAACAGATCGCACGTTATTTTCGAATCTAAGTTCAAAGAATAGGCATAGTAGCAAATAAATTAATGATGTTCTGTACTGTTTTCACTTATCAGCTCTGGCTAGCTTTCTGCATATCCACATTCATGCCAAAATTGCAAATATTATACTGTTCTTTCAGAACTATTACATTTTCTTTTCTCTCCTTGGTAATTTTTAAATTATGGAAATAAATGATTTTCCTACCTTGTGTACAGATTTATCATATCCCATCTAGAAATGTTTAAATTAGATGTAAACCCTAGCTGAATGGTAAATAATTTGCTAACTTTGTATTATTAACAATTGCCTTTTTTATATTAAGTATAAATACTTGTGTAGCTCTAATAGTACTGCCCTCCACTTATTATTGACCTTCAGTTAACTAACTGCTTACATTGCAGATGTTCTAAGCACACTTACTTGGCAATAAGGTCCTAAACACATTATCTCATGTGTGGTTCTTTCCTTAGGGTGTTATAAAGGATGAGCACCAGTCACTTTGGTTAGTATAAATTGTAAGCCGCTTTACTTACTTTATTACATATGGGAAGGAGTGTAAGGCATCAACCAGGATACCCCAAATAGCATATGTTCTGAAGCACCAGATGCGTTAAACCAGCCTTTCTCAACCTTTTCAACACAGAAGAACACTTGAAATAACATTATGGTCTCAGGGAACCCTTCCTAAAAAAATTACTGTATCTACAACTCATGATACATTAGTGTGATGGTCAGTGGGAAGAATGTTCCTTACACTTGTGATCATTGGGAAGAATTACCTCCTTACAGATAGCTAAAAAGCTCATTGGTGTCAGGGGGAACTTATCTGAGATGCACAAACTGCTCATGTCCTAGGGTTCCATGGAATCCTGGTTGAGAAACCCTGCTGAAAGGCCTTCTATTCCCTCATATATTAGTCTCTATTCCCTCATATGGACCATGCTGGCTGGATGTCCACAGGGCTTTGGCTCCTTGGAGATTAACCGCTAGCTGACCGCAAGGAATTGGCAAAAACTGTCTCTTGTCATTTTTAAAATTTTTGACAATTTTTTTGTGAAATGGTAGGGGTAAGTACCCCCTTACCATTTCACACAGGGGGGGCCAGGATCTGGGGGTCCCCTTGTTAAAGGGGGCTTCCAGATTCCGATAAGCCCCCCCGCCCGCAGACCCCCACAACCACCGGCCAGGGTTGTGGGGATGAGGCCCTTGTCCTCATCAACATGGGGACAAGGTGTTTTGGGGGCTACCCCAAAGCACCCTCCCAATGTTGAGGGCATGTGGCCTGGTATGGTTCAGGAGGGGGGGGCGCACTCTCGTCCCCCCTCTTTTCCTGCGGCCTGCCAGGTTGCGTGCTCGGATAAGGGTCTGGTATGGATTTTTGGGGGGGGATTTTTGGTTTTTTTGGCACGGGGTTCCCCTTAAAATCCATACCAGACCTGAAAGGTCTGGTATGGAATTTAGGGGGAACCCCAAGTCATTTTATTTTTTAAATTTTGGCCGGGGTTCCCCTTAATATCCATACCAGACCTGAAGGGCCTGGTATGGAATTTAGGGGGACTCCCACGTAATTTTTTTTTTACATTTTGGTTCGGGGTTCCCCTGTGGGGAATTCCCATGCCGTTTTTATCAATGAACTTCTATGTGTATTGTCGGCAATGCAATAGCCGCGAGTAGTTTTAAATGGGTTTTTTCCTTTCGAAATGTAATTTTGCTGTCAGACTGTTCTAAACACGGGAAACATGCGCCCCTTTACAGGCATACTATAGACACCTCCAGCTACGAAATTTAAAGGGATATTACACTTTTATTGTTTGACTGTAAGCATCATTAAAATCACTGCTCCTGAAAAAACGGCAGTTTTTAAAACTTTTTTTTGCATTGATCCATGTCCCCTGGGGCAGGACCCAGGTCCCCAAACACTTTTTATGACAATAACTTCGAACAAACTTTTTTCCTGTTCGCATGTTCTGGTGCGAACCGAACAGGGGGGTGTTCAGCTCATCCCTAATTATGATTGAGGAGGAATAGGATAGTCAGCATAGGCAGTCTTCAAGGGATCCCACATCCATAGAAAATTCAATCAGTTACATCAGCATCAGGTGCTCACCCAGTGGATGCTCTGTTGGAAAGGTCTCCAAGTCTGCCCTTGCCCCTAGATATTCCTGCACCATGTAATGCAGACGCTGGCGATAATTCTGGGGAATCCTCCATGCATGATTGTAGGGCTACGGAAGGAGTAGGTTGTGGAATAGGCCACTTTGGCAGCTGCGTTGGAAGGCAAACTACTCTCAGCCTGGGTGACAGAGGATGAGGACGGCTTTGTTATCCACTCCACCAACTCTTCTGCATGTTCTGGCTCAATAACAAAGCCAGCAGCAGAAAAAAAGGACAAGCATGCCCCACTGCCACCTGTAGAGGATGCACCATGCCCACGACCAGCACTGTTGACTGTAGACACAGAGGCTGCTTGCCCTCTTTTAGTGGCCTGTGAGCATCTGCCTCTCCTTGGTGGCCTTCCGGACATGATGTATATTTAGTTTTGCAACACCACACTACACTGTATTAGATACTGTGTACACCACCAGAAGTGTAGTAGAAACTGTACACACTGTATTAGAGACTGTGTACACCGCCTGCACTGTATTAGCAACTGCACTACAGCTGCACTGTATTGTGTACTGTGTACACCACCAAAAGTGTAGTAGAAACTGTGCACACTGTATTAGATACTGTGTACACCGCCTGCACTGTATTAGCAACTGCGCTATGGCTGCACTGTATTGTGTACTGTGTACACCACCAGCAGTGTAGTAGAAACTGTACACACTGTATTAGATACTGTGTACACCGCCTGCACTGTATTAGAAACTGTACAGCGGCTTCACTATTTTATACTGTATACACCACTAGAAGTGTAGTAGACACTGTACACACTGTATTAGATACTGTGTACACCGCCTGAAGTGTATTAGCAACTGTATTAGCAACTGCACTATGGCTGCACTGTATTGTGTACTGTGTACACCACCAGAAGTGTAGTAGAAACTGTACACACTGTATTAGATACTGTGTACACCGCCTGCACTGTATTAGCAACTGTACTGCGGCTGCACTATTTTATGCTGTATTTTATGTATTTTTATTTTATGCTGTATACACCACCAGAAGTGGCCGCTGTGTAAGCAGCCTTATATAGTGTGGAGCGTGGACTTAGTCCCCCTGAGCCATGATTGGCCAAAGGCAACCTGCCTTTGGCCAATTATGGCTCTCTTAGCAGAGGGCGCTGTGATTGGCCAAAGCATGCAGTTCAGGTGCATGCTTTGGCCAATCATCATACAGCAATGCACTGGCCGCAGCACGGTGCAAGGTATGCACCTCATTGTATTTAACATTGAATTTCTGTCTCTTTCCAGTTTGCTGAGTGGGTGGCTGTATACCACCTTCCACTCAAAATCTGTCAATTGAAAAATCAAAGGAGTCAGGAAGAAAATTTTCAGGCAAAAAGAAACCAGATGCAGCCACTTTTCAAGTATTCTAACTCCCCGCGAGCCTGGCTTTCAAAATACAATAGGCACAGCCAGGGCCGGGACAGGCGAGCAGGAGGGGCACCTGCCCTGGGCGCAGTGTTATCCTGTGGGGGGGGGGGCACTGGGAGCTTGTCCGTGCCCCATTTCTCATCTACTTGAATAACAAAAGTGATGCTGCTGTCACACCTTTCACTGGGGCAGCTGAAGAACGGGGCACAGAGCAGAGGCTACAACAGCTGCTGGAAAGAGGATTCTATCCTCTCCTTCCTCCACAACAGCAGCCTGATATGAGCTGGAGAAAGTAGGCAGAACAGGCACACACTAATGCCGCGTACAGACGATCAGACATTCCGACAACAAAATCCTGGATTTATTTCCTACGGATGTTGGCTCAAACTTTGTCCTGGATACACATGGTCGCACAAATGTTGTCGGAAATTGCGATCGCTAAGAACGAGCTGACATACAACATGTACGACAGGACTAGAAAAAGGAAGTTCAATACCAAGTTCGCCACCCTTTGGGCTCCTTCTGCTAATCTCGTGTTAGTAGAAGTTTGGTGAGAGACGATTTGCGATTTTCAGCCTCGTGCTTTTCAGTCCGTTACTGCTCTTCAGTTTGTGCTTGTGGGTTCATATCTGTTTTTCAGTGCGTGTAGTCAGTTCATATCTGGTTTCTCAGTTCGTTCTTGTGCACTCGTTTCTGATTTTCAGCTCGCTCTTCTCAGGCCTTTCTGATTTTCAGTGCGTTCTGTTAGTTCGTTCTGACCAGCCGACTGCTTTCAAGCCATGTTCCGTGTACGTACTCATCTTAGAGTTCGTGCTGTGCGGGGGCTTGGTGTTGGGGGTTCTTACTTTGACCCAAGCCCAGTCCATGAACAGGGGGAGGAGGAGTTCATGGACCAAGAATTGGTTGCTTCAGCGTGACCAATTCTCTCACATGCCTTTGTTGTGGGAGATCTAGGAGAATCATTCTGATGATTCCAGGAATTAACTCCGTATGACGGACCCCGTTTTTCACCATCTGTTGGCTTTGCTGTCCCCTTATATTACAAATCAGGACACCTGCATTAGGCAAGCCATCACTCCTGAACAGAGGCTAGTCGCCACGTTGCGGTACTTGGCGACGGGGAGAAGTCTGCAGGACATTAAGTTCTCGACAGGCATCTCCCCCCAGGCTCTGGGGATCATTATTCAAGAGACCTGTTCTGTCATCATTAAGGTCCTACAGAAGGACTATATTAGAGTAAGTTTTATCCTTTAAAATCACATTCTATGTATTTAATGTTTGCTAATGTATTGTATTTATTTCATCATTCCCTAATTACCATGATTGTAATATGCTGTGAATGTCCTCTTTATCCTCATGCATGCTGGAAGTTTTTAAAGTTCCTTTTTTGTCCTTCATGCATATTTGCCTTCACTAACCTCCCCAGCATGCTATGCTGGGCCCATACACACCTAGCCTAGTCACTTAACAATGTATTTTGTCAGCTCCATTGTAGTGCTTACCCTAAACACCCCCTAAAATGTGTTTAAATGTTATTGTTGTCCTTAAATTCAGGCAAAGTGCCAGAGCCTTTTTTTTGGGGTCCCAAACTCATTTGGAACCCTCCCTCCCCCCCAACCGCTAAGTCAACCGATACCAATCCTCTATCCGCTGACTTTGCCAAACCCATACACACTATACCTACCTCTTTTGTGGTCAGATTTATGGATGAATTCACCGAAGCATGTAGTGCAAGGGCCTGCCTGAATACTTTCAAATGGTACTGTTTAAAGTTTTGTTCTCCTATTATCTTGATAGGTAATTACAGAATGTAAAAATGAGCTTCAATTTGTACAGTGTTTATTCATATTTTTGTATTATGACACTTCTTACCTGTCCAGTGGGCTGCCAATAGTGTAAGTAAGGAGGGGCTGGCCAAAGTAACACACATTATGTACGCATTCAGCTCTCAATGAAGTGGAGACGGTTACCTGTCCAAAACATACCCCCCCCTAAAATTTTTACAATGGGCCATCAGAGGGGGTGAGGAATCTGATGGAAGTGAACCTTATATTTTTGAATTTAAATACTCCTTAAAATCAATGTTATACTGATGTTGGCCAAGAATGTTTGTGTCTAATCCACTTGCAATGTTATGTGCAAAAGTTTTTCTTGTTTCACTCCACAGTTTCCTTTAACACCATAGGAATGGCAGACTGTGGCTTCCCACTTTTCCCAGCGGTGGGACTTTCTCAGCTGTGGAGGGGCAATTGATGGGAAACACATCCACATCGTCCCAACCCCCAACTCGCGGTCATACTATTAAAATTACAAGGGATTTAACAGTATAGTGATGTTGGCGGTGGTGTCGGCGACATATGAGTTTTTGTATGTGGACGTGGGGAGGAATGGCCGGATGTCGGATGGTGGAGTCATCGCTCAGACCGAGTTCTATGGACGGCTCCAGAGTGGTGGCTTGGGATTGCCACCTCTGGAAGACAACGTGGCTGGTCTACCATTTTTCTTTGTCGCTGATGAAGCGTTTGGGATTGGTGAACACCTGATGCGGCCATTCCCCATGAGGACCCTCACCACGGACCAGAGAGTTTTTAACTACCGGCTGGCCAGAGCCAGAAGAGTGGTGGAGAATGCTTTCGGGATAATGGCCAGCCGGTTCCGCCTATTCCTGACGCAAGTCAACATGGCGGAATATAAACGAAACCATATAATACTTTCATGCTGCATTCTACACAATTTTCTAAGGAGAAATGCTATGAACTATGTGGCCTCAGTTGGGCCTGAGGCCGGATTTCAAGAACAAACAACCCTGACGGCACTTGAAGCTGGCCGTCCTGGCTTGCCCCCCCCAAAGCGCCCGTCAAAAATATATGGAATACTTTGCAGGTAGGGGGGCCATTGATATGCCAGCAAATGTTTGAGAAATAATTTTAAAATAAATATTTTTTTTAAACTGAAATAATATTTCATTTGATTTACTGCTTGTGTTTCTTACAGTTGTCTCCTAGGTTCCCCAATGGGCTTTTCTTTTTGGTCATTTTCTTCAATAGTGCAAACGTAATTTATTTTATACATGGGGTGACAATCTCTTCTTCAGCTAGCTATTATGTTGTGGGTCTGCTACACACATACCTGTAGGGGTTACTGGAGCTGGTGAGTGGGGAACTAAGAGGGGAAGCACTGAAAAGTCACCTGGATTTTGTTCCTGTGTATCGTCACCAAGCACTTAACTATCACATAAGACTTTGGTTGGATTGATTTTTTTTAATGTATTTTTTGGACTTGGCACGCTAATTTTTTGGGGTCGTTTCATATAATTTCAACTATTTTTTAATATTTTATATTTGTCTTACACTTTTGGGACTATTTATTATTTTTATTTGATTTATTTATTTATTTTCATATACTTGCATTTTTGTAATTGTAGTATCACGTTTTTTTGTATCACTTCTAAACATTTATTTATATCTAGTTTATTTGGCATCCTAGTGAGGTTTGCAACACTAGCATATGCACATTGGTAATTTATTAGGATTGCACTATTGGTATATGCACATTCAATAGTCACTATAGAGGCACATAGCACCTAACAAGTGAACAGGGTCTGTCGCTTTTCATTATATAGGTAGCGCCATTTACCCTCATACCTGCACTAAAAACCTCAATGATGTTCTTCATTTTTTGTGTAACATCATTGATGTTTTCCTTTATCTTTTCTAAATCACAATTGCACACCATGATCTGCCTGATGAGGACATGTGCACTTGCACTGATGAAATAAGATTCTTCTTCCACAACATCCACATCACCTAAAAATAAAAAAACACACCATGTATTATAAATATGCAGGCATACATCTATTACCTGAAGCTGTGGTCTCAGACACTCCTGAGGTTGTGGTGTGGTGACTTCCCTTTCTTTATGAGGTTGGGGGTCCCTGGTGTCCTCTGATGTCCCGAGTCTTTTCTCCCCTATGTGAATTAAAAAATAGGTATACTTAGCACACAAATATTTGAGGAAAGAATTAGTAATATGAAACATTACTTGAAGTGCCATAGAATTGTCTGTTTTGGCAGAGTTCCAAGCTGAAGACATATTTTTTTTTCTTTTTCAGGTATTGCATTGAATCAGGTATTGCATTGTTCAACATATTGCTCAAAATTGTGTGTGATTGATGAACAATCAACTAAAACTTTGTCCCATTTTCATACACAGGAAAGCCTCAGCCAAGAGGAAGCTGTGGAAAGTGGCAGCCAGGAGGTGACGGGGGAAAGTGGCAGGCGGGAGGTGGCCGGGCCCAGTAGCCTGACCGAATTGCAGGTTCCTCACCTCCGCCTTCCAACAAAAAGGACCAGGAAGGGGAGGAATGTGCGGGAGTTAGTGCTTTCTTTGATTCGGGAGGCTACTGTGGCCCTCAGAACCACCCCCAATATTCAAGAGGCCTATGCCTGCTTAGATGCCAGCAAAGTGCAGGAAATGGAGGTGGGCCAACGCCTCATTTGTGAGGAAGTGATGTATCTGGCCCTAAAAAAGGGGTTGAGGAGCGAACTCACAAGCAAATCCCACCTGTGTGAGTTGGACCATCCTCCTCCTCCACCTGCTGCCACAACTCCAACACCAACAGACTGGAAGCAAGCGTGGAAGCAAGCGTGGAAGGAAGACAAGAGTGTGATGGTCTGGGTTCAGTCTGGTCTGACAAAAGATGCAGGCTGTTGTATGACCACACCTTGGGTACATATATGTCATCTGCTGCTGTTCCTGATCTCTGAGTCCTGGACCGGATTGTGATCCCTATTAAATGGACTCCTCGGGCTACCAATTTTGCCTGTCAAATAATTGATGTGTGCCCTGGGGTACAAAGGCTTTGCCAATTTCACCAGTTTAGCCAGCGTTGCCTTCCTCTTTATTTTGTTATGACCCCTAATAAATGTCTATTTTTTTATCACAAATACTTGGCTATGTGTTTTAGTTCAAAAAAGGACAGTTTGTTTGTGAGTAGGCAGGTACATTTCAAAAATACTATGTCAAATTAACAAGAGACACCAACATCAACCAATCTCCTTGAGGTTAAAAAATATAAGATAATAATGGTGTTGTGGTAACTTGACACACAAAACAAACAAAATATTATGGAGATCACTATAAAAAAAATTAAAAAAATCAGGAGATCTTGATTAAAAAAAATTTAAAAAAGTAGATCACTATAAAAAAAATATAAAAACATTATTCTGGAGATCTGGCAAAAAAAAATAATAAAGATTATTCATGAGATCACGAGAAATAATTAAGAAATCAGTTTGTCAGAACTCTGTGTGAATATCAGCAGCAAAACAACTTCATTATTCTACATTATAAAGAAGAAGAGAATGCGCTGCATTAAAAGATTAAAAACTTTGCAGCGTGACAAATGTGCTATCTCCATTACGAACGCTAATTTTACCAGACCGAGTGCTTCCGTCTCGTACTTGATTAAGAGCATGTGTGGAATTTTGTGCGTCGGAATTGTCTACGCACGCTCTGAATTTACGACAACGGATTTTGTTGTCGGAAAATTTGAGAACCGGCTCTCAAATTTTGTTTGTCGGAAATTTCGACAAAAAATGTCCGATGGAGCCTACACAAGGTCGACAACACGCTCACATCGAACATTTGTTGTCGGAAATTCCGACCATGTGTACGCGGCATAAGAAAGACACCTTATTCCCAGGAAAGAAGAGTAGATGATTGTGGCCACTGGCGAATGTCATCCTTGAGGTCAGACACTGCTCACACCGATGCAACCAGGTAATTTGCATTGTGGACTTCTACACAGCAATGTACAAAAAAAAAGGAACTTTTATGAAATCCATAAAATCACAAAATTCTAATTTCTTCATATAGCAAATGGTGATGTTTGAGAAATAAATGTTTGTTTGTTTGAAATGTCACCATGTTTTATATAGAGGAAGTTTTAATGTTGTGCTGCACTTTTATGGATATAATAAAAGTACTGAAATTGGTTTGTAGAAGTCCCCAGTGTGGATTAACTTGTTTGGATACAGTGTGTTGACATTAAAGTGGAAGTAAACCGTCCTATCATTTTCAGCCAAGAAAGCTGCATCTTGGCCTCTGTTTAATGTTCAACTCCCATGAGCTGCACATGGGATCAGTTATGACACCAGCAGCCATTGAGGTGCGCTAAACATGTGCAGAACTGAAACATTTGTTTATTTTTGTCTCTGATATATTTGTTATGTTACTAATTTTGTTTCAATGATTCATTTCAGAATTTGTTTAATTTAGATTTGTTTATTAATTTTCTAACGAATTCCAAATTGTCGGAACAATTTGAATTCGGATTGGTTGAAAAATGATCGACCAATTCGAATTCTGTGTGCCCCCTTGTGACGTCATCGACCCAGCATGTCCCGGTTGGTGATATCTGAAGGGGACAGGGGTCACCCGCAGACAACTTAGTCGATCACCAGTACTATAGAAGGGACGGACTGCACCTAAATGAGGAGGGTGCAGATCAGCTGGGAGAAAAGATGGCCAAAAAGTTAGAGGGGTTTTTAAACTATGCGATGGGGGTGAGGGCCCAGAGGTAGGGATAGTCAGCACGGAACATATTCCAGAGGGTAGTATTGGGGCATTAGTGGTAGGCTGACTAAAGCACATAAACCCAAGGTAAATATAGTAACAAGTCCTAGTTGCAATCTCGGAACACCCAATAAGAGGATAGTATGCGACTGGTCTAAACTACGTGGCATGTTCACTAGTGCCAGGAGCCTGGTGGACAAGATGGGTGAACTAGCGATACTGTTGTACAAGGAGGATTTGGATTTTGTGGGAATTTCAGAGACCTGGTTCAACAGTTCTCATGATTGGCTGGCAAACATTCAAGGGTATACCCTTTATTGAAGGGCTAGAGAGGGTAAAAAAGGGGGAGGGGTATGCCTATATATAAAGAATAATGTTCAAGTGAATGTGAGAGATGACATCACTAAGGGAGCTAGGGAGGAGGTGGAATCCTTATGGGTGGAGCTCCAAAGGGATGAAGCTAAGGGGAAAATATTACTGGGAGTATGCTATAGGCCCCCTAACCTGAGGGAGGAGGGGGATGGATCTTCTATCACAAGTTGGATTAGCAGCAAGAATGGGAAGTGTTATCATAATGGGGGATTTTAATTATCCAGACATAGACTGGGTGGAGGGAACCACGCATTTGTCTAAGGCTCGCCAGTTCCTAAATGTCTTGTAGGACAATTTCATGGTTCAGATGGTAGATGCACCAACTGGAAATAAAGCGTTACTGGATCTACTGATTACCAACAATACAGACCTGATCACGGATGTGGAAATACGGGGCAATTTAGAAAACAGCGATCACAGATCAATTGGCTTCAGTATAAATCACACGAATAGGAAACATAGGGGGAAAACAAATACACTGAATTTCAAAAGAGCCAACTTCCCTAAACTACGAACCTTGTTAGAGGGGATGAATTGGGTTAAAATCTTAGGAACAAAGAACACGGAGGAGAGATGGGTTTGCTTTAAGAGCATATTAAAAAAGGGCATTAGCCATTGCATCCCATTGGTTAATTTAAAAGAGCGAATAAAACTCCTGGATGCCTTAACTCCAATGTAAAAATGCATATAAAAGCAAAGAAGAAGGCCTTTATAAAATACAAGGTTGAGGGATCATCATCAGCATTCAGACTTTATAAAGAATGCAACAAGAAATGTAAAGGTGCAATTAGGGCTGCTAAGATAGAACACGAAAAACACAAAGCGGAGGAGAGCAAAAAAAAATCTCAAGAAATTCTTTAAATATGTAAACAGTAAAAAAGGGAGGACAGAGCATATTGACCCCAAAAAGAATGAGGAAGGACATCTGGTTACAAAGGATGGGGAGATGGCAAAGGTATTGAATTTATTCTTCTCCTCAGTCTTCACGAGGGTATCGAGGGGGGCTTCAGTAACCAAAACTGCAGTGTTTATCCCTATGACACATCACAGGAAGCACCTCCATGGTTAACAGAGGACAGAATTACGACCCCTCTCACACTGAGGCGCTTTGCAGGCACTATAGTGTTAAAAATAGTGCCTGCAAATCGCCCTGAAGCAGAGGCTCTATTCATTACAGTGTGAAAGCCCGAGGGCTTTCACACTGGAGCGGTGCGCTGGCAGGGCGTCAGAAAAAGTCCTGCCAGCAGCTTCTTTGGAGTGCACTAGGAGCGGTGAACTCACTGCTCCTAAAGCGCCCCTGCCCATTGAAATCAATGGGCAGCACCGCCGAACCGCCGCTGTAGCAGCGCTTTGCGGGTGGTTTTAACCTTTTTTCGGCTGCTAGCAGGGGTTAAAAGCGCCCTGCTAGCGGCCGAATAGCACAGCAAAAACTACGGTAAAACACCGCTAAAAATAGCGGCGTTTTACCGCCGACGCCCATGGTGGCTCAGTGTGAAAGGGCTCTAAAATTAGACTTGGGAAACTCAACATTAATAAATCACGGGACCACATGGCTTGCATCCGAGGGTACTTAGGGAACTCAGT
Organism: Lithobates septentrionalis; assembly: GCA_037952835.1. Classification (NCBI taxonomy): domain Eukaryota; kingdom Metazoa; phylum Chordata; class Amphibia; order Anura; family Ranidae; genus Lithobates; species Lithobates septentrionalis. The sequence continues at coordinate 5,529,013 of JBBDGP010001358.1, forward strand.
CAAGTAATTGCAGACCATTGCTCCTAATTTTTACTGACAGTCTACTGACTGGAATGGTACCAGCGGATTGGAAAAAAGCCAATGTAGCACCAATATTTAAAAAGGGCCCAAAATACATCCCTGGGAATTACAGACCAGTTAGCCTAACATCAATAGTATGCAAGCTCTTGGAGGGGATGATAACGGACTATATACAAGATTTTAGTAAGGAGAACAGTATCATGAGCAGTAATCAGCATGGATTCATGAAGAATCGTTCTTGCCAAACCAAACTATTAACCATCTATGAGGAGGGGAGTTGCCATCTAGATAAAGGAAGGCCAGCAAACATGGTGTATCTGGATTTTGCAAAAGCATTTGACACAGTTCCCCATAAATGTTTACTGTACAAAATATGGTCCGTTGGCATGGACCATAGGGTGAGTACATGGATTGAAAATTGGCTACAAGGGCGAGTTCAGAGGGTGGTGATAAATGGGGAGTACTCAGAATGGTCAGACGTGGGTAGTGGGGTTCCCCAGGGTTCTGTGCTAGGACTAATCCTGTTTATTTTATTCATAAACGTCCTGGAGGATGGGGTAAACAGTTCAATCTCTGTATTTGCGGATAATACTAAGCTAAGCAAGGCAATAACTCCTCCGCAGGATGTGGAAACCTTGCAAAATAAAATCTGAACAAATTAATGGGGTGGGCAACTACATGGCAAATGAGGTTTAATGTAGAAAAATGTAAAATAATGCATTTGGGTGGCAAAAATATGAATGCAATCTATACACTGGGGGGGAGAACCTCTGGGGAATCTAGGATGGAAAAGGACCTGAGGGTCCTAGTAGATGATAGACTCAGCAATCGCATGCAATGCCAAGCTGCTGCTAACAAAGTAAACACAATATTGGTATGCATTAAAAAGGGGATCAACTCCAGAGATAAAACAATAATTCTCCTGTTCTACAAGACTCTGGTCTGGCCGCACCTAGAGTATGCTGCCCAGTTCTGGGCACCAGTCCTCAGGAAAGATGTACTGGAAATTGAGCGAATACAAAGAAGGGCAACAAAACTAATAAAGGGTCTGGAGGATATTAGTTATAAGGAAAGGTTACGAGCACTGAACTTATTCTCTCTGGAGAAGAGACGCTTGAGAGGGGATATGATTTCAATTTATAAATACCCTACTGGTGACCCCACAATAGGGATAAAACTTTTTTTCGGAAGGGAGTTTAACAAGACACGTGGCCACTCATTAAAATTAGAAGAAAAGAGGTTTAACCTTAAATTACGTAGAGGGTTCTTTACTGTAGGAGCGGCAAGGATGTGGAATTCCCTTCCACAGACGGTGGTCTCAGCGGGGGACATTGATAGTTTCAAAAAAACTATTAGATAAGCACCTGAACGACTGCAACATACAGGGATATACAATGTAATATTCACATATAATCACACACATAGGTTGGACTTGATGGACTTGTGTCTTTATTCAACCTCACCTACTGTGTAACTATGTAACTATCATCGGGTGACTTAGCTATTTAAAAAATGTCAGATGGTAGAGCAGGCAGTCGGCAGGAGCCTTCGATGAGGCCGGAGGGGGAGCAGGATCTGGGGGCCCACTTGTTGAAGGGGGATTCCAGATTCCGATAAGCCTCCACCAGCAGACCCCCACAACCACCGCCCAAGGTTGTGGGGAAGAGGCCTATGTCCTCAGAGCCCTGCTGCCCCAAAGAACCCCCCATATTGAGGGCATATGGCCTGGTATGGTTCAGGAAAGGGGGGGTGCTCATTCGTCCTGGCCAGCCGGGCTCCATGCTCAGATAAATGTCTGGTATGGATTTTGTGGGGGGACCCCACGCCAAAATTAAAAAAAAAGTGGTATGGGGTCCCCCTAAAATCCATACCAGACTTCCTTGTCTGGGCATGCAGCACAGCAGGCCAAGAAAGGGGGGAACAAGCGAGTGCCCCCCTTCCTGAACCATACCAGGCCACATGCCCTCAACACGTGTTGATGGGGACAAGAGCCTCTTCCTCACAACCTTGGTTGTGGGTGTCTGCCAGCGGAGTGGGCCCCAGATCCCGCCCTCTCCCATGTGAATGAGTATGGGGTACCCCTACCCATTCACCAAAATAGTGTAGGGTCTGGTATGGATTGGGGGGACCCCATGCTTTTTTGTTCAGAATTTTCTATTGCCAGCATTGTTTTGTTTACATTTCAGTTGTCAGCAAGGAAGCTCGCTGACAGCTGATGAGTCATCGGTTGTTAAGGGTGCAGGGGCCGGCTTCCCGGCCTGCTCCTTAACAATCAGCTATTCTTCACTCAGATTTAGAATTGGTCGTTAATTTTTCGACCAATTCGAATCATTCCGAAAATGTGGAATTCGTTAGAAAATTAATAAACTAAACAAAATTAAATGAAAACTAAATTAATTCAAAAATGAATCAAGGAAGCTAAATTTGTAACAAAAAACAAAACAAATTTTTCCGCTCTGCATATGTCTACTGGGCACAGCAGAAGATTCTTCTATCTGCACTGTATAGTGCAGATGGTGCAGATGGGGAGATCTATTATTGTTTCATCATCCATATAGTCTTTTACTAACATGCTGTTATTAGTTATCTGTTGTGCCTTGCAATAGTGAATGCCATAAAATGCCTGAAAATATGAGCAACATAATTTTCACATATTTTGTCAGCACAGGTTGTCCATCAAGTGGTTCTTCTAACAGTGGCCACATTCACAATGAATCCTATGAACATTATTCAGTTTCATTGTACTTTTTTCAGACACATTTGATTTCCTCTACGTTTTTTAAAATAATCCCTCATAAACCATCAAAATAAATGAGCTGACTACACAGTGGGTTAGGGAGTCCGCCCCCTAGAGGGCAGGTTAGAAACCACAATCCATTAAATAGTTTTCCAGACTTCTGTTCCTATGGCATTATCCTCTTAATGCCAGGGACCAATAGACAATATAAAAGCTCCTCTCTCATTCTTAGTATCCTGTAGTGTTTCAGGATGGGGATGCAGAACATGACCCATTCCTCACCAGTCACTCGTGTCTTCCTTTGACACGTTACTTGATCATTAGCAGTACTCTGTATTTTGAATTCACTTCACCACATACCGGTAGGCACATACCACAGGAAGCTACATCACTTCTATTGAGGCAAGGCCTAGTTTTCCTGACTCCCCTAGCCAGGTCCATAGGCTAATCCTGACCCACAGCAGGCTCCAATATAGAGACCAAGCCACAAGTTGAGGAACATGAAGCACACCTGTTCTCCCACCAATTAGAGCCGCCATCACCCACCACAGTCACCTCAAACTGGCTGCTATTTCTTAAAAGAGTGTCCCAACCCAGAAGGTTGAAATGTGTGTTCTCTCAAATGTCCTTAACCACAAGGGTCAACCTGGTACAAATCTTCTGCAGAAACCCAAGGCCCTTAACCTGGAGGGTTGAATGGCTTAAAGTAAAAGTTCAGCCAAAAACTAACCCCTTCCCTAAACTTACTTGTATCCTCCCACCAATGAAGTGCTTTTACAGGCTGCAGCAATTCTCCCCCCTTCCTGGTCTCACAAGAGAGATTGAAAGCAGCAGATGCCATATACTGCTGCTGCTGTCAATCAAACTCCCTTGAGGAGGATGTACACAGCACCACTCGGGAGGAGCACTGGAGAAAGACCCCCAAAGAGAAAGTAAATCACTGCTCTGTGCAAATTTGGTGCATAGAGTAGGTAAGTATAATATTGTATTATACATTATTTTTATTTTAAAAAAAAAAAGGCTAAGTTCACCTTTTTTTTCTAAATTCCAGCTCCCCTATGTACCAATATAGCATTAATGTACTTATTTGGCAAAAATAAAACAGCTTTCCATTAATTCTACATCAGTTTACCTCACTCCAGCTGATCTCATGAGTTGACCAGCTGATCTCATTAGCACACACCCTTCATCATCTACCCTCTGCTGATCAACTCCATCCTGTGTCATGACCTAAAGTCTGACCAGGAAGTAAGGCAGAAGTAATCGAGCAGTGTGTTTAAACAGCTATGAAGAGAGTGAGGTAAGCTGATGTAGAATTAATGGAAAGTGGTTTTATTTTTTGCAAAATAGGTAACATTAATGCTATATTTGGTACATGGTGAGCTAGAATTTAGAAGAAAAAAGGTGAACAAGGGTAAACTTAGCCTTTAATTTCACTTTAGCCCCTTGCCACCCCTAAGCCTTTAAGAGGATCTAAATGCCATGAGGCAGAGGCGGGCTTTCAGATCTTGTGACTGCTGCGTTTGCGATTGTCACAGCAGGCATACGTGATTGGAAGCTCCTGATCACAAATATGCACTGAGAGCTGCACATGACATCTTAGTTACTGTGCTGGGAACGGGTAGTGTGGGCATTCTCAGCACAGAAAAGCCACTCCCTGTGGACACACATATGTGACCTTTTGCTGGTAAAGCCTAGCAGCAGCATATATGCTTTTGACCGGTGGGATCAGGTTAAAATTGCAATCCTAAAATTACTGGTGCATGACACCTATGATGGACACAGAGACAATTTATTTTCTTCCATAATCGCAATACAGTGGAACGTTGGATTGCGAGTAACGCGGTTTACGAGCGTTTCGCAATACAAGTTGTTTTTTTTAAAAATCCTGACTCGCTTTGTGAGCGTTGTCTCACAAGACGAGCAGGATTCAAGCCTCTGGGGTGTGCAGTACCACATTTGTCCAGAGGTGCGGGGTGTTGGTGACGCTCAAAGACACTTGGATCTGCTCGGAGACACTAGGAGCCGATCCAAGAAACTCGGAAACACTCAGAAACAATCTGTTCCCAAGTGTCTACAAACGTCTCTGAGTGGTCTACAAGCTTCTCCAAGTGTTTCTAAGTGTCTCCGGCACCCCCACACCTCTGGCCACATGTGGTGCTGCATAGACAAGCAGTGGCTGTGGAACGGATTATTTGAGTTTCCGTTATTTCCTATGGGGAAACTCGCTTGGATATACGAGTGCTTTGGATTACAAGCATTCTTCTGGAACAAATTATGCTCGTAATCCAAGGTATTACTGTACATACCTTTTCTGAAGCCGGTCCAGTCTCCAGCGGTAGATGCTGTATGGAAGAGACAGCTGACAACAGCTGGGAAATGCCTGGGAAGTGACGTCACCCATAGAGTCACTATGGGGCTTTCGTTGTCGGGTGCCTCTCCTGCACACACCTCCACAGAGAAGCCGTCAGCTCAGCCTGGAACCAGACCGGAGCGTCTTCAGAAAAGGTCTATATAGCGATTTCTTCTTTACAGGGCTAGATAGATTAGTCTTAGGTTGTGGCTGTGAGTAGATTTAGAGTTAGCTAGTTTTAAATTTAACTTCTACTTTAACTCCCCAGGATAAGGTTATTTTGATACACCAAGGTTACACTTGTTCCTTACTTAGACATTTCTCTCAGTAACACAGACAACTTCTTCAATTAAATAAAGTTCCTTTTTACTGACGAACTCGGGAACTACATGTACACTTCACATCATTCCCCAAGACATCTTCATATACATGTGCAATTGGTTGCATACAATTAGCTGTGCCATTTGCTGAGGTTGAAAGGCTGAAGACAAACACTGTCCCTAGCAGTTATAGTGGCAAAGGTGCATAGAGAACTTGGTGCAGCCCATACCTGAATTGGATAATGTCCACAGAAACATAGTCCATATAACTTGGATTCCCTTTAGAATGGGCCCATTAAAGTGGTTCTAAAGCCTTAAGGTTTTTTACCTGAATGCACTCTATGCATTCAGGTAAAAAAAAACCTTCTGTGCTGCAGAAGCCCCCCATTCTTACCTGAGCCTGATCCAATTCAGTGATGTGCTCAAGAGCACTAGCTCTCGCCGCTGTCCCCCACCTCATTGGGCAGATTGATAGCAGCGGCATCCATTGGCTCCCGCTGCTGTCAATCAAATGCCGTGGCGAGGGACAGGGAAGACTCACCCGGTCTGTGGCAATAGAGGCAGACTGGGCCCTCAGGGAAGGTGGCTTTCCCTGGGGGCATTCCCCCGAAGAGGAGGGGCCTGGAGCACTGGCGGGGGACCGCAGAAATGGAGTATTGGGGCTGCTCTGTGCAAATCCAATGCACAGAGTAGGTAAGCATGACATGTTTTTTTGTTGTTTTTTTTTTTAACTAAAATAACAAAGGTTTATAATCACTGTAACCCCTTGGAGCTGTTTAAAGGGTTTAGGATACGGGGAGGCGGGGTTTATGATCATGCGACTGTCGTGATTGTCTCGGTGATCACATGATTGGAAAGCTGTTAGCTGCCGGTAACTGTGCCAGGAGTGCTTGGCACAGCTTTTATTGCATGCAAATATGCAGTTGCTTGGCGCCAAGGCCCCCCCCCCCCCCCCCGCATATTTGTGGCGGCCGGAGCCAGGTTAAAGGGGTGGCGAAGAATAGGAGAAACACATCGTTGCAGTTGATCCTCACAGATCTACTCGCATTGGACTCTCTCTCTGGGGTCGGTCCTCTGCAGATATTTATGCCTTTAGATATGACACATCTGCAGAGGAAGAAGTCACACATGACCCGACCCCTGCAGCAATCAGCCAGAATATTTATAGTAACACAGAACCAGAATGACAATGCAAGCTCAAAAACATAAAATAACAGTATACAATAGGCCTACAACTCTATATGCTAAAAAAAAGTCGTGATATGAATAAAAAAGGATTCAACAAATTGTACAGATTTTATTATCATAGCAGGACCCAAAATAAAAAAGTGGGTATTCTGCACAGTGTTGAGGGATACATTACGAATATTATATTATATGTAAAGCGTGTGTAAATTGGCGGCGCTATATAAGTGTCTGTAATAATAATATTAATGAATATTGTATAATACAAAAGACAGTACTCAACAACATTTTCTATTTTTTCAGAATTATTCGTAACACAAAACATCTAGTATATATTGGGCATGGAGCATTTGGCAACCTACCGAACCTAAAATACTTGTAAGTTTTTTTTCCCCTCTTAAATGTCTAATAATTATTTTAAATTAAACCTGTAATGTGAAAGAAATGTGAGGCTACCATAGCATTCCTCTTTTCCTGAAAACTCTAATTTCTTGGCTCTGCCATTCTGGAGCTCTGGCTTTCATACTTTGAGATGCTGGCAATAACATGCATGCAATAATTGATTTAAAACAGGCATATCACTGTTCACTTTGAAAAGGGAATTTTCATTTGGCAAAAGGAATTTTCCTCCAGCTTAGTGGAGTTCTGCTAATTTCCATCATCCACCTTGTGCCAACCACCACATTCACTGACCTAAAGGAAAGATTCCATGGCAAAGTGCAAATCCACTTGCAAAGTCAAAAGCCTAGTTGCTATTAGCAAATCAATTCTAAGGTGTTTTTACTTCATCCTTCACTTAATTCTTTAGGCAGCTAGATGTTCGTGTACACAGTGACTTTCAGTTCTCCCACTCAATGCCAGGCTATTGGGTGACGTTTCATCACTTCTTTGTGGTGTCAAAACTTACCTATGTATCCAGCCCCTCACACTGTCCTATTTACTGATTACGATGATGGCCTGCTTTCTTGGCCAATAGGAATGTCTGAAGAGAAGAAGGGTTGATCAAGATTTGACGTTACCAAGAAACAGTGAAGTTTCACCAATCAGAATTGCTTGGAATTTGGGTGTCAAAAAAATGTAAAACACACCACTGCTAAAAGGTTAAGGTGTGACTTTATTCTAACAAAAGTCAAGGGGGACAATCCAAGAGTATCAAACACTTTGGCACTTTGGGGTGGGGGGGGGTTTGGGTCCAAAAATGCCCCTTCATCAGGGCTTGATTGAAAACAATGTAAAGAGACTAGAAGTAGAATAGACCTTTAATGGTATTTCTCCCTGTGTGATTACAAGCACAGGCCTTGTCAGCAAATGGTTTGAAATTGGGTAGAGAAGGGGGACTAAAAACTGCTGCAGGTATGCAAAGACACCTCTAGGTATTAGCACTTTATACCTGTAGACAAAGATTTGTTATTGCTAGGGCATGTGTTGATGGGCTTGGTGTTTGGGTGGATGGGCAATTTGCAAATGCAGTGGTTGCCCATCCATAGGGCCCCCCCCCCAAAGCTAGTGCCGGACACAGTGCACTACGGGCAGCGTGTTTGTCTATGCAATCACGTGATTGCAGGTGAGATGCTTCATTTGCCTGCTTATGTTAGTCCTTGTGGCGCAAAGAAATACATCACAACACTCCCATCTACAGTCATTCTCCTTGTTGGGTTTTCTATTGGCACCACCGTAGGACATGGGCGGTGCTGTGCTCTGAACTGCGACGTCACTTACGGTTTCTCTGTGCTAGTGGGAAACCGGTAGTGATGCCGTGGCTCCAAGGATGAAGTGCACGGCCCGAGTGGCACGTTCTTTCAGATTGGTAGGTTCAGAGGGATTGTATATATTACATTATTACAGATGGTCTCATAATAAGGAAAATAAATCATTTAATAGTACATGGCTGAAATAGTTGCTGAAATAGTTTTTTTGTGTAATTGCAAACTGTTGCATGCTTGGGCTGAATGATCAAAGAAGTTAAGAATCTCATCTCACTAAAAACATTGTGTGAATTTTCACTTCAATTGTCAAATCATGCAAATATCAAATTTCTGTTCACTCTAGATACCCAATCATGTGATGCTGAGCTATATACCCTGATCTGTGTCATGCTGAGCTATATACCCTGATCTGTGTCATGCTGAGCTATATACCCTGATCTGTGTCATGCTGAGCTATATACCCTGATCTGTGTCATGCTGAGCTATATACCCTGATCTGTGTCATGCTAAACTATATACCCTGATCTGTGTCATGCTGAGCTGTATACCCAGATCTGTGTCACGTTGAGCTATATACCCTGATCTGTGTCATGCTGAGCTATATACCCTGATCTGTGTCATGCTGAGCTATATACCCTGATCTGTGTCATGCTGAGCTATATACCCTGATCTGTGTCATGCTGAGCTATATACCCTAATCTGTGTCATGCTGAGCTATATACCCTAATCTGTGTCATGCTGAGCTATATACCCTGATCTGTGTCATGCTAAACTATATACCCTGATCTGTGTCATGCTGAGCTGTATACCCTGATCTGTGTCATGCTGAGCTATATACCCTGATCTGTGTCATGCTGAGCTATATACCCTGATCTGTGTCATGCTGAGCTGTATACCCTGATCTGTGAGGCTGAGCTATGTACTCTGTCCTGTGATGTTGAGCTGTATACTCACTGTTCAGATGCATTCCAGTTGTATTATACATTGTGTTGAGATCCATCTGAGATCCTTCAGCGTTCACTGACAAGTGCATATGACCTGCAGTCATCCTCCCTCTGACTTCCTTCTAAGCTGCACGCAAGCTGCTTTTGCATTGCCATTGACTTTTATGGTCAGAGAAGCAATTCTGATATGAACAAAAGTCTGTTGATACAGGTCCTTAAAGAAGAACTCCAGCCTCCCCCCCAAAAAAAATTTAAAGTCAGCATCTAATGTACAAATACTGTAGCTGCTGGCTTTTAATATAAGGACACTTACCTGTCCAGGGATCCAGCGATGTCGGCACCCGGGCCAAATCTTCAATTGGCTTCAGGTGAAATCTTCACTAAGAGAAACCGGAAGTGAAGCCTTCAGGCTTGACAGCCGGTTTCCTACTGTGCATGCCCGGGTCCCGCTGCTATTTGTTCTCACCGTCTTCTGGGACCTGTGTATGTCCCAGAAGACAACAGGGGGGGGACCAGACTCATAAATCAAAACCAGGTACCCCCCCCCAAAAAAAAAAAGTGCTAAATGTGGTAGAAGAGGGGGGAGGGTGTGAACAAGCAATGCTTCCCCTTTTGGGTGGAGCTCCGCTTTAAAGTGATAGCGTCACTAGGCATCCATCAGATCCAATGGAATGATCCTAATCTCCCACCATGATTTTCAGACAAAATAATAAACTAATAGAGGTTTGTCTTTATAGTTTATGCCAGTCCTGTTTTAAATGCCCAAAACAATTCCTCCTTGGGTTTCTTCCCTCAGCTCCCGGGATAGACTTGACTCGCAGATGCTGACTTGCTTATTTAGAACAACTTATACATGCATAATGTGTTTGCTTCTGATAAGTGGCAACTGGCCACGAAACGCATCAAGCCTATCATTGTCATGTTCCCAACACATAGCTTGACCTCAACTGTGATTCATTTGTATCCTAAACCCATTTGTATCCATTGCCTAATAGGCATTTGGCTTTTTATACTAATTACTTCCATGGGATACTATGTGATTTCAGATGCGTGCATGTACATATTTGAACTCTTCTTTTTTGTATGCCATTGCCTTGTATATAGATAAAAAAAACTCATGTTCAACGCTTTGTTTGTATGCCAATTAAACAAGTCTACATTTCTCCTACCACATGTCTTGTGCCTCACTCAAAGTCCCAAAAAACCCCTTTCTTATTTCTGATTTAGGGATGGAGGTGCATGTTTTCATGCACCTCATTTAAAATACCAAAACCCCCTTGCCTTCTAGTGATGAAGGACCCATTTGCTTTGACTCTGCTATTATAAAACTATGGTTTTTATAATATCGCTGTTGCATAGGAGGAAAAACTGGAGGAAACATTCTGAGAAAAGTGTTGTCGGTTGAATAAGTGGATCACTTTACCCTGCACACAGGTTAATATGTTGTCTCTTGACCTTTCTAGTGATGATGGACCCACTTGCTTTTACTCTATTATTTTACTCTGTTATTTACAGGTTCGTAAATACTGACAGACAAACTATATTTACTTTACTAGATAGGCAGTATATTTTCTTAAAATAATTTCTAATGATAGATTAAGAGTATCCTCATAAAAAATACATTTTTGTAGCCATATATTCCATAGTGCGGATGGGTTATTGCAGGTTAAACGTAATGTCTGCTGTCGTAAATTGCACAGCTGCTCTTCCCTGCTACTTGTCGGGATTGCCACAAATTTCTTATACACAGGCTGATTCTAAGTAAAACAACTTTTGGATGAACATAGAGAGCATTTGTTTATAAGACACATTAAAGCAGAGTTCCACCCAAAAATGGAACTTCCACTTTAAGTGCAGGTGACCCCCTGATATGCCACATTTGGCATGTCATTTTTTTTGGGGGGGGGGGGGGGGCGGATAGCCTCTTTTTAGAGGGATCCAGCTCCCACTTCCTCCCGGGGCACCGCGGTTCCGGAAGCAAGTTCACCTCTCCCCCCTCTCGCCAATTATCTGGAACACGTCACAGGTCCCAGATGATTGCCCAGCCAGTCACAGTGTGCAGCGTGGCTTGGGCATGCGCAGTGCTTGCGCGGCTGTGAAGCCACAAGCAGGTGCCCACTGTGACCATGCCGGCACAGCAGAGAGGAGAGGGGGAGGAGCGAGGCTTCGTTCGCCCGCATCGCTGGAATGTGGGACAGGTGAGTGTCCGGTTAATAAAACTCAGCAGCTACACTTTTTGTAGCTGCTGACATTTATATGGGTGGAACTCTGCTTTAATGGCCCAACCTACCTCTTTGTATAATGCCATCTTGTTTGTCAACCTGGAGAGCTGGAGGAACCTCATCTCCAGAAAGGTCTTTAAAACCTACACTATATTACCAAAAGTATTGGGACACTTGCCTTTACACGCACATAATCTTTAATGTCATCCCAGTCTTAGTCCGTAGTGTTCAATATTGAGTTGGCCCACCCTTTGCAGCTATAACAGCTTCAACTCTTCTGGGAAGGCTGTCCACAAGGTTTAGGAGTGTGTCTATGGGAATGTTTGACCATTCTTCCAGAAGTGCATTTGTGAGGTCAGGCACTGATGTTGGAGAGAAGGCCTGGCTAACAGTCTCTGCTCTAATTCATCCCAAAGGTGTTCTGTCGGGATGAGGTCACGACTCTGTGCAAGTCAGTCAAGTTCCTCCACCCCAAACTTGCTCATCCATGTCTTTATGGATCTTGCTTCGTGCATTGGTCCAAATCATTTGGGGGAGGGGGATTATAGAGTTGGTTTTTAGGAGTTGGGCTTGGCCCCTAAGTTCCAATGAAGGAAACTCTAATGGGGCGTACACACAGTCGGATTTTTCGTCTACAAAATTCCAACGGACGCTGACGGACTAAAGCTGGCTGGAAATCCGATCGTGTGTGGGCTTCTCCGGACTTTCAACTGACTTTTTCAGCCTCAAATCCGACGGACTTTAGATTTGAAACATGCTTCAAATCTTTCCGTCAAACTCGAGTCCGGTCGAAAAATCCGCTCGTCTGTATGCTAGTCCGACGGACAAAAACCCACGCTAGGGCAGCTATTGGCTACTGGCTATGAACTTCCTTATTTTAGTCCGGTGTACGTCATCACGTAAGAATTCGACGGACTTTTGTGTGATCGTGTGTAGGCAAGTCTGTTCGTTAGAAAGTCCGCCGCAAGTCCGTCGAAAGTCCGCCAAAAGTCCGTCGAAAGTCTGTCGGACAGGCTGTCGGACTTTTGTAGCTGAAAAGTCCGACCGTGTGTACGCCCCATTAAGGTATCAGTATACCAAGACATTTTGGACAATTTCATGCTCCCAAACTGGAATAATCAAAAGTTCCCATTTTGAAGGCTTATATGAAAGTTATTGGGCATACAATAGTTATGGAGGTATGGGTACTGCCCTGGGGCACATGTATCAATTAAAAAAAAATTGTGAAAAACTTCATTTTTAAATGCAGTGAGCAGTGATTTATTGATGCTTAAAGTGAAAGCAAAAAAATACAAAATTCCTTTCAATATAGCCTGGGGTGTCCCCTTAGTCTAATCTTAGTCTAATCTTAGTCTAGTCTTAATCTGTACTGTGGATAGAAGCTGCTGCAGCAATAATTGCATTTATAAAGTCCAAAAATGACATTTTCCCTGCAAGCTTTCTTTATTTTGTAAGCAACGGCTTGGGGATCCAGTCTGTATGATGAGGCCACAATGTAGTGCACTGGGAACAAGATTAGAGATTTTTTGGATAAATTCTGGTGTCTCTTCCACAGGCTTTGGATAGAAGTAACAGGTGCTAAAAAAGGTGGTCTTTGGGTGTCGTGGTGCCTTGACACCATAACCGTATAATGCAGGGATCTCTAAACTATGGCCCTCCAGCTGTTGTGGAACTACACTTCCCATAAGGTATTTTAAAACTCTGACATTCACAGACATGACTAGGCATGATGGGAATTGTAGTTCTTGAACAAATGGAGGGCCATAGTTTGGAGACCTCTGCTATAGAGGCACTCTTGATGAAAGCAAGAATTGGCCTTGCTTTTAAAAATTGCAATGATATGCACCTGTCAAACAGGTGCAGAAAGATTGGTCTATGGGTGTCGGTGACGCCTTCACACGGTAACGCTATTAAGGTACTCTTGATGAAAGCAAGAATTGGCCCCGCTGTCAAAAATTGCACTGATATGGACCTTCGTAACTCCAGTCCTCAAGGCGCCCCAACAGGTCATGTTTTCAGGCTTGGCATTATTTTGCACAGGTGATTTGATCAGTTTTACTGCCTTAGTAATTACCACAGCCGTTTCATCTTACGGAAATCCTGAAAACATGACCTGTTGGGGCACCTTGAGGATTGGAGTTGAGAAACACTAGCCTAGAAGTCCTGCAGAGATTCCACATCCCAAAAACACTTAATCAGCGACATTGGCATCAGGGGCTTCATAGCTGCTGGCAATCCACGACTGATTAATTTTGATAAGTGTCAGACAGTCCACGGAGTCTATGGACAGATGCGTTCTATTATCACTATTAGCACTGAATGCCCATTCGGAAAGCACGCTGGATGCAGGGCAGCCCAGCAACTCAAGTGCATACTGGGCAAGTTCTGACCAGTGGTCTATATTCATGACCCTGTAAGTCAGTGAATCATTGACTGGAAAGCTCTCCATCTCTGTTTTTGCCCCTAAATAATCGTCCACCATGTGATGCAGATGCTGCCGATGGGATATGGAAGCTAAAGGCTCTGGGCGGCGAGTACTAAAAAAAATTGTGAAATGCATCACTTAGGCCTTCTCCGCCGCTTCTTTCTTGAACAACAGTTCCATGACACTGTAACCTACCAGAGTCGGGAAAAACATTAGATAAACTCCTCCTGAAATGTGTCCTCAAGATATTTCATCTTCTGCACTCTCTGTAAGGACGAGATGAGTGCTGAGACTTTCTCCCTGTAATGGTGGTCAAGGAGGGTTGCTACCCAATAGTGATCCTTCTCCTTTACAACACGTATTTTTGGGTTCTTTTGCAGGCTTTGAGGCATGAGGGAGCTCATGCACCGCAAATATACGGAGGCATGAGAAGCAGACTCCGCGGGGTTACTGAGGATTATAGTATCTGGAACTGCCTCCTCCCAGCCACATACTACTCCCAAGGGTTCTGGGGATGGAAAACCATCTCTTACTGTTTGACATATGTCTTCCTCTTCTTCAGTGCCTCTAAAACTCCTCCTCCTCCCTCTCCTCTTGTGTGTTCTGTGGCGTAGGAACAATGGTGTCTGTATAAAGTGGGCCTTGAAAGGAAAGGAAGTCCTGCTCTTCCTCCCGCTGCTCTGCCTCAAGTGCCCTGTCCATATTGCCACGCAGAGTCTACTCGAGCAGGAACACAACAGAGATTGTTTCACTGATGCATGCATTGTCACGGTTCACCATCCTTGTGGCCTGCTCAAATGGTGACAGTACCATGCATGCATCCTTTATGAGCAGCCATTGGTGGAGGAAAAAAAGCTGAGCTGGCCTTAGCCTGTCGTTGTGCCATACAGGTACTCGTTGATGGCCCTCTGCTGCATGTGCAGCTGCTGCAGCATTGCCAAAGTCGAGTTCCACCTGGTGGACATGTCACAAATCAGGCGGTTTATGGGCAAGTGGAATTCCCGCTGAATTTCAGCCAACCGAGCACTGGCTGTGTATGACCACCTGGAAAGGCTACAGAGTTTTCTGGCCTGCTTTAGCAGATCTTCCAACCCTGGGTACCTATTTAGGAAACGCTGCACCACTAAATTGAGGACATGTGCCAGTCTGACTCATTGAATAGCCCCTTGAATGCTTAGGGCAGGGGTAGGCTCATCAGTGGCACCCCATTAGTGCCACCTCATCAGTGCCCATCCGTGCTGCCTCATCAGTGCAGCCCATAAGTACCCATCAGTGCCGTCTCATCAGCACACATCAGCAAGTGGGACAACCGTGACTCTCGTGCAACATCGCTGAGTCGAGAGGGGACTCAGGTAATTATTAGGGGGGTTGCTGCACACAGAAGGTTTTTGGTATCTTAATGCACTTTTCACTGCAGGAAAATTTACCCAAACATAATGGGCAGAAAACAACAACCACCTTTTATTTCTTGTTTTCTCAAACTTGCATGACTACCTTGCTTAGGACATTACGACATAATTCATTTCTTTGATAAATCACATTGGGCTCTGGTTGTCTCTTCCGCAGAGTGTTGTTTTTTGATTTGCAGTGAGATTACCTTTACCCAGTCCCTAATGATCCCCTGTTTCTGTAAATTGTTATTAAGTCATAGAAATACACAGATGCTAAAATAGGAAGCTTTCTGACACCTGCAAAGGCCTTTAAAAGGCTGACAGGGACAGCAGACTCTAATGGCGACAAAAAAAAAAAAAAAAAAAAGCACCTGTCATACCCTTTTCATGTCAGGAATGGTGTTTAGCAGAAGGGAAATCATAGTTAACCTTATTTTTCATAATTTTCTTTATCCACATTCAATTGGTCTAGGACTTTTCAAAGATCATCCTATGTTGTATCACATGGTCTGTCAAGGCGTTAATGGAAACTTTACTTTGAATCCTCCCATCTACCACACTCTTCTACTTATAGAGACCCTGTTATAAACCAGCTGCTGACAAGGCCTGTGCTTGCTAACATACTGGAAAAATTAACATTAAAGGTCCAGCTCACTGCTAGTCTAGTCACATTCCTGTCAATCAAGCCCCGATGAAGAGGGGTTTTTGGACCCCTGAAATGTATTGGATACTTTTTAGATTGTTCCTGTGACTTTCGATTTCCATCTTTGTTACATTATACTGCAAGCCAAAGAGACCCATGACTAGTGGGAGTAGAAAAAGTCCTGGTGTCAGTGGAAGGAATAGTGCCCCATCATTGGTGGCAGTGGGAGGAATAGTGCCCCATTGTTGGTGTCAGTGGGAGGAATTGTTCCACATCAATGGTGTCATTGGGAGCAATAGTGCTGGTGTTAGTGGCAGGAGTTATGCCTCGTTGTTGTCAATGAATGGAAAGGTGCCCCCGGGTCAGACAAAGGCAAGCAAAAGGCTGATTCTGGCGCCTGGACTACATTTTGGAGACCAATGCTATGGAGCAACCATTCTCAACTTTTTACCCTAAAGGAACGCTTAAATTAAAATAACTTTAAGGTTTTGGGGAACCCCTGATCAAATAAATTCATCAGGGGTCAGTGGGAAAATGACCCTTACATTGATGGTAACAGCTAAATAGACAGCCAAATAGATCATTGGCATCATTCCGCTGGCTCTAGCAAGGGGCAATAGACCTGTAACTAAGCAGGCACCATCTGATAAGAGGTCAGTCAGCCATAGTTTAAGGAACTCCTATCAACGTCTGGAGGAACCCTAGAATCCCATGGAGCCTTGGTTGAGAATGGCTGCTATAGAGTGTCCTAACCAAGTCTGCTGGGGCTGCTGATGTCACATTCAAGGTGAAGGTGCCCAGCATTAGTCTGTTTTGATGCACCTGCAATGTATTTAGCTAATTTAGGCTGGGTTCACATATGCTGCGGCCGTGGGTCACAGCAGGGGGTCCGGTGTGTCCCTGTTCACCAATTCAGGTGCCAATTAGGTCCAAATTTTTCCCTGAATTCGCACCTGAATCAGAAACAATGACGCACAGGACCCCTTTTAAATGCGGACCACAGTTTGCCCCAGAGCTGTGTGAAGTCGGTAACAGTCTCCAGTCATGCAAATTGGATGCGAGGAAACCCGCATCCAATTCGCATATGTGTGAACCCAGCCTCAAAGTGAAAGTTCAACTGGCCTTTAGCACTGGTGAAGAGATCAGAGGTACAGTGGGGACGGAAAGTATTCAGACCCCCTTAAATTTTTCACTCTTTGTTATATTGCAGCAATTTGCTAAAATCATTTAAGTTCATTTTTTTCCTCATTAATGTACACACAGCACCCCATATTGAAAAAAACAAAACAAAACAGAATTGTTGATATTTTTGCAGACTTATTAAAAAAGAAAATCTGAAATATCACATGGTTCTAAGTATTCAGACCCTTTGCTCAGTATTTAGTAGACGCACCCTTTTGATCTAATACAGCCATGAGTCTTTTTGGGAAAGATGCAACAAGTTTTTCACACCTGGATTTGGGGATCCTCTGCCATTCCTCCTTGCAGATCCTCTCCAGTTCTGTCAGGTTGGATGGTAAACGTTGGTGGACAGCCATTTTTAGGTCTCTCCAGAGATGCTCAATTGGGCTTAAGTCAGGGCTCTGGCTGGGCCATTCAAGAACAGTCACGGAGTTGTTGTGAAGCCACTCCTTCGTTATTTTAGCTGTGTGCTTAGGGTCATTGTCTTGTTGGAAGTTAAACCTTCGGCCCAGTCTGAGGTCCTGAGCACTCTGGAGAAGGTTTTCGTCCAGGATATCCCTGTACTTGGCCGCATTCATTTTTCCCTCAGTTGAAAGCAGTCGTCCTGTCCCTGTAGCTGAAAAACACTCCCACAGCATGATGCTGCCACCACCATGCTTCACGGTTGAGACTGTATTGAACAGGTGATGAGCAGTGCCTGGTTTGCTCCACACATACCGCTTAGAATTAAGGCCAAAAAGTTCTACCTTGGTCTCATCAGACCAGAGAATCTTATTTCTCACCATCCTTCAGGGGTTTTTTAGCAAACTTCATGCGGGCTTTCATGTGTCTTGCACTGAGGAGAGGCTTCTGTCAGGCCACTCTGCCATAAAGTCCCGACTGGTGGAGGGCTGCAGTAATGGTTGACTTTCTACAACTTTCTCCCATCTCCCGACTGCATCTCTGGAGCTCAGCCACAGTGATCTTTGGGTTCTTCTCTGCCTCTATCACCAAGGCTCTTCTCCCCCGATAGCTCAGTTTGGCCATACGGCCAGCTCTAGGAAGGGTTCTGGTTGTCCCAAACATCTTCCATGTAAGGATTATGGAGTCCACTGTGCTCTTAGGAACCTTAAGTACAGCAGAAATTTTTTTGTAACCTTGGCCAGATCTGTGCCTTGCCACAATTCTGTCTCTGAGCTCTTCAGGCAGTTCCTTTGACCTCATGATTATCATTTGCTCTGACATGCACTGTGAGCTGTAAGGTCGTATATAGACAGGTGTGTGGCTTTCCTAATCAAGTCCAATAAGTATAATCAAACACAGCTGGACTCAAATGAAGGTGTAGAACCATCTCAAGGATGATCATAAGAAATGGACAGCACCTGAGTTAAATATATGAGTGTCACAGCAAAGGGTCTGAATACTTAGGACCATGTGATATTTCAGTTTTTCTTTTTTAATAAATCTGCAAAAATGTCAACAATTCTGTGTTTTTCTGTCAATATGGGGTGCTGTGTGTACATTAACGAGGAAAAAAATGAACTTAAATGATTTTAGCAAATGGCTGCAATATAACAAAGAGTGAAAAATTTAAGGGGGTCTGAATACTTTCCGTCCCCACAGTATATAATCTGTACTGTTGAAAAAACTTTGTCTGTAGGAAAATGTAACCAAAGAGCAAAATGGCCATAAAATAACCATCTCTATACATTTGTTTTTTCTCAAGCTTGCATGGCTGTGTTTGCTTTGGAACCTACAACATAATTAGTTTGTTCGATCAATCACATGGAGCTCTGGTTGTCACTTCTGCAGTTTGTTGCTTTTTTGATTTTCAGTGAGATTACCTTTGCCCAGTCTCTAATGATCCCCTGTTGCTGTAAATTGTCATTAAGTCATAGAAATACATGGATGCTAAAATAAGAAGCTTTCTGACTACTGCAAAAGCCTTCAAGGCTGTCAGCAGACTCCAATGACGACAAAAAAGGACATCTGTCACTCTTTTTATGTCAGGAAAGGCTTTTATCAGTTTAAAAAAAAAAGATTATATTGCATCATGTTTGAGCCCTCTCCTGTTCTGGGAAAGTCGAATTACTCTGTGCTGATCCAGCTCCTCTGCTTCCCCCTCACCTTCTGATGGAGGAGGAGTGAAGGAGAATATTATAAAGCAGCCATTCTCAACCAGGATTCTGTGGTACCCTAAGATTTCTCCATGGTGTGCTAGGGGTTCCCTGAGCTCTGGCTGATTAAGCTCACTGGCTTGACCCACACATGTCCACGCCATCTTGTCCCATAGGAAGTTTCAAGAGGATGACGCGCTTGATGCGGTAAACAGTCAGATCCTAGTGATCCTCATAGTGAGGCTTGGCCCGCACGCGTCTACGCCACCTTGCCATTCAGGTTTGCACACATGATGCGGAAATCTCATCACAGGTTGGTGTTTCATTTCAGGGGTCACATTTTTCTATATAAACACAATAACCATAGCAGGCTTACACCCCAGATGATTGTCAGAAACCATTAAATCAGGCCGAGACAGAAGTACAGTTAAATCACACTTGTTTAATAATAAAAGTAAAAAGAACAAACGTAGTCAAAACATAGCCAAGGTTTAGTAACCGGAACGGATAGTCAGCCAAGCCAGAAGTCAGGGATCAATGTAGTGAAACAGCAAGCAGGATCTGGAGCCAGAAGGGATGTCAGCAAAGCAAGTCTTGAACAGGATCGCAGGAGAGCGTCTCAGTTTCTGTGATGTTGACCAAGACGAAGGCAGAGCTCCTCTGGACTGGACGGCTTAAGTAGGCAGGACTGACGAGCAGGATATCATCAACAGCTGAGTAACTGTGGAGAGATAGGAGCTGGCAATTAGCCGACAGCTGAGCAGCCAGCTCAGAGAAGGAAGGGTTGAACCCAGCTCTGACAATGATGTCTTTGTGGACGAAACGCGTCGGGGCGAGCCTAGCTGATGCCATTGCATTAAACATCCTGCTATCTGTCTACTTCTACAAGCACTTTTATATTCATCCAAATGTGAATTTTCCTACTTTTAATAAATTCCTTTTTACGCCTACAGTTTTACACTATGTGGAGCATTTGTTTCATTTTTGGTTATACCGTGTGAATTGTGTCCACCCTTTGCTTGAGACTACCAGACTATCGGGTTTTTATCACTTCAAGCCATCCGAGTGAGTGAGGGATCATCCCCCATCCTGGCCAGAAGTTAAAGGTGCAGAGGTTCCATCTCATTGATGTTTATACACCACAAGCCTTGGTGACTCATTGGGCATATGCTTTACTGAGTCCATAAGTTCCAGTAAGCCTTCTCAAAATTGGTGGTGGCTGTCTTCTACTGTATATTCACGTCATTCCTAGGATTTAATGATGCCATAAGGACTAAACCTCCTTGTCTGGATCAATTTATTTTTGACTTTGTGGACTGTTTTTTCTGTCACTCCTAAGTATCGATATTATTATATCGACACATTCACATTTGTCACATTTTTTACATGGTTAATGTTCATTCATTATCAATGTGAAATGTTAATTTATGTCACCTTATAAGAATATGAGTCTTTTTGCAAAGGCACAAAACCTCAAATGACTGTATTTCTGGCTAACCAAAATTGACCATATGAATAAAGCTGGCCATACACTAGTAGATATTTGAACGAACATTCATACAAATGTCCAGTAACTTGATGATTGTTGTTCTGAAAAAAACGTTTGCTTTTAACATTGAATTTCGGAGTAAATGGAGTTTCCTGAACAAAAAAAAACATATACAGAAAATCGTTAATTTGAGAGAAATCTCCATCCTGTTCCTTTGAATTTTGTCACTGTAATCAAAAAAGAACATTGATTTGACCCAACTAAACATTAGACTCGAACAAACATTCTTAACCAGTTCAGTTCTGGAAGGTTTTACCCCCTTCCTGACCAAGCCATTTTTTGCGATACGGCACTGCATTATTTTAACTGACAATTGCATGGCCGTGCGATGCTGTTCCCAAATAAAGTTGATGTCCTTTTTTTCCCACAAAGAGAGCTTTGTTTTGGTGTCATTTGATCACCTCTACGGTTTTTATTTTTTGCGCTATAAACAAAAAAAGACTGATAATTTTGAAAGAAAAACATTTCTCGTTCATTCATTGACACACACAACCTTCTTTATTTAGAATGGTAGGGTTATCTCATCTCTGCAGAAGTAGGACTAGGCAGAACAAAAAAACAACCCCTGGCTACGCCCACGGGCTGTCCTCTGTCAGTATATAACCCCCTCCCTGCTCTAGCTATTCAGTTATTTTCTGCCTAGTCAGGAGTAAGGACTTAGTTCCCTGCTGGGATCTCTAGTCCTGGGAATTTTTTTGTTGTTTGTTATTTTCTCTTTTTCCTGGATTTTTTCCAGAGAGATCTACAATCAACTGCCAGGCTGGGCGACGGGCTGGATGCTCGATCCAGTGGTCACCCCAATCTGGTCAGTGAGTGCGCACAGACCACAGCTACGTGCTAGGTCGGTCGCGACATAGCCGCACTGGACAGGGGCTGGCCCTGCGAGTTAAATGTCTCGCGAGGTCGCATACGTCGGGGTCTCGGCCTGTGTCGCAGCGTTCCTCATGGCCGACAAGCCCCCCCCCCCACTTCGGTGGCGAGGAGGATCTGTCTGGGAGCGTTACCCGCGCTTTTCACTGGAGAGGTAAGTAAGAGGTCCCCTCCTCTCCTTCCCCAAAGTAGTATATGGCGCGGGTACTCCCTGGGGTGGTCGGTCCCTCCGGTAGGCCCTCTGCGGACCTGTGTGTGGGTATTGGGTCTGAGAATTTCTACCTTTTCGAAACGATTCCATTTGCGCAGTTCCATACAATTTCCATTCAGGGAGATCCTGGCATGAGACAAATGCCTGAGGTCTCGGGACAATCGGATTCGGCTGAGTTAGGAAACCAGGGTTCCCTGGTC
The DNA here is from genome assembly GCA_037952835.1 of Lithobates septentrionalis. NCBI lineage: Eukaryota > Metazoa > Chordata > Amphibia > Anura > Ranidae > Lithobates > Lithobates septentrionalis. The sequence goes on from JBBDGP010001358.1 coordinate 5,551,068, forward strand.
TGGTGGCTCGCTCTCCAGTTCTTCGGCGGGATAAATCCTTTCTCCCCTTGTATTAAACAGGATGACCACCAATGCCAATTAGGATGTCTTGGGACTGAGAGTTACTCAGGGTCATTGTACGCTGGTGGATTCCGGACTACCAAGTAATATCCTGGAACTTCGAGCGATCAGGCTATGTCTGGATCATGGACGGATCGACTTCAGGGGCTCCCGGTACAGTTCTAGTCGGACAGGGCAACCACAATGCCCTTTGCCAGGGTGGGTCAAATAGGCTGTGGCAGCCTTGGCTGTTGCCAGTATTTCCCGGTGGGCAGAACGTTTCGTCCGACCTTTTCCGGTGTATGCATTCCAGGAGTGGAATGCTGTCAGGCGGAAACCTCAGTTGGCGAGGGTTGGACCATGGATGGGCCCTTCACAGGGCCATGTTTCTTCGGGTTTGTTCCCGTTGGGACACCCATGAGGTAGTTCTCTTGGTGTCCTGGTTCAACTGGACAGTACCAAGGTTTCTGGTAAGGTCACGGGTTGCTCTGGCAGCTCTGGTGGCCCATGGGGCCAGTGACGTTTCTCTATGCCTCTCCTCCTCTCCAGCTTCTGTTGTGGCTTTTACGCAGAATCACAGCTGCGGGGGTTCCAGTCATGCTATTATCCCCGGATGGGTCCAGTCGGACTGGGTGCGCCTGGTCGCCAGCGTTCCTTCTCAGGAAGGATCTATGGTCCCAGGGCCATTCTTCCATTCTGCCTTAGAGTCACTGGTTTTAATGGCCTGGCTGTGTTGAGCCAGGTGCAGCAGTTCCTACACTGTTGATGGCTAGGGAGTACATCTTTTAGGAGGTTTTAACCTCCGGGTGTGGAGAGTGCATATATCCTGGTGTGAATCACCGGGCATTCAATCTTGTTCTTTCTAGGGGACTACAATTTCGACCCCCATTTACAGGGGGGTTTAGCAGGAATGCGCTTCGAGTACCATCGAGGGCCAAGTGTCAGCCTGGGTGGTCGTCTTCAGCATCCCCTGGGCTCGCGCTCCCTGGTGTGTACCTTTATTCAAGGGGTTAGACGTCTGTTTCCACTGGTGCAGTTTTTTCTTCCGCTGTGGGATCTGAACTTGGTGTTTTCGGTTCTCCAGGAGCCACTCTCTCACTCCCTCTCTCAAAATATCGGGAGATTCCACTGCTACTCTGTCTCGGAGGGTGGCCTCATGGTGGCCTTCACCTCTGTTCACAGGGTGTCGAAAAGGGTGACGTTATCTTCTCGTTCACCTTACCCAGGTTTAGGTGGTGCATTTTTCACAAGTTCTACGAAGTGGATGGGTTGGCATCTGCAGGTGCCTTTTTTGGCCACAAGCTTTTTGCAGGTTGCTGTAAGAGGGTCTAATCCCTCTTGAAGGGGTATCATTCAGGTTGGGTTCCAGCTTGTCCTGTGTGAAACTCCTGTTACCTGGTTGGCTTTTGTGTTAGCCTTGGGATTTTTCGCTGTCCCACCCCTCATGTTCAGCCCTGCTTTGGGACGTCCCTATCGTTCTGAATAAAGAAGGCTGTTTGTGTCAATGAACGAATGATAAAATAGGATTTTTTACTTACCGTAAAATCCGTTTCTCTGAGTTCATTGACAGACACAGCACCCACCCCTCTATGAAGTTTTTTGATACTTCTATTACTGCTTGCTACTAAACTGAATGCCTAGAGCAGGGTGGGGGTTATATACTGATGGAGGACAGCCCATGGGCGTAGCCAGGGGATGTTTTTTGTTCTGCCTAGTCCTACTCCTGCGGAGATGATATAACCCTACCGTTTTGAATAAAGAAGGCTGTGTCTGTCAATGAACTCAGAGAAACGGATTTTACGGTAAGTAAAAAATCCTATTTTTTTACTTTCTGCTATAAAATATATCCAATTAAAAAAATGTAAAAAAAATCTAATTTCTCCATCAATTTAGGCCAATATGTATTCTGCTACATATTTTTGGTAAAAAAAAATCCAAATAAGTGTATATTGACTTGTTTGCGCAAAAGCTATAGTGTCCACAAACTGTGGGATATTTTTATGAAATTTTTATTTATTTAATTTTTTTTTTACTAGTAATGGCAGCGATCAGCAATTTTTATCAGGACTGCAACATTGCGGCAGACAGATCAGACACCTGACAATTTTTTGGGGACCAGTGACACCAATAAAGTGATCAGTGCTGAAAAATATGCACTGTTACTGTACTAATGACACTGGCGATCAAAAGGTTAAATGTGTCCCTATGAGTGCTTTCTAGCTGTGGGGAGGTGCTTTCACTAAAGGAAAATGGAGATCCTTGTTTCTGCTTAGCAGAAACACAAGATCTCAATTTTCCTATCCGGCAGAACGGTGATCTGCCTTGTTGACATATTCAGACCGCCGTTCTGCCTCTCCTCAGAATGATCGCGGGTGGCCGCCGGACCCACAGTGTCCAATCACAGTGGGAGCGGGGCTGCGGTGTCACGCGTGTGCACCCCAGAGCCGAAGAATAAAATCACGTACAGGTAAGTGATTTCGCGCTTAACATCCCTGGCGGTATTCCCCAGTGTGGCTCGGGGTGGATTTTCACCAAAAGCGGTAACCCCGAGTCACACTCGGGATCACATCCCAGGATCCAGGTACAGCAAACTTACCTTGTCCCCAGGATCCTACAATGTCCTCCCCGCTCTGTGTGCGAGCCGTCCTCCGCTCGATTCATCACAGCGCCGAGCTCCGTTCCCTGCGAGCGTTGCAACGCACGGGGACGGAGAACGGCGCCAAATTCAAAAAGTAAAACACACAACACATATACAGTACACTGTAATCTTACAGATTACATTACTGTATCAATTTATTTCACCTCCCTTTTGTCCCTAGTGGTGTGTCCAGTCCCCTGCATGCAGTTTTATATTATAAATACTGTTCTTTCTGCCTGGAAACTGGAGATTGTCCATAGCAACCAAAACCGTCCCTTTACATTAAAAGCGGTTTTAGACCTGCTAAAAAACAGCGATAATAAATTAGAATCACTTGCAGAATTGAGCGATAGTAATGACAACGACAATTCTGCAACTGAGCAAAATTTCAGTGTTTTTGATTTGATTACATTATTGAATAATTTTTATTATTATTATATTAATATTTGTTATAATTATTCATAGTTATTTATTATATTATAATTTATGATTTTGTGTTTCAACCTTTATGTCTACTAGACTCTGGTTTGGACAGATTTAAGTGTGTTATTCCTAAGAATTACAGGCCTACAATATAAAACGCCAAATTTTCATGCAAAATAATTGTACCGCTTTCAGCATCAAAAATCTGAAATAATCATACCGCCAGGGAGGTTAAGGGCCACCCTGCTGCAGTAAATGTACGTGGGGCAGTCCTTAAGTGGTTAAAATGAAAATTTCTAACAAAAATTAGTGTATGGCCAGCTTTAGGCTTTGAATGACTTAAAAACTAAAATGGAATCTGAAGGTTCATTATGACATGATTATACCATTTTGCGCAAATAGCTATTATGTTTATATTCTTACCAGACTATTTGCGATTGATGCTTTTGGATATTATGACTGTTTTTTGATATATCTTTTATACGGACACATAATAAACAAATTAATTAAAAGTGAAAACTAAAAAAGAAATTTCAATGTCCCTCACTATGTTTCCATATTTGCAATTAAATAGGCAAGATACACCATCTATGATGGCAATTCCCCATAGTTAAACATTTTAAAATGTAAAATTTAATTAATTCCATTACCCATACTCATATACACTATATTATCAACAGTATTTTCCTTTACACGCACATGTACTTTAATGACACCCCAGTCTTAGTCCGTAGGGTTCAATATTGAGTTGGCCCACCCAGTCAAGCTCCTCCACACCAAACTCGCTCATCCATGTCTTTATGGACCTTGCATTGTGCATTGGTGCACAGTCATGTCGGAACAAGAAGGGGCCATCCCCAAACTGTTCCCACAAAAGTTGGGAGCATGAAATGTCCAAAATGTCTTGGTATGCTGACGCCTTAAGGGTTCCCTTCACTGGAACTAAGGGGCCAAGCCCAACCCCTGAAAAACAACCCCACACCAGAATCCCCCCTGCACCAAAGGATTGGGACCAGTGCAAAAAGCAAGATCCATAAAGACATGGATGTGCGAGTTTTGGGTGGAGGAACTTGACTGGCCTACACAGAGACCTCAACCCGATAGAACACCTTTGGGATGATTTAGAGCTGAGACTACAAGCTAGACCTTCTCGTTCATGTCAGTGCCTGACCACACAAATGATTAAAGTTCATGCATGTAAAGGCAGGCGTCCCAATACCTTTGACAATATAGTATATCTTTATCTCCACATAATATACTTTTAAAGAAACCTACCGGTATCTTGAATATCTCAAAATTTAAGATCCCTAATTTCTTACATAATCCTAGCGGTGAAAATCTCAAAAGCCCCCTCTTGGAATAACCCCAAGATACATTTTGAGCTACTCCAAAAATAAAATCTCTTGGATCACTATACATAAAAAAAATATCTAGTTTAACCGCTAAACCACCAAAAGTGTCCGATATGTCCGCTGCAATATCGCAGTCACAATAAAAATCGCAGATCGCCGCCATTACTAGTAAAAAAAAAAAAATAAATAAAAATGCTATAAATCTATCCCCTATTTTGTAGACGCTATAACTTTTGCGAAACCAATCAATATACGCTTATCGCGATATATTTTACCAAAAATATGTAGAAGAATACGTATCGACCTAAACTGAGGAAAAAATTCGTTAAAAAAAAAAAAATTGGATATTTATTATCGCAAAAAGTAAAAAATAAAAAAATAAAAGCGCAATAAATAAAAACCACAGAGGTGATCAAATACCACCAAAAGAAAGCTCTATTTGTGGGAACAAAATGAGAAAAATTTCATTAGGGTGCAGTGTAACATGACCGCGCAATTGTCATTCAAAGTGTGACAGCTGAAAAATGGCTTGGGCAGGAAGGGGGTGAAAGTGCCCTGTATTGAGGTGGATAATAACTGACAGACTTCCTTTAAATGAGCATGGGATCCCTGGATCAGATATACAGTATATCTAAATAATATGAATATAAATATAATCTCCAAGGAATTCCAAACTTCATCCAGTCCTACATAATTATAGCATTTCCTCAATCCTGTCTCCATAGGTCTATTCAATCCCCTAAGTCTTGTTCTGATCCCTCTCCTATCTCACAATTACTCTGTCATGTTCTTAAACCAACCTATCACTCCAAAGGTAATTACAGTGAAACTTGTTAACAGCTACATGGCCTGCTCTAGAGATCCAATTTGACGATATAATGAATATCAACCTCAATATCCCCCGTTATGTATAGTTATGTTTCTGTTTTAACAATGTACTTACCAAAATAACCAATGTATTTGAAAACTCTTTATTTTAATACAACAGATTGTAATATATTGAATTAAATTGCACAATGATACATCAACAGTTGTGTTCAGGAGAAAATAACTATTATAAGATAAAAATCAGAAGGTACAAAAGCTACGTACACCCACGTACACCCACACTATAGGTACTATTATAAGATGTAAATAATAATATTCAACAAACTTGTTAGATAAATATATTGGAAAAGAAAAAAAAATGTAAAAGAATTTCTTGCTGCTGAAAGCAAACTAACAAAATATATAGCAAATATAAGCAAAAGTATAAACATAACATAAAAAAATGACGTCAGTAAAATCAAATTTTCACATACTGCTGGCATTCTTGGAAACTCAATCAAATCTGAAATTTCCCTTTAAATAAAAATACAATAGGAGAATAAAAAACATTTGTTTTTTTTTTATGGAGGTAGCATTTTGCACTTGGAAACCTAATACATATACATACTACAGCCAATGTTAAACTATTAATCCATCAAAAGATATCAAGCTTGAGTGGCTTGAAATGTAATTAGTAGGACCCTGAAATTGATTTATATTACCTGTACTGCCTATGTATTGCTTTGTTTGATAAATGGCTTGATGCTTCAGTGCATTCATGGAAGCGAAGAAAACATCATTTAAAAATATTATTATATTCTGATAATAAAATGGAGATGACCTCATACTAAGACAACGGCACACATTCATTTACGCAGCATGCAGTTTAGAAAATAATATTTTATTAAGTAATATTGTGTACTGGGTGAGCATTTCTATGTTCTATGAAAATGTGATTACTATAACCATATAGTTATAAATGGTACAAATCTAAATATTATGGAGTCATATCATTCCAATACTAATTTGTTGGTGCTTTCCCTTGAGACTAAAGTGGTTGTAAAGTCAGAAGGTTTTTCTTTATCTTAATGCATTCTATGCATTAAGATAAAAAGCCTTTTGTGTGTAGCAGCCGCCCCCCCCCCCCCCCCCCCCCAATACTTACCTGAGGTCCCTCTCTGTCCAGCGATGTCCATGAGTGCCGCAGCCGTCTGAGATTCTCCCTCCTGATTGACTAAGACACAGCAGCATCACCATTGGCTGCTGCTGCTGTCTATCAAAGTCAGCTAGCCAATCAGGGGAGAGAGGGGCTCTGTGTCTGAATGGACTCGGGGAGCTGTGACTCGGGTGCCCCCATAGCACTGAATAGGAGGGAGGGGCCAGGATCACAGAAGAGGGACCCGAGCAGAAGAGGATCCAGGCTGCTCTGTGCAAATCCACTGCAACAGAGCAAGTAAGTATAATATGTCTGTTATTTTTATAGGAAAAAAAACAAGACTTTACAATCACTTTAATGTGGGGAGCACAGTGGCTAAGTGGTTGGCAGTTCTGCCTAGCAGCATTAGGGCCATCAGTTTGAATCCCAACCATGGCTCTACCTGCCTGGAGTTTCGTTGTTCTCCTTGTGCCTGCATGGGTTTCCTCTGGGTACTCTGGTTTCAGGGACATGCAGTCAGGGTAGGCAGGTGAGGCAGACAAAAATAAAAAATCCACTTCAAGGGTCGTAGCTCAGCGACCTGGGGTCAAAGAAACCTGAAATTTGGGGGGTAGGTAGCTGAAGTCCTATCCCACCACTGGTTCTGGAGATACGGGGCTCGTTGTGCAGCCTGTCAGAAGCTACATACAGAGCGTCCAGTTTAAATACAAGCTGGCACACACTGTTTTCAGCATACTGAGAGGATGAGCTCTCAGTGCCTCTGCCTCTCAGAGGCACTGAGCTCAATGGACAGCTTGGAGTCTTGGACCAATGGTAAAGTACCATTAGCCCCAGCTGTCCAATAAAAATGCTGCAGTGGAGGCACGCCTCTCACTGCAGTGTCATAGAAGGGGGCATGTGTCTCAAAGACAAATGCTCACTTCCAGCCCATCCCTCTTAACTACAAGGAAAAAACATGGGTTTATGGGTATAAGATTTACCCACAATCCCATGTTTTTCTCACATAGTTAAGAGGTAGAATCAGAATCTGCTGCTGCTGAAAAGGTACTGTTATAATCAAGCTAAATCATATATCATTATGCTATATGTTATAAGTAGGGATGAGCCCTATGTTCGCCTGTTCGCCAAATAGCGAACAATTTGGGGAGTTTGCGGCAAATTCGAAAGCCGCAGAACACCCTTTAAAAGTCTATGGGAGAAATCAAAAGTGCTAATTTTAAAGGCTTATAAAAAGTGTTTGGGGACCCGGGTCCTGTCCCAGAGGACATGTATCAATGCAAAAAAAAGTTTTAAAAACGGCAGTTTTTTCGGGAGCAGTGATTTTGATAATGCTTAAAGTGAAACAATAAAAGTGAAATATTCCTTTAAATTTCGTGCCTAGGGGGTGACTATAGTATGCCTGTTTAGAACAGTCCCTGCACAAAATGACATTTATAAAGGAAAAAAAGTCATTTAAAAGTACTCGCGGCTATAATGAATTGTCGGGTCCCAGCAATACAGATAAAAGTAATTGAAAAAAACGGCATGGAATCCCGTTTACAAACCCGGGTGGCCACGCCTCCCTCTAACGCCACGGGGAAGCCATTGGGAAGTTCCCGTGCCTCAGTGGGGGCGGGGTCACCAGGGTACATCACGGTGTGGCCCTGCCCTCAGTTATAAAACAACTGTCATCGGCGCTGAAGCGTCATATGGCAGGTGCCTCCCATGGAGGCGGATCTTTTTTATTTTATTTTTCGGTCCGTCGGCGGAGCCATAGAAGAAGATGAATGGACTTTGTGGGATATTTAAATTTTTTATTTTTTAATAAAGGACTTGTCCCAAGGTGTGTCTTGTTTTTTTTAAACATTTTGACACTTTTTTTGTGAAATGGTACGGGTACAATGTACCTGTTACCATTTCAAACAGGGGGCGCCGAGATCTGGGGGTCCCCTTGTTAAAGGGGGCTTCCAGATTCTGATAAGCCCCCTGTGCGCAGACCCCCACAACCACCGGGCAAGGGTTGTGAGGATGAAGCTCTTGCCCCCATCAACATGGGGACAAGGTGCTTTGGGGGGCTACCCCAAAGCACCCTCCCCATGTTGAGGGCATGTGGCCTGGTACGGTTCAGGAGGGGGGGCGCTCTCTCATCCCCCCCTCTTTTCCTGTGGCCTGCCAGGTTGCGTGCTCGAATAAGGGTCTGGTATGGATTTTTGGGGGGACCCCCATGCCATTTTTTTAAAAATGTTGGCGCGGGGTTCCCCTTAAAATCCATACCAGATCCTTCAGGGTCTGGTATGGAATTTGGTGGGACCCCCACGCAATTTTTTTTTTAAATTTAGGTTCAGGGTTTCCCTTAATATTCATACCAGACCCAAAGGGCCTGGTAATGGACTGGGGGGATCCCATGCCGTTTTCTTCAATGACTTATCTGTATTGCCAGGACCCAACAATTCATTATAGCCACGAACAGTTTTAAATTACTTTTTTTCCTTTAGAAATGTCATTTTGGGCAGGGACTGTTCTGAACACGTGAAAAATGTGCCACTTTACAGGCATACTATAGGAATGTTTCACTTTTATTGTTTCACTTTAAGCATTAAAATCAGTGCTCCTGAAAAAAATGGCCGTTTTTGAAACATTTTTTTGCATTGATACATGTCCTTTGGGGCAGGACCCGGGTCCCCAAACACTTTTGATTTTTCACGTTCGTGTCCCATAGACTTTAACGGTGTTTGCGAGTTCGACCAAATTTTTTTGCTTGTTCACATGTTCTGCTGTGAACCGAACCGGGGGGGGGGGGGGGGATTCAGCTCATCCCTAGTTATAAGATAATAATGTATTATGCATCTATTTACTGTGAAATTGCGGGTTGGAAGCTATAGCTTCAAACTTCAGTACTTTGTCCATTAAGCCACCTGCTTGAGTACAGTTTTTGAAAATATAGTAAATTACCTTAAAAACAATATATAATAATTATTTGTATATTACTTACTTATGGTAATTAACCCCTTGCCACTCAAGACAATTCTGACACTTCTCTCCTACATGTAAAAAATCATAATTTTTTTTGCTAGAAAATTACTCAGAACCCATAACATTATATATATTGTTCTAGCAGACACCCTAGGGAATAAAACCTAGGGAATAAAATGGTGGTCATTTTATGTTACACGGTATTTGCGCAGCAATTTTTCAAATGCATTTTTTTGGAAAGAAACTGTTTCATGAATAAAATAAAAAAACACTTAAGTTATCTTGATTTTTTGGTATAATGTGAAAGATGATATTACGCTGGGTAAATAGATACCTAACATTGTCATGCTTTAAAATTGCGCACACTTGTGGAATGGCGCCAAACGTCAGTACTTAAAAATTTCCTGGGCTAATGATACTTTACCATTGGTCCAAGAGTACTGAGCTTAACCTGATAGAACACCTTTGGGATGAATTAGAGTGGAGACTGCGAGCCAGGCCTTCTGATCCACATCAGTGCCTGACCTCACAAATGTGCTTCTGGAAGAATGGTCAAACATTCCCATATTCCCTAAACCTTGTGGACAGCCTTCCCAGAAGAGTTGACGCTGTTATAGCTGCAAAGGTTGGGCCACCTCAATACTGAACCCTTTGGACTAAGTCTGGGATGCCATTAAAGTTCATGTGCGTGTAAAGGAAGGTGTCCCAATACTTTTGACAATATAGTGTATGTGCAGCGTATGGGTGTTAAAGCCCACCCTCTTTGTCGCTGCACGAATGCACTACATAGGTGATAAGAGATTAAGCTAATAGGACAGTAGTCCTTTATTAGTGAATATTGTGGTCCTGAAATTAAAGTAAAGTTCTGGCTTGCCCTTGGCGAATTGATATAGCAGTAGAGGCCAGAACTTAACTTGTCAAGTGCAGCACAGGGAAGATTGAGCGAAGAAAGGGTTTGTTAGGGACTTTGAGGAAGCCATGTACTGGTAAGGACATGTAATTCCATCCCTAGGGACTTTGAATAAAACCATGATCTGGTGAGGCCATGCGTTTCCATCCCATTTAGTGGAGAGAAAGAGAACAAGGGGTGCGGGACTTTATATGAAGCTCAAGGTAGCAGCAGAATTACTTGGTGAATATATGGGAGTTTTATTGGTTGTGACAATAATACATGCATAACATGCTGGTATAAAAATATAATATAATATAAAAAAATTCATATTGGACATATTAATCACAATGGTGACTCATATTAAACATATTAATATGTCCAATATGAATTTTTTGATATTATATTATATTTTTATACCAGCATGTTATGCATGTATTATTGTCACAACTAATAAAACTCCCATATATTCACCAAGTATTCTGTTGCTACCTTGAGCTTCATATAAAGTCCCGCTCCCCTTGTTCTCTTTCTCTCCACAGGGAAGATTGAGTGAAGTAAAAATTGACGGGACCCAGGGAACTTTTATTTAATTGCTGGGAGCCCATGGGTTACTTTTGGATGTGCCCAAAGGTATTGCCCCCAGCCCCTGCTGCTGAACTGGTGGGGCATGGGGAACTTTTATTTAATTGCTAGGAGCCTCTGGTCAAAGGGATTACTGTGTATGTGCCCAAAGGTATTTAAAGAGTGCCCCCAGGCTCCATGCTGAACTAATGGGACCCAGGCCCCGCACAGGAGGGCTGGCTCTACCCCTATTGGTGGCCTTGATTGTGCGCTATCACATGTTTAGGTCTATATAATAAACTTATCAGTAATTTCCGAATTTTATGAAACAGACAAGCCTATACAGTATTTTAAAGGGACCTCTGTGTTATGTAAACTTATCAATGTCTTCCTTTTTCTTCCTAATATTGTTTAATAGTGTTCCTTCGAAGACTGACATCCAGTGATGTTATGAGAATGGCTTGACACGTTTGTGACAGCAGTATGAAATTAGCAATCGATTTGCTGGCAGTTTTATTGGTTATTAATACAGTAATATCATAAAAGCACAAGGTCTTGAATGACCTCTCTTGTTTGATTAACAGCATGCACACCCCCAATCCACATTCAGGAACTGCCTCGGAACTCAACCTGGAGACCTTCTCTTATTTAATTAGGACACCGGCTTTAACATTTGTTTCTCCTGCTCCAGTGTGCCAGATGACCTGTTGGGGCGGTTGGTGCATTTAATCACGTAGCGTGTTCTTTAGCTGACATCTTCAGGCTAGAATTATAGAACTGTATCTCGGCCTGTAAATTAATCACCTAAATTGCAAGTCGTTTATTCATAAGAAACATCCCAAAAGATTTAAAGCCCTCGTGTTGTTCTGCACGTTCATGTTATTCTGCAGTAATAGCCAATTATTTTTTAAATCTATTGAACATGCTTAATAAAAAAACTAACATAAAAGTCATGCAAGCACACTTTACATATTTATTGGACTCATTTCTATGGTAAACAGGTACTTGAATAAATAAGAGCATTGCTGGATTTGTTATTGTTACACATACCGAGAAAATGTGGAATGGCATGACTCTGAGTATAAAGCACATTTTGTGTATTTATTTCTAGTCTGATGATTAGATAAGTACAGACTGGGCTCACATTTCCAAACCAATATAGGTTAAAGGGTAAGTCCACCTAAAAGTGGAACTTCATGGGTAAGCTATGGCTGACGTGTACTTTTTGGCTTTAATCTCACCCGGTTTGCAGTTTTTAGTGTTCCTTCTTCTCCTGTTGCATTCAGTGTTCATCAACGAAAACATTTTCGTCATAATTTTTTGTCAACAGCATGTTTCCAGTGACGAAAGTTAAACAAAAAATACCCCACAATTTCGTCAATTGATGAAAAATATGACGAAACCTAATTCCCATTTCCGTCAATGAACGAAAATGTGAGAGAGGGGCGTTTACCCAGGTGAACTTCCAGTTTCCTGGGAGCTACAATCGTGACCAAAAATTTTGGCACCCTGCATTTCTGTCAGATAATGTACCACCAGAAAATTGTTGCAAATTACAAATGTTTAGGCATTCTCATGTTTATTTCTTTTGTTTGCATTGGTATGACACAAAAAAAAGTGGAGAAACAAAAAGCCAAATCCACGCAAAACTCCCAAAATGGACTGCACAAAATTATTAGCACCCTCAATTTAATATTTGGTAGCATACCCCTTGGAAAAAACAACTGAAATCAATTACTGAAATTTGGGACCACTCTTCTTTCGCCAATTGCTCCAGGTCTCTCAGATTGGAAAGGTTCCTTTTCCCAACTGCTGTCTTGAAATCTCTCCACAGGTGCTCTATGGGATTTAGATCTTGACTCATTGCTTGCCAGTTCAGTACTCTAGAACAGTGTTTCTCAACTCCAGTCCTCAAGGCACGCCAACAGGTCATGTTTTCAGGATTTCCCTCAGATGAAACGGCTGTGGTAATTACTAAGGCAGTGAAACTGATCAAATCACCTGTGCAAAATAGTGGAAATCCTGAAAACATGACCTGTTGGTGCGCCTTGAGGACTGGAGTTGGGAAACACTGCTCTAGAAAGACAAGAAACATGGTCTATTGGGATGGTGAACAAACAGTTTTTTTATGTAGTCATGAGAGAGCTCTTTTTGACTGAGACCGAGTGGCTTGGATGCAAGTCACCATTCCAAGGTAATCGCCCAGTCAAATTGCCTAGTAAGTACAATGTAGATATGAGACCCCCTTTTTTTGACTGGGACCAATGAGTGGCTTGGGTGCATGAAACCATACCACAGTAATTGGCCAGTTAAATTGTCTGAGGAGGCCTCTTTATCAGTGGAGATGCATCCAGTAGGGGCGTTTGGGTGCCGCCCCCTCTCTCCAGCCACCCCCTCTGTGTACTATGGATAGATTCATGCATTACATTAATCTATCCAAGGCCGCTGTAGCCACCCCCATTCAGGCACCCTGCCCCTTTTTTGGGTGCCGGGCGCCTGAATTACAGCGGCGGGGGGTGTTTTTGAAGCACCTGATTAGAGCCATAGGCTCTAATAGGCTTTAAAAAAGGTTCACTGCGAGCGCAATCTATTGTGCTTGCAGTGCACCCGGGTGTGTTAGCAGGGTGTGTTAGCAGAGGTGGTTACACAGAACCACCTCTCAGCCAATCAGGAGGCCCGAATGTAATCCCGGGCACCTGATTGGCTGAAGGTAGAGGCCATCCCATTGGCCGCCGTGCAGAACAGGAAGAAGACGTGCATGGAGGACACAGCATCCATCGCCGCGCTACACGTCCCACAGCTCGCCACCTGACCTGCTGCCTGACCCACCACCACGATGGGGTAAGTGACGGGCAGACAGCGGGTGGTCGGGGGGCACAGTGGCTGCATATTATGGGCACAAAGGCTGCAATCGTTGGGGCACAGTTGGCTGCATTTCATGAGCACAGAGGCTGCATATGATGGGCACAGTTGGCTGCATATTATAGGCACAGTTGGCTGCATATGATGGGCACATTTGGTTGCATATGATGGGCACAGTTGGCTGCATATTATAGGCACAGTTGGGCACATATTATGGACACAGTTGGCTGCATATGATGGGCACAGCTGGCTGCATATGATGGGTACACTGGCTGCATATGATGGGCACAGTGGCTGCATATGATGGGCACAGTGGCTGCAATTGATGATTTTGTTTCAATATTTTTCAGAATTTTTCAGTTAGTTTGCGCCCCCCCCCCCCCCCCCAAAAAAAAAATTTGAGCACCAGCCGCCACTGCTCTCTATAAATAGTGACTATTTATTTGATAGTTCTATAACATAAGGTAAGGCCTAAAAAGAATAGCAGATTAGCATCATTAGGGTATCTTTCTATCTTCTGCTCTCCTACAGAATCAATATACTTCCCATCCTATAAGTATACACATACACTCATTTGCTTCTTTTTTCTTTCCATGACATACTTTATAACCAACAAAGGTTGATTCCTTCTTATTAGCCATTGGTGCCTGGGCATGCACACCCCCGTTTCTTGTCTTTCTAGTATAATTACTTGCCAGCTTAAGAGAATTTTGTACATTATACATTACATTGTACATTATAGTAGGCAATTTGTTTAGCAGTTCAGTACCCTTCAGCGTTTGTCTTAAAACATTTCTGGGTGCTTTTTGACATGTGCTTTGGGTCATTGTCCTGCTGTAAGACCCTTGACCTCTGACGGAGACCTAACTTTTCTTTGGTAGTCTTCAGATTTCATAATGCTATGCACACTGTCAAGACATCCAGTACCTGAAGCAGCAAAACAACCCGAAAACATCAGTAAACCTCCCTTATGTTTGACTGTAGGGACTGTATTATTTACTTTAAAGGCCTCATTTATTTTTCTGAAAACAGTAGAATGATGGGCTTTACCAAAAAGTTGTTTTGTTTCGTCTGTCCACAGCACATTCTCCCAAAAGGATTTTGGCTTCCTCAGGTAAATTTTGGCAAACTCTCCGATCCATTTTTCTCCTTTGTCCATGCCCAGGGAGATTAGCTACAATGCCATGGACTGTAAACTTCTTGACATTGCTGCGCACAGTGGACACAGCAACATTAGGATCTTTGGCGAGGAACCTTGAGATTGTCCATGTTTTTCCACAATTTTTGTTCTCAAATCCTCACACAATTCTTTGCTGCTCAACAGAAAGGCTGAGTAAAATTTTCACCATTTTAACTGGTTGCCGGTGTGATTTCTATATGGTTAGCTCCTGTTAATTTAATACAGGTGAGTTTAATTAGAGATGAAAGCTATTGGCTACTGCCTCGTTTATAGTCCCGACGTACGTGTTTTACGTCACCGTGTTCAGAACGATTGGATTTTCCGACAACTTTGTGTGACCGTGTGTATGCAAGACAAGTTTGAGCCAACATCCGTCGGAAAAAATCCTAGGATTTTGTTGTCGGAATGTCCGATCAATGTCCGACCGTGTGTACAGGGCATTACAATTTTAAGAAGGTGCCAATAATTTTGTCCAGTCCATTTTTGGAGTTTTGCGTGGAATGTGTCATATTTGGCTTTTTGTCTCATACCAATACAAACAAAAGAGATAAGCATGACAATACCTAAGCATTTGTAACTGAAACAATTTTCTGGGCGAAGTGGTACATTATCTGACAAAAATGCAGGGGTGTCAATATTTTTGACCATAACTGTATGCCTATAAAGCCACTGAGTGTTTACCCTCCCAGAAAACAAGGTAGCAACCTGTAGCGTGCTTAGTGGTGTGGCATGCTTAGCACCTTACACTATTATAGGCCTCCTAAGATGACCGTTCAGAGCACTGTGTGCATTACAGGCCTCCTCAGACCATACAGAGCACTCACTGTGCAATACAGGCCTCCTCAGACCATCTAGAGAACTTCTCACTGTGCATTACAGACCTCCTCAGACCATCCACATAGCTCCCAACTGTCCCTGATTTCGAGGGACTGTCCCTGATTTGGATCAATGTCCCTCTGTCCCTCTTTCCCCCTCATTTGTCCCTCATGCTCTGATCTATATAGTTGTATATAAAATGCACTTTTTATCTTTCAAAAAGTGTTTCCCAGTGTTAAACCTTTCATCCAAATAATAAATTGCTGCATTTGTAAATTTTAAAAGCCAATATAAAGGAATAGTAGTGGTAAAAAAAGTCCCTTGTGGATTTATCTGAACTTTTTTTGGGTTAATTCTCCTTTAAGGGGTGTGGCAGTGGGGCGTGTCCTATGCCTACATACATTTGCTAGTAGGTCTCCCTCATTTCCATCTCAAAATGTTGGGATATATGCATCCAGAGCACTCCTCGCTGTGCATTACAGGCCTCCTCAGACCATCCAGAGAACTCCTCACTGTGCATTTCAGGCCTCCTCAGACCATCCAGAGAACTCCTCACTGTGCATTACAGGCCTCCTCAGACTGTCCAGAGCACACTGGATGAGTTTGGAAATTCTAGAAAAATGTTTAAATAATGCATTACAATTTAACTAAACCCATTACATTTTAGTCAACTAAAATAATTTTAGTTGACTAAAATGTACTGCAGATTTTAGTCGACTAAAATGAACACAATTCAGATGACTAAAATACAACAAAAACTACAATTCAGATGACTAAACTACAACTAAAACTAAAATGCATTTTAGTCAAAAGATTATGACTAAAACTAAATCGAAATTTGACATACAAATTTACACTGGTTGCATTGTCCATGAGATGAAATAATTTAAAATGAAAATATGAGGAATAGAACAAAATATGTTCATTTTATGTGGACTGACTTAGTTTCAAAAAAACTGTTACATTTCTGACATGTGCCTTGGCTGAAAACAATAGGAGAGTTTAGTTCCCCTTTAATTCTTGTTTCATTTTTGACAAGCCAATTGCTGGCCGCACTATGTATATGTACAGACTGTCAGCAAGTGTTTTTTCCAACATCATGGCTGCAGATGCAATCATAATCTTCTTTTTTTTTACAGCTGGCAATTGGCTGTCTAGTAAAATGGATCTGGGTGGCTCTACAGCTGTCCAATCACTTCTACGGTACAGAGAAGGGTTACCCCACTTCCCATTGCCACCCACTGTGGTTTCCAGGCTGTCCCGTTCCTCCAGAGAGCACGGGATCGTGGTAAATGGCCAGGATCACTTCACACAGAAGAGATGGAGATGGAGGAACATCAGTTCTCCGATCTCTGCTGTGACAAATGAAATTGGAAGCATCAACAATTTTGTTACTTCACAGTTTTAGAGCAGCCATTCCTTGACTGTTACAGCTAGGGGAGCAGCTAATCAAGCACAATCTAGAAGGGGTTAACATCTGGGGCGATCAAAGGGTTCAATTTGTTCCTAACCAGTGTTTGTGCGCTGTGTGGGAGGTGCTTTTACTAAGGGAAGGCATTGATCCTTGTCCCTGCTTTGCAGGAACACATAATCTATGCCTTCTGTACTGACAGAACGGCAATCTACCTTGTTTACGCAAACAGCCATTCTGCCTGTGTAACAAATAATCGCCACGTGCCGATGGACATCAAGCCCACGGTACCTGCTGATTGGCTCCCACTGTGCATAATCACAGTGGAAGCGAGCCGCCAGCAGCACGCATTCGCACTCACTACATGGAAGTGTGGGATTACATGGTTGGCAGGTGGTTAAACTATGTCTTTACTTTACTCTTGTTCCTTGATTTTGCTTTACTTGCCCTTGTGGTCTATAGTTACTAAGGGGGTGTCACGTACCTGATGGCGAGCCTGACGTGTAGAGGAAGGCCTCCCGTACAACTCCGGCTCAAGGGCCGCTGATAGTGGAACAGCTGGCGCTGGAGCACGGTGAGGTAAGAGTGCCTATGGAAGTCCCGAAGTCTGAGCAGGAAGTTGCCGGAACACACAGGTGGACGCTGGACTTGACTGAAAGCAGACAGGAGAGTCGCTGGATCACTGGCAGGTCTCGGCAGCAGAGAGACAGATCAGATGACTTGGCTGGCAGGAACGTGGTCAGGTCACAGGCAGGTTCGGCAACAGGTAGGCAGATCAGGTACAAACAGCAGGCAGGAGAGAGGTCAGGTCACAGGCAGGTTCGGCAGCAGGTAGGCAGATCAGGTACAAACAGCAGGCAGGAGAGAGGTCAGGTCACAGGCAGGTTCGGCAGCAGGTAGGCAGATCAGGTACAAACAGCAGGCAGGAGAGAGGTCGGGTCACAGGCAGGTTCGATAATCGGAAGTCAACACAGGTAGCAAGAATTCAGGTACACGCTGTAGACCAAGCAGCAACCAGCCAGTACTAAGTCCGTGTTTAAATAGGCCGTCTGGCGCCAGTTCTGATGACAGGCGTGCGCGGACGCGCGCGCACGCGGCCGCGCGCACGCGCGGACGCGCGATCGCGCGATCGCGAACGCGCGCACTCGCGAACGCGCGATCGCGCATGCGCGATCGCGTATTCGCCGATGCGCCCGTAGTTGTTCTGAGAATCCCTTGCTGGCGCCTGCGCACAGGCGTATGCTTGCAGGCATTAGCTGTATTCTGCGGATGACTTCCCTGACATTGCCCCCCCCTTACGGGCAGCCTCCGGATGCCCAGTTGGTTCCTCTTCAGGGGATGACTGCGGAAGAAGGCACGTATTAAGTCCATAGCATGTACATTCCGCTCTGGTTCCCAGGAGTTCTCCTCCGGTCCATAACCTCTCCACTTGATCAGATATTGTAATTGACCCCTTCTCCTTCTACAGTCCATAATCGCTTCCACCTCGAACTCCTCATCTCCACTGACCATCACCGGTTCGGGTGGTCTAGACTCTCGATTAGGAAAGGGGTCAGGCAATGCGGGTTTTAACAAAGATACATGAAATACCGGATGTATGCTGAAGGATTCTGGTAGGGATAGCTCGTAAGAAACATCATTAATCCTTCTCCTCACAGGAAATGGCCCAAGGAATTTAGGGGCCAACTTCTTTGACGGGCAGGCCAGTCTCAGACTTGTTGTTGCCAACCAAACCCGGTCTCCTGGTTGCAGAATGAGTTCCCCTCTCCTCTTCCTATCGAAAGCTCTTTTATTATCCTGTTGAGCCTTGGTTACGGTTTCCTTCAACAGCTTGTTATTGCGATTGAAGAAGTCTACAGTGCTTTGGACAGCCGGTACTGAAGATTCAGGGACAAGGTCAGGCAAAAAGGTGGGATGGAAGCCATAATTAGAGAAGAATGGGGATTGCTTGGTGGCTGCATGACAGGAGTTGTTATATGCAAACTCGGCCAAGGGTAAGAGAGACACCCAATCATCCTGCACAAACGAAGTGAAACAGCGGATGTACTGTTCCAGCGTCTGATTGGTCCGTTCAGTCTGACCGTTAGACTGCGGATGATATGCGGATGACATGGAAAGTTTAATTCTTAAAGCTTCACACAGTGCCCTCCAAAACCTTGAAGTAAATTGGGTTCCGCGGTCAGAGACAATGTCGATGGGTACCCCATGGAGTCTAACGATTTCCTTAATAAATACTCGAGCAGTCTCAGCAGCAGAGGGTGTACCCTTCAAGGGTAGGAAATGAGCCATCTTAGTTAGCCGGTCTACTATGACGAAAATGGCTGTACAGTCTTCAGAGGGAGGTAGCTCAACTATAAAATCCATGGAGATCATGGTCCACGGCCTGTCAGGCACGGGTAAAGGTCTGAGCAAACCCCACGCCTTATTTCGGATGTTCTTACTCCGGATGCAAGTAATGCAGGTGTCTATATATTCTTTGCAGTCCTTCTCCAAATTAGGCCACCAAAATGTGCGTTGCATTAAGTTTATTGTTTTGCGAATGCCAAAGTGACCTGCTAGAGGGTGATCATGGCAGAGTCCTAGAACTGATAAACGGACTGCTTCTGGGACGAAGACCTTGTTCCCTTTCCAAAGAAGTCCATCTCTTGCCTGTAGCGTCTCCCCGACAGGATCAGGGGAGACTGCGGACGCCTGCTTCAACTGGGACATGAGATCGGACTGTAGTAACAGAAAATTTCCTGCTGGTAGGATGGTGTCAGGTACTGGTAAGACCTTTGGATCCTCGAACATACGTGATAGCGCATCAGGCTTGACGTTCTTTGATCCGGGTCTATAGGTGATGTGGAACAAGAACCTTGAAAAAAAAAGTGCCCATCGGGCCTGTCGAGGTCTTAGTCTTTTGGCAGTCCTTAAATATTCAAGGTTCTTGTGGTCTGTATAAATCAAAATTGGATGAGCGGCTCCTTCTAACAAATACCTCCACTCTTCCAGGGCGGCCTTTATGGCAAGAAGCTCCCGGTCTCCCACGTCGTAGTTCCTTTCTGCTGGGGCAAGTTTTCTGGAAAAGAAAGCTACAGGGTGGACTAGATCCTTGGGACCTTGGCGCTGAGACAGAACTCCCCCGACTGCATTTTCGGAAGCATCTACCTCCAGAATGTAAGGTAGTGCCGGATCTGGGTGGCTTAGTACAGGGGCAGTTGTAAACAGTCCTTTAAGAGTTTCAAAGGCAGCCTGGGCCTCGGGAGACCAGCGGAAACGAGCACCTTGTTTGGTAAGTTGGGTAATTGGTGAGATGATAGCTGAAAAGTTCTTGATAAATCTGCGGTAAAAGTTAGCAAACCCAATGAACCGCTGGATCCCCTTCTTATCAGTGGGCGCAGGCCAGGTCAGGATTGCAGACACTTTTTGAGGGTCCATTTCAATTCCTCCGGTAGAAATGATCAAGCCCAAGAACTGGATACTCTGCCGCTCGAACTCACATTTCTCGGGTTTGGCATAGAGTCCATGTAAGCGGAGACGGCAGAGAACATTCTTGACATGCTCCCGATGGTCAGCAAGGGAGGTAGAGAACACCAGGATATCATCTAAATAAACAATAACGAAAATGTCCAGGTAGTCTTTGAAGACGTCATTGATGAAGTGTTGGAAGGTGGCCGGGGCGTTACACAAGCCGAAGGGCATGACGAGATACTCGTAGTGGCCAAAACGAGTACGGAAGGCGGTTTTCCACTCATCCCCCTGGCGTATGCGGATGAGGTTGTAGGCTCCCCTCAGATCAAGTTTAGTAAAAATAGTAGCAGAACGAAGTCTTTGGAAAAGCTCAGGAACCAAGGGAAGAGGATAACGGTTTTTCACCGTAATCTTGTTCAGGTCCCGGTAATCTACACATGGCCGTAGTGAATGGTCCTTCTTCTCCACGAAGAATATTCCCGCCCCGGCAGGTGAGGTAGAGGGGCGAATGAAGCCTTTCTGGAGGCTCTCATCAATATATTCCTTTAGAGCTGCTAATTCTTTCTCAGACAGTGGGAAAATCCGACCAAATGGAATAGCAGCCCCAGAAAGGAGCTCAATGGGGCAGTCGTACGCCCTGTGTGGAGGTAATGTGTCTGCTCCCCGCTTGCTGAAGACATCAAGGAACTCGTGATAGGCCTCAGGCACCTTTTGGCAGAGCTCAGCATCAACGTCCATACACAACAGGGTGGTGGGTGCAGCAGTGGGATTGGACAGGCAGTGCTTCTGGCAGTAAGATGATTGATACTTGATACTGCCTGATTTCCAGTCCACC
Organism: Lithobates septentrionalis; assembly: GCA_037952835.1. Lineage (NCBI taxonomy): Eukaryota > Metazoa > Chordata > Amphibia > Anura > Ranidae > Lithobates > Lithobates septentrionalis. The sequence continues at coordinate 5,572,442 of JBBDGP010001358.1, forward strand.
GCCGGATTATGGGCCTGTAGCCATGGTAGACCAAGAATGACGGGGTACAGAGGTGAAGAAATGGCATCTAGCCGCAAAAGTTCCTTATGACCAGTAGAGGTCGTAGTTAACAGTGGGGGGGTCTCCTGGTTCACCAATCCGGACTTTATACGGGAGCCGTCAGCCAGAAATACGGTAAGTCCCTGCTCTTTGGATTGAAGAGGGATACCTTGTTTGACAGCAAATGCCAGATCAATAAAGCAACTGCACGCCCCCGAGTCCACAATTGCAGTAGCTGACACACTTCTCCCTGGGAGCTGAAAGGTAACAGGAAGTGCCAATTGAGCAGAAGTTGCTGGAGGAACCGCCTGACTTGCTGGAGAAGCCGGGAAGGATCCGCGTCCCTTAGCAGGACAAGTCCGTACATAGTGACCCGCTCTGCCGCAGTAGAGGCAGAAGTTGCCTTGAAGACGTCGAGTCCGTTCCTCAGGGGACAGCGACGGGCGAATCAAGCCTAGCCGTGTGGGTGTTACGGTTCCTAATGCGGGAGAGGCCGGCCTGACAGATGTTGGCCGAACAGGAACTGCTGACTTCTCCCGTCTGCGCTCTCGCAGACGACGGTCGATCTGGGTAGATAATGTGATTAAGTCCTCCAGGGTACTTGGAGCACCCACACGAGCTAACTCGTCTTTTAAGTCCTCCGATAACCCCAGGCGAAACTGATGTCGCAGAGCAGCGTTATTCCAGTGGGTATCTGCACTCCAGCACCTGAAGTCTCTTATATAGTCCTCGACCGCTCTGCGGCCTTGTCGGAGTGCATGGAGAGAGGACTCGGCAGTAGTGGTTAGTAGAGGGTCCTCGTATATCTTGGACATTGCTTGGAAGAAAGAGGGCATAGTATTTAGTTGGGAGTCCTTCTTTTCCAACAGACGATGAGCCCAGGCTTGGGGTTCACCTTGAAGTAGGGATATGATGAACCCCACCTTTGTAGTCTCTGCAGAAAAAGTCCGTGGCTGAAGTGAAAAGTAAAGCTGACAGGCATTGCGGAATGCTCTGAACTGGGTCCGATCTCCAGAAAATCTGTCAGGATTAGGTACTCGTGGTTCTGGGGATGTCATCATTGCAGCGGGAATGGCTGAAGAGAGCTGGACTTGCACGTGCTCCACCAGACGCACATATTTCTCCTGCAGGGACTTGACCGCTTGAGTAAGGCCTGTGAGGCATTGGCAGACTTCATGTAGGGGAGAGATTCCTCCTGCAGGCTCAGTCATGGCTGCTTGGTACTGTCACGTACCTGATGGCGAGCCTGACGTGTAGAGGAAGGCCTCCCGTACAACTCCGGCTCAAGGGCCGCTGATAGTGGAACAGCTGGCGCTGGAGCACGGTGAGGTAAGAGTGCCTATGGAAGTCCCGAAGTCTGAGCAGGAAGTTGCCGGAACACACAGGTGGACGCTGGACTTGACTGAAAGCAGACAGGAGAGTCGCTGGATCACTGGCAGGTCTCGGCAGCAGAGAGACAGATCAGATGACTTGGCTGGCAGGAACGTGGTCAGGTCACAGGCAGGTTCGGCAACAGGTAGGCAGATCAGGTACAAACAGCAGGCAGGAGAGAGGTCAGGTCACAGGCAGGTTCGGCAGCAGGTAGGCAGATCAGGTACAAACAGCAGGCAGGAGAGAGGTCAGGTCACAGGCAGGTTCGGCAGCAGGTAGGCAGATCAGGTACAAACAGCAGGCAGGAGAGAGGTCGGGTCACAGGCAGGTTCGATAATCGGAAGTCAACACAGGTAGCAAGAATTCAGGTACACGCTGTAGACCAAGCAGCAACCAGCCAGTACTAAGTCCGTGTTTAAATAGGCCGTCTGGCGCCAGTTCTGATGACAGGCGTGCGCGGACGCGCGCGCACGCGGCCGCGCGCACGCGCGGACTCGCGAACGCGCGCACTCGCGAACGCGCGATCGCGCATGCGCGATCGCGTATTCGCCGATGCGCCCGTAGTTGTTCTGAGAATCCCTTGCTGGCGCCTGCGCACAGGCGTATGCTTGCAGGCATTAGCTGTATTCTGCGGATGACTTCCCTGACAGGGGGCAACTTACTAGAGGCAAAGAGAAGAAAATGTACCCTTAGCTTAGCCATACTTCCCAACTTTTTGAAGGACACCTATTAGCAAAAGTACGTAGACACTCCCCTGCCACGCCCCCTTAACCTCCCTGGCGGTATGATTATTTCAGATTTTAGGTGCTGAAAGCGGTACCATTATTTTGCACAGAAATTTGGCGTTTTATATTGTAGGCCTGTAATTCTTAGGAATAGTTCATTTAAATCTGTCCAAACCAGAGTCTACTAGACATCCCGGGTATGATAAAGTTTGAAAAACGAAATAAAAAATTATAATTTAATAAATAACTATAAATAATTATAACAAATAATAATATAATAATAATAAAAATTATTCAATAATGTAATCAAATCAAAAACACTGAAATTTGCTCAGTTGCAGAATTGTCGCTGTCATTACTTTTAGTGTTTGGTGACGGATTTTCCCACAAATCTCTATCGCTCAATTCTGCGAGTGATTCTAATTTATTATCGCTGTTTTCTAGCTGGTCTAAAGCCACTTTTGATGTAAAGAGACAGTTTTGGTTGCTATGGACAATCTCCAGTTTCCAGGCAGAAAGGACAGTTTTTATAATATAAAACTGCATGCAGGACACTGGACAGACCACTAGGGACAAAGGGGATGTGTAATTATTTGATACAGTACTGTAATCTGTAAGATTACAGTGTACTGTATCTGTACTGTGTGTTTCACTTTTTGAATTTGCCGCCGAACTCCGTCCCCGTGCGTCGCAACGCTCGCAGGGAACGGAGCTCAGCACTGTGAATCGAGCGAGACACAGCGGCTCGCCGATCACAGCGGGGAGACATCTCAGGATCCAGGGGACAAGGTAAGTAAACTCTTCCTGGATCCTGCGATGCGATCCCGAGTCTGGCTCGGGGATACCGCTTTTGGTATTAAAAATCCACCCCGAGCCAGACTCGGGAATACTGCCAGGGGGGTTAAAGGAACAAAAAAAAAAAGATTAGTTAAACCCACATTTTAAATACAACTATATAGATCTGACCAAAATGAGAAACAAATGAGAAGGAATGAGGGACAGAGGGACTTTGTTCCAAATCAGAGACAGTCGCTCGAAATCAGGGACAGTTGAGAGCTATGGCCTAATGAATGTGGTGAATAATCACTTTGCATAGAATAACCAATGACATGCAAGGCATATTTAAAATATATATATTTTTATTTGCACTTGATTGAATGATGGAAGTCAGCAGAGCTTCTCCTTGCTCACTAAACTAAGGAAAAATTCCCCTGCAAAGTGAACAGCTTATTTGCAGGGCTGGGACAAGCGGTGGGGGCAGAAGGGGCAGCTGCCCTGGGCACAGCATGTACTATAGGGATGGGGTTGCCGCAAGTTCCTTCTACTACAAGGCTGACAGGAGTAGACAAGGCTAATAGTGATAGAGTATCACTACTTTTGTCAGCCCAGCACTGGAAGTGGCAAGAAGTGGAGGAAAGAGCCTGGAGGAGGCGCAGTATGTTCTCTCTCTCCCCCTCTTCTTCATAAGCTCACACATAATGAAGGGGGCGCAATTTGGCATCTTTGCCCTGGGCACTGGATTATCTTGTCCCAGAACTGTCTCATTGCCATTAGTAAACCCACCCCTAGCCCTTCAAATTATCATAGTTAATTTAGGGCAATCAAAGTGTAAGTAACGTATATAATAATGTTATTTTTATATCTATATCTGTTTAAATCTAGGAGTATCTGCAACACAGGGATTCGTGAATTTCCAGATGTCACAAAAATCTTCTCAACACAGTTGCATTTTAATCTGTAAGTAAAACATTTATGTCTCTATTAAAACATGTTTTTTTGTTTGTGTAGCCAACATGTGCCTGTTCCTTGAGTGTGTCAGTTGAAGCATTAGAGAATGTGAAGCATTCTCTGATAGGATGAGGTGGAGAGTTTGGCATCACCTTGTCCAATCAGAGATCACTTTTGCATTTGTTAAGAAAATGCAAAGCTATCTCTGAATGGCACCCGTATTGAGCGGACAACCTCCTGTGTTCACAATGCAGCAGGGCAGTCAATAGGTGTGGGACCAGGAAGCTAGTGGAGATCACTGGAGTAACGGTGTCTACTATAATGATTTCCGGCTTCTAGAGCAGTGGTCTCCAAACTGTGACCTTTTGCTTGCTTTTATCTGGCCCTTGGGGCACTATTTCATCCACAATGGGGCATACACTGCCCCCTCCCCACTGACCCCAATGAAGGGGCACAATTCGAATTCCTCCCAATGACACCATAAATGGGGCAATTGTATTTTCCACTGACATCGGGACCTTTTCTACTACCAATTGCCGTAGTCTGGCAGCCAAATAGTCTTAAGGACAGTAAAGTGGACCTTTGTTTAACCACTTAAGCCCCGGACCATTTGGCTGCCCAAAGACCAGAGCACTGTTTTGCGATTCGGCACTGCATCGCTTTAATTGACAATTGCGCGGTCGTGCGACATGGCTCCCAAACAAAATTGGTGCCCATTTTTCCCCACAAATAGAGCTTTCTTTTGGCGGTATTTAATCACCTCTGCGGTTTTTATTTTATAAACAAAAAAATAGCGACAATTTTGAAAAAAATGCATTATTTTTTACTTTTTGCTATAATAAATATCCCCAAAAAATATATAAAAAAAACATTTTTTTTCCTCAGTTTAGGCCGATACGTATTCTTTTACATATTTTTGGTAAGAAAAATCGCAAAAAGTGTTTATTGATTGGTTTGCGCAAAAGTTATAGCGTCTATAAAATAGGAGATAGTTTTGTGGCATTTTTAGTAATAATTTTTTTGTTTACTAGTAATGGCGGTGATCAGTGATTTTTATCGTGACTGTGACATTATGGCGGACAGATCTGACACTTTTGGCTTGATTTTGGGACCATTGTCATTTATACAGCGATCAGTGCAATTAAAAATGCATTGATTACTGTGTAAATGTGACTGGCAGTGAAGGGGTTAACCACTAGGGGGCAGTGAAGGGGTTAAGTGTGTCCTAGGGACTGATTCTAACTGTGGGGGGGGGGCATGGCTATGTGTGACTTAATACTGATCTCCGCTCCCGATTACAGGGAGCTGTGATCAGTGTCCTGTCACTAGGCAGAACGGGGAAATGCTTGTTTACATCAGCACTTTCCTGTTCTTCCTCTCCGTGACTCGACCCAAAATAATGAGCCTGTGTCCCCCTGGTCTCAGTGACACTTCCGGGGTATGCGAAGATGAAAATCGCAGGGAAAACCCCGTCGTACAGGTAAGGCCGCTGCCGCGGCCTCTCCTAAAACCCCTGCCCGCATGGAGATCCAGGCTGAGGAGCCCGAATGACCACCTGCTACAGTGGTGGATTTTAAAGCGGTCATGCAGGCGATCACTACACTGACCAAAAAGATGGAACACATACAGGCCAATGTGGAATTCATCAGGAAAGACTGATTCCTTCCGTGGCTGAATGACTGAGGTGGAACAGAGGGTCTCCCAGACCGAAGACACGGTACATGACAATGGGGCTGATTTGCACACCCCAAAAACTAAGGTTAAGGCATTGGAGGCTCGGGCTGAAGATGCTGAAAACTGTAATAGAAGGAACAATCTGTGCATTTTGGGCCTCCATGAAGGGGCTGAGGGAGATGAACCACCACCTTTGCTGAACGCCTTCTGCAGCAATTGCTTCTTTCTGAACGTTTCTATCCATTTTGTACCATGAAGAGAGCTCACCGTATACTCTCCATCAGGGGGCCCCAGGGAGCACCGCCTTGCACCTTCATCTTTAAGCTGCTCCACTTCCATGACCGTGACCTGGTGATGAGGGAGGCTAGATCGCAAGGTGAATTGCGCTTTGAGAATGCCAAACTCCTGATCTTCCCGTATTATCCGCTGGAAACGCAGAGGCAACGAAAATCCTTTGACTCAGTGAGAGCCAGTCTCTGCTCCAAACATATAAAATACAGCATGTTGTTTCCAGCCAGACTGCGGGGGGGAAGATGGTGAATCTGTCTGTTTTTTTTGCATCCCCTGAGGAGGCCTCAGTCTGGATTGACAGCCTGCCTCGATGAGGAGCATTACTGATGGTTGATTGCTTACATGGGCCGTGGATATCTAGTGCCTTATAGGCCTGCACGCCCTATAGATCTGACGTGAGGCACTACTGGCAGGACCAGGATCGCTCCACATCTCTGTCCACCTTTTGGGATGCGTTTAAAGCATTCTCCAGAGGCAGCCTGCAGTCACACATCCGTAGGGTCCGCAAGGATATGCAAGAGGATCTACTGAGGGCGGAAGAAAGAGAGGCTGCACTTGAGGTGTAGTTCTCCCTGTCGAGGGCTTCCAGAGTGTACTCTGATCTTCAGGCAGCACTGAGAGATGTTTTTCTGCTCCGAACATCTGCTACTAAAACCAAGCTCTTACATCAATCTCAACGCATATTCGAGCATGGGGAAAAAACTGGCATGGTTGGCTAGGGAGAGTTCCTCGCCTGCGTCTATATCCGGCATTTGTGACTCTGATGGGTCGCAGCTAACCAATTCTGCCTCTATTAATGCACGCTATGCATTATTTTGCCAAGAGCTATATAGCTCCCGTGTGGTGGGTACGGACGAGGAACTATTCAAATATCTGGAGGAAATTGAGCTGCCATGTTTGACATCTGCCACTAGCAATGCATTAGATTGCCCCATTACCCTGGAAGAGCTTTAACAGGCGGTGGCCTCTTTGCAAAATGGTACAATAAGACACCGGGCCCTGATGGCCTCCCAGCAGAACTCTTTAAGACATCATATGTGGAGGAGCTGCTTCCTGCATTCAGGCTCATGCTCCAAAAGGCCATGGAGGAGGGATATCTTCCCCCATCCATGGCTGAGGAGGTCATTGTGGTCCTTCTCAAGCCTGGTAAGGCTCCAGAGCATTGTTCCTCATACCTGCCAATATCCCTCCTTAATGTGGATGCAAAACTGTTGGCTAAGGTCCTGGCGGTGTGATAACTGCACTGGTACACGCGGATCAATCCAGATTTATGCCGGGTAGGGGAACTGACATTAATATCCGACGCCTCCTTACACATCTCTCTAGGGTGGACGGGGACATTCCAGAGGTGGTGGCCTCCCTAGATGCCGAAAAGGCTTTTGACTCTGTGGAGTGGCGCTACCTCTGGGCCATCCTACGTAAGTTCGGATTCGGCCCTCAGTTTATTAAGTGGCTTTAATTGCTTTACCATAACCCTACAGCTCGAATATGCACTAATAATTCATTGTCCTCTTCTTTTCCCCTAACTCGGGGCACTAGACAGGGTTGCCCGCTCTCCCCGGGCCTGTGTGCACTGGCCATGGAGCCCCTGGCAGTCCGTATCAGGTCTGCTCCCTCAGTTGAAGGTATACAGGTAGGCGTGATAGTACACAAAATATCCCTATACGCAGATGATACCCTCCTGCTCCTGAAAGACATATCCTCTCTCCCACCAGCCCTTGAAATTGTTGATGTGTTCTGACTATTTTCGTACATCAGGGTCAATTGGGGAAAGTCACAGATTTTCTCATTGCACACCTCGGGCCAACACGCCCAGACTGGTACCCCGTTGACCTGGACATCCGAATTTAATTACCTGGGGGTGGTGATAAGGACCTCCTTGTCCTCCTATTTTGAACTGAACTTCTTGCTTATGCTTAGGGCCTTCTCTGAGAAATGTATGGCCTGGAGGTCTCTCCTCCCTACCCCAGTGGGTAGAGTGAACCTTGTCAAGATGGTATATTTACCTAAGTTTCTCTACCTCTTCCGTAATTCCCCATTGGTGCCCCAGCTTCTTTTTTTTAACAAACTACAGGGTATTATATCCTCCTTTGTGTGGAATGGGAGGCCTCCATGTTTGGCCATCTCCACTTCTCCACTCTACAGCTCCCTATTACTCAAGGGGACCTATCCTTACCCAACTTTCTGGCTTACTTCTGGGCAGCAGTCCTGATAATGGTCAGATGGTGGTTCTCCCAACCTAAAGATAACCCAGCGGTTACCCTAGAGGCGGCCATCATGGGGTCATACTCCACCCTTGGCAACTTTGTGTTCAGGGGGCAAAAATCCCACCCCGGTATTACCGACCTCATGCATACCACCATTTCGGTATGGCACAGGGCAAGGGCCCATTTTAGCTCTCCGGAGACGATTTCCCCACATCTCCCCCTATGGGGTAACCCAAACCTTCCGCATCTAAATAAAGTCCCTGACCCACAGGCTTGGGCAAGAAGGGATAGTGAATCTTAAACATGTTGTTTCCGGTGGCAAATTGCACTTCTTTCCCGACCTCAAAGATGCACACACATTACCCTGGTGGATGTTGTTCCGCTACTACCAACTTTGCCACGCATTTCAGAAGCAGTTCCCACCCTCTCTCACCCTGGAATCAGACCCTATAGAAGGACTGCTTATTTCCATGGTAATAGACAAACCCTTATACTCCCTGTACTTCCGCCTATCTATAACCCCTACTAAAAAAATAGAAAAGACCTTTGACAAGTGGAAAATAGACATCCCTGACTTGACTGAAGAAGACTGGGAAGCTTGTTTATCCTCTTTTGTGACTAGAATGATCTCAGCCAAGGACCGTTTTCTGCAAGTTAAGTTCTTGCACAGGGCCTATTTCACCCCAAAACGATTGACAATTATAAATCCGGGAGCCCCTGATGCCTTGTCCCAGATGTGATCTGCAGGCTGCCTCCTTTCTTCATATGGCCTGGTCCTGTCCACGCCTTGCTGCCTACTGGTCAGAGATTCTTGATAAACTCAATCAGATAACCTCTTTGGCCCTCAAGTTGGATCCCAGGTATATGATGAGCAACATTTTGGCACCAACATTCAGGGTAGATACACTAGGCTGTTCTTAACTGCTTGCCGACCAGCCGTCATAGCCATATGTTGGCTCGTGGGATCAGGATAGCAGGCACACACGCGCCACTGGAGGTATGCGCACGTGCCTGCTGCACTACGGAGGTGCCGATGCCCGTGGCCGATGGTCGCGATGGCCGTCAGTCACGAGCGAACGCGGGCACGAGAGGCAGAACAGGGAAGTGTAAACACACAAATCCCTGTTCTGTGAGGAGTGACAGCTCATGAGTTCCTAGTAGCTAGGAACCACGATCTGTCATTTCCTTTAGGTCAGTCCCCTCCCCCTACAGTTAGAAACACCTCCCAGGGAACACAGTTAACCCCTTGATCCCCCCCTAGTTTTAATCCCTTCCCTGCCAATGACATTTTTACAGTAATCAGTGATTTTTTTATAGCACTGATCGCTGTATAAATGCCAATGGTCCCAAAAATTTGTCAAAAGTGTCCGATGTGTCCGTCATAATGTCCCAGTCCCAATAAAAATCGCAGATCTCCGCCATTACTAGTAAAAAAAAAATGATAAAAATGCTATAAATCTATGAACCATTTTGTAGACGCTATACCTTTTGCGCAAACCAATTAATAGACGTATTGCGATTTTTTTTTTTTTTACCAAAAATATGTAGAAGAATACATATTGGCCTATACTGAGAAAAAAAATAGCTTTTTAAAAAAAAAACTGGGGATATTTATTATAGCAAAAAGTACAAAATATTGTGTTTTTTTCAAATTTGTCGCTATTTTTTTGTTTATTGAGCAAAAAATAACCGCAGAGGCGATCAAATACCACCAAACGAAAGCTCTATTTGTGGGAAAAAAGGACGTCAATTTTGTTTGGGTGCAGCGTTGCACGACCGCGCAATTGTCAGTTAAAGCGACAGTGCCGAATCGCAAAAAATAGCCCTGTCATTCAACAGCCAAATCTTCCGGGGCTGAAGTGATTAAGCTATGCCACATTCTATGCACGCAAGGAGATATTTCTCCACTGGAAAGATGCTGCACCACCCACGGTGTCCTCCTAGCACTCTGTTCTAAATTCTGTCCTGCCACTCTATAGAATCACCTACCTTAATCGGAATTGCCCTAGCAAATTCGATAAAAATCTGGCAGGATGGATAGACGCTTGGGGCTCAGAGATTACGGATGATGACCTGGGTCTTGAGGCTGCACCGCAATAATTGTTTCCTAATCTGTTTTCTTGCCTGCTAATACTTATGTGGAGTTTGTAACTATTCTTATCACTTGGGTTTTTTTTTTGTGCTATTAAAAAAAAGACTGACAATTTTGAAAAAAAAAACAATATTTTTTACTTTCTGCTATAAAATATATCCAATAAAAGAAAATCTAATTTTTTCCTAAATTTAGGCCAATATGTATTCTGCTACATATTTTTGGTAAAAAAAAAGTCCCAATAAGCGTATATATTAGTTGGTTTGTACAAAAGTTATAGAGTCTACAAACTATGGTATATATACTAGAAATTTTATTTCATTTTTTTTCATACTAGTAATGGCAGCGATGAGTGACTGCAATATTGTGTCCGACAGTCTGACACTAACTGACACTTTTTACACTTTGTGTGAACCATTGACACTAATACAGTAATCAGTGCTAAAAAATATGCACTGTCACTATAGTAACGACACTGGCTGGGAAGGAGTTAAACATCTAGGGTGATCAAAGGGTTAAATGTGTGCCTAGCCAGTGTTTTTTGTGTAAACTGTGAAGTGCTTTCACTTAGGGGTGTGCTGGATTTTATTCCCTGCGTTGCAGGTAAAGAAAAGCCATTACATCCCCTCTGTCAGGATGGAGCTCTGCATTGTTTACATTTGCAGAGCTCCATCCAGCCTTTCTCCTCGTCAATCAGTGAGTGCCGGCGGACATCAATTGGCTGGCACCCACTGATCAGCTTCTCCTGTGACTAATCACAGAAGAAGAAGCACGCCCCCTATGTGGAAGTGCAGAATCACATATATACATAGCTCCCAACTGTCCATGATTTCGAGGGACTGTCCCTGATTTGGATCAATGTCCCCTCTGTCCCTCATTCCTCCTCATTTGTCCCTCGTTTTGGTCTAATCTATATAGTTGTATATAAAATGCACTTTTTATATTTCAAAAAGTGTTTCCTATTGCTAAACCCTTCTTACAAATTCTAAATTGCTGCATTTGTCAATTTTAAAAGCCAATTTAAAGGAATAATAGTGGTAAAAAAAAAGCACTTGTGGATTTAATTAAACCTTTTTGGGGGTTATGTCCCCTAAGGGGCATGACAGGGGGCGTGTCCTATGCCTACATACATTTGCTAGTAGGTGTCCCTCATTCCCATCTCAAAATGTTGGGAGGTATGTGTATATATATATATATATATATATATATATGGGCAGTTGTGAAGTGGAAGTTTGGTCAGAAAATTAAGTCCTGCTAGATCACTTCATGCTGGGCTCTCTTGCAGGTAGAGCTATGTAAAACATTAAAAATAAGTGCCTATACTGTTTAAAATCCAGTAATACGCTGACTTATCCTGCTCTTCACATGCTTAGTTGCTCTCCATTTTTGGCATTGTGCCGAAAATCAGAGCCACTAGAGGCCGATCTGCTGACAGCCTAAAGATTTACTGCTGCTCAGGAGCTCTGGGCTTCAGCAAAATGGCGGCCTCCGGCAAGAAGAAACAGGAGCAATGCTGGAGGGAATTTAAAGCACACACTAATTTTAGTAGCATAATTATTCATGTGGAATGTATGTTCCTTGCTAAAGAACATTCTTTTTTATCAAGTCGTTATGGGTAAAGTTCCGCTTTAAATTTGAGGTTTCAATTCATGTGCAGCCAGAAGTATCTGTCATCAGTGCAGCAAGTTTTCAACGGGCTGCATATCATTAAAAGTCCAGGAAAAGAATGCAGGTTTATTCAATAGTCGCAACAAGCATACAATAGGCTCAATTTATGAAGTTTAACACAAGGATAAATATCTTTCGTTTTGAACATATGACTTTTCAAATCTATTTAGACTTAGCTGAAAATAACTCACTTTTTTTGAATAAGAATCCTTATCCTGGTGTGCTAGCTTTGTAAATTGAGTCTAATGGCTCTTGTAAAAGAGACAGACAGTTTGGTCCACAGAAACCAAATGGATTTTAGCTAGAAAAAAAAAATGGTTATAATGGTGTGGTTTGTATTTTTGTACATTATTGGGCAACCTGACTTTCTCAGCATTTACAATTTTGAATACATTTCTTTTTTCCAGGGAGATTTATGAGAACATGCATATAACCGTTATACCAGCCAATGCTTTTCAGGAAATGAACAATGAATCTTTGATACTGTAAGTAAAAGAAAAAAAAATCTCAATTAGGGTATATGCATACACTGGTCACAGGACTGCTCTTGCTCGGAGTTTGCATTGTGCTGGAATTTGGGATCAGTTGCTGTAAATCACTTTAGAGAGCTGTATTGTGAACTTAGGTTCAGTTCACAATACAGCCATTTACCTGTGTTAATTGCATACAAACAGCGCATGCAGAGTTTTGGTGCACTACTATGCCAGCAATCACATTACAGATTTATTACCAGTGACTCACTACAAATGTACCCGAATGCATAGCTCCCAACTGTCCCTAATTTCGAGGGACTGTCCCTGATTTGGAGCAATGTACCTCTGTCCCTCTTTTCCCCTCATTTGTCCCTCATTTTGATTTGATCTATATAGTTGTATATAAAATGCACCTTTTATCTTTCAAAAAAAGTCTTTCCCAGTGCTAAACCTTTCATCCAATTTCTAAATTGCTGCATTTGTACATTTTAAAAGCCAATATAAAGGAATAGTAGTGGTAAAAAAAGCACTTGTGGATTTAATTAACCTTTTTTTTGGTTAATTCTCCTTTAAGGGGGTGTGACAGGAGGTGTGTCCTGTGCCTACATACGTTTGCTAGCAGGTGTCCCCCATTCCCATCTCAAAATGTTGGGAGGTATGCGAATGCAAAGCAAACACCGCACACACACAATATAGTTGTCAATAGGCATGTACCAGTTTTGTTTTACATTGTGTCTATATGCTGTGTGCTATATACTTATGTAGGCAGTTTTTAAATGCTTCAACGGTGCTAGGATACAATATATCAAGCAGAAGGCCAATAAAAGCACAAATAAAATGTAACATTAGGAATAACTAACCAGATATATATGTAGCATTGCCCCCCGTAGGGGTTGTTGGGTAGAGTCTTCCCTGGGCCTCCCTCTGATTATCCTGCTATCAGACACTTTGGTATTTTCACACTATCACCTGTCACTCTTCCACTGGTTATCCACTGATCAGTCTAGGGCATTGATGGAGAACCTTGGCACCGCAGATGTTTTGGAACTACATTTCCCATGATGCTCAACTACACTGCAGAGTGCATGAGCATCGAAGGAAATGTAGTTCAAAAACATCTGCGGTTCCAAGGGTCACCATCACTGGTCTAGGGCATTTGTTTTTTTTGGTATTTATTGGTAGAACTTGGATAGGAGAAAGGATTAGTGGGATACTCCAACTTGAACTATGCACAGATTAGGACAACTCTCACTTGACCCCATTAAATGGAATTGGATAGCAGACTTCCTGCTGGACCACACTATAGCTGTGTGGAAGAAAAAGTCCTTTGCTTGTTCTGGCAGCAGACTCAATGCACCTCTCTTCTTCAGGACACTCGCCACGATCCCCTTTGGCTGACACCCGTCCATTGACTTCACTAGCCTGAAGTGATGGCCCTCATAGAACAGATCCTCCTAGACACGTCTCCCTCCTAGTCAGCTCTACAGGATGTCTGGGTTGCAGCTTCTGCAGCTCCGGCCCTCAGGTCGATCACCTGAGGCCGCATGGCAGCATGTACAGAGGAGGGGCAGCAGCCCCCTCCCTCCGGGACCCCGCTCTCCAGCTGAACACCCCGAGAACATGTGCTCTAGGCATATATACAGTCAACCCAACATGCCTTAAGGCACTTTCCACTGCCAATGGCCAGGGCTGTAACTACGCCTATGCACCCATATGTCAGGTTTCCTCCACTGTCCAATATGTCCCTTCCTATTGGACCAGTGTGAAACAGGCAAACAACATGAGCTGCATCTGAGTACACTAAGCAGACCCTATCAATGGATCACTGCTCCCTCATAGGCAGAGAGCACCTAAAGTTACCTAACAGTCCCCCTGTTAGGCAGGGAAACCAAAAAATTATACTCTTTCTAGCACCTACCTACGAGGGTGCTACATATATTTATCAAATAGTGCTTCTTATGTTGCCTTAAAGCGGAGTTCCACCCTTTCTTTAAAAGACTCCTTTTAACCTATAAACAAACATTTGGAGGAAAAATTTTTTTTATACTTACCCTAAATGCTGTGTTGCTATGTAGTATTCGTAATCTGCCACTTCCTGGTCCGCGGAGCTCCTCCAGACTTTCTCCCTTGCCTATCCTCCTGGGAAATGATGTGTCATCATTTCCTAGGAGTCTGTGGGCAGTACAGTACTACGGCCGCCGTTGAATCGCACATGCGCGAGATCGAGAGGTGTATGCTGGTTACCCAGCATACACCTCTCCCAAGCTATTCCAGGAAGCGATCTCGATTGGGCTTCACATGCCCACATTCAGGATGGAAACGGCCACAAACGGAGGCATAAAAGATAACAGTAAGAAATTTATATTTTTTAACAAGCGATCTTGATCATTGTATAGTCTTTCTGAGATTTCATTAGCAATGTTGCTAGTATCCCAAAAAAAATTTTTCGCCGGAACTCCGCTTTAAGGACCAGGCCTTTTTCTGACACTTGTTGTTTAAATTAGTATTTTTTTGCTAGAAAATTACTTAGAACCTCCAAATATATATATATATATATATATATATATATATATATATATATATATATATATATATATTTGTATAATTATATATAATTTTAGCAGAGACCCTACAGAATAAAATGGCAATCATTGCAATATTTCATGCCACACTGTATTTGTACAGTGGTGTTTCATAGGCAATTTTGGGGGGAAAAAATACACTGTCATGAATAAAAAAAACAGAACAGTAAAGTTAGCCCAATTTTTTTGTATAATGTGAAAGATGATGTTACGTCGAGTAAATAGATACCTTAAATAGATAGATACATAGATACATGTAAATAGATACATGTCATGCTTCAAAATTGCGCACGCTCATGGAATGGCGACAAACTAGGGTACCTCAAAATCCCCATAGGTAATATGTAACAAAACACATCTTTTTAACCTGCCTTACTACAACTCACTGATGTTAACAGACTCTTAAGCACAAGATAGTATTTGGGGTTGATTTACTAAAGGCAAAAAAGCTAACTTTCAAGGAAATTTTCCCTTAACCACCTGCGGGCCGCCTGTACACAATATACTGCAGGCGGGCGGCCCGTACAGGCCAAGGTGCCCCAAACCCCCCAAAGCAGGGATAAGAAATGAAAAAACAAAAAATTTGTAAAAAAGCATATTTCACACAATACACATTGTTAGGCACACAGTTAACCCCTTAATTGCCCAAGATGTTAACCGCTTCAAGTCGATATACGTCGACAGAAGGGCACAAACAGGCAGAATCACGTACCTGTACATTGCCCTTTAAGAGCCGGCTTGCAGGCGCGCGCCCGCCAGGAGCGTGATCGCGGGTCCCGCGGACTCTATGTCCGCGGGGATGCCCGCGATCGTCTCACGGAGAGGAAGAACGGGGAAATGTTAATGTAAACAAGCATCTCCCCGTTCTGCCTAGTGACACTGTCTCTGATCACCGCTCCCTGTAATTGGGAGCGGTGATCAGTGTTGTGTCACACACAGCCCCTCCCCCCCCACAGTTAGAATCACTCCCTAGGACACACTTAACCCCTACAGCGCCACCTAGCGGTTAACCCCTTCACTGCCAGTCACATTTACACAGTAATCAATGCATTTTTAATTGCACTGATCGCTGTATAAATGTGAATGGTCCCAAAATCCTGCCAAAAGTGTCCGATCTGTCCACCATAATGTCACAGTCATGATAAAAATCGCTGATTGCCGCCATTAATAATAAAAAAAATATTAATAAAAATGCCAAAATACTATCCCCTATTTTATATAACTTTTGCACAAACCAATCAATAAACGCTTATTGCGATTTTTTTTACCAAAAATATGTAGAAGAATACGTATCGGCCTAAACTGAGGGAAAAAAAATGTTTTTTTATGTATTTTTTGGGGATATTTATTATAGCAAAAAGTAGCAAACTGCAGAGGTGATCAAATACCACCAAAAGAAAGCTCTATTTGTGGGAAAAAAAGGGCGTCAATTTTGTTTGGGAGCCACGTCGCACAACCGCGCAATTGTCAGTTAAAGGGACGCAGTGCCGAATCGCAAAAAGTGATCTGGTGTTTGGCCAGACAAATGGCCCGGGGCTTAAGTGGTTAAAGTGATTGTAAGGCTTCGTTTTTTGTAATAACAAACATGTCATACTTACCTCCACTGTGCAGTTCATTTTGCACAGAGTGGCCCTGATCCTCGACTTCTGGGGTCCCCCGGCGGTGCTGGTAGCTCCTCCCCGCATCGTATAACCCCTAGGAGAAGCGTTCCCCCGGGGGTTACCTTGAGGGCGCATTCCCGAGTCCAGCATTTGCGTCCTTAGATGGAGAATGCCAGACTCGGCCCCCGCGTCATTGGATTTGATTGACAGCAATGGAAGCCAATGGCTGTGCTGCTATCAATCTATCCAATCAAGAGCCGAGACAACGGGCAGAGGGGAAGAGCGCATCTCTGGTGTATGAATCACAGGACTCAGGTGAGTAAAATGGGGGGGTGGGGGGTGTCGGTCAGTGACAGAAGTTTTTCACCTTAATGCATAGGATGCATTAAGGTGAAAAAACATGAGGGTTTACAACCCCTTTAATCCTTTCCCTGCCAGTGTCATTAGTACAGTGACAGTGTATAGTTATTGTCATTGGTGATGTCAGTGGCAGTTATTCAGTTCCACTCAGTGTCAGTTAGAGTCAGTTCCACTCAGTGTCAGATTGTCCGCTGCACCTTCTCCGCCATAAGTAGTAAAAAAATAAACACATAAAAATTCCAGCAATCATATAATAGTTTGTAGACGCTATAACGTTCATGCAAACCAATTAATATACACCTATTTGGATTTTGTTCTTACCAAAGATATGTAGCAGAATACATTCTGACCTAAATTTATGAAGAAATTCGTTTTTTTTTTTTTTTAATGGATATGTTTAATAGCAGAAATTAAAAATATTTTTTTTTTTCAAAATTTTTGGCAGTTTTTTTTTGTTTTTATAAATAAATAAATAAAAACCCCAGTGGCGATCAAACACCACCAAAATAAATATATATGTGTGTGAAATTCGGAATCATAAAATTAGAAAATCCGAAAATAAGAAAGAAAATCCGTAAAATTCAAAAGAACGAAAATCCGAAAATTCTAAATAATAATTAATAATAACTAACTATTAAATTATAGGTATTGGAATTGCCTTTCAAATTTGGCTGTTAGTGAACGTAACGAATACTAATTTATCTGAAGTTACGAATTATGCGAAATAACGAATGCCGCATCTAAACATATGGAAGGGAACAAATTAATAATAAATAATAATAGTAAAAAAAAGTTTTTAATTTGTTTAGATATGGCATTCGTTATTTCGGATAATTCATAACTTCGGATAAATTCATATTCGTTCACTAACAGCCAAATTTGAAAGGAAATTACAATACCTATAATTTAATAGTTAGTAAGCGTTAAGTTATTATTAGTTAGTTATTATTTCAGATTTTCGGGTTTTTTAATTTTTGTTATTTTGAATTTTCAGATTTTTGATTTCAGATTATTTTCGGATTTTCGAATTTCCGAAATTAAAAATGTCCAAATTTCGAATTTTCAAATTTTCGAATTTATGAATTTATGAAATTTCGAATTTCCGAATTTTGAATTTTTGAATTTCCGAAATTTAGAATTTCCGAAATTTAGAATTTCCGAAATTTAGAATTTCCAAATTTTAGAATTTATGAATTTAGAATTTTCGCATTTCCAAAATTTCAAGAATTCGAATTTACGAATTTTTGGAAATGTGAAATGTCGGCAGCGGCGGAGGCGATCGCGTCCTGTCAGTAGCTGGGTATGGAGACGAGTGAGGGGAAGATGCCCACTTCCGCCCACAGCTCTTAAATTTTTTTTAAATAATTTTTTTAAACTACAAATTTTTTTATTTTTTTTTTATTGCGTTTTAGTCTAAATATGAGATCTGAGGTCTTTTTGACCCCAGATCTCATATTTAAGATACATTCCTTGTAATAGGAATAAAAGTGACAATTATTTTTTTTAAAAAAACAGTGTAAAAATAAAAGGTAAAATAAATAATAATGAAAAAAAATTTTTTAAACGTGCCCCGTCCCAACGAGCTCGCTTGCAGAAGCGAACGCATACGTGAGTAGTGCCCTCATATGAAAACTATTTTCAAACCACACATGTGAGGTATCGCCGCGATCGGTAGAGTGAGGGTAACAATTCTAGCCCTGGACCTTCTCTGTAACTTAAAACATGCAACCTGTAGAATTTTTTTAAATGTAGCCTATGGAGATTTTTAAGGGTAAAAGTTTGTCGCCTTTTCACGAGCGGGCACAATTTTGAAGCGTGACATGTTGGGTATTAATTTACTCAGCATAACATTATCTTTCACAATAAAAAAAAAATTGGGCTAACTTTACTGTTCTCTTATTTTTTAATTCAAAAAACTGTTTTTTTTACCCAAAAAATTGCGCTTGTAAGACCGCTGCGCAAGTACGGTGTGACAGAAAGTATTGCAACGACCGCCATTTTATTCTTTAGGGTGTTAGGAAAAAAATGTATAATGTTTGGGGGTTCTAAGTAATTTTCTAGCAAAAAAAAAAATGTTTTTAACTTGTAAACAACAAATTTCAGAAAGAGGCGGTCCTTAAGTGGCTAAGGTGGTTAAGTTAGTGAACATGGTGAAAATTTATTTTGCAAAAAAAAAACAATCTCATGCAAGGGAAAAAAATGTATATGTAGTTTTGTTTGCTCATGATTGGATGATGGAAGTCAGCAGAGCTTCACCTCATTCACTAAGCTCTGGGAAAATCCCCTTAAAAGGTAAACAGCCGATTTGCCTAAGTCAACCCTTTTACACTAGAACTCCCCTAAGTGCTCCGACTTTAGCTGCAGAGGCAGCGGTCGCGGTGCTTTTGCTTTGCAGCCCCAGCAGGATTTATACCTTTGTCACTTTTGGGGGGTGTAGCACCTGTTGAGTGCGACCCATTCAAGTGACTATGGCTGCTCTGCAAGCGCCCCACCAACCATGCGCAATGCATGTGCCAGTGTTAAGTGCAGGGTTTAAGGCAGGGGTGTCAAACTCAAATTCCTCCTGGGCTGCATCGGCGTTATGGTTGCCCTTGAGGGGCCGGTTGCATCTGCCATTGTGTTCTGTTTGAGCAGTCTCCAATAAAGTTTCTTATGGATGATACCAGCAGTGTCCAACCCTTCTTCTCAACTGGCATAGAATTGTATTATTCTCATATAAGTACAGTACACCCCCCCAACATCAGATATCAAGAGCCCCCCCCCCCCCCCCCCCCACCATCAAAAGTCAGAAGCCCCCATCCTCCCTTACATCACAATGCACTCTCCTTACCCTGTGCTGCTGTGAGGAAGAAGTTGGGGGTAGGGTATAGAAAGTGCAGTGTCTGGAGGAGGACCAGAGGAGGGCTGGAGTCAGCTGCCAGAGTCTGCTGAATGCTGAGACCAGGGGAGGCGGAAACAAGTGGGTGCTGCGGCTGGGGGCTGTCCTGCTCTCTGCTGCCGACTGATGAGACTGGGGGGGGGGGGGAGCAGGGTTGCCACCTGTCAGGGATTCACCCGGACAGTTCGGGTTTGGAATCATACGTCCAAGTTCCAGACCACCCAAAACCCGGACACATTATTCAGACTGGACTATGGCTTCCCAGCAGGGTTGCTGGCTGCAGTTGTGTAAGCCGAGAATGTCTGTTACACTCTCTTTCACACTGCCCAAAGCCAGAACTAACAATTCCCCCCCACACACACAGATGGGAGAGGAGATCAACTCCTCTTCCTCCCTCCCCTACCCCTCTGCCCACACTCCAATCCCCGGCGCTGTGCATCAGAAAAGGAAAGTGGGGGACGGTATATTTGAAGTCCAGCAGCCTCAGATACATCTGGATGAGAGGTGCTGACTGCCAAAGCATGAGTGAGCTCACCATCCATCCCTGTCTGTGACTGTGTCCCCCCTTCTCTCTCCTGCCATTGAGTGAGTACACTAAGGTAAATCAGGGTTCTCAGAGCACTCCTTACATCAGAGTTCCCCTTTACACCAAAGGCCGCAGTGTCCCCCCTTATATCAGAGTCCTCTCCATACATCAGTGTTCTCAGTGTTAAATGGTAAATAAAACCTTAAATCAGGGTTCTCAAAGCATCCCTTATGTTAGAGTCCCCAGAGTTCTCCCTTACATCAGAGTCTGCAGAGTCCCCCCATACAGTGTAAAGGAACTCTGCAAGTTCAGATGTAAAAGGAGAACTCTGTGGACTCCGATGTAAAGGGGGACTCCTGTGATTAACTTCATATGATTAGAAATGTTATTTCATTGCAAAATGTATGTACAGTGCCTTGAAAAAGTATTCATACCCCTTGAAATTTTCCACATTTTGTCATGTTACATCCAAAAACATAAATGTATTTTATTGGGATTTTATGTGATAGACCAACACAAAGTGGCACATAATTGTGAAGTGGAAGGAAAATGATAAATGGTTTTCAACATTTTTTACAAATAAATATCTGAAAAGTTTGGCGTGCATTTGTATTCAGCCCCTTTTGCTCTGATACCCCCTAACTAAAATATAGTGGAACCAATTGCCTTCAGATGTCACCTAATTATTAAATAGAATCCACCTGTGTGTAATTTAATCTCAGTATCAATATGGCTGTTCTGTGAAGCCCTCCAGAGGTTTGTTAGAGAACCTTAGTGAAAAAACAGCATCATGAAGACCAAGGAACACACCAGACAGGTCAAGGATAAAGTCATGGAGAAGTTTAATGCAGGGTTAGGTTATAAAAAAAATATCCCAAGCTTTGAACATCTCACGAAGCTCTGTTCAATCCATAACCTGAAAATGGAAAGAGTATGTCACAACTGCAAACCTACCAAGACATGGCCGTCCACCTAAACTGACAGGCCGGGCAAGGAGAGCATTATTCAGAGAAGCAGCTAAGAGGCCCATGGTAACTCTGGAGGAGCTGCAGAGATCCGCAGCTCAGGTGGGAGAATCTGTCCACAGGACAACTATTAGTCGTGCTCTCCACAAATCTGCCCTTTATGGAAGAGTGGCAAGAAGAAAGACATTGTTGAAAGAAAGCCAAAAGAAGTCCCATTTGCAGTTTGCGAGAAGCCATGTGGGGGACACAGCAAACATGTGGAAGAAGGTGTTTTGGACAGATGAAACCAAAATGAAACGTTTTGGCCTAAAATCAAAACGCTATGTGTGGTGGAAAACTAACACTACACATCACCCTGAACACATCATCCCCACCGTGAAACATGGTGGTGGCAGCATCATGTTGTGGAGATGCTTTTCTTCAGCAGGGACAGGAAAGCTGGTCAGAGTTGAAGGGGAGATGGATGGAGCCAAATACAGGGCATTCTTAGAAGAAAACCTGTTATGGGGCGTACACACGGTCGGACTTTGTTCGGACATTCCGACAACAAAATCCTAGGATTTTTTCCGACGGATGTTTGCTCAAACTTGTCTTGCATACACACGGTCACACAAAGTTGTCGGAAAATTCGATCATTCTGAACGCGGTGACGTAAAACACGTACGTCGGGACTATAAACGGGGCAGTAGCCATTAGCTTTCATCTCTTTATTTATTCTGAGCATGCGTGGCACTTTGTGCGTCGAATTTGTCTACACACTATCGGAAATTCCGACAACGGATTTTGTTGTCGGAAAATTTTATAGCCTGCTCTCAAACTTTGTGTGTCGGAAAATCCGATGGAAAATGTGTGATGGAGCCCACACACGGTCGGAATTTCCGACAACAAGGTCCTATCACACATTTTCCGGAAAATCCGACCGTGTGTACGGGGCATTAGAGTCTGCAAAAGACTTGAGACTGGGGTGGAGGTTCACCTTCCAGCAGGACAACGACCCTAAACATACAGCCAGAGCTACAATGGAATGGTTTAGATCAAAGTATATTCATGTGTTAGAATGGTCCAGTTAAAGTCCAGACCTAAATCCAATTGAGAATCTGTGAGAAGACTTGGAAATTGCTGTTCACAGACGCTCTCCATCTAATCTGACAGAGCTTGAGCTATTTTGCAAAGAAGAATGGGCAAAAATGTTACTCTCTAGATGTGCAAAGCTGGTAGAGACATCCCCAAAAAGACTTGCAGCTGTAATTGTAGTGAAAGTTGGTTCTACAAAGTATTGACTCCGGGGGGCTGAATACAAATATACACCACACTTTTCACATATTTATTTATTACAAAATTTGAAAACCATTTATCATTTTCCTTCCACTTCACAATGATGTGCCACTTTGTGTTGGTCTATCACATAAAATCCCAATAAAATAAATTTACGTTTTTGGTTGTAACATGACAAAATGTGGAAAATTTCAAGGGGTGTGAATACTTTTTCAAGGTACTGTATAGTTTACACTATAAAAAAAAGAATTGCTGTGCGCCGCTAAAGTGTTCGGGTTTAAAGCGGTTGTATACCTTTATTTGTAACTTTTACCTACAGGTAAGCCTATAATAAGGTTTACCTGTAGGTAAAAAAAATATCTCCTAAACCTGTAAGGTTTAGGAGATATTCCCCTCGCAATGAGCCGCTGACTGCAGCGGCGCATGCGCACAGGGGACTCTCGGCTGACAGCCCGGCAAACTCCGGAGCTTGCCGGGCAGAAGTCTCCCGCGCGCATGCGCGGGAGTGACGCCATCGCGGCTCCGGCCACTCACAGCGCCGGAGCCGCGATACCCGGAAGACACGCCGAGGGGAGATGTCGGCTCCCTCGGCGTGGACCAGGTGAGATGCCGGCGCCTCGTTCTAAGGTAAGTATCTCATAATGAGCTAGTATGCGGTGCATACTAGCTCATTATGCCTTTTCCCTTGCAGGTGTAAAAAAAAAAAAAAAAATGACAGCGGGTATACAACCGCTTTAACTTGAAGAGAAGGTAGTAACCCTGGGGGGGGGGGCAGACACAAGCCTTTCTGCGGCTGCATGGAGAAGCGCAGGATCTGACGGAGGAGTTCTATCATCCTCTCTGCTGCTAACTGCTGAGACAAGATGAGGGTGGAGACCGGGGGGGGGGGGGGCGCAGCTGCAAGAGACGTGCAAGGACCACATGAAATTGCCATATTCGGGCCGCAGGCCTTGAATTTGACACATGTGGTTTAAGGGATTAAAGTAGGCAGTGAAGAAGCGATAAAACTCCTCCTCACCACAGGTCAAATGCTCCCTGAAGAACATTCAGAACATGGATTGCTCTTCAGCGACCAATGCACGTATGAACGAGCCCTAAAAACCATTACACTGAATACAATAACAAAAAGGAGAAAAGCAAGCATGCAAAAATGTGAATGTCAAATCAAAAAGTAGCTGAAGTAAACGATAAGTCAACATATGCACTCACTGAAAATGCACTAAATATTCCTTAGAAGTAATATGTAAGATTCTGCAGGAATGATATAAAAATCAATAGTCTGGTACTTTTGTGCTCGAAAACAGAAGTACATGGCCCATCATGATTCAGTGCTCTCAGGTGTATGTTTGATCTATGACGATCATTAATAATACTAGATAGTGTTGATGGTGATACATATCTAAATGTCATTCTATCTCATAATTGTGTCTGGTATAAGTTAAAGTATTGTAAATAATTTTGAAACAGCACAAATTGTTTAGTCTCACTCTGTTCCTGAAGATTTCATATTGATACAATAGTGGCACAGCATTGGAGTATCAGACAAAACAGACAAAAATCAAATAGAATAACCATATGTACTATATTACCAAATGTATTGAGACGCCTTTACACACACATGAACTTTAATGGCACCCCAGTCTACCGTAAGGTTCAATAGTGCGTTGGCCCACCCTTTGCAGCTATAACAGCTTCAACTCTTCTGGGAAGGCCGTCCACAAGGTTTAGGAGTGTGTTTATGGGAATGTTTGACCATTCTTCCAGAAGCAAATACAAGAAGAAAACACCCAAGCTCAACGGCACAATTGGAAAATACTCACTGAGACTCGATGCTCAGGCACCCCCCCCCCCCCCCCCCCGCTCAAACGTCCAAAGCAGAAATTAAGCCGGCAACTTGATAACTCCTTGGTATTATATTTTATTTGGCTACATCATATACACACGATCAATGCTGACATGTTTCAGCTATTACAGCCCTATTTCATTCCAAGGTGTTCTATCCGGTTGAGGTCAGGACTCTGTGCAGACCAGTCAAGTTCCTCCACCCCAAACTCTCTCTTCCATGTCTTTATGGACCTTGCTTTGTGCACTGGTGCGCAGTCATGTTAGAACAGGAGGGGCCATCCCCAAACTGTTCCCACAAAGTTGGGAGCATGAAATAGTCCAAAATGTCTTGGTATGCTGACGCCTTAAGAGTTCCCTTCACTGGAACTAAGGGGCCAAGCCCAACCCCTGAATAACAACCACACACCATAATCCCCCCTCCGCAAAATGTTTTGGACTAGTGCACAAAGCAAGGTCCATAAAGACATGGAAGGGTGAGTTTGGGGTGGAGGAACTTGACTGGCCTGCACAGAGACCTGACCTCAACCCAATAAAACACCTTTGGGATTAAGCGGAGCGGAGACTGCAAGCCAGGCCTTCTCATCCTACATGAGTGCCTCACCTCACAAATGTGCTTCTGGAAGAATGGTCAAACATTCCCATAGACACGCTCCTAAACCTTGTGGACAGCCTTCCCAGAAGAGTTGAAGCTGGTATAGCTGCAAAGGGTGGGCCAACTCAATATTGAACCCTACGGACTAAGACTGAGATGCCATTAAAGTTCATGTGGGTGTAAAGGCAGGTGTCCCAATACTTTTGGTAATATAGTGTATATGGTTATTCTATTTGCTTTTTGTCTGTTTTGTCTGATACTCCAATGCTGTGCCACTTTTTTTGTACTTTTGGTAGTATAGTGTATCTAAAAACAATATTTTTTACCTTCAGTTAACATCAGGCCTATCCAGTGTTTTACTATACTGTGTGAGGAGCTTTTACTAGGGGAAGAGATGGAATTTATTCACAAACTCCATCCCTTCCCTCCTGTCAGAATGGCAATCTGTCTACTTTACATAGGCAGACCCCCGTTCTGTGTTTCTGTCTGGCGATTGGTGGATACTGAGTACCCTGCACCTGCTCATCGGCTTCTGCGGTGTGTGATCACAGTGGAAGTAAGCCGCCGGTGGGCACACCCTCTACCTAGATGAGTCGGATCACGTAAATATATATTTCTTTATCGTACATCACGGGACACAGAGCCATAGTAATTACTATGTGGGTTATAGGCCACCTTTAGGTGATGGACACTGGCACACCCTAAGACAGGAAGTCCACTCCCTATATAACCCTCCCACTACTGGGGGTGCCTCAGTTTTTTCGCCAGTGTCTTAGGTGTTGGTCATGAGTAAAGATGTGCTGTGCTGAGCTCCACTGGAATAATACTTTGCTCGGGCAAGCCATGCAACCGGATCCATTACAAAGTGTCTTTTCAGGCCAAATTGAATGGTACCCAGGCCTCATGGCTGAAGAAACAGGGTTTAGCCCGTAATGCCTCTCTTTTTAGAGAGCTGGACCCCGGGTTTTTTCAGCCATAAAGTTTTCCTGGCAGGGTGCTTTACGGGTCAAGGGGTGTGGATCCAAGAAAAGGATTTTACAGGTAAGCTGTTATAAAAATCCTATTTTCTTTATCGTGCATGACGGAACACAGAGCCATAGTAATTACTATGTGGGATGTCCCATAGCGATGCCAACTGAGGGGAGGGAGACCCAACAAAAGTAGGGCACCATGAAACCAGAGGACTTATACTGCTGCTTGCAGCACACTGCGCCCAAAGGCGATATCCTTATGCCTATTTACATCAACCTGATAGAATCTGGTAAATGTATGGTAAATGTCCCTTCACCCCGAGATTTTCCTGGCAATATGGGGGATCACGGACATAGATCTGTTTGCATCCAGGTTCAACAAGAAGATCAACAACTTTCTGTCAAGAACAAGGGATCTGCTAGCATGCGGAACAGATGCCTTGGTGGTCCCGTGGAATCAGTTCTCACTGATTAATGCATTCCCTCCTATTCTGCTGCTTCCACGACTTCTTCGCAGGATCAAGCAGGAAGGGAAGTCTGTGATTCTTGTGGCCCAGAAGATCTTGGTATGCAGAGATCATAAGGATGGCGGTAGGGGACTCATGGACCCTACACCACGTCCAGACCTACTCTCGCAAGGTTCGGTATTCCATCCTACCTTACAAAAGCTAAATTTAACGGTTTGGCTATTGAGACCCACATTCTGAAGAAGCGTGGGCTGTCAGGTTCAGTGGTATCTACCTTGATTAATGCAAAGAAACCGGCCTCTAGAATCATATATTATAGAGTCTGGAAGGCATATGTTTCCTGGTGTGAATCCAAGGGTTGGCATCCCAGAAAGAATGTCATAGGTAGAATCCTTGACTTTCTGCAGATGGGGTTAGAAATGAGGCTGGCCTTGAGTACTATCAAAGGCCAGGTCTCGGCCTTATCGGTATTGTTTCAGTGACCAGTTGCTTTGCATTCTTTGGTCCGTAGCTTTATACAGGGGGTAACGCGGCTTAATCCACCGGGTAGATCACCCCTGGACCCTTGGGACTTGAATTTAGTTCTTTTACAGAAACAACCTTTTGAATCGATACGTCATATTCCCTTGGTCCTTTTGACAAGGAAGCTAGTTTTTCTGGTAGCCATATCTTCTGTAAGAAGGTTATCAGGGTTGGCTGCTCTTTCTTGCAAAGAGCCATATTTAATTATTCACAAAGATAGAGTAGTATTGCGTCCTCATCCTAACTTTCTACCGAAGGTAGTGTCAGGTTTTCATCTAAACCAGGATATTGTTCTACCTTTGTTTTTTCCAGAACCCGGTTCTATGGAAGTAAAGTCACTACATTCTCTTGATGTGGTGAGAGCAGTCAAAGTCTACTTGAAGGTGACTGCTCAGATTCGAAAAATGGATGTTTTGTTTGTGTTGCCTGAAGGTCCTAAAAAAGGACAGGCAGCATCGAAATCTACTATTTCTAAAGGGATTCGGCAAGTAATTTTTCAAGCTTATGGTTTGAAGAGGAAGATTCCACCCTCTCAAATCAAAGGGCACTCCACCAGGACTGTTAGTGGTTTGTGGACAGTGCATCACCAAGCCTCCATGGCTCAAATCTGCAGGGCCACAACTTGGACTTTAGTCCATACATTTAACAGATTCTATCAGGTTGATGTAAAAAGGCATGAGGATATCGCCTTCGGGAGCAGTGTACTGCAAGCAGCAATATAAGTCCTCTGGTCTCATGGTGCCCTACTTTTGTTTGTCTCCCTCCACCCAGTTGGCATTGATCTGGGACATCCCACATAGTAATTACTATGGCTCTGTGTCCCGTGATGTACAATAAAGAAAATAGGATTTTTATAACAGCTTACCTGTAAAATTCTTTTTCTTGGAGTACATCACGGGACACAGCGGCCCCTCCACTCTTTTAATACAGGTATATTGCTTTGCTACAAAAACTGAGGCACCCCCAGTAGTGGGAGGGGTTATATAGGGAGTGGACTTCCTGTCTTAGGGTGGGCCAGTGTCATCACCTAAAGGTGGCCTATAACCCACATAGTAATTACTATGGCTCTGTGACCCGTGATGTACTCTAAGAAAAGGATTTAACAGGTAGCTGTTATAAAAATCCTATTATACATATACACACGTGATTCAGCGCACAGGTGCTGCCCTGTAGTAGTAAAACAGTTATAGGACGGACTTAAAGTGGTTAATCAGATTAAGGCTCCATGCACACTAGGAGCAGAAAAAACGTCAACGTTTTTAGCTTAAAAAACGTGGCATAAAAGACACAAATAGAAAGCATACTGTATAAAGTTTAGGTGAGTCTATGCAAGTTTAAGAATTTTAGTTTATAAGCGTTTTTTGCACTACACGCCCCTCTGCAAAAGTTTTACTCCCAAAATAACCAGAATGTATTTCACACTGCATTGCATTTTTACTAAAAAACGTTGAAACTTGACGTTTAGAAGAGATGAGAGGAGTTTAGGAGAGACTGACGTTTTTACAGCTTCTAAACTTCTCCAGAAAACGCGATAGAGAAGGGTTTTTTCCCCTGCCTCTGAACGTCCCTGACAGAAACGCCTGTAGTAGTCATAATGTGCAAAGACACAAATGCCGCGGACTTTCTGGCATACTTGGTCCGATGTTCTTCCCGCCGGACTACCGCCGGACTTTCTGAATGGACGGACTTGCCTATACACGACTGGACTTTCCGGCAGGCTAGGTCCGCCCGTCTTTCCGACGGACTTTCGCCGGAGTTACGGCGAACTTTCAGAATGAACGGACTTGCCCACACACGGCCAAGTCCATTCATTTTGAACGTGACTCGGGTACGACGGGACTAGAAAAGGAAGTCAATCTCGCCGCTTTTATTGGCGAGATTGACACCTTGCAAGCCCCGTCGTGGGGCATACTAGGCCCTTAGGTCTGGCATGGATTTTAAGGGGAACCCCCTACGCCAAAAAATCGGCGTGGGGTCCCCCCCAAAATCCCTACCAGACCCCGATCCGAGCACGCAGCCCGGCCGGTCAGGAAAAGGGGTGGGGACGAGCAAGCGCCCCCCCTCCTGAACCGTACCAGGCCGCATGCCCTCAACATGGGGGGGTGGGTGCTTTCGGGGAGGGGGGGCGCCCCGCAGGGCACCCACACCCCAAAGCACCTTGTCCCCATGTTGATGAGGACAAGGGCCTCTTCCCGACAACCCTGGCCGTTGGTTGTCGGGGTCTGCGGGCGGGGGGCTTATCGGAATCCGGGAGCCCCCTATAATAAGAGGGCCCCCAGATCCCGGCCCCCCACCCTATGTGAATGAGTATGAGGTACATGGTACCCCTACCCATTCACCTAGGGAAAAAGTGTCAATAATAAAACACACTACACAGGTTTTTGAAGTAATTTATTAGATAGCTCCGGGGGGTCTTCTTCCGGCTTCGGGGGTCCCTCCGGTTCCTCTTCTCCCGTCGTCCGGTTGGTTCTTCTCCGCTCTCTCTGTCTTCTCCTGGTGTTCCAGTTCTTCGGCCGGCTCCTCCGCTGTCTTCATGCCGCTCTCTTGCCAGCGGAGGTCCGGACTACTGGGCTTCTGGTCCTCTTCTATTCTTCCCATGTTGACACGACGCTCTCTCCGTCTGGAATGGTCTCTGAGAGCTCCGATGTGACTTATATAGGCGGAGACCCCGCCCCCTTATGCCATCACAGTCCCTGGGCATGCTGGGACTGACGTATTAGGGGGCGTGGTCAACATCACCCGGTGACCACGCCCCCTAATACGTCACAGTCCCAGCATGCCCAGGGACTGTGACGGCATAAGGGGGCGGGGTCTCCGCCTATATAAGTCACATCGGAGCTCTCAGAGACCATTCCAGACGGAGAGAGCGTCGTGTCAACATGGGAAGAATAGAAGAGGACCAGAAGCCCAGAAGCCCAGAAGTCCGGACCTCCGCTGGCAAGAGAGCGGCATGAAGACAGCGAAGGAGTCGGCCAAAGAACTGGAACACCGGGAGAAGACAGAGAGAGTGGAGAAGAACCAACCGGACGCTGGGAGAAGAGGAACCGGAGGGACCCCCGAAGCCAGAAGAAGACCCCCCCGGAGCTGTCTAATAAATTACTTCAAAAACCTGTGTAGTGTGTTTTATTATTGACACTTTTTCCCTAGGTGAATGGGTAGGGGTACTATGTACCCCATACTCATTCACATAGGGTGGGGGGCCGGGATCTGGGGGCCCTCTTATTATAGGGGGCTCCCGGATTCCGATAAGCCCCCCGCCCGCAGACCCCGACAACCAACAGCCAGGGTTGTCGGGAAGAGGCCCTTGTCCTCATCAACACGGGGACAAGGTGCTTTGGGGTGGGGGGGCCCGCAGGGCGCCCCCCCCCTCCCCAAGGCACCCACCTCCCCATGTTGATGGCATGCGGCCTGGTACAGTTCAGGAGGAGGGGGCGCTCGCTCGTCCCCACCCCCTTTCCTGACCGGCCGGGCTGCGTGCTCGGATCGGAGTCTGGTATGGATTTTGGGGGGGACCCCACGCCGATTTTTCGGCGTAGGGGGTTCCCCTTAAGATCCATTCCAGACCTAAGGGCCTGGGATGCCCCGCACTCGCCACAATAGGAAAATTTGTGTTTCCTATTGCAGCGAGCGCGAGATGCAGTACTCTGTCCTTGCGCCGTATCTGGTCCGTCGGACCAGCATACAGACGCATGCAGACCAACGGGCTTTCCGGCAGAAACTGAGTCCGGCGTATTAAGATTTAAAGCATTCTTTAAATCTAAGTACGGCGGACTTTTGGGGAAAAAAAGTCCGCCGGAGCCTACACATGGTCGGATTGTGCGGCGGACTCTGGTCCGCCAGACCAAGTATACCAGAAAGTCCGACCGTGTGTACGCGGCAATAGAATACAATAGAAGTGCTTCTAGAGGCAAGAGAAAAAAACGTCAAACGCCTGTAGAATCGAAGTTTTTTAAGTCCAGTGTGCATGGGGCTTAAAAGATCACCAACCAGTCTATTTTTTTTGTTTCCCCCAACCCATCTAAAGAAGTATGCATTGTGCCTTACCGACATCTTCGTTAGAATTCTAACTGTGCATGGGCATCCAGGAGTACATTTTCAAATGTTATGAAAACTGTATTGTACTTTAGTGCTGTGTTGTGTGTATTGTACTTTAGTGCTATGTTGTACTTTAGTGCTGTGTTGTATGTATTGTACTTTAGTGCTGTGTTGTGTGTATTGTAATTTAGTGCTGTGTTGTGTGTGTTGTACTTTAGTGCTGTGTTGTGTGTATTGTAATTTAGTGCTGTGTTGTGTGTGTTGTACTTTAGTGCTGTGTTGTGTGTGTTGTACTTTATTGCTGTGTTGTGTGTATTGTACTTTAGTGCTGTGTTGTGTGTATTGTACTTTAGTGCTGTGTTGTGTGTATTGTACTTTCTGAGTTAGTGACTTTTTCTGACAATATACTCACACAGGAACCTTTTCAGGAATGGATTCGAATACATACAAGACTATGCATTCAATGGAACAAAGCTGGATCAACTGTAGGTATAACTGTTTATTAAGTCAATCTTTTCAGCAGAAAATGTGAAGAGTGCGAAGAAGTGAAAACATTGATTCCTGTGGAGTAAAATGCAGTTTGAAGGGCTGGGAAGAGAAACCTCTAACACTCCAGCTGTACAGGAAATGCATCATTGAGCTCAAGTCTCAAGGGTGAACATTACTTAACAGTTGGAAAGATACAGGTTGTCCAGTTCTGATAGAGACAAAACTATCTTACATAATATATAGACTAGAAAATAAAAGCTAGAAAAGAACATGTGAAATGAAGTCTGGATACACAATAAAACCTTTTTTTAATGTACAGAGGCAGACTATGCTGGGTACCAACTTCTCAATTGCTTGAAGCGGAACTAAACTGTATCTGAGCACCACAAACTGAAAATGCTATTTAATTCACTTTTAACCTCTTGCCGACCAGCTACCATCATTATACTGTGGCAGGTTGGTATGGTTGCGCATACCGCCGTAGGTGTACGTCGGGCGCTTTAAGACCTATAGGGGGCGCGCACCTGGTGCGGCGCCAGAGCCGATGCACGTGGCCGGCGGGCGCAATGTAATCAGGAACAGTGATCTCTACCAGTCAGTCCCCTCCCCCCACAGTTAGAAACACCTCCCTAGGGAAAACGTAACCCCTTGATCGCCCCCTAGTGTTAACCCCTTCCCTGACAGTGACATTTATTCAGTGATCAGTGGCTATTTATAGCACTGATCGCTGTATAAATGTCAATGGTCCCAAAAAAGATTTCAAAAGTGTCCCCCGCAATGTCGCAGTCCCGCTAAAAATTGCTGATCACCGCCATTACTAGTAATAAAAAAAAAATTTATAATAAAAATGCTATAAATATATCCCCTATTTTGTAGACGCTATAACTTTTGCGCAAAGCAAATCAATATACGCTTATTGTGATTTTTTTTTACCAGAAATATGTTGAAGAATACATATTGGCCTAAACTGATGAAGAAATTCGTTTTTTACTTTTTTTTGGATATTTATTATAGAAAAAAGTAAAAAATATTGTGTTTTTCTCAAAATTGTCACACTTTTTTTTTTTTTATAATGCAAAAAATAAAAAAAACTCAGAGGTGATCAAATACCACCAAAAGAAAGTTCTATTTGTGGGGGGAAAAGGACATAATTTTTGTTTGTGTACAATGTCGCATGACCGCACAATTGTCAGTTAAATCGACGCAGTGCCATAACGCAAAAAATGGCCTGGTCAGGAAGTGGGTAAATCCTTCCGGGGTCGAAGTGGTTAATATTCTAAGCACCCATCCATCCATGTCTCCATGCTTTATTTTGTTGAAAAATCTCTTTGAAACACGCCTATCATTTCTAGCCACCGCCATCTTAAGTAATGGCATGTAGTATGTACTGTACAGTGCATCCAGAAAGTATTCACAGCGCTTCACTTTTTACACATTTTGTTATGTTACAGCCTTATTCCAAAATGTATTAAATTCATTATTTTCCTCAAAATTCTACAAACAATACCCCATAATGACAATGTGAAAAAAGTTTCTTTGAAATCTTTGCAAATTTATTAAAAATAAAAAAGGAAAAAAATCCCATGTACATAAGTACTCACAGCCTTTGCGCAATACTTTGTTGAAGCTCCTTTGGCACCAATTACAGCCTCAAGTCTTTTTGAGTATGATGCTACAAGCTTGGCACACCTATTTTTGGGCAGTTTCTCTCATTCTTCATTGGAGAACCTCTGAAGCTCCATCAGGTTGGATGGGTGCAAGTACATTGGTATCAATATTTCATACATGTACAAACGCATGAATCGCATTCCTTTATTATTTGGTATAATGTTATTGATGTTTTTATGATGTTTTCGAAATGAATAAATTATTGTCTACATATTATACTTTTTTTACGTTTTTTCATATGTGCCTTTAAAGTCCACTAGGGGAATTTTCTTTTGTTTGAATTCAGGTTGGATGGGGGGCGTCGGTGCACAACTATTTTCAGATCTCTCTAGATATGTTTAATCGTGTTCAAGTCTGGGCTCTGGCTGGGCCACTCAAGGACATTCACAGAGCTGTCCCATAGCCACTCCTTTGTTATTTTGGCTGTGTGCTTAGGGTCATTGTCCTGTTGGAAGATGAACCTTCGCCCCTGTCTGAGGTCCAGAGCGCTCTGGAGCAGGTTTTCATCAAGCATGTTTCTGTAGATTGCTGCATTCATCTTTCCCTCGATCCTGACTAGTCTCTCAGTTCCTACCGGTGAACAAAAAAAAACCCCACTCCATGATGCTGCCACCACCATGCTTCACTGTAGGGATGTATTGGCTAGGTGATGAGCAGTGCCTGGTTTCCTCCAGACATAATGCTTGTCATTCAGGCAAAAGAGTTCAATCTTTGTTTCATCAGATGAGAGAGTTTTGTTTCTCGTGGTCTGAGAGTCCTTCAGGTGCCTTTTGGCAAACTCCAGGTGAGCTGTCGTGTGCCTTTTACTAAGGAGCGGCTTTCACCAGGCCACTCTACCATACAGGCCTGATTGATGGAGTGCTGTAGAGATGGTTCTTCTTCTGGAAGGTTCTCCTCTCTCCACAGAGAAATGCTGGAGCTCTTTCAGAGTAACCATTAGATTCTTGGTCACCTTCCCGGACTAAAACCTTTCTCTCCCGATCGCTAAGTTTGGCTCTCTAGGAAGAGCCCCTGTGGTTCCAAACTTCTTCCATTTATGGATAATGGAGGCCACTGTGCTCACTGGGACCTTCAATGCTGCAGAAATGTTTCTGTACCCTTCCTAGACCTGTGCCTCCATACAATCCTGTCTCAGAGGTCTACAGACAATTCCTTGGACTTCATGACTTGGTTTGTGCTCTGACATGAACTGTTAACTGTGGGACCTTATATAGACAGTTGTGTGCCTTTCCCAATCATGTCCAATCAAGTGAATTTATCACAGGTGGACTCCAATCAAGTTGTTGAAACATCTCAAGGATGATCAGTGGAAACAGGATGCACCTAAACTCAATTTCAAGTGTCATGGCAAAGGCTGTGAATACTTATGTACATGTGATTTTTTGGTTTTCTTATTTTTAATAAATTTGCAAAGATTTCAAATAAACTTCTTTCACGTGGTCATTTTGGGATATTGTTTGTAGAATTTTGAGGAAAATAAGGGATTGAATTCATTTTGGAATAAGGCTGTAACATAGCAAAATGTGGAAAAAGTGAAGCGCTGTGAATACTTTCCAGATGCACTGTACATTTCAGTAAAATTGATACAATAAAAAACGATTTTCCCCCATCTGTACTAAGATATAAACCAAATTGTAGGCATCCTCTGCAACAGAAATGTAATTTTTGGAGAGATGCTTTGTAAGGGTTAATCACTTCTAAATGGATGCAGACCTTTATCAAAACTCTGAAAGTACAACAGGTGATTATAATGAGCCACTCACTCCCATTTATAATTAGTAAGCACAAGACATGGACAAACAAACAGCCATTCTTCCAGAGCAGAAACAGATAATCTGCAACAAAGTTTGGTAAAATCCTCGCAATGTACTTAGATCACCCAGGGAGGACTGATTTTTTCTTAACCACCGGGTAGACGTCATATGACATCATTTACTTTGAGTGACGATATTTGGATAATGCCCATATTCTGTCAGATTAGCAAACCTGTCAGATCAGCAAACAGAAATGACGTTCCGTCAGTTGCGCATGTGTTCCACCACTACCAGGTTTGCTAATTTGACAGAACAACTGCAGTCAGAAAGGACATCTTACTACACCCAACTACAGCTTGAATTTCAGATTAATTTTTGCAATAAAATGAGCACGTATAAACAAATCTAGTATATTGACATCTGTGATGCTGTTTTGATGTTACATTTTGAAAGAAGCTGGAGTAGGAAGGCCAGCAGTAGGAAGGTGGCAGAGGCCATGTTGGTACACCCCGCACTGCTCAGTGCTAAACCTTTCAAAATTAAACATCCAAACGGCATCACAGATGTCAATATACTAGATTTATTTATATACGCTCACTTTATTGCGACAATTACTTTGAAATTCAAGATGTAGCGGGGTGTAGTAAGATGTCCGCTGCCACCTTATGACTGCAGGTGTTCTGTCAGATTAGCAAACCTAGTATCAGTGGAATGCATGCTGATCGGACGGGTTTGCTAATCTGACAGAACAACTGCAGCTGCAGGCATCATCCAGAGGGTCCCCAAGCCATCTCTATGACGCTCGGAGGCCGAAATCGATGTCATGATGTCACTTCCGGGGTGGCTCTGGCAGATGTAAACACTGCCATTTTTTTTGCTGGAAAGCCTGAAATCAATTTTTTATTTTTATTTTTGATCTCGGGCTTTTCAGCGTAGAGGAGAGATGTGGGGACTTATAGACCCCACATCTTTCCATAAAGAGGACCTCTCATGCACTATTCCTATTACAAGGAATGTTTAAATTCCTTGTAATAGGAATAAAAGTGATCAAAAAAAAAAAAAGGGAAAGTGTGAAAATAAAAAAATAAAAATTATATAAACAATATATATATATTTTTTTTAAAGTGGCCCATCTAGAGCAAGAATTATTGCTCTCACTGCAACAATTGTGGTGATACGTCACATGTGTGGTTTGAACACCATTTACATATGTGGCCCGATTTACGTATGTGTTCGTTTCTGCGCGAGAGCTCGGAGGGACAGGGCGCTTTTAAAAAAATGTTTTTCTTATTTATTTTACTTTTTATTTTTACACTGTCCCTTTAAAAAAAAAATATCACTTTTATTCCTATTACAAAGAATGTAAACATCCCTTGTAATAGAAAGAAGCATGACATGTCCTCTTTATTGCGAGATCCGGAGTCAAAAAGACCTCACATTTACACTTAAGGCTGGGTTCACAGTTTATTTGCATTCGCCTCACAGCAGGGGTCCGGTGCGTCCCCGTTCACCATTTCAGGTCTGATTTCAGCCTGAATTTTTGACTGAATTCGGACCTAATACGGACCAAAAGACACACAGGGCTCCTCTACAAATTCGCCCTGGAGCCACAACGGAGAAAGGTGTACAGGCTCCATAGAAAGCCGATCAAAATCTCCTGTTATTGCGAAGTGGATACGGGGAACCCAGCCTAAAAGCAAAAAAGCCTAAAAGCAAAAAAAATAAAAAATTTAATTTTACATTTTACTAATAAAAAAAAATGTAAAAAATGGCCCTATAAGGCTGTTAGGCGGAAGTAACGTCAGACGTCGCTCTGGTCCTCCAAGGGCATAGAGTAGAGTGGGGGCCGTTTTGACCTCACTCAACTTCCTGCCCATCGCTCCATGGGATAGGATTGTTTCCACCGCTACCGATGGCTCCAGTAATTGGGGGAGACTATCGGAAAGCAGTGGGAGGGGGGGCGCCTCTCCTGCTGCCCATAAAAGGGATCCCGTGGCGAATCCAGGACCACTTTTATGTGAAAGAGGATCGCCCACTGTTTAAAAAAATACTGGGTTTATGGCAGCTAGCTGCTGCCAGAACCATGGTATATAACATCAAAATAATGATGTATATATACAGTTGCAATAAAAAGTATGTGAACCCTTTTGGAATGATATGGATTTCTGCACAAATTGGTCATAAAATGTGATCTGATCTTCATCAAAGTCACAACAATAAACAATCACAGTCTGCTTAAACTAATAACACACAAAGAATTAAATGTTACCATGTTTTTATTGAACACACCATGTAAAACTTTCACAGTGCAGGTGGAAAAAGTATGTGAACCCTTGGCTTTAATAACTGGTTGAACCTCCTTTGGCAGCAATAACTTCAACTAAACATTTCCTGTAGTTGCAGATCAGACGTGCACATTGGTCAGGAATCATTCTTGACCATTCCTCTTTACAGAACTGTTTCAGGTCCTGCCACAACATCTCAATCGGGTTGAGGTCAGGACTCTGATTGGGCCACTCTAGAAGGCGTATTTTCTTCTGTTTAAGCCATCCTGTTGTTGATTTACTTCTATGCTTTGGGTCGTTGTCCTCTTGCAACACTTCTGTTGAGCTTCAGCTGGTGGACAGATGGCCTTAAGTTCTCCTCCAAAATGTCTTATTAAACTTGGGAATTCATTTTTCCTTCAATGATAGCAATCCGTCCAGGCCCTGATGCAGCAAAGCAGCATGAAACCATGATGCCCCCACCACCATACTTCACAGTTGGGATGAGGTTTTGATGTTGGTGTGCTGTGCCACTTTTTCTCCACACATAGTGTTGTGTGTTTCTTCCAAACAACTCAACTTTGGTTTCATCTGTCCACAGTATATTTTGCCAGTACTGCTGTGGAACATCCAGGTGCTGTTGGGCAAACTGTAAACGTGCAGCAATGTTTTTTTTGGACAGCAGTGGCTTCCTGTGTTGTATCCTCCCATGAAATCCATTCTTGTTTAGTGTCTTACGTATCATAGATTCGCTAACAGGGATGTTAGCATGTGCCAGAGACTTTTGTAAGTCTTTAGCTGACACTCTAGGATTCTTCTTCACCTCATTGAGCAGTCTGCGCTGTGCTCTTGCAGTCATCTTTACAGGACGCCCACTCCTAGGGAGAGTAGCAGCAGGGCTGAACTCTCTCCATTTATAGACAATTTGTCTTACCGTGGACTGATGAACAGCAAGGCTTTTGGAGATACTTTTATAACCCTTTCCAGCTTTATGCAAGTCAACAATTCTGAGAGCTCTTTTGTGCGGGGCATCATTCACATCAGGCAATGCTTCTTGTGAAAAGCAGAGCAGCTGTAACCAACACCTCCAATCTCATTTCATTGTTTGGACTCCAGTTGGTTGACACCTCACTCCAATTAGCTCTTGGCGATCTGATTAGTCTAGGGGTTCACATACTTTTTTCACCTGCACTGTGAATGTTTACATGGTGTGTTCAATAAAAACATGGTAACATTTAATTCTTTGTGTGCTAATAATTTAAGAAGACTGATTGTCTATTGTTGTGACTTAGATGAAGATCAGATCACATTTTATTACCAATTTGTGCAGAAATCCATATCATTCCAAAAGGGTTCACACTTTTTATTGCAACTGTACATACCTCCCAACATTTTGAGATGGGAATGAGGGACACCTATTAGCAAACATATGTAGGCATAGGACACGCCCCCTGCCACGCCCCCTTAAAGGAGAATTAACGGGGAAAAAAAGGTTTATTAAATCTACAAGTGCTTTTTTTTACCACTACTATTCCTTTATATTGACTTTTAGAATTTACAAATGCAGCAATTTAGAATTTGGATGAAAGGTTTAGCACTGGGAAACACTTTTTGGAAGATAAAAAGTGCATTTTATATACAACTATATAAATCAGACCAAAATGAGGGACAAATGAGGTGGAATGAGGGACAGAGGGACATTGCTCCAAATCAGGGACAGTTGGGAGCTATGTATATACAGTGGGATGTTTAAAAAAATGAGGATTATGACAGTGATGACCATGACAATGTATTGTTTTTTTAACTTATTTATAAGCCAATACTAATGAAGTCAGAAGACTGTGTACATGTCATCCATGATGTGCTCTAGGAAACATACAGGCTGTGCATGAACAGGCTATCAATGATCCCAATGACCTCAGCTTAGATCCAATTTCCTAGCACCGATCCACAGACTCCTGTATAGCTCTTGCTATGGCATTTTCTACATAGAATAGAAAGGGCAGAGTCTTAGAGCTAACATTTTTTAAGATAGCATATACATTAATAGTGGTATAGTAGTTATTGCTTTGTCATTGATAGATCCACTGTGATGTTTTGGATCAGACAGATTTTACAAATCTGGAATCATTTTATACAACTCAGAAAGTTTATCTTTAAATGATTCTATATGGCAGATCTTATAAAAAAAAAAAAAGTAGCGTGTGCAGGGCTGCTATTAGGAATCACAGGGCCCCACGCAGCCTACCTGACAGGAACCCCCCAGAAGTGACTGAGGACAGAGATTTATTAGTCATTCACAGACTGAAGCATAGTAAACATGTTTACTATGCTTCAGCGATGAATGGACACAGGAGTGATTGGTAGCGATCACTCACTGTGTTCATTCAGGAAAAGAAGGGGCCTATAAATTATATATATACCAGCCCCCCCCCCCCACGCTCTCCATCTTGAAACACCCCCCCCCCCCCCATGTGCCCACAGCAGCTGTCGGCAGGAGATGAGAGGGCACATAGGAAGGGCCTGGACAGCAGATGGAAGGGGTGCATGTGCTTGCTAGAACCAATCCCGCAAAAGCCAGAGGAATAGAAGGAGAAGTTTGCAGCGCTGCAGGGGGAGGCAGAAGAGGATCGGTGTCTGCAATAAGAGTACAGCCAGCCCTCCTGCTCAGCAGGTGCCTGGGCCCCCCTTTTGAACTGATGGGGTCCAGGCTCAGTACAGGAGGGCTGTCTGCACTGCCATATCAGCGGCCCTGAGGGTGTGATTAAAGTGTATATAAGAGAGATATACCAAAAGCTATGCAAAAGTGGGCATAACTTTTTTAACCACTTCAATATTGGACATTTTCACCCCCCTTCCTGCCCAGGACAATTTTCAGCTTTTTGCGCTTCCACACTTTGAGTGAGAATTATTCAGTCATGCAACACTGTACTCATATTAGATCTTTATCATTTTTTTCACACAAATAGAGCATTCTTTTGGTGGTATTTAATCACAGAAAAAGTCTAAAATTTAAAAAAAAAATCTTTTTTTTTTGTTTCTGTTATAAAATTTTGCAAAAAAGTAATTTTTCTTCAAAAATTTAGACCAAAATGTATACTGCTAAATGTCTTCAGTAAAAATAACCCAAATCAGTGTATATTATTAGATCTGTTTGATAGTTACAGAGTCCGCAAGCTATGGTACCAATCATTGAAAATTGATCACACCTGATGTACTGATGGCCTAAAGGCCCCTTTCACACGGGCGCCTCCGTTGGATGAACTCTGCTTGCTTAGTGGGGAATCGCTCCGCTGACAGGTCCGTCTCCGCTCACTGTGCAGAGCAGACATGGACCCAGTCCCTCTCTTCTCTACGGGGAGATCGGGTGAAAATGGACCGCCTGTCTGTCTTCTTCTGATCTTATCCGATCCAATCCGGCAGTTGGATGAAAAATAGGACCACATCCATCTTAATTTTGCGGACAGGATTGGATCGGATAGCGGCGGATGTCAGCAGACATGTCACCGTTGACATCCGCAGCTCCATAGGGGTGAATGGAGGGTCCTGATCAGGTCCGCCTGAAAAACTGACAGGCGGACCTGATCGGACAAACATGGACCTGAAAGTCGCATGTACAGCAAGGTAGATGTCTCCTCTCCTGGCCTGAATGAATGAGTTGGCTCCCAAAGGCGAGTGACGTGGATGGGGGATGTTAGAGCGAACTCCACTTCCTCATTGTGTCAGGCTGTGTTTGCTGTGAGACACGCGCATAGTCCAGCCGGCGCTGCGTGACGTCACTCGCGGCCGTGAATGGAAGACCGAGTGAGTGAAGTAACTCCTCCTGGCTAGCAGAGCGGTTGCCACGACAACAGGTTTCGGAGGCGCAGCCTCCTTCTTCAGGTCAGGAGAGAGGAGACATCCACCTTGCTGTACATGTGACTTTCAGATCCATGTTTGTGAGTGTAACCCTTTTAACTTGAATTCGCATTTTTAGCATTAAACAATATCACACTAGGGCAGCCTTGCGCTGTCTTTTCTTTGTACATTTCAGATCAAGTCCGCCACCCTGTGGATTCTTGAGAGAGCTGCAGCACCTAGAGCTAAGAGAATTTTTTATACAGACTGTTATATGTTGTGTGTTGCTTATGGGGACAGTGCTGGTCTGTTTTTTTTGTGTGTTCTGGACCTGATCGGACAGCCCATGTGAAAGGGCCCCATCTCATTGCTGGCGGCTCTGTAAAAGTGATCAGCACCTATGGAGCTGCCACATCACTTTCACTTTGAAGCCGGGGGTGCCGGCTAAACAAAACCCACACAAGCTGATGGCTGCTACCGTACGTAGTTGTCCAAAGAACTGAACCGATTGATGAATTTTATTGTACACAAACATAATACAATACCCAAGTTGTTGATAAAATATAATATTGTGCAAAGTAAATAGATACCAAACATGTCATGCTTTAAAATTGCACATGTTTGTGGAATGGCGCCAAACTACAGCATTTAAAAATCTCCATAGTAAAATGTATTATGTAGCTGCGCTCAGGTCCATCGATATAAAAAATATATAAGATATAGGAGAAATAATGAATAAAAAATAATAATTATTAATGAATGGTAAAAAATTAATAAAAATAGTCCAATGCTGTATGATGAAACAATAAAAGTCTATTGATTGAGGATCATCCGTGGTAAGAATAAATATAAGAGCCAGGGGGATCTCTGTAAACACAGTACTCAGGGCAGCTTCCTGTTGAGTGAAGTCAGCTCTCCATAATGGGCATAAGAAACAAAGAGAAAGCGCCTCTTAAGTATAAGTGTTTATTAATATATAAAAAGCACATATAAGCACTTACATCAGGATTTGTGGTATACAGCTTCCAAGGGGAACTGGATCCAAGTATCATTAACATCCGTGTGTTATGGCTATGATGTAAGCTGGGCGGATGGCCGCGGACCTCCGCACGGAGACGCCGGCTACAGTGCGGTAAGGCTGGATAGACACTTCCGCGTTCCAGCTAGCACACGTGGGTGTAGACGTCACTCGGGCCGTTCGAGTTGAATGGGATCCACTACGCGTTTCTGAGCATGCGCGAGGCTCGCAACGGGCATGCTCGTTCCTTTATCAAGTGTATCAAGTATCAAGTATCACTTGATAAAGGAGCGCGCATGCCGTTGCGAGCCTCGCGCATGCTCAGAAACGCGTAGTGGATCCCATTCAACTCGAACGGCCCGAGTGACGTCTACACCCACGTGTGCTAGCTGGAACGCGGAAGTGTCTATCCAGCCTTACCGCACTGCAGCCGGCGTCTCCGTGCGGAGGTCCGCGGCCATCCGCCCAGCTTACATCATAGCCATAACACACGGATGTTTGACGATACTTGGATCCAGTTCCCCTTGGAAGCTGTATACCACAAATCCTGATGTAAGTGCTTATATGTGCTTTTTATATATTAATAAACACTTATACTTAAGAGGCGCTTTCTCTTTGTTTCTTTAAAAATCTCCATAGACAACGCTAAATAAGCCTTTACAGGTCACCAATTTAGCGATACAGAGGAGGTCTGGCACTAGAATTATTGCTGTTGCTCTGACATGCGCCTCAATACTTCACATGTGTAGTGCGATGGCCATTTACATATGCATACAGGTCGAACGCGTGCATTTTCATGCAAACATGGGGGGACAGGGGCGCTTTAATTTTTTTTTACACTGCTTCTTTAAAAAAATTTAATATTTGGTACACTGTGACAGATGTTTTTGTGCACTGTGCCAGATGCTGATGGGACACTAGTACAGATGCTGATGGGACACTAGTACAGATGCTGATGTGCACTGTGGACAGTGACAGTGCTTGGTGCATTGTTGACAGATGGCTTCAGTCGAACTGTGTGTAGCTGAATATTAAAATAATCAGCTACAAAGAGATCACTGACAGGCTGCAGCGACCCCCCTCCAGCCCAGGAGGAGAGCCGACACAGAGGCACGCGCCTCTGTTTACGTTGGGTAATGGCTGTGATTGGACACCACATCATGATCGGGAGGGCCAATCATAGAGCCCATATCCCGATCTGTGTTGTGCTGTATAGAAAAAAATACCGCGCTGTAGTAAATAAATAATATCTTGCAAATCGTGACACAAAAAATATGAACTAAAAAACCATACAAACTCACAAATCAATAGTTAGAAAATTACTAAGAAGCAGCCGCTAAATGTGAGATACACACAACATAAATAATAAAAAAGTAGCAGCGCTAGTATCCCAATCAGTGATTATTTAGTGCTCAATTATGAGATTTAGCCATATGGATGTTATATAGCCATGGTTGGTATATGGCTATATAACATCCATATGGCTAAATCTCATAATTGAGCTGTAAATAATCACTGATTGGGATACTAGCGCTGCTACTTTTTTATTATCGGTGTTGTGCTGTGTCTGAGGGACACAGCCATTACAGGATCGCGCTGCTGCGTGGCCACGAAGCCATGCGTGGGCACACATTCTGACAGGACGTACAGGTACATCCAGTCAGAATGGCGCGTGTCCCAC
This sequence comes from Lithobates septentrionalis, assembly GCA_037952835.1. Taxonomy (NCBI): domain Eukaryota; kingdom Metazoa; phylum Chordata; class Amphibia; order Anura; family Ranidae; genus Lithobates; species Lithobates septentrionalis. Next base: position 5,616,040 of record JBBDGP010001358.1, read on the forward strand.
CCGGCCGTTTATATACAGTGACCAGGTGGGAAGTGGTTGACTTACATAGGTCTTTTAAATTTCACATGTTGGTAGAGTAAATCTTCCTCTACAGTAAATCATCTTCTTTCTCTTTTCTTGTTCATTCTTTAAATTGAATTTTGTATTTAAATGTACATAGACAGCAATAGCTTTGGAGTAGATCTTGAATTAGCTAAAATTATAAATTAGTTGAGGATATTAAACACTTCAGCCCCGGAAGGATTTACCCCCTTCCTGACCAGGCCATTTTTTTGCGAGGCAGCACTTTGTCACTTTAACTGACAATTGCGCGGTCGTGCAACGCTGTACCCAAACAAAATCGACGTCCTTTTTTCCCCCACAAATAGAGCTTTCTTTTGGTGGTATTTGATCACCTCTGTGGTTTTTATTTTTTGCACTATAAACAAAAAAAGGGCGACAATTTTGAAAAAAACACTATTTTTTACATTTTGCCATAATAAATATACCCCAAAAAAAAACAAATTTTCTTCATCAGTTTAGGCCGATATATATTTTTCTGTATATTTTTGGCTAAAAAAAATCGCAATAAGCGTATATTGATTGGTTTGCGCAAAAGTTAAAGCGTCTACAAAATAGGGTATAGATTTATGGCATTTTTATTTTTTATTTTTTTACTAGTAATGGCGGCGATCTGCAATTTTTATCGAGACTGCAACATTGCAGTGGACAGAACAGACATTTTTGACACTTTTTCGGGACCAGTGACATTTATACAGCGATTAGAGCTAAAAAATATCCACTGATTACTGTATAAATGTCACTGGCAGGGAAGGGGTTAACACAAGGGGGCGATCAAGGGGTTAAATGTGTTTCCTCAGCGTGTTCTAACTGTAGGGGGGATGGGATTGCCTGGGGTAGGAGACCGATCGGTGTTCCTATATACTAGGAACACACAATCTGTCTCCTCTTCCCTGCCAGAACGTGGATTTGTGTTTATACACACAGATCCTCATTCTGGCTCTGTCAGGAGAGATCACGGGTGCCCAGTTGACATCGCGACCACCGGGCACACGCATCGGCTCCTCAGTACCGGGGCGGGCGCGGGCCACGCCCCCTATACCCCTTAAAGCGTCCGCCGCACAGCTACGGCGATTCGCGCAGGGGAGCTATTCAAATGACGGCGGGCGGTCGGCAAGAAGTTAACTTATTCAGTAGAAGTAGGAATTGTCAAAAAATAGCTATGGTTAATCAATGGGTATAGGGGAACCCAACAATGAGATTGGAGAGAATGAGTAGTTGCTGGATAAGGTTGGGAGAAGAACAGGGGGAAAATTGTATCAGAGGGAGGACTTCTTTTTAATTGCAGGTAAATAATGCATTCCAAGCTGAAATAATATGCTGTCAATGAGTTCTTGATGAAGGAGGGGTGCAGGCTGTCAAATATTGATGGTGTCCCACTGCATAATTTGTCTTCAGTGCTGGTTTCCCTTCTTTAAATGTCTTCATTCATCTTTTCACATTGCTCTTGTCAATGGTGTCATCTTTGTAAACATTCTGTAGCCTTCTGTGGATGTGGGGCAGCCTGCACCCCCTTCTTCATTAAAACAGCGTATTGCTTCTACTTGGTATCCATTATTTACCTGCAATGAAAAAGAAGAAAAAGAGCTACTATAGAGGAAGAGTTACTCTACCAACATGTTACTCTACCAACCTACCTTTGTAGGTTAACAAAAAGTTATGTTCACCTCTTTCGTGCAGTCCTTGTATAACCCAAACCTGTTTTGGATAGAATAGAGAAGAGTTAAAACTTCTGTCAGTTTATTTTTCCTGTCTTTGCCATTGATGAGATTTCCTTTCACTTCCTGTCCCACAGACACAACAGGAAGTTAGAAGTCTCTACAAAGTAAGGTGAATTCCCCTCTTAGAAAGCTGTCACCGGGACAGGTGTCCCCATTGGAGAATATACTACAACCTTTTGTTCTGGTGACAACTTGGACATTTTAATTTCCCATCACTTTCCATCTTGATGACAACTGAGGCCAGAAAACATAGAGAGGTTAATTCTCCTCAAAAGGGACACAGGCACCAACAAAATTTAGACAGGGGTTCCAACCCTGCAGGTGTTCCTTCTACCCAGGTAGACGTTTTAGATCACATGTAAAGTAGCTCAGGGAAATTTACTAAGGGCTCAATCACACTAGCAGTTGAGGGGAGGTAAAACCCTGTGGTTGAGCTGTGTTTTCCCCACTCTCCTTTAGCTGCCTACATTTAGAAACATTGAACTAAAGTTTCCACTGCTTTGACCAATCTTCCAGTGATGCCAGATCATGATCCATGTTAGACACCTCCACTGATATCAACCCTATTACACACCTTTGTATCATCAGCAAAAACACCTACCTTGCCCAACAACCTTTAGTGCCCCCCCACCCCCTTTTACTGGTAGTTTCATATTTCAAGCAGGCTTTTTTTTTATTTTTGCAAAATGCCAAATTCAAGATGTTGTGCTGAAATCAAGTTTTCTGAAATGTTTGGGCCATCCTTTGTACTAATAATATATGTACATGGAGGAAGCCTTATTTGCTCAGTATTATGTACTGTATATGACAGAACACCTGCTCCAGGTCTGTCCATTGATAGCCAGCCAAGAGCAAATCTTTGCACCTTCCCAGTTTTGAGAACATCCAAATGGAGAAAAATGGAACACCACATGCTGTGTCTACTAATAACTAATTTATTCTAAATGAGTATAGGATACAAAAAATAGCTCTGGCACTTAATTTTAAATGCATTCTCCCTTTAGAAGAAGTGTTCATGGGATATATGATCACCTTGTATAGCTACATAAATGGGCCACATAGTGAACTTGGTGCAACATTTTTAAATTGAAAGTTATTGCATATGACAAGGGTCACTATAAATACATCTAAACACAAAAAACAATTGGATTCCATAGGTGCTTTGTGTGAACGAGCAACGTGAACACATTTCCATATGGTTAAAAAAATATTTATTGAGAAGATGTTATGCAAAACTTTGATTAAAAACAATAGTAAGAAATATGACAGAATACATCCAAGATAATACAATGTATATAAAACATGTGACACCTCTGAAGACAAGCCCGTAGATATTGGAAATATCCAGGTAAGTACGGTACTTATGAAACAGCAATAAAATTCAGTTGTATGGCGTCTGCTGCTTAAACTGTATATGGGTGTGATTAAAACGCAACGTGTTTCGCAAATGGCTTCATCAGGAGTGTAAAGGTAACCACACATTTAAAATGTAAGAGTATTGCCATGGTAAAAGGAAAGAAGAACCCCATACAGGGGTCACCAAAGGAGAAAGGAGAAACCTCCAAGTGACCAAGAATGGTAATATTTATGGACATCTGCATTAGTCCAAAATATATACGGTACATAGCTATTGGTGCATCTTATTAAAAGTTTCCAAGAGAAAAGCCACCCCCCAAAAATGATATCCTTACACGTGGGTTAAGATATAACCTTCATAAGTATATACCATATGTGATCATATCTCTCTCCTGGACTTAAGTGTTCCTTAGAGAAAGCATCTATAGAATCCCATTTTTCTGTGTGTTTAGACTTACGGGAGTTGATTTACTTAAACTGGAGAGTGCAAAATATGGTGCAGCTGTGCATGGTAGCCAATCAGCTTTTAACTTCAGCCTGTTCAAGTAAGCTTTGACAAAAACCTGGAAGCTGATTGGTTTCTATGCAGAGCTTCACCAGAAGTTGCACTCTCCAGTTTTAGTATATCAACCCCATGGAATTAAGGAAGTGGTGCTTGTAACTACACATCTACAGGGGTTGGACAAAAATATGAAACACTACATGGTGTAAAAGTGACTATGTACAAATTTTGGCTGACCATGTGCACCACATGGTGCAGACATTGTTTCTCGAAGACAGCGCCATTTATCGAGACGATAATGCTCCAATTCACACAGCTGGTGTTGTCAAATTGTGGTTTGAAGAGCATGCAGACGAAGTCCAGCACATTCCCTGGGCCCCGCAGTCGCTGGACCTCAGTATCATAAAGCAACTATGGTCAATTTTGGAGAACAAGGTTTGGGCTTGTTTTCCCCTCTGGCATTTCTGCGAGAACTGTAAAGATTTTTGCATGAAGAGTGGTATTAACTTGGCATATAATTGTTCTAAACGGTTATGTTCTTAAGTACTACCTGGAATTACTCCACGATTTGGGCACCACTTGCCTAACGAATTTTGATAAAACTATTCTTATGCCGCGTACACACGCTCGGAATTTCCAACAACAAATGTTCAATGGGAGCTTGTTGTCGGAAATTCTGACCGTGTGTAGGTTCCATCGGACATTTGCTGTTGGAATTTCCGACAACAAAAATTTGAGAGCTGGATCTCAAATTTTCCGACAACAAAATCCGTTCTCGTAAATTCTGAGCATGTGTAGACAATTCTGACGCACAAAATTCCACGCATGCTCTAAATCAAGTACGAGACGGAAGCGCTCGGTCTGGTAAAACTAGCATTCGTAATGGAGAGAGCACATTCGTCACGCTGCAAATTTTTAAATCTTTTCATGCAGCGCATTCTCTTCTTCTTTATAATGCTAGAATAGTGAAGTTGTTTTGCTGCTGATATTCACAGAGTTCTAACAAACTGATTTCTTTATTATTTCCCATGATCTCCTGAATAATCTTTTTTTTTTTTTCACCAGATCTCCATAATAATGTTTAGAATTTATTTTTATAGTGATCTTTTTTTCTTTATTAAGATCTCCTGTTTTTTTTTTTCTAGTGATCTCCATAATATTTTTTTTCCTTTTATGTGTCAAATTACCACAACACCATTATTATCTTGTATTTTTTAACCTCAAGGAGGTTGGTTGGTGTTGGTGTCCCTTGTTAATTTGACATTGTATTTTTGAAATGTACCTGCCTACTCACAAACAAACTGTCCTTTTTGAAGTAAACACATAGCCAAGCATTTGTGAAAAAAAAATAGACATTTATTATGGGTCATAACAAAATAAAGAGGAAGGCAACTCTGGTGAAATTAGCAAAGCCTTTTTACCCCAGGGCACACATGAACTATTTGACAGGCAAAATTGGTAGCCTGAGGAGTCCATATAATAGTGAGCACAATCTGGTCCAGGACTCCGAGAGATTAGGAACAGCAGCAGATGACATATATATGTCCCCAGGCTGTGGTCTTACAAAGCCTGCATCTTTTGTCAGACCAGACTGAACCCAGGCCATCACTTTCTTGTCTTACTTCCACGCTTCCTTCCAGGCTTGCCTCCAGGCTGTGGCTCTGGTGTTGGCATTGTGGCAGGAGGTGGAGGAGGAGGAGGAGGATGATGGTCGAACTCACAAACATGGCTTTTGCTTGTGAGTTTTCCCCTTCACCCCTTATTTAGGGCTTTGAAGATAACTTCCTCACAGAAGAGGTGTTGGCCCTCCTCCATTTCCTGCATTTTGCAGGCTGCCATACAGGTATAAGCCTCTTGAAGATTGGGGGGGGGGGGTTATGAGGGCCACATTAACCTGACGAATTAACCCAAGCGCTGCCTCCTCCACGTTCCTCCCCTTCCTGGGCCTTTTTGTTTGAAGGCGGAGGGGAGGGACCTGGGATTCGGTCAGGCTACTGGGCCCGGCCTCCTCCTGGCTGCCACATTCCACAGCCTTCTCCTGGCTGAGGCTTTCCTGTAAATGAAAAAGGGACATCGTTTTAGTTTTTTGTTCATCAATCAGCTCATGACTGTTGCAAATTGAATGTTGACAAAAAGAGAAGACTATCATTCTGACCCCAGCATTTTTCATTCTTGTCCCAATCATTTTTAGCCACTACTGTCTATTGATATGTAAAACACTTTGTTAAAGCAGAGTTCCGCTGAAAAAAAAATATTAAAAGCCAGCAGCTACAAATACTGCAGCTGCTGACTTTTAGTATATGGACACTTACCTGTCCAGGGAGCCTGCGATGTCGGCAGCCGAAGCCAATCCGTCTTTCGGCTCTCGGCTGCTGCCGCCGCCATCCTCTGTGAGGGAATAAGGAAGTGAAGCCATGCGGCTTCACTTCCTGGTTCCCTACTGCGCATGCACGAGTTGCGCTGCACGTCCTCTCAGGTCCCTGCTGTGTTCTGGGACCTGTGTGTCTCCCAGAATACAGCGGGGGAGGACGGGGTAGGCGCCGGAAGTGGCATAGGTCACCGCAAGCGCCGGGGTGATCTATGCCAGGAAGTGGGAGCAAATACCTGTATTAGGCAGGTATCTGCTCCCTCCTCCCCTCTGAAAGGTGCCAAATGTGACACCGGAGGGGGGGAGGAATTTGGCAGTGGAAGTTCCATTTTTGGGTGGAACTCCACTTTAAATCAGAAATTAGTGATCAATAATAACATCTAGTTAACATCATTATTTTAGGACAAGAAATATGTTGAACAATGCTATACCTGGCTCAAGCTGGGCTCCAGCACATCTTCCTGGCTGGAAGGCCCAGGTTGGACGTCGGAAGCCGCAGCTGGGGTGGAGGGAAGCGTTGAAGGAAGAGTGGAGAGTGATGGCCTGATTTCAGTCTGGTCTGACAGAAAATGCAGTCTGTCATAGTACCACAGCCTGGGTACATAAATGTCATCTGCTGCTGCTCCTGATCTCTGGGAATCCTGGACCTTCTTGCGCTCCCTATTATAAGTGCTCCGCAGGCCACCAATTTTGGCCTTCAAATAGGGGATGGTTGCCGTGGGGATCTGTGGCTTCACCAATTCCAGCAGCTGATCCAGCGCTGCCTTCCTCTTTCTTTTATTAGTATAAAAGGGGTGTTTTACCTGCCACAGACAGGGCAGCTCCCTGTACTTATTGATGAATAGGGGGAGGAAGTCATGATCGTTGAAGCGATCCATTTTATCTGCAAGACACAACATAAGACAAAATGTCAGGATAAACTCTCCTAATCTTGTCCCAATATAGGCCTCAATCTATAAGCAGTATAAGCCACTGATGCACCAAGTTAAAATTGTACCTTCGTTATCGCGATCGGTGCTTCCGCTACTCCTTCCTCCGCACACAGATCGTATGTACAACGCACGCGTACTACGCTTTATATACACTGCGCATGCGTGAAACTCCGCCAGCCCCTGACCTTCTTTCTAGTATATTCCCCGCCCCTTCTCTTGAGGCGCAGTGGGAGAGCACATGGTGGAGACACAGCAGGTGCGTGATAATAGCAGTAACGAGAAGGAAAACCCGGATCCAGAAGGAAATATAAGGCCTCAAATATGTCCTTTGTGGAGATGGTGGAGATGGTGGACATCTTGAAGAGGGCTGGCTATGATGGGAAGCATGGACCTTACTCAAACCCAAATGTGAGAAAGGCCAAGATCATGACTAAAGTTGTGAAAAGTCTGCACAGTAATTTTGGGGTACGACAATCCAAGGAGCAACTGAGGAAACGCTGGTCAGACCTGAAATTGAGGGAGCACGATCAGTGCAGAAAGATCAGGAAAGTGCTTCTAAAAAGTAAGTATTTGTCCTGTGTTCCTATTATTATTGTTACTTGCATGCTGCTCCATGTGCTTTTCTTTACTGCTGTACATTTTAAACTGACAACTTTCAAGTTCGTGGGCACAGTAATCGGTCGTAGTAAACATCGTTCCTTCGCCCACTAAGACGATGTTTTTGGCAGATACAGGTTAACTAAATTTGGTCATGCCTATTTGTATTAAAAGAAGTTTAATACATTGTTGTCTAGATGTGTTTGTAACTTTAATGAAATGCAAACTTGATTCAGTTTAAGGAGAGGACACTCAGCAGCTGTTTACACATCTGGACGCAGGAGCACTAGTGTGGGACACCAGAACAACCTTTTTAGGGTGTCACACGCAGGTGCTCCAGTGGATACTAGGGGTGTCTCCATGTGTGAAACTTGTCCAAAAAAGGTAAGTATTCCAGCTTTGGTAAGGGAAAAAATCATGTCTTCAGCTTGGAACTCTGCCAAAACAGACAATTGTACAACACTTCCATGCAATGTTTCATATTCCTATTTCTGGCCTCAAAAACACTGTATCTATGTGCTCAGTATACATTTTTTTTAATTCACATAGGGGAGAAAAGACTTGGGACATCTGAGGACACCAGGAACCCCACACCTCATAATGAAGGGGAACTCAGCACACCACAACCTGAGGATGTGGAGGGAGAGGTTTATGAAGTGAGCGAAATAGTGACCACAACAGGTCAGTGTCTGAGACCACAGCTTTAGGTAATAGATGGATGCCTGCATATTTATAATACATGGTGTTTTTATATTTTAGGTGATGTGGATGTTGTGGAAGAAGAAACTCATTTCACCAGTGCAAGTGCTCAGATCCTCATCAACATCAACAAAAAATGAAGAACATCATTGATGTTTTAGGCAGAATATAAAACACACAAAAATTGTACCATTGTATCGTTTATTTTTTCTTTTAAAAACAATTTTAAAAGTTTTTTATAAACCAAATTTTTAAGATGCACACAGTGCGTCAACATGTGCTATCTGCCATCACGGGATATCAATGTACGCGTTTTGTGGGTGCAACCCCTTCCTCGCAACTCAAGTAGGTGAGAGGAAGGGTTGCACCCCCGAAAAACGTCTGTTGATCCCCCATGATGGAAGCTAGCATATGTTAACATTAGGCATGGGATCAGGAGGGAAATGTAAATTTTGACTCCCAATTTGTGTGCATCTTCAAAATTTGGCTTTTACAGGGGTGACATCACCCCATCTGATGAAGGTAAGATCAACAGAGTTTTGACATACTAATGTCTAATATTGCCTTCACTTTTTCAAAGTTGAACTTTGTAAGTTCCTTAGTTGTGTAAAAACATGCCTGTTTAAACAAAAAAATTATATTTCTAATGTCAAACCTAAAAATGTTATACACCAAAGATGTTGGTTTGTTCAAAAACCCTTTTCTAACGCACAAGTGAATGTGCACGGAGTAAAATGTTTTCTACTCAAAAATGTGTGGCTTCTTCTTTCAATGCTCAATACCAGTATTTGAGGTAAGTTGGTGTTTACAGTGACAATGTGGGTTATTTACTAAAGGCAAATCCACTCGGCACTACAAGTGCACTTGTAGTGCCGAGTGGATTTGCCTTTAGTAAATAACCCCCACAGTGCTGTACAATTTGCCACAATCAGGCCATTTTCGAGACTCTAAACAATTAATTCATGGTGCTGAAAATGTTTTAAGTTTTTTGAATCATTAATCGATTACATACATTAACAACAAAAACAATGTGTGTAGCAGACCCACAACATAATAGTTAGCTGAAGAAGAGATTGTCACCTCATGTATCAAAAAAATTACCTTTGCACTATTGAAGAAAATGGGCAAAAAGAAAAGCCAATTGGAGAACTTAGGAGACAGCTAAAAGAAACACAAGCAGTAAATCAAATTAAATATTAGTTCAGATTAACAAAAATCTTTATTTAAAAAATGTATCACACATTTGCTGGCATACCAATGGCCCCCCTACCCGCAAAGTATTCCATATATTTTTGACGGACTTCACGTGCGCTTTGGGGGGGGCAAAGCCAGGACGGCCAGTTTCAAGTGCCGTCAGGGTTGTTTGTTCGGGAAATCCGGCCTCAGGACCAACTGAGGCCATATAGATTGTTGAATTTTTCCCTTAAGAAATTATGGAGTATGCAGCATGCAAGGACAATATGATTCAGTTTATATTCCGCCATGTTGATTGCAGTGAGGAACAGGCGGAACCGGCTGGCCATTATCCCGAAAGCATTCTCCACCACTCTTCTGGCTCTGGCCAGCCGGTAGTTAAAAACCTTCTGGTCCAGGGTGAGGGTCCCCATGGCAAATGGCCACATCAGGTGTTCAACCAGCCCAAATGCTTCATCAGCGACGAAGACGAACGGGAGTCCTGACACTTTATCTTCAGCAGGTGGCAATCCCAAGCCACCATTTTGGAGCCGTCTGTAGAACTCGGTCTGGGCGATGACTTCACCATGCGATATCCGGCCATTCTTCCCCACGTCCACATACAAGAACTCGTATGTCGCCGACACCACCGCCAACATCACTATACTATTAAACCCCTTGTAATTATAGTATGACCCCGAGTTGGGGGGTGGGACGATGTGGACATGTTTCCTATTGATTGCCCCTCCGCAGTTGGGAAAGTCCCACCGCTGGGCCAATTGGGAAGCCATAGTCTGCCATTCCTGTGGCGTCCAAGGAAACTGTGGAGTCAAACAAGAAAAAAATTATTACTTTTGCAGATAACATTGCAAGCAGATTAGATACAAACATTCTTGGCCAACATCAGTATAACATTTATTTTAACCACTTCAGCCCCGGAAGAATTTACCCCCTTCCTGACCACAGCATTTTTTGTGATTCTGCACTGCGTCCCTTTAACTGACAATTGCGCGGTCGTGCGACGTGGCTCCCAAACAAAATTGACGTCCTTTTTTTCCCACAAATAGAGCTTTCTTTTGGTGGTATTTGATCACCTCTGCGTTTTTTATTTTTTGCGCTATAAACAAAAGAAGAGGGACATTTTTGAAAAAACACAATATTTTTTACTTTTTGGTATAATAAATATCCAATTTTTTTTTTTTTTTTAATTTTTATTAATATATTTTTTTTTTACTAGTAATGGCGCCGATCAGTGATTTTTATCATGACTGCGACATTATGGGGGACATATCGGACATTTTTGACACATTTTTGGGACCATTGTCATTTATACAGCAATCAGTGCTATACAATTGCACTGATTCCTGTGTAAATGACACTGGCAGTGAAGGGGTTAACCACTAGGGGGCACTGATCTCAGGGAGCAGAGATCAGTGACACTGTCACTAGGCAGAACGGGGAGATGCTTGTTTACATTAGCATCTCCCTGTTCGTCCTCTCCATGAGGCGACCGCGGGTATCCCCATGGCGATAGAGTCCACGGGACCCGCGACCCGACTCATGGAGCTCCCGGCCAGTACACAATGACACAGCGGCAAATTTAAAGGGACGTACGGGTACACCCATTTGCCCAGCCGTGCCATTCTGCTGACGTACAACGGCGTGCGCCGGCCAGGAACCTGTTAAGAAATATTTAAAGACAAAAAAATAAGGTACACTTATCAGATTCCTCACCCCCTATGATGGCCCATTGTAAAAATTTTAGGTTGGGGGGGAGATGTTTTGGACAGGTAACCCTCTCCACTTCATTGAGTGCTGAATGCATACATAATGTGTGTTAGTTTGGCCAGCCCTTTCTTACTTACACTACTGGCAGCTCACTGGACAGGTTAGAAGTGTCATAATACAAAAATAAGAATACACACTGTACAAATTGAAGCACATTTTTACATTCTGCAATTACCTATCAAGGTAATAGGAGAACAAAACTTTAAACAGTACCATTTGAAAGAATTCAGGCAGGCCCTTTCACTATATGCTTTGTTGAATTCATCCATAAATATGACCACAAAAGAGGTAGGTATAGTGTGTATGGGTTGGGCAAAGTCAGCAGATAGAGGATTGTTATCGGTTGACTTAGCGGTTGGGGGGGGGGGGTTCCAAATGAGTTTGGGACCCCCAAAAAAAAGCTTCTGGCACTCTGCCTGAATTTAAGGACAAAAAAAACATTTGTACACATTTTAGGGGGTGTTTAGGGTAAAGCACTACAATGGAGCTGACAAAGTACATTGTTAAGTGACTAGGCTAGGTGTGTATGGGCCCAGGATAGCATGCTGGAGAGGTTAGTGAAGGCAAATATGCATGAAGGACAAAAAAAGAGCATTAAAAGCTTACAGCATGCATGAGGATAAAGAAGACATTCACAGCATATTACAATCATGGTAATTAGGGAATGATGAAATAAATACAATACATTAGCAAACATTAAATACATAGAATATCATGTTAAAGGAGAAAACTTGCCTTAATATAGTCCTTCTGCAGGACCTGGATGATGGCAGAACAGGTCTCTGGAATAATGATCCCCAGAGCCTGGGGGGAGATGCCTGTGGAGAACTTGATGTCCTGCAGACTTCTCCCTGTCGCCAAGTACCGCAACGTGGTGACCAGCCTTTGTTCAAGAGTGATGGCTTGCCGCATGCAGGTGTCCTGTCTGGTAATATAGGTGGACAGCAAAGCCAACAAATGGTGAAAAATGGGGTCCGTCATCCGGAGATAATTCCTGAAATCATCAGGATTATTCTCACGGATCTCCCGCAACAAAGGCATATGAGAGAATTGGTCACGCTGGAGTAACCAATTCTTCGTTCATGAACTCCTCCCCGCCCTGCTCATGGACTGGGCTTGGGTCAAAGTAAGAATCCCAACACCAAGCCCCCGAATCACAGCACGAATCTACAACAAGTACGTACCTGAAATATGGCTTAAAAATGGTTGGCTGGTCAATACGAACTAACAGAACGCACTGAAAATCAGAAAGGCCTGAGAAGAGTGAGCTGAAAATCAGAAACAAGCAGACAAGAGCACACTGAAAACCAGATACAAACTAACTACACGCACTGAAAAACAGATACGAACCCACAAGCACAAACTGAAGAGCAGTGACGGACTGAAAAGCACGAGGTTGAAAAGCGCGAATCGTCTCTCACCAAACTTCTACTAACACGAGATAAACATGAGATTAGCAGAAGGAGCCCAAAGGGTGGCGCACTTGGTATTAAACTTCCCTTTTATTGTGCCGTCGTACTTGTTGTACGTGACCGCGTCCTTGGCGATCGGAATTTCCAAAACATTTGTGCGACTGTGTGTATGCAAGACAAGTGAGCCAACATCCGCCGGAAAAGAAATCCACAGTTTTGTTGTCAGAATGTCCGATCGTGTGTACGCGGCATTAATGTGATCGCTTCACCACATTGTACTGAGCTTAAAGTTGCTCCCATTCTTGTTTCAAAGCAGGATGATTGTACCTATCTCAAAATGTCATTGCGACACATTTAAGAGTGGTATCAGATTCCATTATCCCCCATCCAAGTCTATTCCCAGGAGAATGCAGGCCGTCTTAGATGCCAAAGGCAGTCCAACATCATATTCGGTAGCGATTTTATTCTTTTACCTGGTGTTTCCATATTTTTGTCCAATCCCTGTATGTAGCCTATGAGGCTGTAGGTAAGTGATATAAATGTGAGAGTCTTACATCTACCTACATTTTTGTTTTTAGATAAAAACTGCACAAAGCAAATGCTCACAGATAATACACTACAGGTTCTCTTTACATATTGGCAGCATTAAAGCTGCCTACAGGGGCACATTTGACTTTATCGAACATGCACATCTGTTATAACTGGATGTAATAAATATTGCAATGGAAAGAATATTGAAAGACTTGGCCATCTATCCAGACCTATTTTATAGTAGATATTACTGTTATTTAGTTATATAACTTCAAGTCATAAGCATTTACAGTACCACATTTTTAGTTTTAAATAAATGTAGATCTTTTGGTCAACTGGCTACGAGCAACAATTAGACACTTTTCAAATCCTGTGTGTAACGCTAGGAGAAGTCATTACACTCAAGGCAGGAGATGACTATTAAAACTGAAACCCTATTGAGAAAATGTACTGTAATTAATATCTGTTGCATGCAGGTTTCTTAATGACAACAAAAATCTACAACGCTTTCATAATGATGCCTTAAAGGGAGCTACTGGACCAAATCGTCTGTAAGTACAATAATCATTTCTCTTTTATGTCACTTCAAGACATATATTAATAATTCTTAAATGATTTCTTCATTTTTCTTCTTCTTCTTTCATTACAGGCCTATATTAGTAATGTTGGACTTTATAGGTGCCAAAAAACAGCATTTTTTTATTTAAAAAATAAACACAATATTTTACTATACAGGTAATTTCTTTTAAAAAAAGAGAATGTATTGACCTTGTCCATCAAACTAAGACACCACTTTATCTATAAAACCCAATAAAATATTCACAAATAAGTAAAAATTGCAGGTGTGTATAACCATCCTTTACATCTTACAGTATCTCACAAAAGTGAGTACACCCCTCACATTTTTGTAAATATTTTATTCTATCTTTTCATGTGACAACACTGAAGAAATGACACTTTGCTATAATGTAAAGTAGTGAGTGTACAGCTTGTATAACAGTGTACATTTGCTGTCCCCTCAAAATAACTCAACACACAGCCATTAATGTCTAAACCACTGGCAACAAAAATGAGTACACCCCTAAGTGAAAATGTCAAAACTGGGCCCAATTAACCATTTTCCCTCCCCGGTGTCATGTGACTCATTAGTGTTACAAGGTCTCAGGTGTGAATGGGGAGCAGGTGTGTTAAATTTGGTGTTATCGCTCTCACTCTCTCATACTGGTCACTGGAAGTTCAACATGGCACCGCATGGCAAAAAACTCTCTGAGGATCAGAAAAAAAAGAATTGTTGCTCTACAAAAAGATGGCCTAGGCTATAAGAAGATTGCCAAGACCCTGAAACTGAGCTGCAGTACGGTGGCCAAGACCATACAGTGGTTTAACAGGACAGGTTGCACTCAGAACAGGCCTCGCCATGGTCGACCAAAGAAGTTGAGTGCACGTGCTCAGCGTCATATCCAGAGGTTGACTTTGGGAAATAGACGTATAAGTGCTGCCACCGTTGCTGCAGAGGTTGAGAGGTTTCTGAAGACAAGCAGACTAAGGACATGGATTACTGGAACCATGTCCTGTGGTCTGATGAGACCAAGATAAACTTATTTGGTTCAGATGGTGTCAAACGTGTGTGGTGGCAGCCTACAGTCAAGCATGGTGGTGGGAGTGTCATGGTCTGGGGCTGCATGAGTGCTGCCGGCAATGGGGAGCTACAGTTCATTGAGGGAACCATGAATGCCAACATGTACTGTGACATACTGAAGCAGAGCATGATCCCCTCCCTTCAGAGACTGGGCCTGCAGGGCAGTATTCCAACATAACAACCTCAAACACACCTCCAGGATGACCACTGCCTTGCTAAAGAAGCTGAGGGTAAAGGCGATGGACTGGCCAAACATGTCTCCAAACCTAAACCCTATTGAGCATCTGTGGGGCATCCTCAAACGGAAGGTGGATGAGCACAAGGTCTCTAACATCTACCAGCTCCGTGATGTCGTCATGGAGGAGTGGAAGAGGACTCCAGTGGCAACCTTTGAAGCTCTGGTGAACTCCAAGAGGGTTAAGACAGTGCTGGAAAATAATGGTGGCCACACAAAATATTGACACTTTGGGCCCAATTTGGACATTTTCACTTAGGGGTGTACTCACTTTTGTTGCCAGCAGTTTAGACATTAATAGCTGTGTGTTGAGTTATTTTGAGCGGACAGCAAATTTACACTGTTATACAAGCTGTACACTCACTACTTTACATTGCAGCAAAGTGTCATTTCTTCAGTGTTGTCACATGAAAAGATAGAAGAAAATATTTACAAAAATGTGAGGGGTGTACTCACTTTTGTGAGATACTGTATTTATGCAATATAAATGTGCAAATGTGCAAATAATTAAAGTGACAGTGCAACATTATAATAATGGCCAATGACTGGCATCTGCAACATAAATAGATAAACTGAATCTGAAGAGACGTGAGTGAATCCAAACAGGTAAAGGTGACTTGAAGTGAAAAACAGTTCAAAAAACGGTGGAAGATGAGTGTTCTGCCTCTATAAAGAAGCGCCACCATGGAAAGAATTTGCTGTGCCCCTTGGGAAAGGAAACCACCATGGAAAGAATTCACCATCCAATGTGCAGCCACCACCAAACAATATGATCAGGTACTCTTACCAAATAATGTGGGCCCCCTGCCAGTAGCAAGGAGCCAAACAAGCGAAAAAACTGGAGAGACTTGGATGTCACAGGAACCAGCATATGGGATGCGCAGCAACACTAACCCAGCATCCACAAAGTCTTAAGTCTCATACACACGATTGGATTGTTGTCCAACAGAGCGTCAGACTTTTGTCCGAAGGGCGTGTGTCGTGAACTTGTCTTGCATACAACGGCATACAATTGTCGGCCAACAAACACGAACGTAGTGACGTACTACATGGAATTTCAGCTCTTGAGCGCAACCCTTTGGGCACCTTCTGCTAATGTCATGTTTGTTGAGCATTGATTCCGAGCAAGCGTGTTTGTACTTTGGACTTTTGTGCGACTGACTTGTGTACACACGATATGAAAATCTGACAACAGACCGTTGTCCGCCGAAAATTTACTAGCCTGCCATCCAACATTTGTTGGCGGAAAGTTGAACAACAATTTTCTGAAGGAGCGTACCAACAGTCGGATTTTAGGCAAACAGTCTGTCATCACACAATTCCCTGCCGAAAATCCGATCGTGTGTACGAGGCTTTAGGCCCCACCAATCATAGGAAGAATCCAGGGATGTAGTCTCACACAGGACAGACAGTTTTCCTGACAGGGGCCTGTCTTTCAACAGCAGCAAGCTGCTCACACTTCACCTTCCATGGTGGAGTGTGAGCAACTTGCTGCTGTATTCAGCACTGCACTTTATCCCTCAATCACATTGCACAATTTGTCTAATTGTAGTGCTAGCTGCATGCCAATTTTGATTGGTGGCACGGTAATTTTTAAAATTTCCATTATATCTTATAGACAGGACCTGTCTCCTCCTGCCTAAAATCCAGAGGATGCTTAAGGGGTGTGGAGTTTGATAGCCTCTCACTGATTATGGAGTATTTTACAGTATTCATCTGTGCAAACAAGTAGCTCTGAGGAAGAGTTACCTCTTCCATCAATCAATGGAAGGATAAAGATGTAAGGAGGTCCTGTCTATAAGATGTGATTGATGGTTTCACGTCTGCAATTTTTACTGGTTTGTGTTTTTTTTTTTATAAATATGTAAATCAGGCAGGACACGTGATGCGGGGTTCACCGCTCTGTCCAGGGAGACTGAGCCAATTAGCATCATGTTGCTATGGTAATTAGATGTGGGACGTCGGCATGACTATGACCCTGCTGATGAAGTCCCGCCCACAGGATATAAAGCGTATGGGAGGAGGAGTCACATCTGACATCACCCGCAGCCATCTTTTCGGTTGGAAACACACAGCCTTGCTCATATGCCTGCACTTGGTTTAAGTGCTGTGTTTGTAGGTAGGATTTTACTTTTTTGAGCACTAGATTTTTCCTCTCTTATTTACACATGTTCTGAGGAGAGATCGTTTATGACATGACCAGATCGCTGGATGTCTGTACCCCATGGTGTGGGAAATTGCTGATTGACCTTTTCAGGTTGAATCAATGAGGTGAGAGGATAGAGTTGTCTGTGATGGATGGGCTGTACTAACCATATCACTGTCTCGTCTGTCATCAGGCACCTCACACTCGGAAGCTGTTCATCTCATTTGAAAACCATTTATTATTTTCCTTCCACTTCACAATGATGTGCCACTTTGTGTTGATCTATCACATAAAATCCCAATAAAATACATTTACGCTTTTGGTTGTAACATGACAAAATGTGGAAAATTTCAAGGGGTGTGAATACTTTTTCAAGGCACTGTAATACATCTGAAAATTAAAATCAATGTCTGAGTTAGGAGTTGCTTACTTCCAATGCATTTCACGCTTGGTATCGTTAAGGAAGGGTCCTGGCGGTCGGGTGGTGGTCCTCAAAGCCAAGTGAGCAACTCCTACCTCAATATTGAGATTTTACATTTCAAACAAAATACTTGAACCAAGGATGGTCATTGTATAACCTATCTGTAAAATTTGTATGTATTGATTGTTTTGTGAGGTAATGTTCAAATGCTTTCGTACAATTATTAGGCATTAAAGTCTACCACAATCAATGGATGAATACTTTTTTGTAAACCTTTTTAGTTTTTTTCTTTTAGGAAATTTCTGTATAATAAAATACTGTTTTTTTTTGTTTTTTTTTAAAAGAAATATATCTGTTTTTTTGGCACCTGTAAAATCCCATATTGTGAATTTGGGTTTCTATATTTCGGTTAAAGGAATGTGGGGCCTTGAGTACTTATCAATCCAAATTAAAGTGGTTGTAACCCTAAAAAAATAAATAAGATCCTGTTCCTTTAAGACATGCTGTATAGCACAGTGCTCGTGCTATGTAATTTTTCCCTTCCTATATTGTAAAATACCTGGTTGATCCTGCCAGTTCCTGTGTCCCCCTGTCTGTGCTGACCAGGGTAATCATGGCTGCTGATCCATGATCACCGTGAAAAAAATATAGTAAGGGGCGGGACTTTGAGTGAAGCACACGGATGCAAATGAGAAATTAATTGGAAATTGATATTTAATTGAGTCAATACTTAGAACAAAGGTTGGGGGTATACAATTCATTACATACAATGTATATCAATATTCGAGAATCAATCGCCACACATATATACATAATCCAACCATAGGTTAAAACAGTATTTTACAAATACACCGGTCACATCATTACATGATTAATTGCATTGTAAAAAATACTCATAAAAATAGCTGACACATTAAAGCAGGGGTGTCCAAACTTTTTTCAAAGAGGGCCAGATTTGATGAATAGAACATGCTTGAGGGCCGACCATTTTGCCTGACATTTTTAAACCAATAAAATTTGGTCTAAGTGTGTCCGTCCGAGCGCTAATACACGGCCCAACAAGAATTCTTTTGCCTTTGTGCTGTGAATAGATGAGCTCGGGCGTGTTATTTGGATATTTAATCGGCTTATAACACGCACCTTCACTTTAAAAAGGAAGTTTCAGGAAAAAAATCTTAAATTTTAAATAAAGAACTGTGAAGCAAAATAAGGGTCAGTGCCCATCAATGCAGCCTAATCAGTGCCTATCTGCAGCCCCCACCGTATTGACATGAATGCAGCCCCCACCGTATTGACATGAATGCAGCCCCCACCGTATTGACATGAATGCAGCCCCCACCGTATTTTCATGAATGCAGCCCCCACTCCATTGCCATGAATGCAGCCCCCACCGTATTGACATATCTACTTCTGTTTTTCATTCACACCCCACCGTATTGGCATGAATGCAGCCCCCACCGTATTGACATGAATGCAGCCCCCACCGTATTGACATGAATGCAGCCCCCACCGTATTGACATGAATGCAGCCCCCACCGTATTGACATGAATGCAGCCCCCACCGTATTGACATGAATGCAGCCCCCACCATATTAACATGAATGCAGCCCCCACATTCACATGAATGCAGCCCCCACATTCACATGAATGCAGCCCCCACATTGACATGAATGCAACCCCCACAGTATTGACATGAATGCAACCCCCACGGTATTGACATGAATGCAGCCCCCACATTGACATGAATGCAGCCCCCACCACATTGACATGAATGCAGCCCCCACCACATTGACATGAATGCAGCCCCCACCACATTGACATGAATGCAGCCCCCACCACATTGACATGAATGCAGCCCCCACCACATTGACATGAATGCAGCCCCCACCACATTGACATGAATGCAGCCCCCACCACATTGACATGAATGCAGACTCACCATTGCCGTCAGTGCAGCCTGATTCATGTCCATCTGCAGCCTTGGAGAAGACAGGGAGGGGGCGGGACAAGCGCCAACAGATATACAGGAGAAATTCCTGTTTTTATCGGCAGCCTCTTTAATTGAAAGTCCCGCCTCCTATGATGGACAAAACAATTGTCCAATGGCAGCGCAGGAGACAGGACTTCCTTTTACACAGGACGCCGTGTAAACAGGAAATTCTCCTGTATCCTGTACGGCGCTCGTCCCGCCCCCTCCAAGGCAGCCAGCATATTTATCTTTTATGGCCCCCGGTGCTCGGGGATTCGTTGGGGGCCACAAAAGATATATATGTCAAAATTACCAGGCGGGCCGTCCGAAACCAGACCGCGGGCCGCAATTGGCCCGCGGGCCGGACTTTGGACATGCCTGCATTAAAGCGTCAATAGAAATAGAAATAAGATAAGATAAGTAGGAAAAGTAGTATCTAAAACATACATCATGACTCCAATAGGGAATGTAAGACAGTATTAAACATTTGCACAGGTCACATAGGGCGTGATTAATTGCAGTGTAAATAATACTAAAATGGATAGTAGATGCATTGAAGGATCGAGGAGAAAGGTAACTAGATAGAAGAAAACGGCCGTGGGGAATTCATGAATAATGTTCATGTAACGGTAGTTGTTAGCTCTACGCGTTTCGGGACCTTAAAGTCACTCGTCAGGAGCAAGACCGTAATATTTATCTAAGGGTAGAATAAATGACATGTTGGTGAACTGAAAGGCGGGTGGGCAAATGCAAAATGTGAAAACCCCCACACATATCTATACATTGTGCCCCCAAACTTACATGGGTGTATCCGCACACAGGGGGGGGCACAGCCGTGAGAGTTGAACCGGCCAGGGATGCCACATCCCGGAGCTAAGGGGGCATGTCAGGGCAGCACACAACGAGCAAAGGCATTGCCCCAAATTGATCAACTTGTGAAAAAAGTGAATGGGGTATGTGGTGTACGGAGAGGGGAATGGCTTAGCTGGCGGCCAGGCTTTTGGTGTGTCCCCTGTCTCCCACTCTGCTGATGCATGACGTTGGTGGCAGGTCTCGGGCGGTGCTCTCAGGGGCTTCCCCCATTATTGGGACCTGCACCTCGGTCTATAGCGCACATCTTCCTCACCACATTATCCATCCTTTGGCTCTCTTGTCCCACCTATCTCGCACCAGGTAACCATCCCCTTCACTTGTTCCATGTTCACCTTTCCCTCTCTCCCTTCATCTCCTCTCTCTTCCTCCTTTTCCTGCTACTTTGGTTTTTTTCTTTTCCTTTTTTCTTCCACCAAAGTTTTCCCTCACTCTGTCTTTCACTCCTCCTCACCCTTTATCACTTCCCTTCTATTTCATCCCTTACATTCCCGCAATCCATTTCACTTACATGTTTTTTCCTTCAACAGGTTCCCCCTCTCTGGGTCATTCCCCCTCTCCGTACACCACATACCCCATTCACTTTTTTCACAAGTTGACCAGTTTGGGGCGTTGCCTTTGCTGGTTGTGTGCTGCCCGGACATGCCCCCTCAGCTCCGGGATGTGGCATCCCTGGGCGGTTCAACTCTCACGGCTGTGCCCCCCCTGTGTGCGGATACACCCATGTAAGTTTGGGGGCTCAATGTATAGATATGTGTGGGGGTTTTCACATTTTGCATTTGCCCACCCACCTTTCAGTTCACCAACATGTCATTTATTCTACCCTTAGATAAATATTACGGTCTTGCTCCTGACGAGTGACTTTAGGGTCCCGAAACGTGTAGAGCTAACAACTACCGTTACAAGAACATTATTCATGAATTCCCCACGGCCGTTTTCTTCTATCTAGTTACTTTTCTCCTCTATCCTTCAGTGACGCTCCAATGCATCTACTATCCGTTTTAGTATTATTTACACTGCAATTAATCACGCCCTATGTGACCTGTGCAAATGTATAATACTGTCTTACATTCCCTATCATGATGTATGTTTTAGATACTACTTTTCCTACTTATCTTATCTTATTTCTATTGACGCTTTAATGCGTCAGCTATTTTTATGAGTATTTTTTACAATGCAATTAATCATGTAATGATGTGACCGCACAGCTGCGGTGTTAGAAAAGGTATTTACAAGTATCTTTATAAATGTTACTGCTGATAAGGGGACAAAGCAGGGACAAAGATAGCAATAAAGACTTGATAGGGGGTTCTTACCATTCGTGACTTTATACAAAACTAAAATAGTTTGGACTATACTTACACTTTAAGGGTTCATGCAAGATTAAAGATCCATCACACATTGTAGTACTTTTTGTTTTTACTATATGGCCAGACTGGGCCTGCGTAGTAATACAAGCAGTGCCAGGACAAGGTCATCCAGTGCCCAGGCAAAGATGCCAAACTACGCCCCCCCCCCCCCCCCCCATTTCATAATGTGCAAGCTTAGGGGATCTTATGCCTAGCAGTCTCTTGCTTGTCAAAATCACTGCCGCTATCACTACTCCTATCAGCCTTGTAACAAAAGGAAGGCACCCCCATCCTTACAGTAAACCACTGCACCCAGGGCAGCCGCCCCTCCGGCCCACCCCTTGTCCCGGCCCTGAATACAGGTACTCCTGTTGTCACTCCTCTGTAAAAGAAAGGTAGGAATGTGCAATATTAACTCCATTCTAAGTCATGTGGGCTGCGATGGAAGTAGTTCTCAACTATAAAGGTTCACTGTGAGTGCTGAGCAGCCTGAATGCCACAGATCTGGTTATATAGTATCTCCATTAATTCCTAATTTCTTAGTCAATTATCAAAGTTAGATTTTTATAAGGTAATTACTTTCTATCCATTGTCTTTCAAGGGAGGAGAACAGATAAATCTTTTTTACAATTGTGATCACACATCGGGGGTGGCATATTTTAAAACATAGATTCCCTCTACTGATATTATTAAGTAAATATGCACTATTCCAGAATTCCAGAATTATGCTTCATCCTTATTAAAATGTACACCTATGGATGGAGGATAAAACATAGCTGAAAGATTTAGTGGTCTTCTTATTGCAGTATATATATTTTACAATTTACAGCTATAAATGAACTATAACTGTCAGTAATTGTAATTCCTGATATTTACATGAAAGTGTTGATACGTTTTTCTTCCAAGAATGTTACGCTGGTTGATCTTATGTTTACCCTTTAGAGACATATCATCAACAGTCTTAGAGCATCTCCCTGTCCATGGACTAGAATTTATCCAGGTCTTAGTTGCGGAAAGATCATATTATCTGAAGAAGTTACCTGCTCTTGACAAGCTTGCCAACCTGTTGGAGGCTCGACTAACCTATCCCAGTCATTGTTGTGCTTTTACCGACATGAGGATGAAAGAGTAAGTATCAGAGTTCACGATATAGCCTACTTCTGAAATGTATATTCTAAAACTTTAAGTATATATTGTGACGGACTGCCTGGGTGCCTCCGCCAAGATACAGCTTCTTTCACTCTGGAACCAGGAACCAGGTATTATAGCTGAGAATTGCACCCAAGAACTAGACGACACTAGCTTAGGTGCAAACTGGAACTGACTTTATTGTAAATTCACACAGAATTTATACCACACACAGAATTTATACCACACACAATCAGGTAAGAGCATTATCACATTATTCTAAACATTGCCTTACTAACCATTCAGTGTCCTCCACCCCTCTCTGCCAATCCCTCCACTGCCTTCCACTCACCCAACAAATAAAATTCAAAGTACTTATAATAATTTACAAAGCCATCCATAACTCTGCCCCCAGCTACATCACTAACCTAGTCCCAAAATACCAACCAAGCCGCTCTCTTCGGTCCTACCAAGACCTCCTGCTCTCTAGCTCCCTTGTCACCTCCTCCCATGCTCGCCTCCAGGATTTCTCCAGAGCTTCTGCCCTCATTTGGAACTCCCTACCCCAATCGGTCCGACTGTCCCCCAATCTATCCATCTTTAGACGATCCCTGAAAACCCTTCTCTTTAAAGAACCCTATCCTGCTTCTAACTAATACACTGTTTTACTTCCCCCATCAGCTCATCCCCCACAGCTATTACCCTTTGTATCAATTGACCCTCCCTTTTTAGATTGTAAGCTCTAATGAGCAGGGCCCTCTGATTTCCTCTTGTACCAAATTGTAATGTAACTGTAATGTCTGCCTTTATTTTGTTAAGCGCTGCGCAAACTGTTAGCGCTATATAAATCCTGTATAATAATAATAATTATGCAAACTGTAAACAGTAATATCAGTACATCTCATGAACAGCTAACAAACAGCAAGCTAATTAACAACTAGCCACCTAAACAAGCCTAGGTGACTCAAGTCAGTGCCCACCTAGACAGTTTGGACAATTAAATTAATAAGGGGATGGGAAACCATGTTTACAGTGAAAGATTACAAAAAATAATGGGTGTCCCTAACCTCATCAAGCTTTGCGGGATAAATACAATGGCAAGAAATCAGCACACCTAAATACTATCCCTAGGGCAGGGGTCGCCAAACTTTCAAAACAAAGGGCCGGTTTACTGCCCTTTAGACTTTAGGGGGGCCCGGAGTGACCAATGGAAGTCGAAAATGCCCCAGTGTCAGTGGGAGTAAAAAAAAAAAAAAAAAAAACATAGTGCCTTGAAAAAGTATTCATACCCCTTGAAATGTTCCACATTTTGTCATCTTATAACCAAAAACGTAAATGTATTTTATTGGGATTTTATGTGATAGATCAACACCCAAGTGGCACATAATTGTGAAGTGGAAGGAAAATGATAAATGGTTTTCAAACTTTTTTACAAATAAATATCTGAAAAGTGTGGCGTGCATTTGTATTCAGCCCCCTTTATTCTGATACCCCTAACTAAAATCTAGTGGAACCAATTGCCTTCAGAAGTCACCTAATAAGTAAATAGAGGCCACCTGTGTGTAATTTTATCTCAGTATAATTACAGCTGTTCTATGAAGCCCTCAGAGGTTTGTTAGATAACCTAAGTTAACATACAGCATCATGAAGGCTAAGGAACACACCAGAAAGGTCAGGGATAAAGTTATGGAGAAGTTTAAAGCAGGGTTAATTTATAAAAAACTATCCCAAGCTTTGAACATCTCACTGTTCAATCCATTATCCGAAAATGGAAAGAGTATGGCACAACTGCAAACCTACCAAGACATGGCTGTCCACCTAAACTGACAGGTCGGGCAAGGAGAGCATTAATCAGAGAAGCAGCCAAGAGGCCCATGGTAACTCTGGAGGAGCTGCAGAGATCCACAGGTCAGGTGGGAGAATCTGTCCACAGGACAACTATTAGTCGTGCACTCCACAAATCTGGCCTTTATGGAAGAGTGGCAAGAAGAAAGCCATTGTTGAAAAAAGCCATAAGAAGTCCCATTTGCAGTTTGCGAGAAGCCATGTCGGGGACACAGCAAACAAGGAAGTAAGGAAGCAAAGCAAGGAACAGGGCAATCTTAGAAGAAAACCTTTAAGAGTCTGCAAAAGACTTGAGACTGGGGCGGAGGTTCACCCTCCAGCAGGGCAACGACCCTAAACATACAGCCAGAGCCACAATGGAATGGTTTAGATCAAAGCATATTCATGTGTTAGAATGGGCCAGTCAAAGTCAAGACCTAAATCCAATTGAGAATCTGTGGCAAGACTTGAATATTGCTGTTTACAGACGCTCTCCATCCAATCTGACAGAGCTTGAGCTATTTTGCAAAGAAGAATGGGCAAAAATGTCATTCTCTAGATGTGCAAAGCTGGTAGAGACATCCCCAAAAAGACTTGCAGCTGTAATTGCAGTGAAAGGGGGTTCTACAAAGTATTGACTCAGGGGAGCTGATTACAAATGCACGCCACACTTTTCACATATTTATTTGTAAAAAATATTGAAAACCATTTATCATTTTTCTTCCACTTCACAATTATGTGCCACTTTGTGTTGGTCTATTACATAAAAAAACAATAAAATACATTTTTGGTTGTAACAGGACAAAATGTGGAAAATTTCAAGGGGTATGAATACTTTTGCAAGGCACTGTATAGTCAGTAGAAGGAGCAAAAGTGACTCATCATTGGTATTAGTAGGAGGAATTGTGCATAATTGTTTAAATCAGTGGGAAGAATTATGCCCCATTGTTGGTGTCAGTGGGAGGAATAGTGTCTCATCACTGGTGTCAGTGGAAGGAAAAATGCCCCATTGTTGGTGTCAGTGAGAGGAGTTGTTCCCCACTGTTGGTGTCAGTGGAAGGAATGGTTCCCCCCTGTTGGTGTCAGTGGGAGGAATAGTACCCCAAAGGCCAGATAAAGGCAAGCAAAGGGCCACATTCGACCCACGGGCTGCAGTTTGGGGACCAATGGCCTAGGGCCTCATCCTAAATGCAGCTCATACTAGTATTATGCAATATAAGGTAATAAACTAACAGATGTCATCCTAGCACTGTGGTCCCCATGAGAAGGGAAAGAACGTGTTATACTCAAAGGCAATTTCCTACAAACAGGTTATGCAAAATAATAAGTTCTTCCCTTGGTGAAAATAAGTATACTGTAATATATTCATATATATTACAATAGGTTTGCAAAAGCTATAGATCTATTAAAAACTTAAAGTCCAAAGATGTGGCAAATAAAAGTATATACAGTATATGGCGCAAGAAAGGGATTATACCCCTGTTCACATATACAGCCCCAGCAGTGGAAAGTCCAAGAAAAATGTCTAAGATTATATGGATCCATTTATTCTACTGTATATCTCAAGTTCATAGAGTTCCATGAATTAACCACTTGCTGACCGCATAACGCCGCTATACAGCGGCAAAGTGGCTGTCCTGTGCCGGATCACGTCTTCCAGGTAGGGGGTGCACTGCTTGTGCTGTGCTTAGTCACAGCACAAGCCGATCAGCAGGTACCAGCCAATGGATGACCGCCAGACCACACTGATCGATGAGGAGAAAGACCGTCAGAACAGAGCTCTGCCTATGTTAGGCTTCATGTACACACTGCCTACATTGACCGCTGGCCATGAGAAAACCTAAAACACCGCAAAATCACGGTTTTGCCACGGTTTGCACTTTCCCATGACCAGCGGTCAAAATTTTCCTATCCTTAATGTGATTCTTCCACATTCAGAAGAGGGCGGTTGAGAGAGATTGAAGTTCCCCTAACCATGACAGCTTCTAAACTCGGGTAAAACCTATGTGTACATGGAAACATAGGCTTTTAACCACTAAGCTACCGCCCACCGTCATATGACGGCGGGACGAGGCAGCTGTTGTTCTGGGCGGACGTCATATGACGTGATCGCCCTCCTGAGCCACTAGGGGGTGCGCGTGCCCGGCGGCCACGATT
Source organism: Lithobates septentrionalis (assembly GCA_037952835.1). Taxonomy (NCBI): domain Eukaryota; kingdom Metazoa; phylum Chordata; class Amphibia; order Anura; family Ranidae; genus Lithobates; species Lithobates septentrionalis. The sequence goes on from JBBDGP010001358.1 coordinate 5,642,917, forward strand.
GCCGGGTAACAGAGCAGGACCGTGGATCTGTGTATGTAAACACAGATACACGTCCTGTCAGAGAGGAGAGGAGACCGATGGTGTGTCCCCCAGTCAGTCCCCTCCCCCCACAGTTGGAATCACCTCCCTAGGACACACATTAACCCCTCAATCGCCCCCTAGTGTTAACCCCTTCCCTGCCAGTCACATTTACACAGTAATCAATGCATTTTTATAGCACGGATCGCTGTATAAATGTGAATGGTCCGAAAAATGTGTCAAAAGTGTCCGATATGTCCGCCTCAATATCGCAGTCACAATAAAAATTGCAGATCGCCGCCATTACTAGTAAAAAATAAATAAATAAATAAAAGTGCTATAAATCTATCCCCTATTTTGTAGACGCTATAACTTTTGCGCAAACCAATCAATATACGCTTATTGCGATTTTTTTTTACCAAAAATATGTAGAAGAATACATATCGGCCTAAACTGAGGAAAAAATTAAAAAAAAAAAAAAAATTGGATATTTATTATACCAAAAAGTAAAAAATATTGTGTTTTTTCAAAAATGTCCCTCTTCTTTTGTTTATAGCGCAATAAATAAAAAATCGCAGAGGTGATCAAATACCACCAAAAGAAAGCTCTATTTGTGGTAAAAAATTACATCAATTTAATGTACAGCGTTGTGTGACCGTGCAATTGTCAGTTAAAGTAACACAGTGCTGTATCGCAAAATATGCTCTGGTCATGAAGGAGGGGTAAATCTTACTAAGGTCAAGGGGGAATATACGGTAAGTATTGCTTCAGTAGGCCTGTAGGCCACCTGAGATAGGAACAAATCTCTAGAGATGCAAGGGGGCACCCCCTTGTGTCTTTTCTTGAGGTCCAAAGATGTCAGTGTTCAATTATGTCTGATCAAGTATCCTTCTGTCGCTGCACTGATATTTCCATGAATAAGCAGTCATTCATAATCTATTGTTAGTGATTGCAAAGCCATGTGAAATACAGGATATCAATAGAAGGATAGTCTATATATGTACAATCTATGTATGAGGGATTCCTCAAAAATATTATTACTAATTTCATCATATAACTGTTTGCGCAGCGCTTTACAATATAAAGGGAGACAATACAGCAACAAAACAATTCAATACAAGAGGGTTAGGAGGGCCCTGCTCCTGTGAGCTTACAATCTAATTGGGAGGGGCTGGTGAAACAAAAGGTAACTGTGTAACAGTAACTTTGAGGGATGAACTGATGAGGGAAGTAGAAGATTTGGTTGTTAGCTGATGGCAGGATAGGCCTCCTTGAAGAGATGAGTTTTCAGGGATCGCCCTAAGGTGGACAGAGTAGGAGATAACTGGACAGATTGGGGTAGTGAGTTCCAGAGGATGGGAGAGGCTCTGAAGAAGTCCTGGAGACGAGCATGGGAGGAGGAGACAAGGGAGCTAGACTGCAGAAGCTCTGGGGAGTAGCGGAGAGGATGGTTTGGGTGATATCTGGAGATAAGTTTGGTGATGTAGCTCAAGGCAGAGTTGTAAATGACTTTGTATGTTATTGTTAGTGTTTTGATTTTTTTTTCATTGGGCAATGTGATTTTGGAGAGGTTATGGAGGTGAAGTCTGCAAGATTTGGACAGCAATTAGATTTGGGGCTGAAAGGACAGGTCAGAGTCCAGGATTACACCTAGTATTGGCATGGATCCCATCCATATGAAGACAAGGATACCCTCCTAACTTCATAACCCAATGAGATGTTCCTGTCATGTGCATAACACATATTTTGGGAGCGCATTCAAAGTTCAATGCATGGGAAATATGTATTTCCTCTGTTGTTGTTCTTAACGATCTTTACAGAGGTGATCTCCCAAGATATAAGGGGAGGATACCACACACCAACAGTCACAGACACAAAGCTCTAATGAACTGAGTTCATGGGTTTGTTGGGGGTTCAACTCATTTTGCTCCTAAAATTGGGACTTCATCAGGACATTGGGTCCCACTTATCTTCACTAGGGGACTGTATGATGTTACTTCTTGGGGGGCAAATCAAATAAGCAAATTTTATTATTGTTGGAAATACATATGAACAATGTGGGTTTTACAAAACAACAAAGAAATAGCTCCAATACCATACAGAATGTTATCTTTAAGAGATAAAGTAGAAACTATTTCTATTACTAATTTGTAAAAAATGTCAACAGTTAGTGGTGTCAAATAAAACACTGAAAGGGCCAGATAAAACGGATGCCGGTTCTTCAAACAGGTGTACAGAATTCCTCACATACTGGACTCTGTACAAATCACCTGCAACATTCCACAGAAACCTTCACCAGAACAACTTATTCAAGTTTTATGATTACACACAGAATGCAGGTCAAGGGGGTCAAGACTCAACATTTGCCTTTTTAAGAGAAAACCTTCGTCTGTTTGAAAAAAAAAAAAATACACTATGGAATTAAAACTGATAAGAGCGTTACCCCAATTATCAACAAGGGAGAATATTATAAAGAAAAATTAGAGGAGATAGCAATAGCTACACTTACCAGATTTGATATCCTATCAGGAATATCTAAAAATGTTAATTGTGCCCAAACACTACCCTGAAAATATAAGTTTTTGCCCTAAATGCCCACTGAAAAATATATGTGCACTTTCTGACATGTGACTCTGCCTAGAAACTGCTGTTCTAAAGCCTCATAGCTGTATATATGCAGTGCGAGATTGTCTACAGTGCTGTTGTCTCTGACTGCTAGTCTTAGCAGGTTTGAAATAAGGCTGTTTTTTTTTTTCTTGGGAGGGTGCATGTGATCAGCACAGGGCCAATCAGCACTGTCCAAACAGAGGGTCAGGGGTCCTGCATCCTTATAGGACATTCATGGAGAATGAGAACTCCTCCCACAAGCTTTAAACCAACACTAATAGAAGTCATAAGACTGCTATGCTATATACTTCTGATGAGAAAAGGTATTTAGCCGTTTATATTTACTAATATAATTGCATTTCCATGTTCTGTGTACTGTGGAAGACCAGATATAGTGAATGCAGGCTCCTGGGCTTAGTAACACTTTAATGCTTGCATGATGCATTGACTTTTCTAATAGAGCTACATGGCTGTGATGTCATTTCCTGTTTCTTTGTTCCTGTTGATTCCAATAAAACAAGAAGGGCTCAGTCATGTGCCCAGCACCACCTTGACTGTTAGCATTTAGAACTGCAGCAACTTAACAGCAAAAGAACATTTTAATTGATTACAGTCAATTTACAAAGCGCTTTACATTCAAATCAGTCCCTGCCCTCAAGGAACTTACAATCTAAGGTCCTTACTTGACCTGCATATACAGTATACACATCCTATGGCCAAAATCCATTAAGCCACTGTGTTGCAAATTTTAATTTTATTTAGTTGTTGTAGAAATTAATAGGTGACTGCAGAACGTAATGAGAAGGTAATTTAAAATGTATCTAAATTCAAAAATAAATATGTAATATATTACAGCTTACCAGTCTGTAGATGTGATGGCTGCATTTGTTTTCTTCTTTTCCCCTGCTTTATGTCTTTAAAATATTCGCCTAGGATCCTGCAGTGCCAGTAAAAAAATTTCCAGTTCAATGGAGACGACACCCCTGAGGAGCAGGAATGTCTACCCAGGCAGCTCTTCTGATTAGCTTACAAAAACTTTCTCCCCTCCTCATCCCATCGGCATGAGATGGGAGTGGTTTTGTAGCATGCAGGACATAGCTGGGAATGCTAATAACATTGTTTGAGAAGTTCATAAAAAAAAAAAAAAAAACAACAAAAAAAAACGAAAAAAACAACAAACATAATGCAGCTACCAAGTACTGGTAAGCTGCACTATATTACATTTTCATTAAGTCTTGGGTTTACATATATTTCGATAACAAATTAAATGACATGCATGGAAATAATAAGCCATGCTGCTTTTATATAAAACAAGAGATACATTATAGGTAATGAACAATAATATGCACAGGGTAGTGTGTAATAACTCAAAAATTAATAAGCGTATTTAATTTCTTGGACTTTTTTTCATTAGCCTGTGGAAGAACCTTCTAACCTCTTAGGTATACCTGGGAGATCTTTTTTATGATAAAACGTTAACTACCTAATACAAGTTAATATATTAAACCAGATCTAAGCCGCTGTGCGTTCAATAAATTATTTCAAAAGTTACTACAGCTATTTGTTAATGAAATCGTTAGGCTTTATTGCACTGTGTATCACACGCTATTCTAATTTTACTGCTTTATAAAAAAATAAAAAAAAAAATACCCAGTTTAAATGGTTTTGCCAGAGAGAAATAAGAAGCAGTGAAACTTATAACTAGAAATCCCTTGACATCTTTTTGACACACTGTGGGTAATTAAATCCCACTATCACTGATATTCTTTTTTTTTTTTTTTTTTCCTTGGCAACGAACAGCAGACTGTAATAAAAGGAAAATTTCCTCCACGGAGCATTTCCAGAGCTTACTGATATCTTCAGTAATAATGCCTCACTGCCCTAAGTCAAAAAGACTTGCCTTGTGTATTAAAGTACTAACTTTAAATAATATCCATATCAGTGAAAAATTTTCTTATACATTGTGATGCAAAAACCACATTTAATTTTTTTTTAAATGTATATAAAAAAAGATTATTTTTATTATAATACTGCTATTGCTAATAATAATAGTGCTGATAATTATAATAATAATAATAGCAATACTTATTATTATTATTATTATTATTATTATTCTAATACCTATCATCATCACTATTATTACATTGTGATGCAAAAACCACATTTAAAAGTCTTAAAAATGTATATAAAAATTATGATTATTTTTATGATAATACTACTATTGCTAATAGTGCTGATATTATTATAATAATTATTATTATTGTTATTCTAATAATACCATTCATCATCACTATTATTATTATTACATTGTGATGTAAAAAAAAAAACATTTTAAAGTCTTGAAATGTTAATAAAAAAAAAGTATGATTATTTTTATTATAATACTACTATTGCTAATAATAATAGTGCTAATGATTATATATATATTATAATAGTAATAAGTATTATAATTATTATTATTATAAAGTTAATACCTATTGTCACTATTATTATTACATTGGGATTGATTTACTAAAACTGGAGACTGCAAAATCTGGTGCAGCTGTGCATGGTAGCCAATCAGCTTCTAACTTGTTCAATTAGGCTTTGACAAAAAAATAAAAATAAAACTGGGAGCTGATTGGTTTCTTTGCAGAGCTGCACCAGATTTTGCACCCTTCAGTTTTAGTAAATTAATGCAAAAACACATTTAAAAGTCTTGAACTGTATATAAAAAATAGTTTTAATTTTTATTATAATTTTGCTATTGCTAATAATAATAATAGTGATGGTGATAATTAGAATAACCTTCATTAATATTTTTTTTTTCTCTCAAAGAACCTCTATTGAAAAATGTAAACATTACAAATTCAAGAGCGATTACACAAAGTAAATACACCACTGAGGTGTACCGTACATCCAAACCAAAGCACAGTAGTATAACGCCAACCATTCTGACACTTTGCCAAGTACCAACACAGGTAACCATAGACAATGATCAACCGCTGAATGGCGGATTCATTAAAAAAACACCGGGCATTTAGTTTACAATAGCCTATCCATATTTAAGTCTATCGGGGATAGCCCAGTGTGTCCAGCCATGGGGCCCATAATTTATCAAACTTGCTAGAACACCCTCTATGTTAATATACACTATATTGTCAAAAGTATTGTGACACCTGCCTTTACACGCACATGAACTTTAATAGCATCCCAGTGTTAGTCCATAGGGTTCAATATTGAGTTGGCCCATCCTTTGCAGCTATAACAGCTTCAACTTTCCTGGGAAGGCTGTCCACAAGGTTTAGAAGTGTGTCTGTGGGAATGTTTGACCATTCTTCCACAAGCGCATTTGTGAGGTCAGGCACTCAGGCCTGGCTCTCAGTCTCCGCTCTAATTCATCCCAAAGGTGTTCTATCTGGTCAAGGTCAGAACTCTGTGCAGGACAGTCAAGTTCCACCACTCATCCAAGTCTTTATGGACTTTGCTTTGCACACTGGTCCAAATCATTTGGTGGAGGGGGGGTTATGGTGTGGGGGTTGTCTTTCAGGGGTTGGGCTTGGCCCCTTAGTTGCAGTGAAGGGAACTCTTATGGGACTGCAGGCTGCAACCCCCCCCCCCCCCCCCCCCCACATACAAACACCAACATTAGTAATAATAAAGGAAAAACACTTCACACAGGAAATTGGCATGAAAAGGCCACAATATATTTATTGGTTTACCAAAGTAACACAAATTTATTTCAAGCAGATTTAAATTCAAATCAAATAATACAATACAAATTCCACTTCATTGCCCAGTTATCAGAACTTGAGCTTGAATATATATAAACAATGCCCACTAGCCGGTCCTTGTGCAACCAACCAGACCGGCCTACGCCATACCCGCGGCCATTTCAATGCAAGTTTCCATTCCCACGTTGAATATGTCCAAACCCACATCCGACAAATGAACTCCGTCTTGGCGATACAATCCATCAATCCTGCCCTCCAACTCTCTGTGCCTATATGAAAAACCACCAAGATGAGGCAAAAACTTTGCAAGCGCCCTATTTATCCTACTCCTGATCTTTTTCATAGAACGGCATTGAGGAGAGTGAAGCCAAGACAAACGGGGGAAAATCTCTTAAAAAAATTACCTTGGTGGTAGGAGAGGTTAACTTAAATCTATGTAGATCAGCTTTCATCTTAAAGAGCAAATCTAGAGTCCTCAGTTTCCCCAGATCCTTTCCCCCCAGGTGTACAATTAGAATAGAAGGAGGAGGCCAATTCTGGTACAATCTAGAAAGAGATAGGTACAGCTGACCCCACTGCAAACCCTGTATACCTTTCCATAACACCGTGAAGCGATCGGGGGGTAAAGAAAGATTCTCTGTATACCTCCTCCGCTGAGACACTCTCAAATATAAGAGTGCCCTATAATCCAGACACAGCATGCACCACCTGGTAAAGATCAAAGAAACAGATTAGGACAGACATATACTTGAAAACACTTGGACTCCCACTTACCCAAAGACCTGATGTCATTTTCAGTCCCGCCTCTCCGAGCAGCTTCAGAGGCAGCTCCAATTCTAAACGAATGGGACGTAAACTTAAAGTCTTCTAAGCTCATGGAGGTTAAACGTTTCTTAAAGACAAAATCAAATTGGTATTTGGTCAACGGAAGCCCATCCGCATGAATCAACAAGTGACCCAAGTGTGAAAGGCAAACCAACCCAACTGGACAAATGCTACCATCCTCATCAGCCAGAATGGAGAGCCAATGACCTCTGCCTAATTGATCCATTTTGGACCTTTTGAGAAATATTTTGAGAAAAGACTCCTCCAGGATGATCTGATCAATCCAGACACAATTTGTACTGGCCTTATTCTGCAAGATCAACTCGGAAATCCTGAAAGCTCCAAAAAAAAAAGCAGTACAAAAGCCGCCCGGAATAACAAAGCCTTGAATGCAGAAAAGCAAATAACCGGTGTCACCCTACATAAATGAGAAGCCCGGCCAGTGTTTTTGCTATGTGACCGTAATGAAAAGTGCAACTCCATCAGAGAAGTTAGAAAAGCCAGGATAGTAAAACTCAGAAGGATCAGACGGTGAAAAACCATTATCCCTGGAGAAAAACAACCCATTTTGCCCAGGAGGAAGAGTAATCCGCCCATGTATGCGGTGCCACTGAGCTCCTAATTGCCCGAAATGCCACTGTCAAATCAGGGCCCACAGGTGCGCAGGGCATGCCTGTCCCACTGGGTCTGCACTGGGAAGTAAGTCCTGGAAAAGAGGGATCTGCAGATGAGAGAGGGTGTCAGCAAGGGCATTAGATTTTCCAGGAACAAATTGTGCCTTTAGCCAGTTGTTGAATTTCAAACATAAAAACACTAAATGCCTTAACACTTGAATGAGGAATAAAGACTTGTAGGACAGACAGTTCACTGCAAATAATACACCCTTATTATACGTGTGTAGCAGGATGCTCTTGTTGGCCCATTGAGAACCCCATAAATCCACAGCAACCACCACTGGAAATAGTTCTAGTAGAACAATGTTTCTAGTAGCCTTCTTGAGCACCCAGGATTCCGGCCACCTACCACAGGACCAATGTGTGTCCCAAATGGTTGCAAAACCACATGACCCTTCAGCGTCAGTGACACACAGGATAACGCACAGCCCATAGGCAGGCATTTATCAAAAAAATAAAACCCATCAAAATAAAACCCCAAAGAATTAAACACCAAAGGACTAATGGGCAAGAGCCGAAAGGCCGACTTTATGTCCGCCTTTGCAAGCAACGCCCCTGCTCCTGCCGATCTAATCCTATAAATCGCATCCTCAAAAGTGGAATAGGATACCAAACAAAAAGCGTCATCAATCTCATCATTCAGAGAAGACCCCTTGGGAAAAGAAAGATGGTGAATTAACCAAAATGAATTAGGTTCTTTTTCAGGGACCACCCCCCAAAGGTGAAATTCGGAAACGGAGGGGATAAGAAAAGGGCCAGCTACACAATCTTCCTCTACCTCCTTCAGCACCTTTTCCCTAACTATCTGCAGGAAACGAGCAACAGACTTAAGATTAGGGACGATAGTACAACCCTCACCCAAGAACTCTGGCAAAGGAAAACCTATTGCAAAACCCTCATGCAGAAAATGGGCCTTTGCCCTGTTTGTGTACCGCTCCAACCATGGGAGCATGTTTTGAAGCCTCACTGGAGTGCAGGCCTTTCTGAAAAATATCACGCGGAGAGGAAGCAGCGCTGAAAGTTTCTTGTAGCATTTTGCTACCGGATGCTCGCCGGGAAAAAAAGAAACATTCATGCTTGTAACAGCAAGATGTGTTCCACTTACATTGAGACTCATTGTAAGCGAAATACACACCCTTCTGTTAGGCTTGCCCCGTTGGACCACTAACCTGTATTCTAGAGCGAAGCAAGTTCTAGAGCGAATCAAGTTCATTCACAATCCCACGTCCTTCATGCCCCATCGCAAGGACAGATGTACTGCTAGCTTCTGGCGGAAGGACTCATCATAGTGAAACCACCCAAAACCGCCAAAGTTTTAATACGCCTCCAGTATATGGTCGACATGCTGGAATAAGCCGCCGCTCAACTCAGGGCGCTTTTCAGCCATGATGCTGGCAAAAATGCAGAATCCCTGCAACCAGTTAAAAAAGGAATGTGGGACATCGATCCTCATCTGACCTATCATCCCCCTTCTTGTCATAACTCCTGCAAGAAAAATCCTTAGCTGACGGCAAAAGCGATAAAATGTCAATACAATCCCCTTCCATATTAGCTCCTTTAAAGCAGCAGACAGGTGAAAGCCCACAGGAGAAACCTCACAAGGCAAAGTCTCCTTATAACACACCTCTGGCACATGTGTATGCGCAGCTGCTTTACAGGTGCCAGTTACTGTTAACCCTGGCGTGGCTGCAGAGGGAGTATTACCAGCATGACACCCACTGGCAGCATTAACCTGTGCACCAGACTGCACTACTTTAGACAAAGAAACAATCAAATTAGAAAGCACAGATACATGGAGTAACTCACCAGGAGCAGCACTCGGTGTGGTGGCTGCTTCATGGGCTCCAGAAACAAGGCTGCCACAGGAGGAGTGGGAGGAGGCACCTCCTGCTGTGTCACCGCCCGTGCTCCCGACCGTCCTCTATTTCTTCTGTTCCTCCTGGTTTCAGTGGGGAGACCACCCTCCTCTTCTGGCCACCCACGGAGCTGGGAGCCGCCTCCATTATCTCAACACGCGCTCGGACTCCAGACGGCCACGACGTCACTGCAGGGGATCCCCCAGGTTCTCTCTCTCACTATCTCTCTCTCCGGCGGCTTGTCACGACTCCCGTGGCGGCAGCTCATCATATTGCTCCCGGCTGGCATGTGGAGTAGCAGGTAAATCTTGCAGGGGTGTCCCGCCATCCATCCCGCTCCCAGCCTTGTCTTCAGCCCCTACTGCATCCAGGGCCAGGCACCGCTGAAGCCATGCTACTCCTCCGCTGCCCTCTGCTCTTTCCAGCAGCTGTCTTAGTAAAGGCTCCATGCTGTGCAGCACGATAGATGTCACCTCCTTTTGCTTGAAGGTCCAAAGAGGACCAGAACCGGATCCAGCTGCCTTAAATACCTTTGGGCCAGCATTCCATAATAATCCCAGGTGTTCCCATTGGCTTTTATAGCCCACCTGGCATACCACTGAAATTCTTAAAGGACCATGCACTCACTGCAAATTAATAGCAAATAGAGGGGGATAGCAGCCACATTCCCATGGAGGTGTGCCCAAATAGTTGTGCCCCCCTTAACAAGGCTTCAGCATACCAAGACATTTTGGACAATTTCATGCTCCCAAGTTTGTGGGAACAGTTTGGGGATGGCCCCTTCTTGTTCCAACATGACTGCGCACCAGTGCACAAAGCAAGGTCCATAAAGACATGGACGAGCGAGTTTGTGGTGGAAGAACTTGACTGGCCTGACGTCAACCTGTCCAACATCAGTGCCTGACCCCACAAATGTGCTTCTGGAAGAATAGCCAAACATTCCCATAGACACACTCCTAAACCTTGTGGATGGCCTTTCCAAAAGAGTTGAAGCTGTTATAGCTGAAAAGGGTGGGTCAACTCAATGTTGAACCCTACGGACTAAGACTGGGATGCCATTAACCACTTCAGCCCCGGAAGATTTGGATGCTCAATGACCAGGCCATTTTTTGCGATTCAGCACTGCGTCGCTTTAACTGACAATTGCACGGTCGTGCGACGATGTACCCAAACAAAATTGACGTCCTTTTTCTCCCACAAATAGAGCTTTCTTTTGGTGGTATTTGATCACCTCTGCAGTTTTTATTTTTTGCATTATAAACAAAAGAAGAGCAACAATTTTGAAAAAAAACACAATATCTTTTACTTTTTGCTATAATAAATATCCCACATTTTTTATCAAAAAAATAAAAAATTTTCCTCAGTTTAGGCCCATATGTATTCTTCTACATATTTTTGGTAAAAAAATAAATCGCAATAAGCGTATATTGATTGGTTTGCGCAAAAGTTATAGTGTCTACAAAATAGGGGAAAGATTTATGGCATTTTTATTATTATTATTTATACTAGTAATGGCGGCAATCTGCGATTTTTATCGGGACTGTGATATTGCAGCGGACATATTGAACACTTTTGACACATTTTTGGGACCATTGACAATTATACAGCGATCAGTGCTATAAAAATGCTCTGATTACTGTATAAATGTAACTGGCAGGAAAGGGGTTAACACTAGGGGGCGATCAAGGGGTTAAATGCGTTACCTAGGTGTGTTCTAACTGTAGGGGAGATGGGACTGTCTAGGAGGAGAGAGAGATTGGTGTTCATACATAGTATGAACACACGATCTCTCTCTACTCCCCTGAAAGAACCGGGATCTGTGTGTTTACACACACAGATCCCGGTTCTCGCTTTGTCACGAGTGATCGCGGGAGCCCGGCGGTCATCCGCTCCAGGCACACGCTGCGGGCAAGTGCATCCCTAGTGGCCAAAAGGCGAAGCGACGGAAGGTAACGTAATTTTGCCCAGCCGTGCCATTCTGTCGCAGTAAGACTGCTGCGGCTGGTCGGCAAGTGGTAAAGTTCATGTGCGTGTAAAGGTAGGCGCTCCAATACTTTTGTTAATATAGTGTATATACATACTGTATATATTATAATAGTTCACACAGTACAAAAAAGCCTATGTCTATTATTAGCTAAATAATACACTACTTATTGCTCAATCAACAACTAAAACTTTTTTGTAGTTGGGCGATATATAATATTTTTTATGAATAATTTATAATCTTATTGTAAGTCAGCAGGTGGAGCTCTAGACTCATTTTCATGCACTTTACCACGCTATCCTTAAAGCGGGGCGCCGCCGAAAAAATTTTTTTTAAAAGTCAGCAGCTACAAATACTGCAGCTGCTGACTTTTAAAACATGGACACTTACCTGTCCAGGGCGCCCGCGATGTCAGCACCCGAGGCCGAAGCGTCTCTCCGTCCTCGGGTGCTGCCGCCTCCATCTTCGGTAAGGGAATCAGGAAGTTAAGCCGTGCGGCTTCACTTCCCGGTTCCCTACTGCGCATGCGCGAGTCGCGCCGCGCAATAAGGATGCTCCCTGCTGCCTCTGGGACCCGTGTGTTTCCCAGCAGGCAGCGGGGAGGGAGCAGGAAGTGGCGTAAATAACCGCAGATTCTGCGGCTATCTATGCCGGAAGTGGGTACAGATACCTGTAATATACAGGTATCTGTACCCCCCTCCCCCCTGAAAGGTGCCAACTGTGTCACCGGAGGGGGGGAGGAATCTGATGAGTGGAAGTTCCACTTTTGGGTGGAACTCCACTTTAACTACTTTGCTAAAGAAAAAAAACAAAACAGCGCTCAATAACTCAAGCTGCAATTTACACATAAAACCATTGATCTCTTTTTGCCTTGTAATGTAGCACTGCACCAAGATAAAATCAGACAGAGAATCTCTGAAAGTAAAGCTGTTGCTGTACCCTGTATTAGTAAACCTACACTGTTTTGCACAGAAGTCTAGAAAAATGTAAAACTGAAAAAAATTACCCCAAACTATTATGCCGCGTACACACGGTCAGAATTTCCGACAACAAATGTTCGATGTGAGCTTGTTGTCGGAAATTCCGACCGTGCGTAGGCTCCATCGGACATTTGCTTTCGGAATTTCCGACAACAAAATTTTGAGAGCTGGATCTCAAATTTTCCGACAACAAAATCCGTTCTCGGAAATTCTGACTGTGTGTACACAATTCCGACGCACAAAATTCCACGCATGCTCAGAATCAAGCAGAAGAGCTGCATTGGCTATTGAGCTTCATTTTTCTCGGCTCGTTGTACGTCACCACGTTCTTGGCGCTCGGAATTTCCGACAACATCTGTGCGACCGTGTGTATGCAAGACAAGTTTGAGCCAACATCCGTCGGAAATAACTCCACGGTTTTGTTGTCGGAATGTCCGATCATGTGTACGCGGCATTACAGTTTACCTGAAAAAACATTATTTTCTTGCAATCATTCAAGCACAACTAAACTATTCTTGACAGTGAACAAAGTTTTCTTCTGTTCTCAGAGGTGACATTGTGCCCTTTCATAGTCTATTAATGTTGTCCTGAATGAATATGCAATAGACTTAACCCCAACTAATGATTGACTTTCACAAGCTTTCTGGACAATTAAACTTCAGTTATTGATTTTTTTTTTGTCTGAAGAAATACATCAGCATTACTGACAGAATTAACTTTTTATGTTTTTAATCAGTAATGATCTGTATTTTACTGAAATCAACAATTTAAAATATATATTTTCCCTGTATATAGGATATACAGTAGCTCACAAAAGTGAGTACACCCCTCACATTTTTGTAAATATTTTATTATATGTTTTCATGTGACAACACTGAAATTACACTTTGCTACAATGTAAAGTAGTGAGTGTACAGCTTGTATAACGGTGTAAATTTGCTGTCCCCTCAAAATACCTCAACACACAGCCATTAATGTCTAAACCGCTGCCAACAAAAAAGTGAGTACACCCCTAAATGAAAATGTCCAAATTGGGCCCAAAGTGTCAATATTTTGTGTGGCCATCATTTTTTGTAGCACTGCCTTAACCCTCTTGGGCATGGAGTTCACCAGAGCTTCACAGGTTGCCAGTGGAGTCCTCTTCCACTCCTCCATGACGACATCACGGAGCTGGTGGATGTTAGAGACCTTGCGCTCCTCCACCTTCCGTTTGAGGATGCCCCACAGATGCTCAATAGGGTTTAGGTCTGGAGACATGCTTGGCCAGTCCATCACCTTTACCCTCAGCTTCTTTAGCAAGACAGTGGTCATCTTGGAGGGGTGTTTGGGGTCATTATGTTGGAATACTGCCCTGCTACCCAGTCTCTGAAGGGAGGGGATCATGCTCTGCTTCAGTATGTCACAGTACATGTTGGCATTCATGGTTCCCTCAATGAACTGTAGCTCCCCAGTGCTGGCAGCACTCATGCAGCCCCAGACCATGACACTCCCACTACCATGCTTGACTGTAGGCAAGACACACTTGTCTTTGTACTCCTCACCTGGTTGCCACCCTACACCCTTGACACCATCTAAACCAAATACGTTTAATTTGGTCTCATCAGACCACAGGACATGGTTCCAGTAATCCATGTCCTTAGTCTGCTTGTCTTCAGCAAACTGTTTGCAGGCTTTCTTGTACATCATCTTTAGAGGAGGCTTCCTTCTGGGATGACAGCCATGCAGACCAATTTGATGTAGTGTGTGGCGTATGGTCTGAGCACTGAAAGGCTGACCCCCCACCCCTTCAACCTCTGCACCAATGCTGGCAGCACTCATACATTTCCCAAAGACAACCTCTGGATATGACGCTAAGCACGTGCACTCAACTTCTTTAGTGGACCATGGCGAGGCCTGTTCTGAGTGGAACCTGTCCTGCTAAACCACTATATGGTCTTGGCCACCATGCTGCAGCTCATTTTCAGGGTCTTGCCATACTTCTTATAGCCTAGACCAGTAAAGGCGAACCTTGGCACCCCAGATGTTTTGGAACTACATTTCCCATGATGCTCATGCTCTCAGCAATGTAGTTGAGCATCATGGGAAATGTCATGGCAGGCAGACAAGTGAAGGTCTTCAAAATGTTCCTCTAGATACACGAATGGCTTCTGATGCAGCTACATTACGGACACCCTTCCACCTGAGGTTACTCATTGCCATCCAGCAGTATTTATCACAGTCATTCCTATGTGCATCCAGCATTAAGGCCTTTATCGAAGTCCTTTGAGGTAAGGACACTGTGAGCACGTTTTTATATAAAAGATCACCCAGGCTTGCCTATTGTATCCACTGCAGCCATTGAGGATTATTCATGAACTTTATCCAGCAGTGGTGCCACTCACTGATGATCCATTGATCTTTTTGAATGAACTTTAGTTCAAATTTTTTTCAAATTTTATATTTTTTTCACTTGCAAAATGTTTTTTTTTCACCTGCACTATTTTTATTGCACATTGCATTCATTGCACGTTATCACTATTTTCAATATTATTCACTTTTCTTCATTTTATTATTTTTTGTGAGTTTATGGATCCCTCACGAATTCCCTTTTAGGAGTGACCTAGTGTATATTCAACACATGTCATTATTGTGAATTATTACAGTATTCAATGTTCTGCGCGAAATCACTTTCGTAATCATTTAGGTGCTCTGGACTGATAAGTTAAAACATGTAAATATCTGGCTGTAGCAGGAGGCAGTTTGTTTGCCAAAGGGCTGGAGAGCGAGCCATACAATAAATGAGTGTCTGCAGGCAAGGCTCCTTGCAAGTTTGGGGCTGCTTTTCTGTAAATGGAGTTTGAGATTTGGTCGGGATTAGGGATGAGCCCGATGTTCGAGTCGAACATCAAGTGTTGGCCTGTTCACCGAATTTAGAACATTATGAGCCGTTCGCTTGAAATTCGAGTGCCCGTGGACGCCCCATAATGCACTGCGAGATCGCAGTGCATTGATGGCTGCTGACTGGCCAAAGCATGCACCTGGCCTGCACGCTTTGGCTAATCACAGCGCGCTCTGCTGTGAGAGCCATGATTGCTGTGAGAGCCATGATTGGCTCTGCTGTGAGAGCCATGCTTTGGCCAATCATGGCTCAGGCGGCTAAGTCCACGCCCCACACACCGTGTAAGGCTGCTTACATAGCGGCCGTACATAGTGTAATGAATAAGAGCAGCAAAAAGGAAGTTCTAAAGGAAAAAATGTCATTTAAAACTGCTTGCGGCTGTAATGTATTTCCGGATCCCGGCAATATACATTATAATCATTGAAAAAAATGGCACCCCCCCCCCCAGTCCATTAGCAGGCGCTTCAGGTCTGGTATGGATATTAAGGGGAACCCCGCGCCAAAATTAAAAAAAGGAAAAAAATGGTGTGGGGGTCCCCCCAAAATCCATACTTAGCCGGTCTGGTATGGATTTTAAAGAGAGTCCCGTGCAAAAATAAAAAAAATGGCATGGGGGTCCCCCTAAAATCCATAACAAACTCTTATCTGAGCACGCAGCCTGGCAGGCCGCAGGAATAGGGGTGATGAGAGAGCGCCCCTCCTCCTGAACTGTACCAGGCCACATGCCCTCAACATGGGGAGGGTGCTTTGGGGTTCCCCAAAACACCTTGTCCCCATGTTGATGGGCGCAAGGGCTTCATCCCCACAACCCTTGCCCGGTGGTTGTAGGGGTCTGTTAGCAGGGGGTTTATCAGATTCTGGAAGCCCCTTTAACAAGGGGGCCCCCAGATCCCGCCCCCTCATGTGAATGGGTATCGTGTACATTGTACCATTACTTATTCACCAAAAAAAGTGTCAAAAAAGTAAAAATGACAGGAGACAGTTTTGGACAATTCCTTTATTGAAAAATAAAAGTGTCCCACAATGTCCATCCATCTTCAATCAAGGCGTCTAACTGTCCCGAGAAAAAAACGGAAATACTCCACCTCCATGGGAGACGTCCCGCCGACTGCAGCCTTTTCGCAATGACAACTGGTATATAGCTAAGGGCGGGGCCACACTGTGATGTAAACGGGTGACCCTGCCCCCTCTGATGTCACATGACGCCACAAGGGGCGGGGTCACCCAGTTACGTCATCAGGTGGCCCCACCCTCACCTATATAACGGCTGTCATCGTGAAAAGGCTGCAGTCGATGGGACGCCTCCATTGGAGGCAGAGTTTTTCCTTTTTTTTACAAAAATAAAGAAATCGTCCAAAACTGTGTAATTTTAACTTTTTTGGGACTTTTTTTGGTGAATGAGTAGGGGTACAATGTACCTGATACCCATTCACATAGGGGGGCGGGATGTGGGGGCCCCTTTGTTAGAGGGGGCTTCCAGATTCTGAAAGGCCCCCCCATCCGCAGACCCCCACAACCACCGGGCAAGTGTTGTGGGGATGAGGCCCTTATGCCAATCAACATGGGGACAAGGTATTTTGGGGGGACCCCAAAGCACCCTCCCCCATGTTGAGGGCATGTGGCCTGGTAAGGTTCAGGGGGGGCACTCTCTCGTCTCCCCCTTTTCCTGCGGCCTGCCAGGTTGCGTGCTCAGATAAGGGTCTGGTATGGATTTTGGGGGGGCCCCATGCCATTTTTTTGGTGCAGGGTTCCCCTTAATATCCATACCAGACCTGAAGGGACTGGTAATAGACTGGGGGGAACTCGCGCCATTTTTTTTCAATGATTTTTATCCATATTGGCAGGATCCGACAATACATTACAGCCGCTAGCAGTTTTAAATTACATTTTTTTCCTTTAGAAATTTCATTTTGCTGTGGTACTGTTATGAACATGGGAAAGATGCTCTACTTTACAGGCAGACTAAAGCAGACATGTGCAATTCATTTGGGTTTGAATCTAAATTCGCACAAATTTTTGAATATTCAGATGTATCCGAATCTCTGAACGACAATAGTAACAAATTTCGTTGAAATTCGTTTTTTGTTTGTTTTCTAACGAATTCCAAATTTTCAGAATGATTCCAATTCGGATCGGTCAAAAAATCATCGACTGATTAAAATTCTGTGTGAAGATAAGCTGGCTGGGAAGCTGGCCACCATGTCCTTAACAACCGATGACTCAACCCGCTGACAGCTGAATGTAAACTGAATTGCCGGAAAATAAAAATTCAGAAAAAAGATCAGCGTAGGGTCCTCCCCCCAAATCCATACTAGACCCTTTTGGATCTGGTATGGATTTTAAGGGCAATCCCACGCCACCATTTTTTTAAAAATGGTGTGGGATCCCCCCAAAATCCTTGTCAGACCCTTATCCGAGCATGCAGCCCGGCAGATCAGGAAAGGGGAGGGGGGAGAGCGAGTAAACCCCCTGAACCATACCAGGCTACATGTCCTCAACAAGTTGGGGTACTTTGGGGCAGGAGGTCTCCCCCCCAAAGCACCTTGTCCCCATGTTGATGGGGACAAGGGCCTCTTCCCCACAACCCTGACCCGGTGGTTGTGGGAGTCTGCAGGCCAGGGACTTGCTGGATCCCACCCCTCACATGAGAAAAAAGTATTGGAAAACCAAAAAGTGCTCAAAGTCCTTTATTAAAAAACACATAAAAATGCCGACCCGACCGACAAAAAAAAACAAAACACCACTCTCTGAACACGACTGGTCCCGTCCAGGGACACAGTCGAATAACAGGTAAACATAGGGACAGGAGTTACCCGGTGATATAACAGGGTGACCTCACCTCCACGTTTACCCTTCATTTGGCAAGTGTTATTCCAGAATGACAGATAAACATTGGGGGGGTTACCTGGTAGCGTCACCGGATGATCCCCCCCATAATGACACTCGCCCAATGACAGGTAGACATGGGAGCGGGTCACTCAGTGATGTCACCGAATATCCCCTGCCCCTAGATTTACCTGTCACTCGGCTGTGTCCGTGAATGAGAATAGTCGTTTGGTGGGCAGCCATTTTGTTTTGTTTTTTTCAGTTGGGGTGGTGTTTTTATGTATTTTTTAATAAAGGACTTGTCAAAAAATGGTGTTGTGTTTTTAATAACTGACTTTTTTGGATGAATGAGTAGGGGTACTATGTACCCCTACTCATTCACATTGGGGGGCTTCCAGATTCCGATAAGTCATCCCCCCGCACCCCACAACCACCGGACAAGGGTTGTGGGGAAGAGGCCCTTGTCCCCATCAACATCGTATAATATGTGTATTTTCTATGATCCTCAGTTCCATCTAGTGGCCGTTCTGCTGTATTTTCCTGAAACACCTCAATCAAGAAATTACCACATTATGGCCACTAGCCTGTTTGGGCATTCGGATGAAAGCCAGAACATTCACCCATTTGGCGGGAGCCAAAGTCATGTGTGATAGCTCTATTACTACCGAGACTTATAAATGTAACAGGGAGACAAGTTGCTGCTCACCAACCTGGTGCTGTGATAATGTGGAGGCGAATATTCATTTGCTTTTCTCATACACCTGGGTGGGCTTCAAGCGCAATGCTCTGCGCTCTGAGTCCACCCTATTTTGAAGCTTATTAGAGCCTATGGTTCTAATTAGGTGCTTCAAAAAAACACCCTCGCCTCTGTAATTCATGCACCCAGGGTGCTGAAAAGGGTCAGACGCATGAATAGGGGGTGGCTGCAGCGGCTGTGAATAGATTCATGCTATGCATGAATCTATCCATTAACCATATAGGGGTGACATGGAAAGAGGGGGCGGCGCCTGTGCGCCCTTAATGGATGGGCCGCCCCTGCTCAAAGATGAACTCAAAGGTTGTTTGGCTGTACTTCTCCTATGGATCACAGGAGTGCAGTTCATCTGCACTTTCTGTGACCCGTTGTCAGCTGACGTCGCAGAGCCGGTCCAGGCTCGGGAAAGATTGTGACCATATGGTCGGGATTTGTCCACAAGCCTGGACCACCAACCGGCTCAGCCTCTCAGCGAGCTGCTGAAAGCTCAAGCTGGCCGCTCCCACACCCTCCACAGCCCAGCGCTCCAGTGAGTGAGGAGGGGGTAGAGCAGAGAACTGGTGACTGACAGTTTGCAGCTCTCTGCTCAGGGAGCCCTGAGAACCGAGCGATCGGCGGTGTTTGATCGCTCGGTTCTCAGTGTTAGAGCCGGCGGGGGGACAGATGTAACATTGGATGCTGTATCCACCTAGGTAAGTATGATTTAAAATAAAAATCCCATACTCCTCGTTTAATACTGGGACATCACAACGTATCTGCATTTCGTGAGTTTCCTTGAACAGTGTAAATGGTCAAAAAATAAATAAATGATACCCACATATTACAAACACATTGTTAAATTAGTAACACCATACCCTCACAATGCTTCATATTAATCTTCCTGAATGCAGGTTTACAGAAGCAGCTTATGTTAATGATGTTTAGCTGATTACTATTTGCAATCCAGAAAGGCAAAAATAATGGATTAAAACTGGAAGCCAACTCAGCCAATGCAGCTTCAGTGCGATGTTAGCTTTCCCAGACAAATACATAATAAGATTATTACCAACAATGTGATAATTGCAGTGATAAAATAAATGGCGGCTTTACCAATCTGTTAGGAGCTGATAATTCATTAATTCCAAATTACTTAAATAATACTTTGTATTTTATTTTATTCCACATATTGTAACTAATTACTGAACATCAAAAACACATTTAGAGCCGAATTCCAGGCATACCGCTACAGAAGTGATTTGGTTTGGCAGCCAGGTGAATCCAAGGATTTCAATCATTTTTATATTCTAAATGTATTCATAATGATTTGTCCAATTCAGGAATCAGAGTTTCCTGGAGTTTTAAATTTGTATGATTCTCAGAGTAGGCAGATCTTTATAGGTTTATTAACCACTTCCCCCGGGTTGATTTTATAGGATGTTGGGGACTTGAAGTGGCGATATCTGGATGATTCCTGTATTCCAACTGCAGGAATCATTCAGATATCTTTTTTTTTCAGCAGGCGATTCCCTCACATGTAAAAGCCATCATAGCGGCTGTTTAGCTTCTCTATTGCTTTTACAGGTGGCAGAAGGGGACAGTTTTTTAACAGTGTTTCAAACGGGCGAGACCAGAGATCAGGGAGATTGAGCGGTTTACCATAGAACTGGCTTTGGACCAAATGGTCCCCAGCCATCTCTATGACCCTCGCAGACCGGAAATGACATCACCGGCACGACAGATGTAAGCACTGCTGTTTTTTTTTTGCTGGGAAGCCTGCAATCATTTTTTTTTTAATCACAGGCTTTCCAACATAGAGGAGAGATGTGGGCAGTGGCGGCTGGTGGTAAATTTTTTGAGGGCCCCCCCAGTCAATCATTCGGGTCACAGGCAACCCCCCCAGTCGGTCACCAGTCACCAGCCCCGCACTTACCCCATATAGGTCACGAGCAGCGCTTCCTCTGCGTCTCCCCCCCCCCCTCAGTAGCCCAGTAGCCAATAGGATCATTTTTCCTCTCAGCCAATCGGATGACGGTCTCAGGACCCGCTTTCTGATTGGCCAGGAGGAGGATCAGGAACACAATAGAGAATATTAATTCCCTATTGTCACACAACTGGGTGGGCTCAAGGTGCAGTGCTCTGCGCCCCGAGCCCCCCTTTTTTTAAGCCAATTAGAGCCTCAGGCTATAATCATGTGCTCCTAAAGAGAAAAAAAAAACCCCATTGGAATCCATGCGTCCGGTGCCCTGCATATAGATTAGGAGCCGGGTGCATGGATTGGGGGCTGCGCCCCTGCGCCCTGTATGGATGGGCCGCCACTGGATGTGGGGACTTATAGACCCCAGATCTTTCTGTAAAGAGGACCTGTCATGCCTTATGCCCTGTACACACGGTCGGACATTAATCGGAAATTCCGACAACAAAATCCATGGATTTTTTCCGACGGATGTTGGCTCAAACTTGTCTTGCATACACACGGTAACACAAAGTTGTCGGAAAATCTGATCGTTCTGAACGCGGTGACGTAAAACACGTACGTCGGGACTATAAACGGGGCAGTAGCCAATAGCTTTCGTCTCTTAATTTATTCTGAGCATGCGTGGCACTTTGTGCATCGGATTTGTGTACACACGATCGGAATTTCCGACAACGGATTTTGTTGTCGGAAAATTTTATAGCAAGCTCTCAAACTTTGTGTGTCGGAAATTCCGATGGAAAATGCGTGATGGAGCTCACACACGGTCGGAATTTTGACAACAAGGTCCTATCACACATTTTCCGTCGGAAAACCCGTCCGTGTGTACAGGGCATTATTCCTATTACAAGGGATCTTTACATTCCATGTAATAGGAATAAAAGTGATCAAAAAAATTAAATGAAAAGTGTTAAAAAAAAAAAAATAACCACTTTCCAACCGCCTTCTGCATATATACTGTGGCAAGGCGGCTCGGCTGCACAAACTGACGTACCTGTACGTCAGTCCGTGCATGTGGTATTGTGGGCACGTGCACGCCGGTGGCGCCACTCCCGTGGGTCCGGCGGACTCGATGTCTGCTGGCCACCCGCGATCAAAGTACAGAGAGGCAGAACTGGGATCTGCCTATGTAAACAAGGCGGATCCCCATTCTGACAGAGGACAACTCAGAGATCTGCTGTTCCTAGTGATCAGGAACAGCGATCTCTGTGTTGTCCAAGCAAGCCCATCCCCCATACAGTTAGAACACACCCAGGGAACACAGTTAACCCCTTGATGACCCCTAGTGTTAACCCCTTCCCTGCCAGTGTCATTTATACTTTTTTTAGCACTGATCACTGTAATAATGTCACTGGTCCCCAAAAATTGTCACTTGGGGTCAGATTTGTCAGCTGCAATGTCACAGTCCCACTAAAAATCGCAGATCGCCGCCATTACCAGTAGAAATAAAAAACATTTTAAAACTCCCTAAATTTATCCCCTATTTTGTAGACGCTATAACTTTTGCGCAAACCAATCAATATACGCCATATATTTTTTGTTTATAGCACAAAAAATAAAAACTGCAGAGGTGATCAAATACCACCAAAAGAAAGCTCTATTTGTGGGAAAAAAATCACATCAGTTTTATTTGGGTACAACGTCGCACAATTGTCAGTTAAAGCGACTCAGCGGAAACTAATCGTACTGGGTACTCCATGTCCTACGGCACCAGACGATCGTCAGGCAGAGAAACAGAACTGTGATCTACCTATGTAAACAAGGCAGATCGCCGTTCTGACAGGAGGGAAGGGATGGAGTTTATATTCCTGCAAAGCAGAGAATAAATTTAATTTCTTCCCCTAGTAAAAGCTCCTCACACAGTATACATAAACACTGGCCAGGCACACAGTTAACCCTTTGATCACCCCTGATGTTAACCCCTTCCCTACCAGTGTCATTAGTACAGTGACAGCACATATTTTTTAGCACTGATCACTGTATTAGTGTCACTGGTCCCCAAAAAGTGTCAGTGTTAGATTGTCTGCCGCAATGTTGCAGTCCCGCGGTAAGTCGCCGATTGCTGCCATTATTAGTAAAAAAAAAATTAAAAAATTAAAATATCCCATAGTTTGTAGACGCTATAACTTTTGCGCAAACCAATCAGTATATGCTTATTGGGATTTTTTTTTTACCAAAAACATGTAGCAGAATACAAATTGGCCTACATGTATGAAGACATTTGATTTTTTCATTTTTTTTTATTGGATATGTTTTATAGCAGAAAGTAAATTATTGTTTTTTGTTTTTTTTTTCAAAATTGACGGTTTTTTGTTTATAGCGCAAAAAATTAAAACCACAGAGGTGATCAAATATCACCAAAAGAAAGCTCTATTTGTAGGAAAAAGGGACATAAATTGTATTTGGGTACCATGATGCACGACCACGCAATTGTCAGTTAAAGTAACGCAGTGCCGTATCGCAAAAAATGGCCAGGTCATGAAGGGAAGTAAATCTTATGGAGGGCGAGTGGTTAACAATTTAAAAAAAAAAAATCTCTTTTTTTTTTTACAAAACTGGTTAATCATATAGCCGCTACATGGACCATTTTGTGATTTCAATCTGCTGCCTTTTCTGATATTCTAAAGGGCCACGCCAGAACGATTTATTCAAAACATTTTTTTTTCTGTGGTTTCTTGTTTGGAGACCATAGTTAATTTCTATGGAATCACTAACTTGGTAATTTTACAGGAATATGCGGCATAGTCACTGAGGCATGGAGTTTGTGCAGCGATACATGTTGGCGAGAAGCTCTGCTTTCACCTTTATGGTTTAACTAGAAATTGCTGAAGGAGAATGATTTGTAACAGCAAATGCTAACATGGGGAAGTGGAATAAGTTTAATCTGAAGCTGCGAGAAAATCACTTGTTATCGGCAAATCGCCCTCGACTGTAGTGATTGTGTCACTTCACTTATTTCTGGCATTAGTGATCTGTAGCGATGGGAAGTCACTGTCATCACGTGTGGACTTGGAGCGCCGCTCAAAGCTGGAGTATAACAGGTGTCCCTACCGGTATTCAGAAAGTGGAAGCAGGCGTCAGGCACTAATTCAGAAGCATGGACATACACTATATTGTGAAAAGAATTGAGACTTTCACTGCCTTTACTTGCACATGAACTTTAAAAGCAGAGTTCCACCCAAAAGTGGAACTTCTGCTCATTTGGCATTTGGCTCAGGGCGGCACAGTGGTGTAGTGGATAGCACTTTCACCTAGCAGTAAGAAGGGTCGCTGGTTCGAATCCCAACCAGGACACTACCTGCCTGGAGTTTGCATGTTCTCCCTGTGCCTGCGTGGGTTTCCTCCTGCTTCCTCCCACACTCCAAAGACATGCTGGTAGGTTAATTGGATTCTGACTAAATTGTCCCTAGTATATGTATGAATGTGAGTTAGGGACCTTAGGTTGTAAGCTCCTTGAGGGTAGGGACTGATGTGAATGTACAATGTATATGTAAAGCGCTGCGTAAATTGACGGCGCTATAAAAGTATCTGAAATAAATAAATAAAAATAAATAAATTTGTCTCCTCTCCCCCTCTGGTGCCACAATTGGCACCTTTCGGAGGGGAGGGGGGACAGGATACCTGTCTTTGATAGGTATCCTGTTCCCACTTCCGGGAGTCTGGGCTATAGCCCGTGACATCACTGCGGAGCTCCCTCCTCCTCCTCTCCCTGTCGCTGGGCCAGTAGGAGAGAGGAGCGGGGCCTTGCGCATGCGCAGTAGGGTTCTCGGCGTAAAGCTTTAAGGCTACACTGCTGGGTACTCTTACCCGCAATGGAGGTGGCAGCAACCGACAGCTGATGGAAACATTAGCTGTGGTGCCGACATTGCTGGACTCCAGAACAGGTAAGTGTCCTATAGTTAAAAGCCAGCAGCTGCAGTATGTGTAGCTGCTGGCTTTCAATCTATTTGTTTTTTTTTGGCCGGAAAACTGCTTTAATAGCATCCCAGTCTTAGTCTGTAGGGTTCAATATTGAGTTGGCCCATCCTTTGCAGGACTCTGTGAAGGCCAGTCAAGTTCCTCTACCCCAAACTCGCTCATCCATGTCTTTATGAATCTTGCTTTGTGCGCTGGTGTGCAGTCATGTTGGAACAGGAAGGGGCCATCCTCAAACTGTTCCCACAAAGTTGGAAACATGAAATTATCCAAAATGTCTTGGTATGCTGACGCCTTAAAAGTTCCCTTCACTGGAACTAAGGGGCCAAACCCAACCCCTGAAGAACAACCCCACACCATAATTCCCCCTCCACAAAATGATTTTTGACCTTCTCCCTCCTGATTTGATTGGCTGAGACACAGCCTCTGGCTGCTCCCAGTGCCATTGGCCCCTGCTACTGTCAAAGTCAGTGAGCCAATGAGGATAGAGGGGGGTGGGGCCGAGCCGCAGCTCCATGTCTGAACATGACTGCGCACCAGTGCACAAAACAAGGTCCATAAAGACTTGGGTGAGTGAGTTTGGGGTGGAGAAACTTGACTGGCCTGCACAGAGTCCTGACCTCAACCGGATAGAACACATTTGGGATGAATTAGAACGGAGACTGCGAACCAGGCCTTCTCATCCACATCAATGCCTGACTTCACAAATGCGCTTCTGGAAGAATGGTCAAACATTCCCATAGACACATTCCTAAAGCTTTTGGACAGCCTTCCCAGGAGAGTTGAACTGTGTAAAGGCAGGCGTCCCAATACTTTTGACAATATAGTGTATGCTTGAGATTGTGTGGATTACAATAATACCAAACATGTCAAGCCTTAAAATTCTGTACTTTTGAAAAAATCACTGGGGTGTGCTTTTAAATGTAGTTTTTTTTTAACCACTTGACGACCGCCTCACGCCGATGTACGTCGGCAAGGTGGCACGGACAGGCAAAATCACGTACAGTGTACGTGATTTGCTTTCCGCGGGTGGGGGGTCCGATCGGTCCCCCCCCCGGTGCCCGAGGCGGTCGCCATTTCTTCCCGGGCGATGAAAGGTCAGGGGGAGGCCATCCATTGTTGGCCACCCCCTCCCGATCGCTCCCGGCGAATGAAAATGCTTCCTTTCCCTCTGTAATGTAAACAGAGGGAAAGGAAGTGATGTCATCTCTCCTCGAGCCGGTCTTTTCGTCGCCGCGCAGAGGAGAGAAGACATCAAGTAAGTCTGCACAACACTACACATTCAGTAGAACACGCCAGGCACACTTGTCACCCCCGATCACCCCCCGATCACCCCCTGATCACCCCCCTGTACCCCCTGTCACTCTGACACCAATAGCATTTTTTTTTTTTTTGCATTGGTGTCAGTTTGTGTCAGTTAAAAGTTTTAGGGCAGTTAGGTTAGCCCCCTTTAGGTCTAGGGTACCCCCCCTTAGGTCCAGGGTACCCCTCTAACCCCCCCTAATAAAAGTTAACCCCTTGATTACCCCCCGTCACCAGTGTCGCTAAGCGATAGTTTTTCTGATCGCTGTATTAGTGACACAGGTGACGCTAGTTAGGGAGGTAAGTATATAGGTTCGCTGTCAGTGTTTTATAGCGACAGGGACCCCCATATACTACCTGCTAAAGGTTTTAACCCCCTGATTGCCCCCTAGTTAACCCTTTCACCAGCGATCACCGTATAAGTGTTACGGGTGACGCTGGTTAGCTAGTTTGTTTTTTGTAGTTTATTACAGTTTATTACAGTTTATTATAGTTTTAGGGCACCCGCCGTTTATTACCCTATAAAGGTTTAACCCCCTAATTGCCCGGCGGTGATAGAAGTTAAGTTTTTAGGATCAGATAAGGTCTGCGTCGCCCCAGGCAGCGTCAGGCTAGCGCCAGTACAGCTAAAACCCGTGCACGCAGCATACACCTCCCTTAGTGCTATAGTATCTGAGCGGATCGATATCTGATCCGATCAGATCTATACTCCCCAGCAGTTTAGGGTTCCCTGAAACGCAGTGTTAGCGGGATCAGCCCAGATACCTGCTAGCACCTGCGTTTTGCTCCTCGGCCCAGCCCTGCCCAGCCCACCCAAGTGCAGTATCGATCGATAACTGTCACTTACAAAACACTAAGCACATATAACTGCAGCGGTCGCAGAGTCAGGCCTGATCCCTGCGATCGCTAACAGTTTTTTGGTAGCGTTTTGATACAGTCGCCAACAGTCAGGAGCTTTTTTGCCTGTGAGTCTCACTAGTGTACCCCTAAATTTAGAGCCCAAAATGGCAAATAGAAGGTACACTAGTGAAGAGGCCTACAGGATTCTGAGTATGACAGATAGTGAAGAGGAAGTCACTCATCTGTCAAGTTCAGGCTCAGAATACGAACCTTTAGAGGACAGCGGCTCCATGACAGATAGCTCTGACGACAGAGTTGTGGTCCCTGCTAGGGTCAGGCGTACCAGACCCCGAACTTCTTCTGTCCTTGAAGTGCAAGAACCGCAGGACTCTCGTATGGAGCAGAGCAGTACTAGCGCCGCTATTCCTTCTGGTGAACTGGCAAGCACCAGCGGCCTAGTACACCCTGGTCGTACATCCAGCACTGCAGTATCACGTGGTGACGTGGCGAGTCCCATAAGTGCAGTTCAAGCTGGCGAGGTGGCAAGCAGTAGTAGTGTCCCGCTGCCACCAAGAAGACAAAGACAGGCCCGTCGTGCCCATAGTGCCCTTCCTGCTGCATTGGCCAATCCGAATTGGGAACCTTCCACTTCTGCAGCACCCGTACTTCCCCCTTTCACTGGCCAACCCGGAATTCAGGTGGAAACAGTTGACTTTATGCCACTGGATTTTTATTCACTGTTTTTCACCGAAGATCTCTATAGATCTATTGTGGACCAAAGCAATTTGTACGCTGGTCAACACATCGCCGCTAATCCCCAGTCCTCCCTTGCCAGAGATTGGAGACCAATTACGGTCTCCGAATTTAAGACCTTTCTGGGCCTTTCCCTCCTCATGGGGTTGAATAAAAAGAGTAAGTTGCGGTCATATTGGTCCACTGACCCAATTTACCATTCACCCTTGTTCTCTGCTTCCATGGCCAGGGCACGATACGAGCAGATTTTGCGGTTCATGCACTTCAACGACAATGAACTCTGTCGTCCTCGTGGAGACCCTGCATACGATCGGCTCTACAAAATTCGGCCCCTCGTAAACCACTTCAACCAACGTTTTGCAGACTTGTTTACCCCCCATCAAGTTGTCTGCGTTGATGAGTCCCTTATTAAGTTTTCTGGCCGCTTGTCATTCAAACAGTACCTTCCCAGCAAGCGTGCCAGATACGGGGTCAAGATGTATAAGCTCTGTGACAGGGCCACAGGCTATACATGTAGATTTATGGTTTACGAGGGAAGAGATAGTCACGTAGAGCCGACAAACTGCCCTGACTACATAGGAAGCGCTGGCAAGATAGTGTGGGACTTGGTGTCACCCTTATTCGGAAAGGGGTACCACTTGTACGTGGACAATTATTATACGAGCGTGCCACTTTTTAGTCACTTGTTTGATCAGCAGATTGGAGCATGTGGCACCGTGCGACCTAATCGCCGGGGCTTTCCCCAGCGGCTTGTAGATTCCCGTCTTAGGCTGGGGGAGAGAGCCTGCTTGAAGTATAATAATTTGCTCGCTATGAAGTGGAGGGATAAGAAGAATGTTTTCGTTCTCACCTCCCTTCATGCAGACACGACGACCCAAATTTCTACGGCGACTGGTGTTGTGGAGAAACCCCTCTGTGTCCACGAATACAACCTTAATATGGGAGGGGTGGACCTCAACGACCAGTTGTTGGCGCCGTACTTAGTTGCCCGTAAGGCCAGACGCTGGTACAAAAAAGTGTCTGTATACTTATTTCAATTGGCTTTGCTGAATGCTCATGTGCTATACAGAGCTTCAGGACAGACTGGATCCTTCCTTAAATTCCAGGAAGAGATCGTCAGAGCCCTTCTGTTTCCAGACGGTGCTCTACCTCACCTTCCCCAACCAAATGCAGTAAGCCGGCTGCATGAGCGGCATTTTCTTTATGCCATCCCGAGTACCCCTACCCAACGAGCCCCCCAAAAAAGATGTCGTGTCTGCAGCAAGCGCGGATTTAGGCGTGACACCCGGACTTATTGTCCCCTCTGTCCTGGCAATCCTGGTCTTTGCATGGGTGAATGCTTTGAACGCTACCATACATTAGTTGAGTATTAGCGTAGGGTTCAGCACTGCACAGACTAGGCACACTAACACAGGGTCTCCCAAGATGCCATTGCATTTTGAGAGACCCAAACCTGGAACAAAAGTTACAAAAGTTAAAAGTTACTAAAAAAAAAGTGTAAAAAAATAAAATAAAAAAAAATTAAAAAAAATAAAAACACAAAAAAAAATATAAAATAAAAAAACCAAAAATAGTTGTTGTTTTATTGTTCTCTCTCTCTCTATTCTCTCTCTATTGTTCTTCTCTTTTTTACTCTATTCTATTCTGCAATGTTTTATTGTTATTATGTTTTACCATGTTTCCTTTTCAGATTTTGCATACTTTACCGTTTACTGTGTTTTGTTGGTAACCATTTTATTGTTTTCAGGTACGCCATTCAGTTGCAGCGCGGATTTATTTATCTTGACAGCAACAGCGTTTGCTCCCACGATATATAAAGCCGTGACTCCAACGCTGTCGGAGGTGATTTCACCACCACAGTTACATACTTCAGCATATATGCCGAAGCGTGGGGGCAGAAGTGGGTGGAGGAGCGATTTGCTCCTGCCTTTTGCGGGAGGATGCCCCCATGCTTCGGCATATATATATTTTAGGCACAGGTTGCGTTAAATGTTTTATTTTTTACTATTTTTTTTTTGTATTTGCTTTGCAGGTATGGTAAGTCTTACTGTTATACTGTAATGTTGCTTTGTTTTATTGTTAACCATCATTTGCTTAGCAGGTACGCCATTCAGTTGCAGCGCGGATTTATTTATCTTGACAGCAACAGCGTTTGCTCCCACGATATATAAAGCCGTGACTCCAACGCTGTCGGAGGTGATTTCACCACCACAGTTACATACTTCAGCATATATGCCGAAGCGTGGGGGCAGAAGTGGGTGGAGGAGCGATTTGCTCCTGCCTTTTGCGGGAGGATGCCCCCATGCTTCGGCATATATATATTTTAGGCACAGGTTGCGTTAAATGTTTTATTTTTTACTATTTTTTTTTTGTATTTGCTTTGCAGGTATGGTAAGTCTTACTGTTATACTGTAATGTTGCTTTGTTTTATTGTTAACCATCATTTGCTTAGCAGGTACGCCATTCAGTTGCAGCGCGGATTTATTTATCTTGACAGCAACAGCGTTTGCTCCCACGATATATAAAGCCGTGACTCCAACGCTGTCGGAGGTGATTTCACCACCACAGTTACATACTTCAGCATATATGCCGAAGCGTGGGGGCAGCAGTGGGTGGAGGAGCGATTTGCTCCTGCCTTTTGCGGGAGGATGCCCCCATGCTTCGGCATATATATATTTTAGGCACAAGTTGCGTTAAATGTTTTATTTTTTACTATGTTTTTTTTTTGTATTTGCTTTGCAGGTATGGTAAGTCTTACTGTTATACTGTAATATTACTTTGTTTTATTGTTAACCATCATTTGCTTAGCAGGTACGCCATTCAGTTGCAGCGCGGATTTATTTATCTTGACAGCAACAGCGTTTGCTCCCACGATATATAAAGCCGTGACTCCAGCGCTGTCGGAGGTGATTTCACCACCACAGTTACATACTTCAGCATATATGCCGAAGCGTGGGGGCAGCAGTGGGTGGAGGAGCAATTTGCTCCTGCCTTTTGCGGGAGGATGCCCCCATGCTTCGGCATATATAAATGGTGCATGTATGCCCATCATTAGAAGTGGGTGGATGAAGGGAGGTATTCTAATGGTGGGCATACCCACCGATCAATATCTTTTTTTCGTTCAGCCCACAGGCTGCATGAAAAAAAAGTTTACAATATATGCCTAACAAGGACCAGCAACGTACTGGTATGTTGCTGGACTTTGAGTGGTTATACCAGAATGATGCCTGCAGGTTTAGGTATCATCTTGGTATCATTCTTTTCAGCCAGCGGTCGGCTTTCATGTAAAAGCAATCCTAGCGGCTAATTAGCCTCTAGACTGCTTTTGCAAGCAGTGGGAGGGAATGCCCCCCCCCTCCCCCACCGTCTTCCATGTTTTTCTCTGGCTTTCCTGTCCCAACAGGGAACCTGAAAATGCAGCCGGTGATTCAGCCAGCTGACCATAGAGCTGATCAGAGACCAGAATGGCTCCAAACATCTCTATGGCCTAAGAAACCGGAAGCTACGAGCATTTCATGACTTAGATTTCGCCGAATGTAAACAGCGCCAATGGGAAATTGGGAAAGCATTTTATCACACCGATCTTGGTGTGGTCAGATGCTTTGAGGGCAGAGGAGAGATCTAGGGTCTAATAGAGCCCAATTTTTAAAAAAAAGAGTACCTGTCACTACCTATTGCTATCATAGGGGATATTTACATTCCCTGAGATAACAATAAAATTAATTAAAAAAAAATAAAAATGAAAGGAACAGTTTAAAAATAAGATAAAAAAGCAAAAAAATAATAAAGAAAAAAAAAAAAAAAAAAAAAGCACCCCTGTCCCCCCCTGCTCTCGCACAAAGGCGAACGCAAGCGTCGGTCTGGCGTCAAATGTAAACAGCAATTGCACCATGCATGTGAGGTATCACCGCGAAGGACAGAACGAGGGCAGTAATTTTAGCAGTAGACCTCCTCTGTAAATCTAAAGTGGTAACCTGTAAAGGCTTTTAAAGGCTTTTAAAAATGTATTTATTTTGTCGCCGCTGCGCGTTTGTGCGCAATTTTAAAGCATGTCATGTTTGGTATCCATGTACTCGGCCTAAGATCATCTTTTTTATTTCATCAAACATTTGGGCAATATAGTGTGTTTTAGTGCATTAAAATTTAAAAAAGTGTGTTTTTTCCCCAAAAAATGCGTTTGAAAAATCGCTGCGCAAATACTGTGTGAAAAAAAAAAATGAAACACCCACCATTTTAATCTGTAGGGCATTTGCTTTAAAAAAAATATATAATGTTTGGGGGTTCAAAGTAATTTTCTTGCAAAAAAAAATTATTTTTTTCATGTAATCAAAAAGTGTCAGAAAGGGTTTTGTCTTCAAGTGGTTAGAAGAGTGGGTGATGTGTGACATAAGCTTCTAAATGTTGTGCATAAAATGCCAGGACAGTTCAAACCCCCCCCAAATGACCCCATTTTGGAAAGTAGACACCCCAAGCTATTTGCTGAGAGGCATGTCGAGTCCATGGAATATTTTATATTGTGACACAAGTTGCGGGAAAGAGACAAATCTTTTTTTTTTTTTTTTTTTTTTTGCACAAAGATGTCACTAAATGATATATTGCTCAAACATGCCATGGGAATATGTGAAATTATACCCCAAAATACATTCTGTTGCTTCTCCTGAGTATGGGGATACCACATGTGTGGGACTTTTTGGGAGCCTAGCCGCGCACGGGACCCCGAAAACCAAGCCCCGCCTTCAGGCTTTCTAAGGGCGTAAATTTTTGATTTCACTCTTCACTGCCTAGCACAGTTTCGGAGGCCATGGAATGCCCAGATGGCACAACCCCCCCCCAAATGACCCCATTTTGGAAAATAGACACCCCAAGCTATTTGCTGAGAGGTATAGTGAGTATTTTGCAGACCTCACTTTTTGTCACAAACTTTCGAAAATTGAAAAAAGAAAAAAAAAATACATTTTTCTTGCCTTTCTTCATTTTCAAAAACAAATGAGAGCTGCAAAATACTCACCATGCCTCTCAGCAAATAGCTTGGGGTGTCTACTTTCCAAAATGGGGTCATTTGGGGGGGGTTTTTGCCATCTTGGCATTTTATGGCCTTCAAAACTGTGATAGGTAGTGAGGAGTGGAATCACAACTTAACGCCCTTAGAAATCCTGAAGCCGGTGCTTGGTTTTCGGGGCCCCGTATGCGGCTAGGCTCCCAAAAAGTCCCACACATGTGGTATCCCCATACTCAGGAGAAGCAGCAGAATATATTTTGGGGTGTAATTCCACATATGCCCATGGCATGTTTGAGCAATATATCATTTAGTGACAACTTTGTGCAAAAAAAAAAAAAAAAAAAAAAAAATTGTCACTTTCCCGCAACTTGTGTCAAAAAATAAAATATTCCATGGACTCAACATGCCTCTCAGCAATTACCTTGGGGTGTCTACTTTCCAAAATGGGGTCATTTGGGGGGGTTTTGTGCCATCTTGGCATTTTATGGCCTTCAAAACTGTGATAGGTAGTGAGGAGTCAAATCACAACATTATGCCCTTAGAAATCCTGAAGGCGGTGCTTGGTTTTCGGGGCCCCGTATGCGGCTAGGCTCCCAAAAAGTCCCACACATGTGGTATCCCCATACTCAGGAGAAGCAGCAGAATATATTTTGGGGTGTAATTCCACATATGCCCATGGCATGTTTGAGCAATATATCATTTAGTGACAACTTTGTGCAAAAAAAAAAAAAAAAAAAAAAAAATTGTCACTTTCCCGCAACTTGTGTCAAAAAATAAAATATTCCATGGACTCAACATGCCTCTCAGAAATTACCTTGGGGTGTCTACTTTCCAAAATGGGGTCATTTGGGGGGGTTTTGTGCCATCTTGGCATTTTATGGCCTTCAAAACTGTGATAGGTAGTGAGGAGTCAAATCACAACATTATGCCCTTAGAAATCCTGAAGGCGGTGCTTGGTTTTCGGGGCCCCGTATGCGGCTAGGCTCCCAAAAAGTCCCACACATGTGGTATCCCCATACTCAGGAGAAGCAGCTAAATGCATTTTGGGGTGCAATTCCACATATGCCCATGGCCTGTGTGAGAAATATATCATTTAGTGACAACTTTGTGCAAAAAAAAAAAAATTGTCACTTTCCCGCAACTTGTGTCAAAAAAGAAAGTATTCCATGGACTCAACATGCCTCTCAGCAAATAGTTTGGGGTGTCTACTTTCTAAATGGGGTCATTTGGGGGGGTTTTGTGCCATCTTGGCATTTTATGGCCTTCAAAACTGTGATAGGTAGTGAGGAGTCAAATCACAACATTATGCCCTTAGAAATCCTGAAGGCGGTGCTTGGTTTTCGGGGCCCCGTATGCGGCTAGGCTCCCAAAAAGTCCCACACATGTGGTATCCCCATACTCAGGAGAAGCAGCAGAATATATTTTGGGGTGTAATTCCACATATGCCCATGGCATGTTTGAGCAATATATCATTTAGTGACAACTTTGTGCAAAAAAAAAAAAAATTGTCACTTTCCCGCAACTTGTGTCAAAAAAGAAAGTATTCCATGGACTCAACATGCCTCTCAGCAAATAGCTTGGAGTGTCTACTTTCCAAAATGGGGTCATTTGGGGGGGGTTTGTGCCATCTGGGCATTTTATGGCCTTCAAAACTGTGATAGGTAGTGAGGAATGAAATCAAAAATTTATGCGCTTAGAAATCCTGAAGGCGGTGATTGGTTTTCGGGGCCCCGTACGTGGCTAGGCTCCCAAAAAGTCCCACACATGTGGTATCCCCATACTCAGGAGAAGCAGCTGAATGTATTTTGGGGTGCAATTCCACATAGGCCCATGGCCTGTGTGAGCAATATATCATTTAGTGACAACTTTTTGTAAATATTTTTTTTTTTTTTTGTCATTATTCAATCACTTGGGACAAAAAAAATAAATATTCAATGGGTTCAACATGCCTCTCAGCAATTTCCTTGGGGTGTCTACTTTCCAAAATGGGGTCATTTGGGGGGGTTTTGTACTGCCCTGCCATTTTAGCACCTCATGAAATGACATAGGCAGTCATAAACTAAAAGCTGTGTAAATTCCAGAAAATGTACCCTAGTTTGTAGACGCTATAACTTTTGCGCAAACCAATAAATATACGCTTATTAACTTTTTTTTTTACCAAAGACATGTGGCCGAATACATTTTGGCCTAAATGTATGACTAAAATTGAGTTTATTGGATTTTTTTTATAACAAAAAGTAGAAAATATCATTTTTTTTCAAAATTTTCGGTCTTTTTCCGTTTATAGCGCAAAAAATAAAAACGGCAGAGGTGATCAAATACCATCAAAAGAAAGCTCTATTTGTGGGAAGAAAAGGACGCAAATTTCGTTTGGGTACAGCATTGCATGACCGCGCAATTAGCAGTTAAAGCGACGCAGTGCCAAATTGGAAAAAGACCTCTGGTCCTTAGGCAGCATAAAGGTCCGGGGCTCAAGTGGTTAATGATTAAACGACAATATGAAATCCTTATTTTATAGCCTATAGCAACCAGTGAGGTTTCTTCCTTAGTACTCCGGGAAAAATAAATTTGGGGCTTGATTATTCACTTTTTTCTTCTACTGTATTCCTTTTATACTGTAAATAGTCCCCACACAGATTAAATAAGATTAAAAATGTTCTTTTTTCCCTAAGGTTAAATTCTCCTCTATACTATTTTGGAAACCTGACAAGCCAATGTGATGTGACTCCTCGGAAGCTAGCCAATGATACAAGGTAGGTATTAGTAAGCCATGATCATTTTAAGAGCAGCTATACCAACGTTAATTGTCAGACTGAATCACACATTGGTTTCTTTTATGTATATGGGCTCCAGTGGCGAATGGTTTATTACAAGGCTAAATAGTGATGTCACTCTTTTCTTTAAGTAGAAATAAAGGCAAAACCAAAAACATATATACATATATTATTATATATACATAGCTCCCAACTGTCCCTCATTTCGAGGGACTGTCTCTAATTTGGAGCAATGTCCCTCTGTCCCTCATTCCTCCTCAATTGTCCCTCATTTTGGTCTGATCTATATAGATGTATATAAAATGCACTTTTTTATCTATCAAAAAGTGTTTTCCAGTACTAAACCTTTCATCTGATTTCTAAATTTCTGCATTTGTAAATTCTACAAGCCAATATAAAGGAATAGTAGTGACAGTGATAGGTGTCCCTCATTCCCATCTCAAAAAGTACATACAGTGGGACAAAAAAGTATTTACTCAGCCACCAATTGTGCAAGTTCTCCCACTTAAAAAGATGAGAGAAGCCTGTAATTGTCATCATAGGTATACCTCAACTATGAGAGCCAAAATGTGGAAACAAATCCAATCACATTGTCTGATTTTTGAAAGAATATATTTGCAAATGTTGCAAATATTTGCACCTACAAACAAGCAAGATTTCTGGCTCTCACAGATCTGTATCTTCTTCTTTAAGAGGCTCCTCTGTCCTCCACTCATTACCTGTATTAATGGCACCTGTTTGAACTTGTTATCAGTATAAAAGACACCTGTCCACAACCTCAAACAGTCACACTCCAAACTCCACTATGGTCAAGACCAAAGAGCTGTTGAAGGACACCAGAAACAGAATTGTAGACCTGCACCAGGCTGAGAAGACTGAATCTGCAATAGGCAAGCAGCTTGGTGTGAAGAAATCAACTGTGGGAGCAATAATTAGAAAATGGAAGACATACAAGACCACTGATTATCTCCCTCGATCTGGGGCTCCACGCAAGATCTCACCCCCGTAGGGTCAAAATGATCACAAGATTGGTGAGCAAAAATCCCAGAACCACACAAGGGGGACCTAGTGAATGACCTGCAGAGAGCTGGGACCAACGTAACAAAGGCTACCATCAGTAACACACTACGCCGCCAGGGACCCAGATCCTGCAGTGCCAGACGTGTCCCCCTGCTTAAGCCAGTACATGTCCAGGCCCGTTTGAGGTTTGCTAGAGAGCATTTGGATGATCCAGAAGAGGATTGGGAGAATGTCATATGGTCAGATGAAACCAAAGTAGAACTGTTTGGTAGAAACACAACTCGTCGTGTTTGGAGGAGAGAGAATGCTGAATTGCAACCAAAGAACACCATACCTACTGTGAAGAATGGGGGTGGCAACATCATGCTTTGAGGCTGTTTCTCTGCAAAGGGAACAGGACGACTGATCCGTGTACATGAAAGAATGAATGGGGCCATGTATCGTGAGATTTTGAGTGCAAACCTCCTCCCATCAGCAAGGACATTGAAGATGAAACATGGCTGGGTCTTTCAGCATGACAATGATCCCAAACACACCGCCCGGGCAACAAAGGAGTGGCTTCGTAAGAAGCATTTTAAGGTCCTGGAGTGGCCTAGCCAGTCTCCAGATCTCCAGAAAACTTGTGGAGGGAGTTGAAAGTCTGTGTTGCCCAGCGAAAGCCCCAAAACATCACTGCTCTAGAGGAGATCTGCATGGAGGAATG
Source organism: Lithobates septentrionalis (assembly GCA_037952835.1). Classification (NCBI taxonomy): domain Eukaryota; kingdom Metazoa; phylum Chordata; class Amphibia; order Anura; family Ranidae; genus Lithobates; species Lithobates septentrionalis. The sequence goes on from JBBDGP010001358.1 coordinate 5,680,289, forward strand.
GGCCAACATACCAGCAACAGTGTGTGACAACCTTGTGAAGACTTACAGAAAACGTTTGACCTCTGTCATTGCCAACAAAGGATATATAACAAAGTATTGAGATGAACTTTTGATATTGACAAAATAATTATTTTCCACCATAATTTGCAAATAAATTCTTTCAAAAATCAGACAATGTGATTGTCTGTATTTGTTTCCACATTTTGTCTCTCATAGTTGAAGTACACCTATGATGACAATTACAGGCCTCTCTCATCTTTTTAAGTGGGAGAACTTGCACAATTTGTGGCTGACTAAATACTTTTTAGCCCCACTGTATATATATATATATATATATATATATATATATATATATATATATATATATATATATTTTAGATTAACAGATGGGTATACCACTGCCAGGTTTGTTTTGTCATCCGTGTCCCATTGGGGAGATTTACCTTCACTTCCTGTCCTATAGCCAAACAGGAAGTGAGAGGAAATCCCACCAAAGTGCAGGAATCCCAGGTTGCCTTCAGAACTAGAGTGCCTAATGGAAGACTTGCCCTCTATTACTGTTCTGGGGACACCCCCATAATTTGCAATTTTGTTTTTTTTTACTTTCACTTTGAAAACAGGACAAATAGAGAGGGTGAAGTTCCCCAACTAGAACCCAGGCATACAAACCTGATAGGGGTTCTAATTCCTCTTCTATCCAAAACGAAAAATATGTTTTAGTTTACAGTTCAGCTAAAACTTTTTTTTTCCTGGGGGGGGGATGAGAAGCAGCAGATAGGAAGTTGGATTCTTTTATATGTTTAGTTGTATGTAAAAATACATTGTTATTGGTTGCCGTTGTCCATCTACGCTTGTATAGCATGGATGGAGGAAGACGTTATTTTTTTTCATTCAGCCCGCAGACTGAATGAAAAAATTCTAATAGCGTATTGCCAACTTTATTTATGAGGAATCATACAAAGGGTTCATTCACACATACGAAAGGGAGACAGTAAACATAATCCACAAAAATGCCAGTACATCAATATGAATCAGCAAAGCGATAATTCTTTATTATAGGACAGTGAAATACAGCCAAAAAGAACTCCAACGTGTCTTGACTGTGCAGGCATGAGTCATGATTAGCCACTTCTTGACCATGCTATAGCCAAAAGGCGTCCAGTTCTGGGAGGGCGTCTATTAACGTTCTCCCAGAACCGTGCCCTCACGCGCCTGCTGCAGCATGTACCTGGCACGCTCTGATCGCGGTGTCCTTTGGACAGCGACAGCGCTGAAGCTGAAAATTAGCCTGGGCAGGAAGGGGGTAAAAGTGCCCAGTAGGCAAGTGGTTCCTTTTGGCTGTATTTCACTGTCCTATAATAAAGATTAACCACTTTGCTGATTCATATCGATGTGCCGGCATTTCTTCATGGATTGTGTACCAAGTAAGGTTCCAGAGACCTTAGAACTTTAGAACTGAGGCACCGGGTTTTGGAGCCATTCTTGGATTGCAGAGGAGATTGCAGCACTGTCACAGTTATCTTCAGGCAGTAACTAGGTCTTGGTTGTAATGCTCCCAGACTGTCCACCTTAATATAGTATAATGCCTGGAAACAGTTGTACACATGCTACAACAATGGCAACAATTATACCGTCACTTATTAGCAGGCAGTACCAATACCAAACACAACCCATTTAAGTGAAGGAGGGCACGCCAAAACTGCCCTGAAAATATGTGCAATGTTCAGGTTCTACAGGCCACACATCGCCTCCCTGCCACCTGTCAATCTCCCTCTTGAAAGTGACCATATTCAGAGGGGCAGCAAGGGCTGCCACCAGTGTAAATGAGCCCTACAGCAGTAAAACCACATAAAACCAGGGCAATTTCTTACGACACTATACAGCCATGGACACCTATCAGAATTACCGAGTTCAGGTTTCCACTGAAGGGTCCTGTTAATACTACATCATATCAAGATATTTAAGCCCAGTGGTCTCCAAACTCTGGATGTGGCCCTCTGCTTGCCTTTGTCCAGCCCCTGGGACACTATTCTGCCACCTGACATCAACAATGGGGCACCATTTCTCCCATTGGCACCAAAAATGGGGGTACTATTCCTCCCTATGATAACAATGATGGGGCACTATTCCTCCCCCTTATACTAAATGCGGCTATGCTTACTCCCACTCATGCCAGGAAAATTTCCACTCCCGTTGGCCATAGTCCGGCCCTCCTAGAGTCTGAAGGACAATTATCCGGGACCAGTTTTAGACAATTGTGCAATTCCAAGCTTGTGGCGACATTTCGAGAAAGGTCCAAAATCTTTGGGAAAACCTTACAAGACTAGAAAAAGCTGTATAGTCACAAAGGGTGGGCCCATTCCATATCAATATCCAATATTTGGAATGGGATGTCCAACAAGCTCATTAGGGTGTGTTGGTCAGGTCTCTACAAACTTTAAGCTATATAGTGCATGTTTTTGGTAAACCTGAATATTAGGACATTATTAGATTACACACACAGCTAAATAAGACAAAGGAGTGACACACCCCGCCTAAAGAGATGTGACTCATCTAGATACCCATTCTTCAGGAGCAGAAAAAACAGGCATACTTGTAAAAGAAGGGACTGAATAATTACCTATCCCACTGCCAACACTACCAGAAATGCACTCCCTCTGAAGGAGCAGTTAACAAGGACAAGGGCAGTACTAGGGCTTCTTCATTAGATCCAGAGATATCTTAAAGGAGATCTTCACCCTCCAATTACAAAATTGCCTTCCATCCACCCTCCTCCCCTCTGCTGAATAGGGCATTATTTTTTTCCTTTGTTTACTTTTTTTTTCTTCAATTAAAACTCCCCCCCCCCCCATGCACATCATTCGCCTAGGCCAGTGGACTCCAAACTGCGGCCCGGGACCAGATGTGGTCTTTTGCTTGCCTTTATCCAGCCCCAGGGGGCACTGTCAGGGAACTATTTTCCCCAGTGACACTAATGTTGGGGCACTATTGCTTCCCCTGATACTAATTATAGGGCAATATTCCTCCCACTGACAGCAATGGGGCACTATTCCTCCCACTGACACCAATGATGGGGCATGGTTTACTTCCATTGGTGCTGGGGCATTTTCTACTCTCACTGGCCATGGTCTAGCCCCCACAAAGTCTGAAGGACAGTAAACTGGCCCTTTGTTTAGAAAGTTTTGAGATCCCTGGCCTGGGCGAATGACATGCACTTTGCCCGTTGTGCCTCCTAAGATATGTACGTCACATATCCCAGGAGGCTTAGCCTTATATTGAGAAAAGAGGAAGGGGCAGGGCTAGCAGCATGTCATCAAGAAGCTCCCGCCTCCGGAGAGCCAGTAGCTTCCCGAAGACTTTACAGAAGAAGGCAGCGCAAGACCAAGAGGGGCAGAAGAGAAGCTGATCTCAGCAGGACAGTGCTGGATCCACTGGGCAGGTGAGTACCTTGACAACAAGGTAAGCGGAGGGTTAAAAAAATTGGCGGGGAGACAGAGTGAAGATCAGACACGGTCCCTATAAAATAAAAAAACAGGAATCCCTGCAAAAGAAGGGACCAAATGATTACCTATTCTGTGGGCCCACGCCACCAGAAAAGCACTCAATTCAAGAGAAATCCACCACGAACTCTACTGGAAAACCAGAACTACCAGGATTGTTGATCTCCTGCAAGTGTTTCAGTTTTGCGGTGGACTTCAGCAAAGGAATTCTTTTGAATCGAGTGCCATTCTGGTAAAAATAGTTTGTGCTTTGTTGCAGATAGTCCCATTTTATTTTTTTAAATATTGACAAGGTTGCTTTAGCAAATAAACACCATTAAACTGAAAAAATAAAATATATTATAGAAAAATAAATTACAAACTAATTGTATGCTAAAGAAAAATACAACTAAAAATACATACTGTCATGAATTTTAATTATGTTGTAGGAATTTGCAATGCTAAATTTTAGATGGTTGATAATATAATTCATTATTTTATCTAAAAGCTTTAAGGAGTGTACCTTTTCTTGCAGCATTGACCCGGCCCCAGATTATGAATATCTATGTCATCCTAGAACACTGAGGTGCACTCCAGAGCCAGACGCATTCAACCCTTGTGAAGACATCATGGGATATGACTTTCTTCGAGTATTGATCTGGTTTATTAGCATACTTGCCATCGCAGGCAACGCTGTGGTTCTGTTAGTCCTTCTGACAAGCCATTATAAACTCACCGTTCCCCGGTTCCTAATGTGCAATTTGTCCTTTGCAGACTTCTGCATGGGGATTTACTTACTTCTGATCGCAGCAGTGGATTCCAAGACCAAAAGTCAGTATTATAACCACGCTATTGACTGGCAAACAGGAAGCGGATGCAGTGCGGCGGGATTCTTCACAGTGTTCTCCAGTGAGCTGTCAGTCTATACGTTGACTGTCATCACCCTGGAGAGATGGCACACCATAACCTATGCAATGCAACTCGACCGAAAGCTGCGGCTGCGCCACGCCATCCTGATTATGTTGGGAGGCTGGATTTTTTCTTTGCTGATCGCCCTTTTACCACTCGTCGGGGTCAGCAATTACATCAAGGTCAGCATTTGCTTACCAATGGATATAGAGACGCCCCTTTCTCAAGCGTATATTATACTGATTCTGGTGCTTAATGTCTTGGCCTTTATCATCATTTGTGCCTGTTACATCAAAATCTACATTGCTGTGCAAAATCCGGAACTAACGCCAACTAATAAAGACACAAAAATAGCCAAAAAAATGGCAGTACTCATCTTCACTGACTTTACATGCATGGCGCCCATATCCTTCTTTGCCATTTCCGCGGCCTTCAAAGTTCCCCTCATTACTGTGACCAATTCAAAAATTTTGCTAGTTTTGTTTTATCCCGTGAACTCCTGCGCAAACCCGTTTCTATATGCTATTTTCACCAAGGCCTTTCGAAGGGATTTTTTTCTGCTTATGAGCAAGTTCGGATGTTGCAAGACTCAGGCGGAACTCTACAGGGTCAACAACTTTACTGCCTACACCTCCAACTGTAAAACGGACAGCCTATACACTGGACCAAAGAAGCCTTCTCGGGCTGACCTTCATCTTACCACTTTTGATTGCCAGTACTTGAATGTAAATGACAAACCAGCATGTATAGGCAGTTAAATGTGGACTTGTTTGTCACATTTAAAGCTGCACAACATATTCCCCATAGAGGACTTGTAAATATGTAAATCCAGTTGATGTATATATGAAGCTCTATTACAAAACTTCTGTTTTAACTGCTGTATTTTTTTTTTTTTTGTATGACATTTTTGAAAGAGACAAGGCTGATGAATGTAAAATGCTGCAACCAAAAAAAAAAAAAAAAAAAAAAAGTTTGACAACCAGGGCCCATTCACAACACTAAACTAAACCCTCCTATCTTTTTTTTTTATCCAAGGAAGCTGCCATCTTAGCCTCTGTTAAATTGTTATTCAACTGCCATGATGCTGTACATGTAATCAGTTATGAACCAGTTATTTGATGGTTTGACAGTTTGGTTGAAAGCACCAGCAAATGTAACAGTCACGTGCCGGGCAAATCGAAACGTTAAATTGATGGGTTGAGTTCTGCTTTAAGAATTCCAGTGAGTTGTGTCAACGCACATACACTATATTGCCAAAAGTATCGGGACACCCACCTTTACATAAACTTTAATGGCATCCCAGTCTTAGTCCATTGGGTTCAATATTGAGTTGGCCCACCCTTTGCAGCTATAACAGCTTCAACTCTTCTGGGAAGGCTGTCCACAAGGTTTAGGAGTGTGTCTATGGGAATGTTTGACCATTCTTCCAGAAGCGCATTTGTGAGGTCAGGCACGGATGTTGGACGAGAAGGCCTGGCTCGCAATCTCCGCTCTAATTCATCCCAAAGGTGTTCTAGCGGGTTGAGGTCAGGACTTCATGCAGGCCAGTCAAGTTCCTCCACCCCAAATTCGCTCATCCATGTCTTTATGGACCTTGCTTCGTGCACTGGTGCGCAGTCATGTTGAACAGAAAGGGTCATCCCCAAACTGTTCCTACAAAGTTGGGAGCATGAAATTGTCCAAAATGTCTTGGTATACTGATGCCTTAAGAGCTTCCTTCACTGGAACTAAGGGGCCAAGCCGAGCCCCTGGAAAACAACCCCACACCATAATCCCCCCCTCCACCAAATGATTTGGACCAGTGCACAAAGCAAGATCCATAAAGACATGGATGAGCACGTTTGGGGTGGAGGAACCTGACTGGCCTGCACAGAGTCCTGACCTCAGCCGGACAAAACACCTTTGGGATAAATTAGAGAGGAGACTGCAAGCCAGGCCCTCTGGTCCAACATCAGTGCCTGACCTCACAAATGTGCTTCTGGAAGAATGGTCAAACATAGACTGGCGGAACAACACGCTGACGTCATCAATCCCACGTGTCCTAGAAGGACAGGTTCCGTTTGTTTGTGTGCCGGCCGTCACACCAAACCTAAGGTGTATGTAATCAGCAGATGCTGTAAGTGCTATATTTTATACTCTTATACGTTTTAAAAGGATTTTACACCATGTGGAGCATTTAGATTTTTTTGGGGAAATCCTTACATGTAACATGGTGCCAAGTGGTGATCCTGTGCAGGAGAGTAATCAGATTTGGAGAAAGTACTTGTGGCTTTAGCCCAGCCAAGGCCTAACAACCCCTTGTAATGAGGGGTCCACAGGAGCTGATAAGCGAGTTTTTCATCTGCTGTGGAGGCACTGATGTTTAACCACTTCCCACCCAGCCTATTGCAGAATGACGACCGGGAAGTGGTTCTGTTATCCTGACTGAAAATCATATGACGTCTTTCACGATAACATGCTGGTGTGCGTCCTCTGATGGAAGCTCCTTACCACGTGATCAGCTGTGACCAATCACAGTTGATCATTGCGTGAACCAGTAAGTGCCTGTAAACAGCTTTAATTGGTTCGCGCTGACAGGGAGAGCCAATCAGCGGCTCTTCCTGACAGAGGGGGGTCTGCACTGAAAATCAGCACATTGATCATCAGCACAGCCCCCATGAGAGGTGCCCACCACAGCTGAAAATCTGTGCCCATCAGCTGCCAGTCAGTGCCCACCAGTGCCAATAAGTACCCACCAGTAACACTTGTCAGTTCCTTATCATCAGTGCTGCCCATCAGTGCCATCTATTAGTGTCCATCAGTGCCACCTGTCAGTGCCCATCAGGGTTGCCTGTCAGTGCCCATCAGTGCCACCACTCAGTGCCCATCAGTATTGCCTGTGAGTGCACATCAGTGCCGCCTGTCAGTGCGGCCTGTCAGTGACCACCAGTGCCACAAATCAGTGCCCATCAGTGCCTATAAATTCTACATATTAGTGCCGCCTCATCAGTGCCCGCCAGTGAAGGAGAAAACTAAATTTTATAACAAAAACAAAGAAAAAAATATTTTTTTCAAAAATTTCGGTCTTTTTTTGTTTGTTTAGCAATAAAATAAAAACCGCATTGGTGATCAAATACCTCCAAAAGAAAACTATTTGTGGGAAGAAAATAATAAAAATTTAGTTTGGGTACAGTGTAGCACGACCGCGCTTTTGTCATTTAAAAAGTGACAGCGCTGAAAGCTGAAAATTGTCCAGGGCAGGAAGGGGCGAAAGTGCCCCGTATTGAAGTGGTTAAGATGGTTAGGATGGTGAAGATCGACACCAGGAATATATTATCACAACAGTTGTGGACCGTTTAGTGGTTGTTAAGCCACTCTAACCTATATACACCATCATCAATGTCTCCTATTGTAGTGTTCCCCTCTGTGTGTGATTTATAAAAATAAATGCTGCAAATACCTCATTTCACAGCAGAGATTGCAATCACATGACCAGCCAGCTTTTTCCTTTCCTCCTCTGACAGATGCAACGGGAGGGGCCGAGATTTCCCTGCTGACGTCAGTCTGGAGGGGAGGAGGAGAAAGCTGGATGGTCATGTGTTTGCAATCTCGGCTGTGAAATGAGGTATTTGCAGCATTTATTTTCATAAATCACACAAGGAGCTGGACACTACAATAGGAGACAGGGTTGATGGTTTGTACAGGTTAGTGTTATGCAAGCAGAAGGAGGGGGGAGCGGCAGCACTGTCACGAACAGACAGACAGAGAGGGGGGAGGAGGACACAGGAGCAGAGAGGAGAGCAGATAGCACGCTGCGGATGATGAAGGCACATAAACTGACCATGGTGTCAGGGGTCAGTTTACATAGGGGAGGGTAGAAACTGGCAAGGATCAACCAAGTTTTTTAGGTGTTACAGGAGGCCAAATGACACTGCACATGCACTGTGTCATTAAACATGCTTTAAAAGGAGCGGGAATTTTTTTTTTTTTTTTTTGGGGTTTAACAAACACTTTAATTACAATCAGAATTTATCATGTTTGTTTGATTAGCACGATCTTATGATTTTGATGTACTTGTACTGTGTATATGTCTCAAAGAAGGTTTGCTGCTTACACTTTTTATTTATGAGGTCATTTATTTGCACAGGTTTTTTTTCACTTCTTATTCCCATAGACACACTCCTAAACCTTGTGGACAGCCTTCCCTGAAGAGTTAAAGCTGTTATAGCTGTAAAGGGCGGGCCAACTCAATATTGATCCCTATGGACTAATGCCCCGTACACACGGTCGGACATTCCGACAACAAAATCCTAGGATTTTTTTCCGACTGATGTTGGCTCAAACTTCTCTTGCATACACACGGTCACACAAAGTTGTCGGAAAATCTGATCATTCTGAACGCGGTGACGTAAAACACGTACGTTGGGACTATAAACGGGGCAGTAGCCAATAGCTTTCATCTCTTTATTTATTCTGAGCATGCGTGGCACTTTGTCCGCCGGATTTGTGTACACATGATCGGAAATTCCGACAACGGATTTTGTTGTCGGAAAATTTTATAGCCTGCTCTCAAACTTTGTGTGTCGGAAAATCCGATGGAAAATGTGTGATGGAGCCTACACACGGTCGGAATTTCCGACAACAAGATCCTATCACACATTTTCCGTCGGAAAATCCGACCGTCTGTACGGGGCATAAGACTGGGATGCCATTAAAGTTTATGTGCGTGTAAAGGCAGGTGTCCCAATACTTTTGGCAATATAGTGTACATTAACGCACATTCTGGTGTGTGTTAAAGCAGAAGTAAACTCTCTCAGTCAACTATAATTATGTTTAATCCTTATGCTGCTAGCATTAGTAAATAGATAGGAAGTTGTATTATATTTTTTGATTTTTGTTGCTTCCTGGATTCTGGCCTAGGCCAAAATGATGTCATACATCCCAGGAGTCCTCATGGGCATTTTTTTTTTCATCTGGAGGAGGGGCTCTCTCAGCTAAGCACACCCTCCTGCCCGCTTGCCTAAGCTAACTGGCCAATGGACTCCAGGAAGTAAATGCTGCATGAATCATCTGCCCTTACTCAAGATGGCTGCAGCTATAAATGCTAGGGGGGGGGGGGGTGTTTTTCAAAGTGATCTCTCAACAAAGTAAAGTATGGAGACATGAGGGAGTTTGCTTTGAATATAAAAATGAAATAAAAATAGCGTTTTCAGTTTGTGGTGCTCAGATACAGTTTAGTTTTGCTTTAACATGTGTTCCATTCAAGACAGCCCATTCTTTAGTAGAGCTAAACCTGATATTCATTGTATGATCTGTGATTGTATAATGACAATAAATTGTTTGAATCCTTGAATGAACTGCCAATGCACTACAATAAATGACCCTTTTTTTAAAATGCAGCACACCACAATGAATGGTACATGTTGTGGTGCGCTGCAGTACAATACAAGGGGGTCTCATTCACAATGAATAACACCACCACAAACCACATATAGAGCATGTACTTTGTCATACATTGTGGTAACGCACGCATTTTAGCTCACATTACCACAATGCGCAAGTGTGAATGGCCCTAAATACCAGAATCATCGTCTTAGATGTATAAGTACTAGAAGAAAAAAAATGTCTGTTAAGGTAATGTAATTAGCACCATGGTCAATGACCTTCAATATTAAAGCGATAGTAAACCCAGCTTGGTCATTTTTACCTACAGGTAAGCCTATCATAAGGTTTACCTGTAGGCAAGATTAATATCTCCTAAACGTACACTGTTTAGGAGATATTCACCCTGGATGCAGCCAATTATGTCACCGACGCTTGCCGGACCTTCAGAGTTTCATGCCAGAACCGAGGGCTCTCATGCGCATGCGCGGGAGTGAAGTCATCACAGCTCCAGCGATGCATACTAGCACCTTATGCCATTGCCTTGCAGGTGTTTTTTTTTTTTTTTAACAAGCCCCACAGCCGCAGTTTACAACCGTTTTACGTAAAGCAGCTCCATAAAAGGAAAAAATAAATAAATGAATGTGCATACTGTACTTTAGTACAATATAGATAAAAGAATATACATTTTGATACAATTTATTAAAAGAATTCTTAAAAAACATACATATTAGGGGAGCATGATACTGTAACATGCTCCCCTAATATGCATGTTTTTTATGAATTCTTTTTTAATAAATTGTAATAAAATGTATATTCTTTTACCTATATTGTACTAATTTACTTTTTGGCACCGCAATAATCCCTCCTTCTTCGCTCTTTGTACTCAATTATGGGGGTGAGGTGCCTTATCTATTAAGGACATACCAACCACCTCCTTTCTGCATACTGTACTTATCTCTCCCCCAGGCGGTCACAAAGGTAGCACTTATGATCGAGCCCTAGCATTCTGCTACCATGGAGGGGGCCCTGGATGGCAGAAAGGGGGCAGCTAAAAAACATGGGCTCGGTTCACACTGCTGTGACCCCAAAGTCATGCGACTTACTTGGCAACTGACTTCCTTTCAACTTGCTTGCGATTTCCTTGAAATTTTGTGATTTAAAGTGGATGTAAACCCAATGTCATCCTTTCTAAACTACTGCCATAGGGGTTATCTATAAGGATATAAATGCCTCCTGCATGTATCTTTACCTGTCAAATGTCTCCCTTCTGTCTGTTATGAGACCCGAAAAACTGCATATTCTGTGGGCGGGTCTGTTGTCTGGAGCTTGGTGGGTGGAGTCGTGATGTCAGTAGACTCCCCGCCCACCTCTACACTCCCCTTGTCAATATGCATTTTCTCCTGTCTATTTCTTACACTGAACTTCTGCTATGATCTCTAACATCCAGTGAAAAGACAGGAAAGTAACCATCTGACTTTAGCATGCCAAATCATGCTGAGGTGTGGAACAGCCAATCCTTGCAGAGCTGCTGAAGAAAGGAGTGGGGGAGGGAATTAAAAAATAATGCATGTCTTAGGCTAGTGCACGAGATATGTAAACCACCTGTCACTCACAGCAAGGGGGAGGATTTGACAAAGTTTTTCTCAGTTTGTCAAGTTTTATCTCACTGAACAATAAAAAAGGATTGCTCAGAGATGGATTAACTCTGTGTGGCAAGACTGGGCTCAAATGATAGCAAATATTATACTCTACATTATGACATTAAAAAAAAAAATGGGGGGGTTTACATCCACTTTAACATTAAAGCCTATGGCACTCAAATTGCACCAAAGTCACAGAAAAAATAAAGGGCCCCTGGATCAGTGGGAAGGGCCCCAGGCTTGGAGTGAAATGCCCCCACGACTGATGGAAAGGGCCCCGGCAGTCAGGGGGGTCGTTCATGGTTTCTTGCACCAGAAGGTTCTAGTTACACCTCTGCCTCTCCTGATGCTCATTTAGCCAAAAAAACTTTGCTAAAGAAGAACTATCTCTAGAAATCTGCTGGTCAACCAAAACTTACGGGATTGCCAATCTACCTTGTCCCATGAAGCACTCAGTGGGTTCTCCTGTTGTCCTCCATGTCACTACAGGACATAGTATGGCACGAGGTCGGCAAAAGGTACCAATGAGCATTTCAGTGGACATAGTGAGCCAGATAAGCTAAGCAGATCGTTACATACAGTGGGGCAAAAAAGGATTTAGTCAGCCACCAATTGTGCAAGTTCTCCCACTTAAAAAGATGAGAGAGGCCTGTAATTGTCATCATAGGTATACCTCAACTATGAAAGACAAAATGTGGAAACAAATCCAGACAATCACATTGTCTGATTTTTGAAAGAATTTATTTGCAAATTATGGTGGAAAATAAGTATTTGGTCCCCTACAAACAAGCAAGATTTCTGGCTCTTACAGACCTGTATCTTCTTCTTTAAGAGGCTCCTCTGTCCTCCACTCATTACCTGTATTAATGGCACCTGTTTGAACTTGTTATCAATATAAAAGACACCTGTCCACAACCTCAAACAGTCACACTCCAAACTACACTATGGTGAAGACCAAAGAGCTGTCTGCCCTAGGACACCAGAAACAAAATTCACTTATCCATAAGTGAAGAAAAAGATAGTTCAGAGGTACATCCCCACCAACAATAAGAAGGCTTACCGGAACCTTTGGACCCAATAAACCTACGTTCAATTGGGACAAACAAGCATATGGTCATCAACAGCCAGCTGATGAGCTTCCATGGATGGAAAAGGAAGATCCAAGAATGGTGTGTGAAACAGTGTAGGCCTCAGGGGTGATGTCTCTATATTACCACTTCTTTTTGTTGGTGGGGATGTACCTCTGAACTATCTTTTTCTTCACTTATGGATAAGTGCAATATGAAGTTATATGTGCATTGAGGATCACTACCACCTTGCAAGATTTATGTCTTCAGGACTTTTAGGACTTTTTCAATTTAAAACAAATATTTTCTTCTCCTTTTTTACCTACGATTGCCACATTTGAGGAGTTAATTGCCCTTTACAGTATGCAATATATGGTTGTCTCATATTAGCGCTACACATTTTTTGTTTTTTGGGTCTTTCAACATGACAATGATCCCAAAGACACCGCCCGGGCAACGAAGGAGTGGCTTCGTAAGAAGCATTTCAAGGTCCTGGAGTAGCCTAGCCAGTCTCCAGATCTCAACCCCATAGAAAACCTTTGGAGGGAGTTGAAAGTCCGTGTTGCCCAGCCACAGCCCCAAAACATTACTGCTCTGGAGGAGATCTGCATAGAGGAACGTCCTACGACAGCTCTTTGGTCTTCACCATAGTGTAGTTTGGAGTGTGACTGTTTGAGGTTGTGGACAGGTGTCTTTTATATTGATAACAAGTTCAAACAGGTGCCATTAATACAGGTAATGAGTGGAGGACAGAGGAGCCTTCTAAAGAAGATACAGGTCTGTAAGAGCCAGAAATCTTGCTTGTTTGTAGGTGATCAAATACTTATTTTCCACCATAATTTGCAAATAAATTCTTTCAAAAATCAGACAATGTGATTGTCTGGATTTGTTTCCACATTTTGTCTCTCATAGTTGAGGTATACCTATGATGACAATTACAGGCCTCTCTCATCTTTTTAAGTGGGAGAACTTGCACAATTGGTGGCTGACTAAATACTTTTTTGCCCCACTGTATGCCATCTTATTTTGGCGAATGTCAATCTATTATGACACAGCACATATAGGTTATTTGTAGCATAGTAGAATGTCTTGCGCCATCATCCTCTTGGAGCAGTACTGAAAACCATTATTGTGCCAAATATTGGTTTAATTTTTCGTACCGCTATATATTTGATGCACCTCATGATACTTTTTGTGCGAAAAGTCGTACTTGGGATTTTTTTTTTACAATTACTACGCGGTGCCAAATTTTTGGCGCACCAACAAATTGTTATCTAGCCTTGTAATCACACTCCTTTATTCCGGGGGGACTATTCCTCATCAACAAAGTGACATTCAGTGGCACAGAGAACAAGAAGTATTTACTGTATATTATTATTTACAAAGAATAAAACATTTTAATTTGCAGATCAGCAACAGGGATGCTTTAAATAAGGAATTCAATGCTACACAAAAAAGATCCAAAAGTGTGAAGCTGTAAAAAAAAACAAAAAAAAAAAACTGATCTTTTTTTTTATCAAATATTTAAATAGCGTCCTCTGCAATATGATTTGGGTTAGAGTTTAAATATATTATATTCAAAAAAGCATCAGTTATTACACAAAGATGTTATTTAAAGGTTCGCTTACGTCTCCTGTATCTGCACTTTGCTGATTATCTCCAAAAAAGTACGGCATGCCAAGTTAGAAATTTGTAAATTTGTAGAGACGCATTGATGCGCTTTCAAAGTGGCAGGTACCTGACCGATTGGTGGGGAGATTAGCTAAAATTAACTGCCAGAGATTCAGATAAAGGAAGACAAGAAAAAAGGAAATTAATTAGGTTTTCCAGGCTAAACTGGACTGCTCCTTCTGATCTTCTTTCTCCAGGGAAATAACTGATTACACCATCTCCACTTGCACCTAGCCTGTGGAAGGGGAGCCAAGATTTTAAACTTCACTCGCAGATGAAACCTAGTTTAAAGTGATCATTCTGATTTGAGACCCTTTCACCAAACCATTCATTTCAAAAATTTGTCCCATAAGATTCCATGTGCAATCAAAACCTAACTCCAGTTTTTTGGTACTGGCCCAAATGAATCATTCCCTTAAAGCAGAATGTAACAAGCCCCTACTCGCTCGATTCCACTCTCCCGACACTCCTCTGCTGCTATAGAATCAGATTGTAGATCGCAACATCTGATTGCTCTGTCATCCAATGCTCCGGGATTAGAACTACAGCTATGTGCCGTTCTAATCCAGTTGTGTAGCTCAGAACAAACACCAGGCAGGCTGTATGTAAGTTCAACCAGGAATCTTTCTTTATTGACAGAAATACAGGCCCTTTTATACACTAAAAGAGGAGGTGCATACCTCCGGCTCATATTACTCTGAACATACACCTGTGACCAGAAACCTAATTAACATGGGCTAATTAACTAATCCTTTTAGACAGCCTAGATGACTCAGACATGACCTTTAGGCCAGACTGGCCGTCTTGTAGCTCAGAAAATATAATCAACATTATCACAATAGCAGAGTTAATTAACACAAACAATGGGGATTTAATGACTCTTAGATCCCATACTAGAGACTTATTTACAATACACGTTCTAGCAGACAACAGACAGGTAGCTGGAATTGATGACATTAGCATTTAACAGTAGGAGTCCCGGTATGAATCAGTCACTATTCTAATATGGCATATAAAGGGTTCCCAGAGTCTTGTGTCTTGGGGGGACATGGAGCTGAATCCAAAGTAACACCAACCCCAGGGTCCCCAGAGTCTGTGTGTCCTGGGGGACCAGGACCCGAATCCACACTAATACCACCTCAAGGGTCCCCAGGCATACAGCTCACAAAGAGCACCGTTCCCCCAAATGCCAGGGCCCATGATCGATCGGCAAGAGGCTAGCGTTCAGTCCCCTCCAAAAGTCTCTCTCCCGGCTAGGTCTGTCACACAGAACTTTATCCAAAAGGGGAAGTTCTGCTCTTGCTCCTCCTCTCCCTCCCCTCCTCCTCTGCATTTGGCCCATTATTTTTTTGGGGGGGGGGAGCAGGTACCTGATTTTGACAGGTACCCACTCCCCCATGTCTGGTCAGATTGCCACAGCGATCTGAGTGGAGGCCTGCCCCCCTCCTTCCCCCATAGCCTTCTGGGGCGGCTCACACATGCGCAGTCGGTAACCAGTTGTTAAAAGCCACAAAGGCTTCACTACCAGTTTCCCTTAGTGAAGATGTGGGCACCTGCACCAGAAGCTGATTGAAGAATCGGCTCGAGTGCAGACATTGCTGGATCCAGGGGCAGGTAAGTGTCCCTATATTAAAAGTCTACAGCTACAGAATTTGGAGCTGCTGACTTTAATCTTTTGGGGGGGGGGGGGGGAACTGGAGCTCCTCTTTAATAAGAAATGTGGGCAATGTCGGCTCTATATAAACTGTCTGTAGCATTAGCTACAAACAGTATATCGACAGTGTTTTAGCAACAGAACGGGGCTGCCTGTCGTGTTCCTGGGATAAAAATTAGTTAGGCTGAGCGCTGCAGAAATACAAGGCTTCCTTTGATTGGCTGAGGTGGACATTGTGAGGTCATCCACCCCCACCTCTCCAATTCGGCCATTCAGAAGAAGCCTTGTATTTATTCAGCTCACTGCTGGTTTCCCTTAGTGAAGATGCCAGCGCCTGCACCAAAAGCCGATTGAAGAATCAGCTCGGGTGCGGACATCGTTCGATCCATGGGTCGGTAAATGTCCCTATATTGAAAGTCAGCAGCTACAGTAATTTTTGGAGGGAGATTTAGGCTCCTCTTGTGGCCGAATGTGGCCAATGTCAGCTCTATATAGACAGTGTTTTGGCAACTGAATGGGACTTCCTATCCTGTTCCTGGGACAAAAATTAGTTGGGCTGAGCGCTGCAGGAACATAAGGCTTCCTCTGATTGGCTGGAGGTGGAGATTGTGTGTTCATCCACAAACCTTTTCAACTCGACCATTCATAAGAAGCCTTGTATTTATACAACCTGAATTGAATTTGTTCCAGGAATGGGACGGGAAGACCCTGTACTGCTGCTGGCACAAATCACTGTTTACTGTATATGCCGATGATGCTACAGTGCTGACAGGGACTGCATTTCTTAGTGATTGAAATAGTTTGTTTGGGCCTGGAGTTATGCTTTAATGTTTTCTGGATGTTATTTACCTGTAAATGTGTCCCATGTGTAGACATTCAAAATCCCTGATATTGAAGCTGGGTGCCACCATCTTGGATGTGATCAGGGACGGACTGACACCTCATGGGGCCCCCGGGCAATAGGAGATTATGGGGCCCCCACAGTATACACACACAGACACACAATATACACACACAGTATACACACACAGAATACACATACAGAATACACATACACACACTGAAAAGGTACTGGAGAGGCGGGGCAGCTATAATCTTGGGATTTTTTTAAAAAACACAGATTTTTACATACTGTCCCTGGTTTTATTGAGGCTGGCAGCCCTGATGGGGCCCCTTAGTGGCATGGGGCCCTCGGGTAGTGCCCGAGTGCCCAAATGGTCAGTCTGCCCCTGGATGTGATATCTGCGAGGGCTGCTAGATATTGCAAAAGAGGCCTAGGAAACTTAAACCAATCTTTACCAGAATGTATCTCAGCCTTGCAAGACAAAATTGCCATCCTTAGACCCTACCAAACTTAACAATCTACACCCCATTTCCTTGCTCTCCTTTTCTCTAAGCTCCTTGAACTCCTGGTCTACAACCGAGTGACCACCTCATTAAGAATAACCTTCTTGATCCCATTCAGTCTGGATTTTGCCCTCAACACTTCACAGAAACTGCTCTTTTAACCACTTGCTGACCGCCTAACGCAGATATACTGCGGCAGAATGGCACGGGCAGGCAAAATCACGTACCTGGTACGTGATCTGCCTCCCGCGGGCGGGGGGGAGTATCGTGCCCCCCCGGTGCCCAAGGCGGTCGGCTTCGTTAGGGGAGCGATCCAGGCTGAGGGGGAGGCCACTCATTCGTGGCCACCCCCTCGTGATCGCTCCCAATGATTGAAAATCTTCCTCTGCTGCTGTAATGTAAACAGAGGAAGTGATGTCATCTCTCCTCGAGCCGATCTTTTCATTCCGGCGCCGAGGAGAGAAGACATCAATGTGAGTTGCACCAACACTACACTTACAGTAGAACACACTAGGCACACTCCCCCCCCCCCCATTACCCCCCTGTACCCCCTGTCACAGTGACACCAATAGCAGTTTTTTTTTTTTTTTTTGCATTGGTGTCAGTTTGTGACAGTTATAAGTGGTAGGGCAGGTAGGGTTAGCCCCCTTTAGGTCTAGAGTACCCCCCTAATAAAGTTTTAACCCCTTGATCACCCCCCCCCGTCACCAGTGTCACTAAGCAATCGTTTTTCTGATACTGTATTAGTGTCACAGGTGACGCTAGTTAGGGAGGTAAATATATAGGTTCGCCGTCAGTGTTTTATAGCAACAGGGACCCCCATATACTACCTAATAAAGGTTTTAACCCCCTGATTGCCCCCTAGTTAACCCTTTCACCAGTGATCACCATATAACTGTTACGGGTGACGCTGGTTAGTTAGTTTGTAAACATAGTTTCAGGGCACCCACCGTTTATTACCTTATAAAGGTTTAACCCCCTAATCGCCCGGCGGTGATATAAGTTAAGTTTTAGGGTCAGATAAGGTCTGCGTCGCCCCAGGCAGCATCAGGTTAGCTCCAGTAGCGCTAACACCCACGCACACACCATACACCTCCCTTAGCGGTATAGTATCTGAACGGATCATTATCTGATCCGATCAGATCTATACTAGTGTCCCCAGCAGTTTAGGGTTCCCAAAAATGCAGTGTTAGCGGGATCAGCCCAGATACCTGCTAGCACCTGCGTTTTCCCCTCGGCCCAGCCCTGCCCAGCCCACCCAAGTGCAGTATCGATCGATCACTGTCACTTACAAAACACTAAACACACATAACTGCAGCGTTCGCAGAGTCAGGCCTGATCCCTGCAATCGCTAACAGTTTTTGTTCGTAGCGTTTTGATACAGTCGCTAACAGTCAGGAGCTTTTTTGCCTGTGAGTCTCACTAGTGTACCATTAAATTTAGAGCCCAAAATGGCAAATCGAAGGTACACTAGTGAAGAGGCCTACACGTTTCTGAGCATGACAGATGGTGGAGTAGGGATGAGCCGAACACCCCCCGGTTCGGTTCGCACCAGAACCTGCGAACGGACCGAAAGTTCGCACGAACGTTAGAACCCCATTGACGTCTATGGGACTCGAACGTTCAAAATCAAAAGTGCTCATTTTAAAGGCTAATTTGCATGGTATTGTCCTAAAAAGGGTTTGGGGACCCGGGTCCTACCCCAGGGGACATGTATCAATGCAAAAAAAACTTTTAAAAACGGCCGTTTTTTCGGGAGCAGTGATTTTAATGATGCTTAAAGTAAAAAAAAAAAAGTGAAATATTCCTTTAAATATCGTACCTGGGGGGTGTCTATAGTATGCCTGTAAAGTGACGCGTGTTTCCCGTGTTTAGAACAGTCCCTGCACCAAATGTCATTTTTAAAGGAAAAAATCTCATTTAAAACTGCTTGCGGGTTTCATGTCATGTCGGGTCATGGCAATATGGATGAAAATCAGTGAGACAAACGGCATGGGTACCCCCCAGTCCATTACCAGGCCCTTTGGGTCTTGTATGGATATTAAGGGGAACCCCGCACCCAAATTAAAATAAGGAAAGGCCCTATATACTCTGAACAGCAGTATACAGGCGGTGCAAACAAGACAGGGACTGTAGGTTTGTTGTTAAGTAGAATCTCTTTGTAATTTTGAACGGGTACATCTTTAACGTGTTTAGCTCCAGCCAAAAAATCTTTTTTAAGCTTTTTGGAAAACATAGGGAAGGGTTATCACCCCTGTGACATTTGTTTTGCTGTCTTTCCTCCTCTTCAGAAGATTTCACCTCACTTTTTGTCCCAATGAAAAATGTTTTTTGAAAATTTGGGTTTTTTTGTGGAACAAGGATTGGAAAGCATCAGTGGAAAGGAGAAATTGTTTTCCCATATTAACTCTTACAGGAGAGAATTTCCCTTCCTAGGGGTAGATTTCATCTCACTTCCTGTTGTCTCCTTCCGTTTGCAAGTAGGAGTCTTTTGTAAGTTAGATGTTTGAAAGTAGGGTCCTGCCCTATATACTCAGCAGAAATTTGGGCCTTAGGTGTTGCTGTGGCCAAAACACTGTAAGCCCTCACAGGGCCCTGCTGTGAAATATTAGATCAAGAATTGTAATTACATGCCCCTGTTGAACAGGAGCTGAAAAATTAGGCCTTAGGCACTGGTGCTGGTGCCACAACACTGCAACCCCTCACAGACACTCTAGTTGGAACGCAGGAACGAGCCCTGCTGCAAAGTATTGCATCAAAAATTGTAATTACACGCCCCTGTTAGACAGGGGCAGAAAAATTGGGCCTTAGGCACTGGTGCTGGTGCCACAACACTGCAACCCCTCACAGACACTCTAGTTGGAATGCAGGAACGAGCCCTGCTGCAAAGTATTGCATCAAAAATTGTAATTACACGCCCCTGTTAGACAGGGGCAGAAAAATTGGGCCTTAGGCACTGGTGCTGGTGCCACAACACTGCAACCCCTCACAGACACTCTAGTTGGAATGCAGGAACGAGCCCTGCTGCAAAGTATTGCATCAAAAATTGTAATTACACGCCCCTGTTAGACAGGGGCAGAAAAATTGGGCCTTAGGCACTGGTGCTGGTGCCACAACACTGCAACCCCTCACAGACACTCTAGTTGGAATGCAGGAACGAGCCCTGCTGCAAAGTATTGCATCAAAAATTGTAATTACACGCCCCTGTTAGACAGGGGCAGAAAAATTGGGCCTTAGGCACTGGTGCTGGTGCCACAACACTGCAACCCCTCACAGACACTCTAGTTGGAATGCAGGAACGAGCCCTGCTGCAAAGTATTACATCAAAAATTGTAATTACACGCCCCTGTTATACAGGGGCTGAAAAATTGTGCCTTAGGCACTGGTGGTGGCGCCCAGAACCAAAAATGTTCTTACAAGCTATCAGCGTGATGATTGAGGAGGAAGAGGATAATTACTCAGGGATAGTCACTCAGCATCAGCATAGGCAGTCTTTGAAGGGATCTGAGATTTCAAAAAAAATTATTCGGTTACATCAGCATCAGGTGCTTGGTAGCTGGTGGTGATCCAAGACTGATTCATTTTTATGAAGGTCAGCCGATCGACCGAGTCGGTGGACAGACGCACCCTGTGATCGGTTACCACGCCTCCAGCAGCACTGAATGTGCGTTCCGAAAGAACGCTGGATGCAGGACAGGCCAGTAGCTCAATTGCATACTGTGCAAGCTCTGGCCAGTGATCCATCCTCAAGACCCAGTAACCCAGAGGATTTTCGGTGGGAAAGGTGTCCAAGTCTGATCTTGCCCCTAGGTATTCCTGCACCATGTAAAACAGACGCTGGCGATGGTTGCTGGAACCGATCATACCTTGGGGCTGCGGACCAAAAAATTGTCTGAACGCATCGGTCAGACGGCCACCTTCTCCACCGCTCCTTCTTTGACTGACCGAAGCCTCAGCAACACGTTGTCCAGAAACAGGAGTTTGTAACCTCCCAGTCTCTGGGAACGCATTGCACAGACCTTTCTGCAAGGCCTCCCGAAGATGTTTCATCCTCTGCTCCCTCTGCGATGGCAAGATAAGGTCCGCAACCTTACCCTTGTAACGTGGATCAAGGAGGGTTGCCAGCCAGTATTGGTCCTTCTCCTTGATACCACGAATACGAGGATCCTTACGCAGGCTTTGCAGGATCAGGGAGGCCATGCAGCGTAGGTTTGCTGAGGCATTCGGTCCGGAGTCCTCTGGGTCACTAAGGACGACAACGTCCGCAGCCACCTCCTCCCAGCCACGTACAAGTCCATGTGTTTCTTGGGACTGATCCCTTAAAGACTGCTGCTGATGCTGAGTGCCAGGCTCCACCTCCATACTGACACAATCTTCCTCCTCCTCCTCCTCCTCCTCCTCGTCCTCTTCCTGTGTGATCGGCGGGCACGCAGGAACACTGTCTGGATGAAGGGGGCCTTGAGAGCTAAGGAAGTCCTCCTCTTCCTGCCTCTGTTCTGCCTCAAGTGCCCTGTCCATTATTCCACGCAGCGTGTGCTCCAACAGGTGGACAAGGGGGACAGTGTCACTGATGCATGCACTGTCACTGCTCACCATCCTCGTGGCCTCCTCGAATGGTGACAGGACAGTGCATGCATCCCTGATCATGGCCCACTGGCGTGGGGAAAAAAAACCAAAGCTCCCCTGACCCTGTCCTGGTGCCATAGTCGCACAGGTACTCATTGATGGCCCTCTGCTGCGTGTGCAGCCGCTGCAGCATGGCCAACGTTGAGTTCCACCTGGTGGGCATGTCACAGATTAGGCGGTTCTTGGGCAGGTTAAACTCCTTTTGGAGGTCCGTCAGCCGAGCACTGGCATTATATGACCGGCGGAAATGCACACAGACTTTCCTGGCCTGCCTCAGGACATCCTGTAAGCCCGGGTACCTGCCCAAGAACCGCTGCACCACCAAGTTAAGGACGTGAGCCAAACAGGGCACATGGGTCATTTGTCCCTGTCGGAGGGCAGAGAGGAGGTTGGTGCCATTGTCGCAAACCACCATTCCTGCCTTAAGTTGGTGTGGCGTCAACCACCTCTGAACCTGCCCCTGCAGAGCTGACAGAACCTCTGCCCCAGTGTGGCTCCTGTCCCCCAAGCACACCAGCTCAAGCACCGCATGGCATCTTTTGGCCTGCGTACTTGCGTAGCCCCTTGAACGACTACGGAGCATCGCTGGTTCCGAGGAAGAGGCCATGGAGGAAGAAGAAGAGGAGGGGGTGGAGGAGAGAGGTGTGTCACAATCAGCATTTTGGAGGCGTGGTGGCGGAACAACCTCCAACACTACTGCACCTTGTCCTGCATCCTTCCCAGCTGCCAGCAGAGTCACCCAATGCGCCGTGAAACTTATGCCGCGTACACACGGTCCTACTTTTCGTCTACAAAAGTCCAACAGACGCTGATGGACTAAAGCTGGCTGGTAATCCGATCGTGTGTGGGCTTCTCCGAACTTTCAACTGACTTTTTTAGCCTCAAATCCGACGTACTTTAGATTTGAAACATGCTTTAAAACTTTACTTCGTAACTACGACGGACCCCGAAATCCGCTCGTCTGTGTGCTAGTCCGACGGACAAATAGCCACGCTAGGGCACCTATTGGCTACTGGCTATGAACTTCCTTATTTTAGTCCGGTGTACGTCATCACGTACGAATCCGTTAGACTTTTGTGTGGTCGTGTGTAGGCAAGTCCGTTCGTTAGAAAGTAGGCCGCAAGTCCGCCGCAAGTCCACCGAAAGTCTGCCGGAAGTCTGTCGGACAGGCTGTCCGACTTTTGTAGACGAAAAGTACGACCGTGTGTACGCGGCATTAGGTAACGTCCCTGTCCATGCCTGCTGGACCATGAGTCAGCGGTAATATGCACCTTACCGCTGACCGCCCTGTCCAGCAAGGCATGGACATTGCCTTCCACATGCCGGTAGAGAGCCGGAATCGCCTTCCGTGAGAAAAAGTGGTGTTTGGGTACCTGCCACTGAGGAACCGCACATTCCACAAACTCACGGAAGGGGGCAGAGTCTACTAACTGAAAAGGCAGCAGTTGAAGTGCTAGCAATTTTGCCAAGCTAGCATTCAACCGCTGGGCATGTGGATGGCTGGGAGCAAACTTCTTTTGGCGGTGCAGCAGCTGGGGCAGGGAAATTTGCCTGGTACAATCTGACGTCGGTGTACCAAAAGCAGATTGCCCACAAGTACTTGGCTGTGACACACCTAATTCTACACCTTCATTCCTCTCACTGCAGGTCTCAGAGAGGACTGGAGGTCTAGTGGGGTTGGAAATCTCAGCTGATGAGGAGCAAGGAGAGATCCTCTTTGTTCTTTGGTGTGGGTCTTTTAGATACGCTTGCCAACGAACTGCATGGCAGGTCAACATATGTCTGGTCAAGCATGTGGTACCCAAGCGGGAGATGTTTTGGCCACGTGAGATACGCTTGAGACATATGTTGCAAATAGCAGCGGTGCGATCTGATGCACTCGTCTCAAAAAAGGCCCACACCAAAGAACTTTTTGAATAACACGCAGAGACTGCAGCGCCCTGCACATGTGGAGCTTTGGGGTGTGATGCAGTCAATGTGCTGCCCTTAGGCTGGCCCCTGGAGGGCATCCTGCCTCGTTGGTGATGTGCCGCCTCCTCCTCCTCCTCCTCCTCTCTCCTATCAGGCACCCACGTTGAGTCAGTGACCTCATCATCCCCTCCCTCCTCATCACTGGAGCAAACCTGGCAGTATGCTGCAGCAGGGGGAGCATGACTGCCAGATTGCTGTCCTTCTTGGGCACCCCCTCTGTCCGTGCTCATGTTACTGCCTTCATCGAGCTCAGTATCATCATCAGAGCCTTCCAAACGCTGGGCATCCTCCTGGAGCATGTACCCAACACTGTGGTCAAACAGTTCGAGGAAATCCTCAGGAGGACATGGTGGAGCTAGGGAAGGAGTCACTGATGACATTGAGCTGAGGGAAGAGGCCGCTGCTTTGCCAGACAAAGCACCCTGGGCATGGGTGAGAGAGGATGAGGAGGATGAGGACGGCTTGGTCATCCACTCGACCAAGTCTTCCGCATGTTGCGGCTCAACACGGCCAGCTGCCGAAAAAAAGGCCAAGCGCGTCCCATGGCCACGTGCTGATGAGGATGCACCGTCTCCACGACCAGCACTAGACACAGAGCCTGCTTGCCCTCTCTTATTGGCTTGTGACTGTCTGCCTCTCCTTCTTGGCCTTCCAGACATACTAATGGCCTGTAGCTGCACTAAGCTGGGATAGAACACCAGTAATTTTCTTCAGGTAGCTTTATATACTGTAACCAGACAAGCCTGCCTGTCAGTAGGAAGATAACAGGAACGGATCTAGCTGAACACTGTGAGCAGGACGTACTGTACTAAATGTAAATAGTCTAGCTGCCTGACCGTGGTACTAATAGGATCAAATAGAACACCAGTAATTTTCTTCAGGTAGCTTTATATACTGTAACCAGACAAGCCTGCCTGTCAGTAGGAAGATAACAGGAACGGATCTAGCTGAACACTGTGAGCAGGACGCACTGTACTAAATGTAAATAGTCTAGCTGCCTGACCGTGGTACTAATAGGATCAAATAGAACACCAGTAATTTTCTTCAGGTAGCTTTATATACTGTAACCAGACAAGCCTGCCTGTCAGTAGGAAGATAACAGGAACGGATCTAACTGAACACTGTGAGCAGGACGCACTGCACTAAATGTAAATAGTCTAGAAGATAACAGGAACGGATCTAGCTGAACACTGTGAGCAGGACGCACTGCACTAAATGTAAATAGTCTAGAAGATAACAGGAACGGATCTAGCTGAACACTGTGAGCAGGACGCACTGCACTAAATGTAAATAGTCTAGAAGATAACAGGAACGGATCTAGCTGAACACTGTGAGCAGGACGCACTGCACTAAATGTAAATAGTCTAGAAGATAACAGGAACGGATCTAGCTAAACTGAATACAGTGTATATATATATATATGCAACACCTGGGATGCATATATATACACAATACACTGTAAGTGCAGCTAACTGACTGACTGTTCTGCCTAATCTATCTAACTCAAATGAAATGACACTGTCTCTCTCTATCTCTCAGCACACCAGAACACACACTACACAGGGCCGCCGTGCAGGCGGCCTTATATAGTGTGGGGCGTGTACTAAATCCCCTGAGCCATAATTGGCCAAAGCCTCCTTGGCTTTGGCCAATTACGGCTCTCTGTTCAGGCGGCGCTGTGATTGGCCAAGCATGCGGGTCATAGTGCATGCTTGGCCAATCATCAGCCAGCAATGCACTGCGATGCCGCAGTGAATTATGGGCCGTGACGCGCCACACGAATTTGGCGCGAACGGCCCATATCGTTCGCAATTCGGCGAACGGTCGAACAGCCGATGTTCGAGTCAAACATGGGTTCGACTCGAACACGAAGCTCATCCCTAGTGAAGAGGAAGTCACTCATCTGTCAGATTCAGGCTCAGAATACGATCCTGTAGACGACAGCGGCTCCATGACAGATAGCTCTGATGACGGAGTTGTGGTCCCTGCCAAGGTCAGGCGTACCAGACCCCGAACTTCTTCTTCTGTCCTTGATGTGCAAGAACCGCAGGTCCCTTGTATGGAGTAGAGAAGTACTAGTGCCGCTATTCCTTCTGGTGAACTGGCAAGCACCAGCGGCCTAGTACACCCTGGTCGTACATCCAGCACTGCAGTAACACTTGGTGAGGTGGCGAGTCCCATAAGTGCAGTTCAAGCTGGCGAGGTGGCAAACACAAGTAGTGTCCCGCTGCCACCAAGAAGACGAACACAGGCCCGTCGTGCCCATAGTACCCTTCCTGCTGCATTCGCCAATCCTAATTGGGAACCCACCACTTCTGCAGCACCCGTACTTCCCCCATTCACTGGTCAACCCGGCATTCAGGTGGAAACAGTTGATTTTACGTCACTGCATTTTTAATTGCTGTTTTTTACCGAAGATCTCTATAGATCTATTGTGGACCAAAGCAATATGTACGCTGGTCAACACATCACCACTATTCCCCAGTCCTCCCTTGCCACAGATTGGAAACAAATTACGGTTTCCGAATTTAAGATCTTTATGGGCCTTTCCCTCCTCATGGGCATAACCAAAAAGAGTGAGTTGCGGTCATATTGGTCCACTGACCCAATTCACCATATGCTCACTTCAACAACAATGAACTCTGTCGTCCTCGTGGAGACCCTGGATACGATCGGCTCTACAAAATTCGGCCCCTCGTAAACCACTGCAACCAATGTTTTGCAGACTTGTTTACTTCCCATCAAATTGTCTGCGTTGATGAGTCCCTGATTAAGTTTTCTGGCCGCTTGTCATTCAAACAGTACCTTCCCAGCAAGCGTGCCAGATACGGGGTCAAGATGTATAAGCTCTGTGACAGGGCCACAGGCTATACATGTAGTTTTATGGTTTACGAGGGCAAAGATAGTCACGTAGAGCCGACAAACTGCCCTGACTGCATAGGAAGCGCTGGCAAGATTGTGTGGGACTTGGTGTCACCCTTATTCGGAAAGGGGTACCACTTGTACGTGGACAATTATTACACGAGCGTGCCACTTTTTAGTCACCTTTTTGATCATCAAATTGGAGCATGTGGCACCGTGCGACCTAATCGTCGGGGCTTTCTCCAGCGGCTTGTAGATTCCCATCTTAGGCTGGGGGAGAGAGCCTGCTTGCAGTGTAATAATTTGCTCGCTATGAAGTGGAGCGACAATAAGAATGTTTGCGTTCTTACCTCCCTTAATGCAGACAGGACGGTCCAAATTACTACGGCGACTGGTGTTGTGGAGAAACCCCTCTGTGTCCACGAATATAGCCTTAACATGGGAGGGGTGGACCTCAATGATCAGTTGTTGGCGCCGTACCTAGTTGCCCGTAAGGCCAGACGCTGGTACAAAAAAGCGACTGTTTATTTATTTCAATTGGCTTTGCTGAACGCTTATGTGCTATACAAAGCTTCAGGACGGACTGTATCCTTCCTTACATTCCAGGAAGAGATCGTCAGAGTCCTTCTGTTTCCAGACGGTGCTCCACCTCACCTTCCCCAACCAAATGCAGTAAGCCGGCTGCATGAGAGGCATTTTCTTTATGTCCTCCCGAGTACCCCTACCCAACGAGCCCCCCAAAAAAGATGTCGTGTTTGCAGAAAGTGCGGATATAGGCGTGACACCCTGGTATTATTGTCCCTCCTGTCCTGACAATCCTGGTCTTTGCATTGGTGAATGTTTTGAACGCTACTATACACTAGTTGAGTATTAGCGTAGGGTACAGCACTGCACAGACTAGGACACACGTTCACAGGTCTCCCAAGATGCCATCGTATTTTGAGAGACCCAAACCTGGTACCAGTTACAAAAGTTAAAGTATAAAAAAGTTATAGGTATGCAATTTTTTTTATACTTTACTGTTAACTGTGTTTTATTGTTAACTATTTTTTTGTTTTCAGGTACGCCATTCAGTTGCAGCGCGGATTTATTTATCTTGACAGCAACAGTGTTTGCTTCCACGATATATAAAGCCGCGACTCCAGCACTGTCGGAGGTGATTTCACCACCACAGTTACATACTTCAGCATATATGCCGAAGCGTAGGGGCAGCAGTGGGTGGAGGAGCGATTTGCACCTACCTTTTGCGGGATGATGCCCCCATGCTTCGGCATATATATATTTTAGGCACAGGTTGCGTTAAATGTTTTATTTTTTTAATATGCTTTTTTTTGTATTTGCTTTGCAGGTATGGTAAGTCTTACTGTTATACTGTAATGTTACTTTGTTTTATTGTTAACCATCATTTGCTTAGCAGGTACGCCATTCAGTTGCAGCGCGAATTTATTTATCTTGACAGCAACAGCGTTTGCTCCCACGATACATAAAGCCGTGACTCCAGCGCTGTCGGAGGTGATTTCACCACCACCGCGAAGGTCAGATCGAGGGCAGTAATTTTAGCAGTAGACCTCCTCTGTAAATCTAAAGTGGTAACCTGTAAAGGCTTTTAAAAATGTATTTAGTTTGTCGCCACTGCACGTTTGTGCGCAATTTTAAAGCATGTCTTGTTTGGCTTCTGTACTCGGCCTAAGATCATCTTTTTTATTTCATCAAACATTTGGGCAATATAGTGTGTTTTAGTGCATTAAAATGTTAAAAAGTGTGTTTTTTCCCAAAAAATGCGTTTGAAAAATCGCTGCGCAAATACTGTGTGAAAAAAAAATGAAACACCCACCATTTTAATCTGTAGGGCATTTGCTTTAAAAAATATATATAATGTTTGGGGGTTTAAAGTAATTTTCTTGCAAAAAAAAATAATTTTTTCATGTAAACAAAAAGTGTCAGAAAGGGCTTTGTCTTCAAGTGGTTAGAAGAGTGGGTGATGTGTGACATAAGCTTCTAAATGTTGTGCATAAAATGCCAGGACAGTTCAAACCCCCCCCCCCCCCAAATGACCCCATTTTGGAAAGTAGACACCCCAAGCTATTTGCTGAGAGGCATGTCGAGTCCATGGAATATTTTATATTGTGACACAAGTTGCGGGAAAAAGACACTTTTTTTTTTTTTTTTGCACAAAGTTGTCACTAAATGATATATTGCTCAAACATGCCATGGGAATATGTGAAATTACACCCCAAAATACATTCTGTTGCTTCTCCTGAGTACGGGGATACAACGTGTGAGACTTTTTGGGAGCCTAGGCGTGCACGGGACCCCGAAAACCAAGCACCGCCTTCAGGCTTTCTAAGGGCGTAAATTTTTGATTTCACTCTTCACTGCCTATCACAGTTTCGGAGGCCATGGAATGCCCAGGTGACACAACCCCCCCCCCCAAATGACCCTATTTTGGAAAGTAGACACTCCAAGCTATTTGCTGAGAGGTATAGTGAGTATTTTGCAGACCTCACTTTTTGTCACAAAGTTTTGAAAATTGAAAAAAGAAAAAAACAATTTTTTCTTGTCTTTCTTAACTTTCAAAAACAAGTGAGAGCTGCAAAATACTCACCATGCCTCTCAGCAAATAGCTTGGGGTGTCCACTTTCCAAAATGGGGTCATTACGGGGGGTTTGTGCTATCTTGGCATTTTATGGCCTTCGAAACTGTGATAGGTAGTGAGGAGTGAATCAAAAATTTACGCCCTTAGAAATCCTGAAGGCGGTGATTGGTTTTCGGGGCCCCGTATGCAGCTAGGCTCCCAAAAAGTCCCACACATGTGGTATCCCGTACTCAGGAGAAGCAGCAGAATGTATTTTGGAGTGTAATTCCACATATGCCCATGGCATGTTTGAGCAATATATCATTTAGTGACAACTTTGTGCAAAAAAAAAAAAAAGTTTGTCATTTTCCTGCAACTTGTGGCAAAATATAAAATATTCCATGGACTCAACATGCCTCTCAGCAAATAGCTTGGGGTGTCCACTTTCCAAAATGGGGTCATTTGCGGGGGGGGGGGGGGGGGTTGTGCCATCTTGGTATCCCTGTACTCAGGCGAAGCAGCAGAATGTCTTTTGGGGTGTAATTCCATATATGCCCATGGCATGTTTGAGCAATATATCATTTAGTGACAACTTTTTGTAAAATTTTTTTTTTGTCATTATTCAATCACTTGGGACAAAAAAAAATAATATTCAATGGGCTCAACATGCCTCTCAGCAATAGGGATGAGCTTCGTGTTCGAGTCAAACCCATGTTCGACTCGAACATCGGCTGTTCGGTCGTTCGCCGAATTGCGAACGATATGGGCCGTTCGCGCCAAATTCGTGTGGCGCGTCACAGCCCATAAATCACTGCGGCATCGCAGTGCATTGCTGGCTGATGATTGGCCAAGCATGCACTTTGACCCGCATGCTTGGCCAATCACAGCGCCGTCTGAACAGAGAGCCGTAATTGGCCAAAGCCGAGGAGGCCATGTGGTGCTTGAGCTGGTGTGCTTGGGGGACAGGAGCCACACTGGGGCAGAGGTTCTGCCAGCTCTGCAGGGGCAGGTACAGAGGTGGTTGACGCCACGCCAACTTAAGGCAGGAATGGTGGTTTGCGACAATGGTACCAACCTCCTCTCTGCCCTCCGACAGGGACAAATGACCCATGTGCCCTGTTTGGCTCACGTCCTTAACTTGGTGGTGCAGCGGTTCTTGGGCAGGTACCCGGGCTTACAGGATGTCCTGAGGCAGGCCAGGAAAGTCTGTGTGCATTTCCGCCGGTCATATAATGCCAGTGCTCGGCTGACGGACCTCCAAAAAGGAGTTTAACCTGCCCAAGAACCGCCTAATCTGTGACATGCCCACCAGGTGGAACTCAACGTTGGCCATGCTGCAGCGGCTGCACACGCAGCAGAGGGCCATCAATGAGTACCTGTGCGACTATGGCACCAGGACAGGGTCAGGGGAGCTTGGTTTTTTTCCCCACACCAGTGGGCCATGATCAGGGATGCATGCACTGTCCTGTCACCATTTGAGGAGGCCACGAGGATGGTGAGCAGTGACAGTGCATGCATCAGTGACACTGTCCCCCTTGTCCACCTGTTGGAGCACACGCTGCGTGGAATAATGGACAGGGCACTTGAGGCAGAACAAAGGCAGGAAGAGGAGGACTTCCTTAGCTCTCAAGGCCCCCTTTATCCAGACAGTGTTCCTGCGTGCCCGCCGATCACACAGGAAGAGGACGAGGAGGAGGAGGAGGAGGAGGAGGAGGAAGATTGTGTCAGTATGGAGGTGGAGCCTGGCACTCAGCATCAGCAGCAGTCTTTAAGGGATCAGTCCCAAGAAACACATGGACTTGTACGTGGCTGGGAGGAGGTGGCTGCGGACCATGTTGTCTTTAGTGACCCAGAGGACTCCGGACCGAATGCCTCAGCAAACCTACGCTGCATGGCCTCCCTGATCCTGCAAAGCCTGCGTAAGGATCCTCGTATTCGTGGTATCAAGGAGAACGACCAATACTGGCTGGCAACCATCCTTGATCCACGTTACAAGGGTAAGGTTGCGGACCTTATCTTGCCATCGCAGAGGGAGCAGAGGATGAAACATCTTCGGGAGGCCTTGCAGAAAGGTCTGTGCAACGCATTCCCAGAGACTGGGAGGTTACAAACTCCTGTTTCTGGACAACGTGTTGCTGAGGCTTCCGTCAGTCAAAGAAGGAGCGGTGGAGAAGGTGGCCGTCTGACCGATGCGTTCAGACAATTTTTTGGTCCGCAGCCCCAAGGTATAATCGGTTCCAGCAACCATCGCCAGCGTCTGTTTTACATGGTGCAGGAATACCTAGGGGCAAGATCAGACTTGGACACCTTTCCCACCGAAAATCCTCTGGGTTACTGGGTCTTGAGGATGGATCACTGGCCAGAGCTTGCACAGTATGCAATTGAGCTACTGGCCTGTCCTGCATCCAGCGTTCTTTCGGAACGCACATTCAGTGCTGCTGGAGGCGTGGTAACCGATCAAAGGATGCGTCTGTCCACCGACTCGGTCGATCGACTGACCTTCATAAAAATGAATCAGTCTTGGATCACCACCAGCTACCAAGCACCTGATGCTGATGTAACCGAATAATTTTTTTTGAAATCTCAGATCCCTTCAAAGACTGCCTATGCTGATGCTGAGTGACTATCCCTGAGTAATTATCCTCTTCCTCCTCAATCATCACGCTGATAGCTTGTAAGAACATTTTTGGTTCTGGGCGCCACCACCAGTGCCTAAGGCCCAATTTTTCTGCCCCTGTTTAACAGGGGCGTGTAATTACAATTTTTGATGCAATACTTTGCAGCAGGGCTCGTTCCTGCGTTCCAACTAGAGTGTCTGTGAGGGGTTGCAGTGTTGTGGCACCAGCACCACCACCACCACCACCACCAAAGGCCCAATTTTTCTGCCCCTGTTCAACAGGGGCATGTAATTACAATTCTTGATCTAATATTTCACAGCAGGGCCCATTTCTGCACCCACCAAGAGCGAGTGAGGACTTACAGTGTTGTGGCACCAGCACCACCACCAAAGGCCCAGTTTTTCTGCCCCTGTTCAACAGGGGCATGTAATTACAATTCTTGATCTAATATTTCACAGCAGGGCCCTGTGAAGGCTTAAAGTGTTGTGGCCACAACAACACCTAAGGCCCAAATTTCTGCTGAGTATATAGGGCAGGCCCCTACTTTCAAACATCTAACTTACAAACGACTCCTACTTGCAAATGGAAGGAGACAACAGGAAGTGAGATGAAATCTACCCCTAGGAAGGGAAATTCTCTCCTGTAAGAGTTAATATGGGAAAAACATTTCTCCTTTCCACTGATGCTTTCCAATCCTTGTTCCACAAAAAAACCCAAATTCTCAAAAAGCATTTGTCATTGGGACAAAAAGTGAGGTGAAATCTTGTAAAGAGGAGGAAAAAAAGCAAAACAAATGTCACAGGGGTGATAACCCTTCCCTATGTTTTCCAAAAAGCTTAAAAAAGATTTTTTGGCTGGAGCTAAACACGTTAAAAATGTACCCGTTCAAAATGACAAACAGATTCTACTTAACAAAAAAACCTACAGTCCCTGTCTTGTTTGCACCGCCTGTATACTGCTGTTCAGAGTATATAGGGCCTGGTGGCCCCACACCTTTCCTTATTTTAATTTGGGTGCGGGGTTCCCCTTAATATCCATACAAGACCCAAAGGGCCTGGTAATGGACTGGGGGGTACCCATGGTGTTTGTCTCACTGATTTTCATCCATATTGCCAGGACTGGACATTAAATTAAACCCGCAAGCAGTTTTAAATGAGATTTTTTCCTTTAAAAATGACATTTGGTGCAGGGACTGATCTAAACACGGGGAACACACGCCACTTTACAGGCATACTATAGACACCCCCCAGGTACGATATTTAAAGGAATATTTCACTTTTTTTTTTACTTTAAGCATCATTAAAATCACTGCTCCCGAAAAAACGGCCGTTTTTAAAAGTTTTTTTTGCATTGATACATGTCCCCTGGGGTAGGACCCGGGTCCCCAAACCCTTTTTAGGACAACACCATGCAAATTAGCCTTTAAATGAGCACTTTTGATTTCGAACGTTCGAGTCCCATAGACGTCAATGGGGTTCTAACGTTCGTGCGAACTTTCGGTCCGTTCGCAGGTTCTGGTGCAAACCGAACCGGGGGGTGTTCGGCTCATCCCTACTCAGCAATTTTCTTGGGGTGTCTACTTTCCAAAATGGGGTAATTTGGGGGGGTTTGTACTGCCCTGCCATTTTAGCACCTCAAGAAATGACATAGGCAGTCATAAACTAAAAGCTGTGTAAATTCCAGAAAATGTACCCTAGTTTGTAGACGCTATAACTTTTGCGCAAACCAAAAAATATACGCATGACATTATTTTTTACCAAAGACATGTGGCCGAATACATTTTGGCCTAAATGTATGACTAAAATTGAGTTTATTGAATTTTTTTATAACAAAAAGTAGAAAATATCATTTTTTTTTTCAAAATTTTCGGTCTTTTTCCATTTATAGCGCAAAAAATAAAAACCGCAGAGGTGTTCAAATACCATCAAAAGAAAGCTCTATTTGTGGGAAGAAAAGGATGCAAATTTTGTTTGGGTACAGCATTGCATGACCGCGCAATTAGCAGTTAATCTACGCAGTGCCAAATTGTAAAAAGTGCTCTGGTCAGGAAGGGGGTAAATCCTTCCGGGGCTGAAGTGGTTAAAACTCACAAATTACTTACTAACGACAAAAAGCAATGAACATTGTTCGGTACTCCTACTTCTGGACCTTTTGGCTGCCTTTGATATGGTTGACCACCCCTTCTGCTCAAAAAACTTTACTCCTTTGGTCTACATGACTGTGCTTGTCGCTGGCTCTCATCCTACCTATCCCACCGCACCTTCCGTGTCACTTGCAATTCTACTTCCTCCACTCCTCTTCCTTTCTCCCTCGGAGTCCCCCAATGTTCCATTCTTGGAACTCTATTTTCAATCTACACCTCCTCCCTGGGTCAACTGAGGGCCTCCCATGGCTTTCAATATCCTTTCTACGCTGACACCCAAATCTCTCTCTCCACCCCTCAGCTCACTCCATCAGTCTCCTCACGCATCACTAAGTTACTAACAGACATCTCTGTCTGGATGTCACACCACTTCCTCAAACTCAACTTGTCCAAAGTTGAGTTTGAGGAATCCACCCATCCCCGCATGCCAGGGTGCTAGGTGTTGTCCTGAACGCTAAACACTTCTTTCAGCACCACATCCAATTACTTTCCAAGGCTTGCCACCTCAACCTCCGCAACATCTCTAAAATACGTCCCTTCCTAACCAATGAAACCACAAAGCTCCTGATTCACTCCCTGGTAATCTCTCACCTCGACTACTGTAACTCCCTCCTCATTGGCTTACCTTTAAATAGGCTATCCCCCCTTCAGTCCATCATGAATGCTGCTGCCAGACTCATCCACCTTACAAACCACTCAGCGTCTGCTACCCCTCTTTGCCAATTCCTCCATTGACTTCCACTTGCCCAACAAATTAAATTCAAAATACTAACAATCACTTACAAAGACATCCACAAGTCTGCCTCCAACTACATCACTAACCTAGTCTCAAAATACAAATCAAATTGTCCTCTCCGTTCCTCCCAAGACAACCTGCTCTCTAGCTCCCTCATCAACTCCTCCCATACTCGCCTCCAGAACTTCTCCTGAGCCTCTCCCATCCTTTGGAATTCCATACCCCAATCTGTTCGACTATCTCCAATTCTATCCACTTTTAGGCGATCCCTGAAAACTTTTCTCTTTAGAGAAGCCTATCCTGTCTCTACCAAACAACTATTCTTTTATTTTCTTCATCAGCTCATCCCCCACAGTTATTACCTTTTGTATCACTTGACCCTCCCTCTTTGATTGTAAGCTCTAATGAGCAGGACCCTTTGATTCTTTCCTGTATTGTAACTGTACTGTCTGCCCTAACGTTGTAAAGCGCTGCACAAACTGTTAGCGCTATATAAATCCTGTATAATAATAATAATTGCCTCAGTAATGCCCCTTGTCCAAGACCACATGTAGCAAGCACAGAGTGAAGTGTACAATAGGTTTGCGTAGGTTCGACACCTGGGGGATCATGTACTTGTTTTGTTTCCATGGTAAAAAGTAGCTTCCTAGCTAACTAGCAAGAACCCTTGAACAGTTTGGGGAGGTAAACGATAAGGTATATTAACCAGAGAGGTGGAAAAAAAAGGAGATCATTTAAACTTAATCAAAGCCTGGAGGAATGGAGAAGCCCTTGTATGCCTGGGTGATAGGACCCCAAAGAAAAAGGAAAGCATAAGCCAGGTTCAGATTCCAGAGTCCATGTCTGTAGCACAGCGGCAAGAGGTGAGAAAGTGTCTGCATTGAAATAAGAAGTTCTTCTCAGAGTTGCAACTGAGCCCTTAAACATACTTTGGTATCTGGATTACCAATTTACCTCACTGCAAACTCTCTGCTTGAAGTTGTTCGCCCACAATATATGCATATATACATAGTAGACCTGGAAAGACCAAAGAAAGCTGGAATTTCACTTGAATTTAGGTCAGGATAAAAATAATAATCCTTTACATTTTCAAATTACTTCTTTACTGAACATTACTGACAACTAAAATGTCAGCTTGCAACATACAATCCAAACGCAAACTCCAACAAAAATACACAGATCAGTTTTACAACTTTTGACATGTAATAGTATAGCCTCAAGCCAGGGGCGTCGGGAGGGGGTGGCTAGCCGTGGCTGAAGCCCCGAATGTGCCCCCGAAAAGCCCCGAGCCTCAGGCAGGCAGCTCTTCATTACAAGCCCCGAGCGCCAGGACCGATCTGATCCTGAGCGGCGAGCGCCGCCAAATTTGGCCGAGTTTGGCCGAGTGCCGTAGCAGGTCCCGCCTTCTGGAGCCTGCAACGCCTATGATGGACGTCCCCCTGGTCCAATGCTGGGACCGCGGGACGTGTGACGTCCATCATAGGCGCTGCAGGCTCCAGAAGGCGGGAATTACAATGCGGCCGCCGCGCCACTATAAGAACCACGCTCAGCGCTCGGGCGGCCCGCTCTCCTCTCCTCCTCGGCTCTTCCTCCTCCTCTGACTGTCTGACTGCCTGGCTGCT
Organism: Lithobates septentrionalis; assembly: GCA_037952835.1. Taxonomy (NCBI): domain Eukaryota; kingdom Metazoa; phylum Chordata; class Amphibia; order Anura; family Ranidae; genus Lithobates; species Lithobates septentrionalis. The sequence continues at coordinate 5,716,573 of JBBDGP010001358.1, forward strand.
GTGACACCGCACACCACGGCTGAGCTGAGGTAGGTCAGACAGTGTATGTGGGTCACGTCAGTGTAGGTAAATGTCAGTGTAGGTAGGTCAGTGTAGGTAGGTCACTACGGTCAGTGTAGGTAGGTCAGTGTAGGTAAATGTCAGTGTAGGTAAATGTCAGTGTAGGTAAATGTCAGTGTAGGTAAATGTCAGTGTATGTAAATGTCAGTGTAGGTAGGTCACTACGGTCAGTGTAGGTAAATGTCAGTGTAGGTAGGTCAGTGTAGGTAGGTCACTACGGTCAGTGTAGGTAAATGTCAGTGTAGGTAGGTCACTACGGTCAGTGTAGGTAAATGTCAGTGTAGGTAAATGTCAGTGTAGGTAGGTCACTACGGTCAGTGTAGGTAAATGTCAGTGTAGGTAGGTCAGTGTAGGTAGGTCAGTGTAGGTAGGTCAGTGTAGGTAGGTCAGTGTAGGTAGGTCAGTGTAGATAGGTCAGTGTAGGTAGGTCACTAAGGTCAGTGTAGGTAGGTCACTACGGTCAGTGCAGGTAGGTCACTACGGTCAGTGCAGGTAGGTCACTACGGTCAGTGTAGGTAAATGTCAGTGTAGGTAGGTCAGTGTAGGTAGGTCACTACGGTCAGTGTAGGTAAATGTCAGTGTAGGTAGGTCACTACGGTCAGTGTAGGTAAATGTCAGTGTAGGTAGGTAAATGTCAGTGTAGGTAGGTAAATGTCAGTGTAGGTAAATGTCAGTGTAGGTAGGTCAGTGTAGATAGGTCAGTGTAGGTAGGTCACTAAGGTCAGTGTAGGTAGGTCACTAAGGTCAGTGTAGGTAGGTCACTACGGTCAGTGTAGGTAGGTCACTACGGTCAGTGTAGGTAGGTCACTACGGTCAGTGCAGGTAGGTCACTACGGTCAGTGTAGGTAAATGTCAGTGTAGGTAGGTCAGTGTAGGTAAATGTCAGTGTAGGTAGGTCAGTGTAGATAGGTCACTACGGTCAGTGTAGGTAGGTCACTACGGTCAGTGTAGGTAGGTCACTACGGTCAGTGTAGGTAAATGTCAGTGTAGGTAAATGTCAGTGTAGATAGGTCAGTGTAGGTAGGTCACTAAGGTCAGTGTAGGTAGGTCACTACGGTCAGTGTAGGTAGGTCAGTGAATGTAAATGTCAGTGTAGGTAGGTCAGTGTTCACTACCATCAGTGTATGTAGGTCAGGTAGGTCATGGGCCAGCCAAAAAAAAAAAAAAGGCCTGCATCACGTGTACACACGCCCCCCCCCCCCTTTTGTAAGGAACCAGTTTGTTTCTTATACATCGCTGCTGGCTGTATTAGAAACAAGCTGGACAAACTTGCTTGAGGTTAGCGTTTTTTTCTAGAAGGCTGAAACAGGTATGACTATCTGCACACCTCTATATAATATGGAGCTATAGATTTGTGCAGTTAACCACTTAACCTCCCTGGCGGTATGATTATTTCAGTTTTTTGCGTCTCAAAGCAGTACAATTATTTTACATAGAAATTTGGCGTTTTATATTGTAGGCCTGTAATTCTTAGCAATAACACACTTAAGTCTGTCCACCAAGAGTCTAGTAGATATTCCGGGTATGATGAAGTTTGAAACACAAAATCATAAATTATAATATAATAAATATAAATAATTAAAAATAATAATAATATAATAATAATAAAATAAATTTTCCCACGATTCACTATCGCTCAATTCTGCAAGTGTTCTAATTTACTATCGTTGTTCTCTAGCTGGTCTAAAGCCACTTTTGACGTAAAGGGACACTTTTTGGTTGCTATGGACAATCTCCAGTTTCCAAGCAGAAAGAACAGTATATATAATATAAAACTGCATGTAGGGCACTGGACAAAGCTCTGGGGACAAAAGGGATGTGAAATGATTTCATACAGTAATGTAATCTGTAAGATTACACTGTACTGTATGTGTTATGATTTTTACAGTTTTTTTTAATTTGTCGCCAGGCTCCGCCGCCGTGCGTTGCGATACTCGCAGGAAATGGAGCCTGGCACAGAGAGGCTTCGGGTGGAGGACACAGGCCGCAGACACAGGCCGCAGACACAGCGGGGGGACATCGCAGGATCCTGGGGACAAGGTAAGTATACCGGCTCGGGGTTACCGCTATTGGTGCTCAAATTAAACCCCGACCTACACTCGGGAATACCGTCAGGGAGGTTAAGGACCAAGCCTACTTCTGACATTTGCTGTTTACAAGTTAAAAAAGGATTTTTTGCTAGTAAATTACTTAGAACTCCCAAACATATCTTTTTTTTTTTTTTTTTTAGCAGAGACCCTAGAGAATAAAATGGAGATCACTTTGTCACACCGTATTTGCACAGCAGTCTTACAACTGCAATTTTGTTGGAAAAAATACACTTTGTTTTAATTAAAAAAAATTTTTGTATAATGTGAAAGATGTTACGCCGAGTACATTAACACTTAACATGTCACGCTTTAAAATTGGGCATGCTCATGGAATGGTGACAAACTACTGTACTTAAAAATCTCCATAGGCGACGCTTTAAAATTTTTACAGGTTACCAGTTTAGAGTTCGGGGTTCCCCTTAATATTCATACCAGACCCAAAGGGCCTGGTAATGGACTGGGGGGGAACCCATGCCGTTTTTTTCCAATGAGTTTTATCTATATTGCCGAGACCCGACAATTCATTACAGCTGCGATCAGTTTTAACCACTTGACGACCGCCTCACGCCGATGTACGTCGGCAAAGTGGCACGGACAGGCAAAATCACGTACATGGTACGTGATTTGCCTTCCGCGGGTGGGGGGTCCGATCGGACCCCCCCCCGGTGCCCGAGGCGGTCGTCGTTTGTCCAGCGGTGATCGGTGGTGAGGAGGAGACCATCCGTTCGTGGCCCCCCCTCGCGATCGCCGCCGGCCAATCGAATCATTCCTTTGCTGCTGTATGCTAAACAGCAGCAAAGGAAATGATGTCATCTCTCCTCGGCTCGGTAATTTCCGTTCCGGCCCGAGGAGAGAAGACAGGTATGTGAGTGCACCAACACACACACACACAGTAGAACATGCCAGGCACACAAAACACCCCGATCCCCCCCCACGATCGCCCCCGATCCCCCCCCCAATCACCCCCCCCTGTCACAAACTGACACCAGCAGTTTTTTTTTTTTTTTTTTCTGATTACTGCATAGTGTCAGTTTGTGACAGTTACAGTGTTAGGACAGTTACTGTTACCCCCCTTTAGGTCTAGGGTACCCCCCTAACCCCCCCTAATAAAGTTTTAACCCCTTGATCACCCCCTGTCACCAGTGTCACTAAGCGATCATTTTTCTGATCGCTGTATTAGTGTCGCTGGTGACGCTAGTTAGGGACATAAATATTTAGGTTCGCCGTCAGCGTTTTATAGCGTCAGGGACCCCCATATACTACCGAATAAATGTTTTAACCCCTTGATTGCCCCCTAGTTAACCCTTTCACCACTGATCACCGTATAACCGTTACGGTTGACGCTGGTTAGTTTGTTTATTTTTTATAGTGTCAGGGCACCCGCCGTTTATTACCGAATAAAGGTTTAGCCCCCTGATCGCCCGGCGGTGATATGCGTCGCCCCAGGCAGCGTCAGATTAGCGCCAGTACCGCTAACACCCACGCACGCAGCATACACCTCCCTTAGTGGTATAGTATCTGAACGCATCAATATCTGATCCGATCAGATCTATACTAGCGTCCCCAGCAGTTTAGGGTTCCCAAAAACGCAGTGTTAGCGGAATCAGCCCAGATACCTGCTAGCACCTGCGTTTTGCCCCTCCGCCCGGCCCAGCCCAGCCCACCCAAGTGCAGTATCGATCGATCACTGTCACTTACAAAAGACTTAACGCATAACTGCAGCGTTCGCAGAGTCAGGCCTGATCCCTGCGATTGCTAACAGTTTTTTTGGTAGTATTTTGGTGAACTGGCAAGCACCAGCCCCAGGCAGTGTCAGGTTAGCGCCAGTACCGCTAACACCCACGCACGCACCGTACACCTCCCTTAGTGGTATAGTATCTGAACGGATCAATATCTGATCCGATCAGATCTATACTAGTGTCCCCAGCAGTTTAGGGTTCCCAAAAACGCAGTGTTAGCGGAATCAGCCCAGATACCTGCTAGCACCTGCGTTTTGCCCCTCCGCCCGGCCCAGCCCACCCAAGTGCAGTATCGATCGATCACTGACACTTACAAAACACTAAATGCATAACTGCAGCGTTCGCAGAGTCAGGCCTGATCCCTGCGATCGCTAACAGTTTTTTTGGTAGTATTTTGGTGAACTGGCAAGCACCAGCCCCAGGCAGCGTCAGGTTAGCGCCAGTACCGCTAACACCCACGCACGCACCGTACACCACCCTTAGTGGTATAGTATCTGAACGGATCAATATCTGATCCGATCAGATCTATATTAGCATCCCCAGCAGTTTAGGGTTCTCACAAACGCAGTGTTAGCGGGATCAGCCAGATACCTGCTAGCACCTGCGTTTTGCCCCTCCGCCCGGCCCAGCCCAGCCCACCCAAGTGCAGTATCGACCGATCACTGTCACTTACAAAAGACTAAAACGCATAACTGCAGCGTTCGCAGAGTCAGGCCTGATCCCTGCGATCGCCAACAGATTTTTTGGTAGCGTTTTGGTGAACTGGCAAGCGCCAGCGGCCTAGTACACCCCGGTTGTAGTCAAACCAGCACTGCAGTAACACTTGGTGACGTGGCGAGTCCCATAAGTGCAGTTCAAGCTGGTGAGGTGGCAAGCACAAGTAGTGTCCCGCTGCCACCAAAAAGACAAACACAGGCCCGTCGTGCCCATAGTGCCCTTCCTACTGCATTCGCCAATCCTAATTGGGAACCCACCGCTTCTGCAGCGCCCGTACTTCCCCCATTCACATCCCCAACCAAATGCAGTCGGCTGCATGAGAGGCATTTTCTTTATGTCCTCCCGAGTACCCCTACCCAGCGAACGCCCCCAAAAAAGATATTGTGTCTGCAGCAAGCGCGGATATAGGCGTGATACCCGCTATTATTGTCCCTCCTGTCCTGACAATCCTGGTCTTTGCATTGGTGAATGTTTTGAACGCTACTATGCACTAGTTGAGTATTAGCGTAGGGTACAGCATTGCACAGACTAAGCACACTTTCACAGGGTCTCCCAAGATGCCATCGCATTTTGAGAGACCCGAACCTGGAACCGGTTACAGTTATAAAAGTTCGTTACAAAAAAAGTGTAAAAAAAAAAAAATATATATAAAATAAAAAAAAAATAGTTGTCGTTTTATTGTTCTCTCTCTCTCTATTCTCTCTCTATTGTTCTGCTCTTTTTTACTGTATTCTATTCTGCAATGTTTTATTGTTATTATGTTTTATCATGTTTGCTTTTCAGGTATGCAATTTTTTATACTTTACCGTTTACTGTGCTTTATTGTTAACCATTTTTTTGTCTTCAGGTACGCCATTCACGACTTTGAGTGGTTATACCAGAATGATGCCTGCAGGTTTAGGTATCATCTTGGTATCATTCTTTTCAGCCAGCGGTCGGCTTTCATGTAAAAGCAATCCTAGCGGCTAATTAGCCTCTAGACTGCTTTTACAAGCCGTGGGAGGGAATGCCCCCCCCCCACCGTCTTCCGTGTTTTTCTCTGGCTCTCCTGTCTCAACAGGGAACCTGAAAATGCAGCCGGTGATTCAGCCAGCTGACCATAGAGCTGATCAGAGACCAGAGTGGCTCCAAACATCTCTATGGCCTAAGAAACCGGAAGCTACGAGCATTTTATGACTTAGATTTCGCTGGATGTAAATAGCGCCATTGGGAAATTGGGGAAGCATTTTATCACACCGATCTTGGTGTGGTCAGATGATTTGAGGGCAGAGGAGAGATCTAGGGTCTAATAGACCCCAATTTTTTCAAAAAAGAGTACCTGTCACTACCTATTGCTATCATAGGGGATATTTACATTCCCCGAGATAACAATAAAAATGATTAAAAAAAAATAAAAATGAAAGGAACAGTTTAAAAATAAGATAAAAAAGCAAAAAAATAATAAAGAAAAAAAAAAAAAAAAAAAAAAGCACCCCTGTCGCCCCCTGCTCTCGCACTAAGGCGAACGCAAGCGGCGGTCTGTCGTCAAACGTAAACAGCAATTGCACCATGCATGTGAGGTATCACCGCGAAGGTTAGATCGAGGGCAGTAATTTTTGCAGTAGACCTCCTCTGTAAATCTAAAGTGGTAACCTGTAAAGGCTTTTAAAGGCTTTTAAAAATGTATTTATTTTGCTGCCACTGCACGTTTGTGCGCAATTGTAAAGCATGTCATGTTTGGTATCCATGTACTCGGCCTAAGATCATCTTTTTTATTTCATCAAACATTTGGGCAATATAGTGTGTTTTAGTGCATTAAAATTTAAAAAAGTGTGTTTTTTCCCCAAAAAATGCGTTTGAAAAATCGCTGCGCAAATACTGTGTGAAAAAAAAAAATGAAACACCCACCATTTTAATCTGTAGGGCATTTGCTTTAAAAAAATATATAATGTTTGGGGGTTCAAAGTAATTTTCTTGCAAAAAAAAAAAACTTTTTCATGTAAACAATAAGTGTCAGAAAGGGCTTTGTCTTCAAGTGGTTAGAAGAGTGGGTGATGTGTGACATAAGCTTCTAAATGTTGTGCATAAAATGCCAGGACAGTTCAAAACCCCCCCAAATGACCCCATTTTGGAAAGTAGACACCCCAAGCTATTTGCTGAGAGGCATGTCGAGTCCATGGAATATTTTATATTGCGACACAAGTTGTGGGAAAGAGACAATTTTTTTTTTTTTTTGCACAAATTTGTCACTAAATGATATATTGCTCAAACATGCCATGGGAATATGTGAAATTACACCCCAAAATACATTCTGCTGCTTCTCCTGAGTACGGGGATACCACATGTGTGAGACTTTTTGGGAGCCTAGCCGCGTACGGAACCCCGAAAACCAAGCACCGCCTTCAGGCTTTCTAAGGGCGTGAATTTTTGATTTCTCTCTTGACTGCTTATCACAGTTTCGGAGACCATGGAATGCCCAGGTGGCACAAACCCCCCCCCCCCAAATGACCCCATTTTGGAAAGTAGACACCCCAAGCTATTTGATGAGAGGTATAGTGAGTATTTTGCAGATCTCACTTTTTGTCACAAAGTTTTGAAAATTGAAAAAAGAAAAAAAAAAAAGTTTTTTCTTGTCTTTCTTCATTTTCAAAAACAAATGAGAGCTGCAAAATACTCACTGTGCCTCTCAGCAAACAGCTTGGGGTGTCTACTTTCCAAAATGGGGTCATTTGGGGGGGTTTTGTGCTACCTGGGCATTCCATGGCCTCCGAAACTGTGATAGGCAGTAAAGAGTGAAATCATAAATTTACGCCCTTAGAAATCCTGAAGGCGGTGATTGGATTTCGGGGCCCCGTACGCGGCTAGGCTCCCAAAAAGTCCCACACATGTGGTATCCCCATATTCAGGAGAAGCAGCAGAATGTATTTTGGGGTGCAATTCCACATAGGCCCATGGCCTGTGTGAGCAATATATCATTTAGTGACAACTTTTTGTAAATATTTTTTTTTTTTTTTTTGTCATTATTCAATCACTTGGGACAAAAAAAATAAATATTCAATGGGTTCAACATGCCTCTCAGCAATTTCCTTGGGGTGTCTACTTTCCAAAATGGGGTCATTTGGGGGGGTTTTGTACTGCCCTGCCATTTTAGCACCTCAAGAAATGACATAGGCAGTCATAAACTAAAAGCTGTGTAAATTACAGAAAATGTACCCTAGTTTGTAGACGCTATAACTTTTGCGCAAACCAATAAATATACGCTTATTGACATTTTTTTTACCAAAAACATGTGGCCGAATACATTTTGGCCTAAATGTATGACTAAAATTGAGTTTATTGGATTTTTTTTATAACAAAAAGTAGAAAATATCATTTTTTTTTCAAAATTTTCGGTCTTTTTCCATTTATAGCGCAAAAAATAAAAACCGCAGAGGTGATCAAATACCATCAAAAGAAAGCTCTATTTGTGGGAAGAAAAGGACGCAAATTTCGTTTGGGTACAGCATTGCATGACCGCGCAATTAGCAGTTAAAGCGACGCAGTGCCAAATTGGAAAAAGACCTCTGGTCCTTAGGCAGCATAATGGTCCGGGGCTCAAGTGGTTAAATTACTTTTTTCCTTTAGAAATGTCATTTTGCTGTGGTACTGTTCTAAACACGGGGAAACTGCGCCACTTTACAGGCATCATAAGGACACCCCCCAGGCACAATATTTAAAGGAATATTTCACTTTTATTGTTTGACTTTAAGCATTATTAAAATCACTGCTCCCGAAAAAACAGTCGTTTTTAAAACTTTTTTTTGCATTGATCCATGTCCCCTGGGGCAGGACCCAGGTCCCCAAACACTTTTTATGGAAATAACTTGCATATAAGCCTTTAAAATGAGCAATTTTGATTTTTCATGTTCGTGTCCCATAGACTTTAACGGCGTTTGTCCGAATTTTTTGCCTGTTTGCAAGTTCTGGTGCGAACTGAACCGGGGGGGGGGGGGTTCGGCTCATCCTTAGTTGTGAACATGGTTGACCTGGCTGAAACGCATTAAAATCTGCCTCTACTACAAGTGTCTGATGACATGGAGTACCAAGAAATTTGAAGATATTTAACAACATGTATTGAGTTGCGGATCATCTTTTCCTAGAACTGCATTAATACCTAGCTAAAACAACAAGAACATTTGAAAGTGTGGCAACTGCACGACCATTATCTATAATTTTCTTTGCATATTTAGAGCAACACTGCTATCCAACGTTACTGCAGAGAAGGTCAGTTGTTTAAGTAGATGTTGCATATGGATAATGTGTTTTTTTATTCGCTCACAAGAAGAAAAAGTAGGTCAGGCAGATTCCAAGCCTTAAGAAATTTTTACCAGATACTGAGAAGTCTGCCTACACTGTGACACCGCAGACCTCAGTGTTCTCTTCTATACTCAAATAAGAAGCAAAACACACTCAACATAGATAAAAGTGAAAATAATTCATTTGTAATTCCGAGGAACTGAATAAATTAAAACCATAAATTCATTTTTTTTTTTATTGCAGAAAATGTATTTGTTTTTCATTTGTAACGAACTTATATAGTGCCATTATGTACAGCGGTTGTAAAAATATAAAAATAAACAATTGTTAACTTTTTGGTTAATCTGATATTATGTGACTGGGCACTGAAATGACAAACATCACATCCAGTATGACCTAAGCACCCCTGCCAGACATCAGGTTGGTGACCTCACTACTGCAATTAGAGTGAGGGGTATTTAGTATGTTTGGAGTTGCATGGAAACAGAAAAATGATGGCAAAAAAAGACAGTAGTCCATTGAGTCTTTATTTTTTTTTGGGGGGGGTTATTTTTTATTTTATTGTTATGCTTTTTTTTCGTTAACATTGTTGTCTGACTATAGTTCTCTGATTATCCCAATCATGTTTGAGATAAACATAGATCTATAGTCAGACAACAAAGTTAACGAGAAAAAAAAAGTGTGATCTCAAAATATATGTTTAGAGTGACCCTCAGGCCAAAAACTCCCGTGATCCAAAGGAAATAAAAGGGTGCAAGCATGCCAATGTGCCCATCCAAAGCACACACACACTATATTGTCAAAAGTATTGGGGCGCCTGCCTTTACACGCACATGAACTTTAATGGCATCCCAGTCTTCGTCCATAAGGTTCAATATTGAGTTGGCCCACCCTTTGCAGCTATAACAGCTTCAACTCTTCCGGGAAGGCTGTCCACAAGGTTTAGGACGACAGGACTCTGTACAGGCCAGTTAGGTTCCTCCACTCCAAACTCGCTCACCCAGGTCTTTATGGACCTTGCTGTGTGCACTGGTCCAAATCATTTGGTGGAGGGGGGATTATGGTGTGGGGTTGTTTTTCAGGTGTTAGGCTTGGCCTCTTAAAACTCCAGTGAAGGGAACTCTTAAGGCATCAGCATACCAAGACATTTTGGACAATTTCATGTTTCCAACTTTGTGGGAACAGTTTGAGGATGGCCCCTTCCTGTTCCAACATGACTGCGCACCAGTGCACCATTCATATCATCATGCACCTTGTTTTGCGCAATGTTGTGCAGTCACGTTGGAACAGGAAAGGGCCATCCCTAAACTGTTCCCACAAAGTTGGAAACATTAAATTGTCCAAAATGTCTTGGTATGCTGACGCCTTAAGAGTTCCCTTCACTGGAACTAAGGGGCCAAGCCCAATCCCTAAAAAACAACCCCACACCATAATTCCCCCTCCACCAAATGATTTGGACCAGTGCACAAAGCAAGGTCTATAAAGACATGGATGAGCGAGTTTGGGGTGGAGGAACTTTACTGGCCTGCACAGGGTCCTATTGTCCTAAACTTTGTGGACAGCCTTCCCAGAAGAGTTGAAGCTAGTATAGCTGTAAAAGGTGGGTCAACTCAATATTGAACCCAACGGACTAATACTGGGATGGCATTTAAGTTCATGTGCGTGTAAAGGCAGGTGTCCCAATACGTTTGTTAACATAGTGTAATGTAATATAATGAGTGAAAGAAGGTGCTGCTCTCCCGACCAGCCAGCGTGACAGAAAAAAAAAAGGACAGCTTCAGCCTACATGTCTCCAAGAGGTCACACTCTTTTCCCGATGCGTTTCATCTCCCCCATTGAAGGGGCCTAGTCATATGGTCCCACCCAGTGGGCGGAGTGAAACATGTCAGGGGGCGTGGCCTCTTGTGGAGACATGTAGGCTGAAGCTGTCCTTAATTGTCTGTGTCATGCTGGCTGGTTGGGAGAGCTGCACCTTATTTCACTCATTACAGTGTAGGCAGTGCCAACTGTGGGTGCATGAGATTACTCCATGTAACTCTGTGGCATGCATGATGAAAAATGGAGGGGTATCCATGACCCCCAGACTGCTGAGGAAGAGGCTGGATGATGCCTGATGTCATGAAGCTCACAAGCTACTCAGGAGCCATGGGCTGCAATGGAAATGTATACTACCTCTGTTGCAGGGACAAGATCACTCAATGTCCAGGGTGAAGGTGCCACCTGCCCAGGAATAAGGGCAGCTTCTTTTTCCCTCTTTGGTCATTTATTATGTCACATGACAAGGGGGAGACAAGAAGAAGGGTAGTCTGCCCTCATTCTCCAACAGGCACCTGTGCTTGAGAAGGAGGTGCCACCAGCCCCCATCAACATAACGCTGCACCCAGGGGCAGGTGCCCCACCTGATTTTCCCCCCACTAACTTGTCCTGGCTCTAACCCTGACCAGACTGCACTTACATCGAGTCTGCAGCTGGACTTCCCTTGGTCACCAACCTCTAAATGGACAGCACTAAAGCCTGCCAAACAATTTGTGATGGCAGCTCACATTTATATCCTCCTCACTTCGAATGGAGCATATTGACATGCAGACACTGTAGAAGTTTATCACATTGCATCTATATCAGCATTCCATTGTCAACATAGCCAGACATATATGGCAACAAATGTAATTGAAACCCATTACCCTTTACCCACCACACACAGTGGATATTTTAAAGGATTTCACATTCAAAAAACAACATAAACAGTAATAAATGCTATTTACAACATTTTGTATTTCTCTATCCCACTTTACAATACAACATTTTGGCCGGAAAGTTGAATTACAGTTTAATCATAACATTTATTCCCAACTTAAATCCTTATCAAATTAAATAACACTCGTGGGATAGAGCGGGTTCAGGCAAAAATGTAATTTACTTCACCATTCGGCCTCCCCGATTGCTTTTGAAAAAATATAATCTTTTCCTCCGAAGCACATAACTCCATCTTTTAAGTAGAACTTCCACTTATTCTTACTTCGGTGTATCTGAAAAAATGAAACATATTTAAAAAAAATATTTGTTGCTGGGCAATGGCTCTTAAAGCGTTACTAAACCCAGGACCCTGCATTGACTAGATCTGGTCCCCCACAGTACACAGAACATGGAAATGCAATTATTATAGTAAATATAAACTGCTAAATGCCTTTTCTCATCAGCGGTATATAGCAATCTTGTGACTTCTATCAGTGTCTGGTTAAAGCTTGTAGGAGTTTTCATTCTACTCTGACCGTCCCATGAGGCTGCAGGCCTCCTCACCCTTCGTCTGGACAGTGCTGATCACATGCACCCTCCCAGGGAAAAAAAAAACTTCTAGCAATACACACCAAACTGAGCACGTGCAGAGTGACTCCAAAGGCTCTGTCTTATCAGCAGATGGATTAACCCCTTAAGTTCCACAGTGAGTATAACAAGCATGCTTTACTGCATATACAGACGTTTTTTACTGTTGTGGGTTTAGTAACACGTTAAAGCTAAACTTCAGGCATATAACTAAATATCTTTTCATGAACGGTTTCACCTGCTTAAAGTGGCTCTAAAAGGCAGAAGTTTTTTTTTTACTTTGATGCATTCTCTGCATTAAAGCGGAGTTCCACCCAACTTTAGTACTTGGTCTTAAACGAAAGACCACCCCTTTACACCTCGTTTTTGGATATCCATTTTTTTTTCTTACCTTAGTAGTAAAAAGGTGGTCTTCTGTCCTAGCCTCGCCAAGGTACCATCATTTCCTCTTCTGGCTCTGCCCCTCCTCAACCCCCCCCCCCCCCCGCTGCCTTCTGGGACCTGTGTGTGCCCCAGAAGATGACGGGGCCATTCAGAAAGCGACGTGCGACTCGCGCTTGCGCAGTAGGAAACTGGCTGTGAAACCTGAAGGCTCCACTGCTGGTTTCTCTTGGTTACAATGGCAGCACCTGCACCCAATCAGATGGACGGATCGGCCTTGTGGGGCCAACATCGTGGGCTCCCTGGAAAGGTAAGTGTGCTTATTAAAATTCAGCAGCTACAGTGTTTGTAGCTGCTGACTTAAAGAAAAAACTTTGGAGGGTGGAACTCCGCTTTAAGGTAAAAGAAACCTTTTGTATGCAGACCCCCCCAGCCCCTTAAAAACGTACCCGAGCCCAATCTCGATCCTGCGATGTGCATGAGAGCAGAGGCTCTCCCTGCTCTCTCTCCCCTCACTGGAGAGCCAGCTTGGGGAACGAGCATGCACAAGTGTCCCCAGATAAAGCGGCTAGCTGACTGTGTCTGTAAGAGCAGAATGTGGCTTGGCCATCTCTTGCTCAAGCGGGAAGAAACCTTTTTCTGCCACTAGTACTGTTCCTAACAGCCCAGATAGAAAGCAATTGTGCTGCAAGTTTGAAAATGACTTGCTAAGCTATTGCTAGACTTGCCAGGCTTGTTTGTTGCACAATTGCAGCAAGTCCACATTGCATAACTCCAGATCAACTTTCTTTGCAAACATTCTGCAAGTCTGCTGCAAGTTCTGGTTTAAAGTGGGGTTCCACCCAAAAAAACAAAAATACCTGAAAAATTGTAAAAAAAAAAAAAAAAAAAAAAACATTTGAATATTTTTTTTTTTTTTTACTTACCTCTAAATGCCTGTTGCTAGGTGGTCCCTCGTAGTCTGCCTATTCCTTTGCCTGGGCTGGTGACATCACTTCCCCCCAGGCACAGGAAGGGCTCGGCTCTGCTCCCTCCCTCCTGTCAATCATCTGGGACCCATTACAGGTCCCAGGTGATTGAGCGGCCAATCACAGCGCACGGCGCCGCTCGCGCATGCGCAGTGAGTGCCAGGCTGTGAAGCCACAGCCCGGCGCCCACAGTTGAAATGCTGGCGCCGACGAGCGGAGGGGGGGGGGACGAGCGGGGCTTCTATTCCCCGCATCGCTGGACCCAGGGACAGGTAAGTGTCCAATTAAAAGTCAGCAGCTGCAGTATTTGTAGCTGCTGACTTTTAATTTTTTTTTTTCTTAATGGAGCCCCTGGGTGGAACTCCTCTTTAAGTTGTGCAATAGTCATCCCACCACAGGGGGCACTGTGACTTGCAGAGCTTTTGATGTAGACTCACCATTGCAACTTTGATCTTGCTAGAGACTTGCAATGCAAATTTGCTACAAATTGGAAAATTGTCAACTAGAACTTGCGCTTCAAGTGCTCTGCAAGTGTACGATTCGCCAGTGAATATGTGCAGCAAGTTAACAGACTTACAAATTTGTGGCAAGTTATCCTTGCTATCTGGGAGACGGGGTACCTTTCCTTACGCTACCCACTCGCCAAAAGTGTGCCAAACCTGGGAGCCAGGGCCTTAAATATGTCTGACCTAAGATGGCTGCTGGAAAGGATTGCCACCTGTCTGGGATTCATCCGGACAGTCCGGGTTTTGAATCATGTGTCCGGGTTTCAGGCGAACTGAAACCCGGATACATTATTCAGACCGGGTTGTGGCTCCCCAAGTAACCAATATAGTCACACACAAATCTGTTGCTGTCTGGGGGCAGGTTCCCGCATCACTCGGGGGCAGCGCGATGATGTCAGCAAGAACATTTAGGCCACACCCCTGTTTGCTGCGACGCGCTATGCGCACCGCATTACTACTCTCCTTGGGGTGTCCCAGGCCGCTAAAGTGTTCAGGTTTGGTTTGAAGAAAAAGGTGGCAACCCTACTGCTGGAGTCACATGGAGTGGCACCATCCAATGGAATAGCTTCCCCAGTGACCCAGGAAACCATAGGGAAACCATGACTTCTTGTCCAACTACAATGCCACTGGGGATGAGCGCCACCTGCAGCGGAGAAAGTAGACTGCAACTGCCTACATGCCACTTCTCATTTTACTGGCCAGGCACAGGCTGTGGAAGGGACAAAAACTGTAAGCGTTAAAGAGGAGTTCCCACTAAAAAAAAAAAATTAAAAGTCAGCAGCTACAAATACTGCAGCTGCTGACTTTTAATATTCTTACACTTACCTGTCCCAGGGTCCAGCGATGCGGAGGATCAGAAGCCTCGCTCATCTCCCCCTCCGTTCGGCGGCGCCGGCATTGCAACTGCGCTCGGCTGTGGCTTCACAGTCGTGATTCACCGCCCAATCATATGGGACCTGTCCCATAAGATTGACAAGAGGGAGGGGGCAGAGCTGAGCCCCTTCTGCGCCGAGGGGAAGTGATGTCATCAGCCCAGGCACTGAAGGAGGCAGACTACGAGGGACCCCCTAGCAACAGGCATTTAGAGGGGAGTAAAAAAAATTAAAATTTTTCCAAATTCTTTTTTTTTTTTTAGGCACATTTATGCATTTTTTTATTTTTTTTGGGTGGAACACCACTTTAAATTGCAGGAGGGCTCCTGCCCTGCCAAAATGGGCTGTGCTGTGTGGCAGGGCTGTATAAATCCCAGGACTGAATGAACAGAAATGCAAATCATTTTCCAGACTTACATATGAGTATTTATTTTATTTGTTTTGTTTGTTTCTTTTTTGGGGGGGGGGTTGTTTTGTTTGCTGGGAGCAATTAAAAGCCCCAGAAATCAACATCTAGGTAGAATGTTCTACTCAAAGCTGCAAACCTATCCCAACATGTCATCTATTTGTTTGTAATCATTGCTGGTTTATATGCAGAAACAGCTGAGCAGGAGATATCAGAGAACTACTTGAAAAAGATGTTATGCAGGGATTCTCATATGGTGGTTTGTGTACCCCTAGAGATACTTCTGGTATCTAACGCTGTAAGTGTTGAAATAAATCAGAAGAGCTGTTTTACATTTTAATAAATAATACATCATATGTGGAACAAATCTGAGTGCATATTGTTTGTTATTCAGAAACTTAAAGTGGTACTAAAGTGATAAAAATGCAGCTTATAATACATAAGCAAGCCTCTCCTGGTTCCTTCAAGTCAACTCGCTTGTCCGGGAACCCCCTATTTACAGGGCGCTGAAAAAATCCAAATATTCAAGTAGAATTAAACTAATACTAATACTTCGTTTTGTAGTGCACTGAAAGTAAAATGAAATCGCATTTTTGGTTGTTAGAAAAATATACTTTTCCCTTAACGTGATACTAACGTTTTTTTGTGTTTTTTTTGTTAAACAATAACAAACATGTTATGCTTGTCTTCTCTTATGCACAGAGCCGCCCAGATCCTCCTCTTCTCGGTTGCTCCTGGCCCCTCCCTACTGCCGAGTGCCCCCACAGCAAGTAGCTTCCTATGGGGGCACCTGAGCCGACCCACAGCTCCATGTGACCAGACACAGGGACGCGGCTCAGCCCCGGCCCCCTCTCTCTTCTCATTGGCTCACTGACTCAGTGACAGCCACTGCCACCTGCTGTGTTCCTCAGCCAATCAGGAGGGAGAGTGTTGGACAAACCGAGTCTCTCATGCAACATCGATGGATGGAGATGGGGCTCAGGTAAGTATTAGGGGGGCTGAGGGAAGCTGCTGCACACAGAAGTTTTTTTTAACTTAATGCATAGAATTCATTAACATAAAAAAACCTTCCGCTTTTCGAACCACTTTTAGGACCACCCCACGTACATTTACTGTGGCAGGGCTGCCCTTAAGCCCAAAATCACGTACCTGTATGTCATTGTTGTTGCCGGGTCTCTGGGGCGCGAGCCACTCACTGGGTCCACCGATCATTCAGAGGAGAAACAGAATGGCGGTCTGCCTATGTAAACAAGGCAGACTGCCGTTCTGTGAGGGAGGAAAAAAAGAGATCTTGTGTTTCTGCTAAGCAGAAATACAGATCTCTGTTTTCCTCCAGTGTCAGCATCCCCCCCCCCCCTCCAAGTTAGAAAGCACTCCCTAGAACAGGGGTCTCAAACTGGCGACCCTCCAGCTGTTGTAAAACTCTAAGTCCCATGAGGCATTGCAAGACTGACGGTTACAAGCATGACTCCCACAGGCAGAGGCATGATGGGACTTGTAGTTCCACAACAGCTGGAGGGCCGCCAGTTTGAGACCCCTGCGCCTAGAAGCAACACTTAACACTTTGATCGCCCCTGATGTTTAACCCCTTCCCAGCCAGTCTCATTTATACAGTGTCCGTGCTTTTTCTTTTAGCACTGATCACTGTGTTAGTGTCACTGGTCGCCAAAAAAGTGTCACGTCCTGTCAGATTTGTCTGCCGCATGTCGCAGTCCAGCTAAAAAAAATCGCTGATCAGCAGCATTACTAGTAAAGACAACAAAAAATGTTTTAAAAAGTCCATAAAAATATCCCATAGTTTGTAGACGCTATAGCTTTTGTGCAAACCAATCAAAATATGTAGCAGAATACACATTGGCCTAAATTGATGAAGACATTAGATTTTTAAAAAAATTTTATTGGATATGTTTTATAGCAGAAAGTAAATAATAATGTTTGTTTTTCAAAATTGACTTTTTTTTTTTTTTTTGTTTATAGTGCAAATAATTAAAACCGCAGAGGTGATCAAATACCACCAAAAGAAAATTCTATTTGTAGGGGAAAAAAAAAAAAAGGACATAAACTTCATTTGAGTGCAGCATCGCATGACCGTGCAATTGTCAGTTAAAGTAACGCAGTGCCGTATCTCAAAAAATGGCCTGGTCAGGAAGGGGGTAAAACCTTCCGGGCTGAAGTGGTTAAAGTGACACTATTGGAAACTCTGCATTAAAAAAAAAAGAAAAAGTAAAATTACAAGTATGTAATCTTAACTCAAAATAAGTCCCTTCTATTGCTTTCATGCTCCTCCAATGAGTTAATGAAAAATAGATTACACATTAAAGGAGTTGTAAAGGCAGAAGGTGCATTCTATGCATTAACCACTTCAGCCCCAGAAGATTTGGCTGCTCAATGACCAGGCCATTATTTGCGATACGGCACTGCGTTGCTTTAACTGACAATTGCGCAGTCGTGCGACGCTGTACCCAAACAAAATTGACGTCCTTTTTTTCCCCACAAATAGAGCTTTCTTTTGGTGGTATACAATCATCTCTGCGTTTTTTTTGCGCTATAAACAAAAAAAGAGCGACAACTTTGAAAAAAAACCTCAATATTTTGTACTTTTTGCTATAATAAAATATCCCCATTTTTTTTTTTTTTTTTAAAAAGCAAAATTTTTTCTTCAGTTTAGGCCGATATGTATTCTTCTACATGTTTTTGGTAATAAAAATCGCAATAAGCGTATATTGATTGGTTTGCGCAAAAGTTATAGCGTCTACAAAATAAGGGAAAGATTTATGGCTTTATTATTATTTTTTTTTACTACTAATGGCGGTGATCAGCGATTTTCATCGGGACTGCGACATTATGGTGGACAGATCGGACACTTTTGACACATTTTTGGGACCATTGACAATTATACAGCGATCGGCGCTAAAAAAATGCACTGAATACTGTGTGAATGTCACGTTCTGTCTCTCGTGCCTGCGATCACGTGTGGCCGGCAGTGCAGGGGGCGTGCGCCTGCTATGCCGCTTAAAAGGGACCGACGTACAGCTACGGCAGTTCGCGGGATCGTGCCGACTTGCCGCAGCATAATGACGGCGGCTGGTCGGCAAGCTGTTAAGATAAAAAAACCTTCTGTGTGTAGCAGCCTCCCCAGCACTCCCCCAATTACTTGCCTGAGCCCCATCTCTCTCCAGCGATGCCTACGAGTGCCTTAGCCGCCTGGAACTCAGCTCCTGATTGGCTGAGACAAAGCAGCGGCGCTATTGGCTCCCGCAGCTATCAAAGTCAGTTAGCCAATCAGGGGAGAGATGGGGTGGGAGCAGGCCGGGGCTCCATGTCTGAATGGACACACTGAGCTGTGACGCGGCTTGGGAGCCCCAATAGCAAGCTGCTTGATGTGGGGGCACTCGACGGGAGGGAGAGGCCAGGAACAGCGAAGAGGGACCCAAGTAGAGGAGGATCTGGGCTCCTCTTTGCAAAACCACTGCACAGAGGAGGTAAGTATAACATGTTTGTTATTTTTTTTCTTAAAAAAATTTGACTTTATAATCACTTTAAGTAGTGAATGTGTATGGATTATTTTTGGAGAATAAGGATATTGTCTAGTTTTACTTTAAATCCCCTTTCAGACAAGCATGTCATCTGTCCATTTTTCTATTTTTTTTTTATAGAAATCTAGATGCAATGCATCTCTATAGTTGGGCGGACAGCATACTAATAGGGCCCTTACTTTGTACATGGTTTCTCTCCTGTGCCATGTACATGCTGTAGACTCTTTGTGTACACTGTAGCGGCAGTTGAACATCAGTTGTGCTTACAGCAGAATATGCCAGTGCACTGAGCATTGTCATAGCCGCTTGTAAATCAGCTCCGGAATGCACAGAAGTGACAAACCTGCAGCTGTTTTGATCAAGGGTTGTCACCCTAGGGCAAGAGGTGTCTTTAGATAAACGCTGATGGTATGTTTTAAATCAGGGGTCTCCAAACTTTTTAAACAAAGAGCCAGTTTACTGTCCCTCAGATATTTAGTGAAGCTGGACTGTAGCCAGTGAGGTAGAAAAATTAAACCGCATCTGTGGTCAGTAGGAGGAATAGTACACCATCATTGTTGTCAGTGGGAGGAATAGTGGCCCATCCCTGGTATCAGTGGGAGGAATAGTGGCCCATCCCTGGTATCAGTGGGAGGAATAGTGGCCCATCCCTGGTATCAGTGGGAGGAATAATGCCCCACTTGTTGCGTCAGTGAGAAGAACAGTTCCTTGCATCAGTGGGAGGATAGTGTCCCAAGGGTTGGAAAGAGACTATTAAAGAGGAGTTCCACCCAGGGGGGCCGTCAAAAAAAAAAAAAAAATTAAAAGTCAGCAGCTACAAATACTGCAGCTGCTGACTTTTAATTGGACACTCACCTGTCCCAGGGTCCAGCGATGCGGGGGATCGAAGCCCCGCTCGTCTCCCCCCTCCGCTCGTCGGCGCCGGCATTTCAACTGTGGGCGCCGGGCTGTGGCTTCACAGCCTGGCACCCACTGCGCATGCGCGAGTGGCGCCGTGCGCCGTGATTGGCCGCTCAATCACCTGGGACCTGTAATGGGTCCCAGATGATTGACAGGAGGGAGGGAGCAGAGCGGAGCCCTTCCTGTGCCGAGGAGGAAGTGATGTCACCAGCCCAGGCTAAGGGACAGGCAGACTACGAGGGACCACCTAGCAACAGGCATTTAGAGGTAAGTAAGAAAAAAAAAATATCCAAATGTTTTTTTGGGTTTTTTTTTAGAATTTTTACAGGTAGTTTTGTTTTTCGGGTGGAACCCCACTTTAATAGGAAGAATCCGACCCGTGGGCCAGAATTTGCAGACCACCGATTTGAAGGAAACAGGCCTTATTAAAAAACAAAAAAGGACTGAATTAAAAAAGCCAGGACCATATGTAACAATGTAAGCATTGGTTTAAGTGTTGGGGTTTAGATAAACTTTAACAGGGCTTCTTGATCAAGAAGCCACTCGTTACCATCTTCTGCAACACCCCTCTGATCCATGCTATGTCCATAGACAGCCTCAATTGCCAGTAGCACAATGTGGGAGGGGGTAGGGCCAGATACTTAACACAAAAGCCTAGTCGTTATTTACATATTTTATGACATCCAGTCCCATCAGGGAAGTTACACTTCACTTTATGCCTAGGGATTCATACTATTTTTCTGTTCTGGTAACAAAAACTAGGAATGAATCTCCCTAACAATTTCACAGGCGGGAATTTAAACCTGACAGAGGCTTTAATTCTTCCTAAACCAACTCAAAAGTAGAAAAAAATATGTTTTCACTGGACTACCACTTGAAATGTTTAAGCTGATACAATTAGACATTTGCATACAAACTAATAGATAACAAAGGATTCTCTGAGCACTACGAGGTATCTGCAGAGAACACAGCAGTAGTGATTTCCTTTTAGACAAGATCTTTGCCACCTCCAACAGAGACAATCGGGGGAATGGTTGGAAGGAGGAGGCACAACTCTGATTATTTAACTTGCCTATGTAAATTTGAACTTCAGCTGTGAATCTCTAATTGACAAATTACAGGCTTGTTACAACAGAGCAGAAAATGAGACCAAATGAGAAAAGACAATAAAACTACTAGCTGGCTGAAATGAAAGAACAAAGTATTAATATTCAATATATAAATATATCAACAGATCCGCGCTTACAGACTAATTTACACCTGCAGCCCCCCTATGTGGGAAGGGGACACCTAAGTGATCCCCCAAAAAATGAAAATCAAAGTGTAGGGAATGGCGCTGTGTTAGAACTAAGAGTGTGGCTGTAAATTAAACAAATGCTCAAGTGTATGAAATAATTACTATTTAGAAGTGAAAAAATATTTTGGTATGATCCAAAACGTCCACAAAATTTTTTTTATTTTTTTTTTTTATCCTTATTTTAGTGAAAACACCTTATTAAGTGATAAAGAAAATATGCTACTATATGTGCAAAAAATACCGCAAATATTAAAACCACACCATTATATAACATATATAAATCTTCACATTAATAAATATAAAGAGACAAGTGCCAGAAACAGTGGTTGTCAAACCATAGTGCATTAATGTGCAATAACAATTTGCAATAATAAATCATTAATAATGTGTCAAATCGCAACTATGTATCAAAGAAAAAAATCCCATATGCTGTTTGGTGAAAAATGTTCATAACAGTAATATAATGTGCCGTGCAATCGTGCAAAAAGTTCTTCTTTGATGGTAAAAAGCCGTGCTGTAATAACTGTTAGTCACCCCCCAATGTGGTTGCACTCACCGGAGCACTCCACCCCTGCAGGGGTACGAGCGTGTAATGTTGGTCCTGTCACTCCGGTCGTGTCGGTGCCAATTTTCTTCCCGCGTCCCGATCCTAAAGGCAGCTGCTTGCATACAGAGGAGGTGGGGACTTCCTGTCCCTTGATGTAGTGAAGGTCCCCACTGCGTATCCACTGTCTCCTGGCCACCTCTGACCCCTTGATGGGACCCTCTGTCCTGGCCCCCTGGGTGAGAACTTCCGTCTCCCTCACTTGGAGCGATCTCCAAACCATCTTCTAGTTTGGAGATCGCTCCAAGTGAGGGAGACGGAAGTTCTCACCCAGGGGGCAAAGACAGAGGGTCCCATCAAGGGGTCAGAGGTGGCCAGGAGACAGTGGATACGCAGTGGGGACCTTCACTACATCAAGGGACAGGAAGTCCCCACCTCCTCTGTATGCAAGCAGCTGCCTTTAGGATCGGGAGGCGTGGAAGGAAATTGCACCCACACGACCGGAGTGACAGGACCAACATTACACGCTCGTACCCCTGCAGGGGTGGAGTGCTCCGGTGAGTGCAACCACATTGGGGGGTGACTAACAGTTATTACAGCACGGCTTTTTACCATCAAAGAAGAACTTTTTGCACGATTGCACGGCACATTATATTACTGTTATGAACATTTTTGCACCAAACAGCATATGGGATTTTTTTCTTTGATACATAGTTGCGATTTGACACATTATTAATGATTTATTATTGCAAATTGTTATTGCACATTAATGCACTATGGTTTGACAACCACTGTTTCTGGCACTTGTCACTTTATATTTATTAATGTGAAGATTTATATATGTTATATAATGGTGTGGTTTTAATATTTGCGGTATTTTTTGCACATATAGTAGCATATTTTCTTTATCACTTAATAAGGTGTTTTCACTAAAATAAGGATAAAAAAAAAAAAAAAAAATTTTGTGGAAGTTTTGGATCATACCAAAATATTTTTTCACTTCTAAATAGTAATTATTTCATACACTTGAGCATTTGTTTAATTTACAGCCACACTCTTAGTTCTAACACAGCGCCATTCCCTACACTTTGATTTTCAATATTCAATATATCTCATTTACTTGGGAAAAAAAAAAAATATATATATTTTTTTTTTATTATTAAGACTTGACCACCACAATGAAGAAAAATTAATGATGAACAAAACCATTGCATGAGTATAACAAATATAATAGATTTTTTAAAGGGCAACTTCAGCCAAAAAAATTGGTACTTGGACGAGGTTGAAATGATGTCACCAACCCCTCTCCACCTCGCCCAATCAGAGAACGTTTTGCATTCATTCAGAAAATGTAAAGCATTGTCTGAATAATGCCCATGCTGAGTGGCCGATCTCCTGTGTTCAGAATACAGCAGGGCCTCAGCATGGAACCCATGAGCAAGTGGAGATCACTGGAGTAACAGTATCTAATTCAGTCATTTCCAGCTTCAAGGTGCATCGGCCAGGTATGGTATATGCATAGTTACATCGCAACAAATAATAATAAAAAGAAAGGAACCCTGGGATGGTACGGGTGAAGGGAAAGGGAGTAGACAATGGGTAAATCAGAGTAAAGGGGAAAAAATATACTAATTAATGTAAATTGGTATGAGGAATGCCCAGAAATAGTAAAAGAAAAAGATACTTTATTAGAATATACAAAAATGGTTATAAAAATAAGTGAACAATGCATACAAGATACCTAAACCACACAAATGTGCATACTGGTGGGAGGAAGCATACACATGCGTATGCTTCCTCCCACCAGTATGCACATTTGTGTGGTTTAGGTATCTTGTATGCATTGTTCACTTATTTTTATAACCATTTTTGTATATTCTAATAAAGTAACTTTTTCTTTTACTATTTCTGGGCATTCCTCATACCAATTTACATTAATTAGTATATTTTTTCCCCTTTACTCTGATTTACCCATTGTCTACTCCCTTTCCCTTCACCTGTACCATCCCAGGGTTCCTTTCTTTTTATTATTATTTGTTGCAATGTATTATTGGGGTGTGGTGAACTGGGCATAAATCGATTCTTACATCCATGTATGGTAGCACACCATTTTTCATTTAAATTATACATAGTTAGATTGGTCCACGCTGGATCAGTGTAACTGCATAGAAATATTCATACCTAGAATTTTCTGTAAGAAATGTAAAGGTTGAAGTTAGTATAAAATGCTGAATACCTTGTCATACTGACATACTATTACATTATCTGTGTCAAACAAGTCCGGGACTTCTTGCTCACTCACATCATCTCCCGAGTTTAATGGATCCTGTCCAAAAAGAAATAACATGCATTTAACAATAGAATGGAAATGCATTTTAAGCTTTTTTTTTTCTATCTGGATAGAGTGGGGAAAGGTTTAAACACATCTGTTTTTTTTTCATAGCCATCTATGTCCCATCTGGGGAACTTTATTCTTACTCTATTTATCCTGGTGGCCATGGTCACTGGAACTGAAAGTATTTTGTGTTGTATCTTGATCAGGAGTAGAGGTAAATCTTATTCCAGTGGAAGCTCGCTAAGAGAGGATTACCCTTACTTTGGAGAAATGTCCTCTCACTTCCTGTTGTGTCTCAAGACAGGAAGTGAAGGAAGATTCCCGCTAACAGGACACAGGCAGAAAAAAAAAAAACACAGGTTTTAAATTTTCCTTATGGTATCCAAATCCAATACACAATTCTGGATTTAGATGTACTTTAACCCCATTTTTTGCTATTCGAAATTTCTTTACAAATTTAGGCAAAAATGTATTCTTTGGTATAAAAAAACCCCCAATAAGTATATATTAATTGTTTGTGTGAAAGTTATAGCGTCTGCAAACACATGAAATAACGGTATGTATTGTTTAAATATCCCAGATCGCATGCTTAGTGGTGTAGATCCAGGTGTGTTTGCAAGGACTATCTGGGGAATTCAAAACAGCCCTAATGGTACTTTTCTGGTGGTAGTTCACCTAAAGCAGGGGTCTCAAACTGGCAGCCTTCCAGCTGTTGTGAAACTACAAGTCCTATGAGGCATTTCAAGGCTGACAGTTACAAGCATGACTCTCAAAGGCAGAGGCATGATGGGACTTGCAGTTTTGCAACAGCAGGGGGGGGGCCAGTTTGAGACCCCTGACTTAAAGTGATTGTAAAGGCAGAAGGTTTTTTCATCTTCATGCATTTTATGCGTGAAAATAAAAAGCCTTCTGTGTGCAGAAGCCCCCCAAAATACTTACCCGAGACCCATCTCTATCCAGCGATGTCCACGAGTGCCTCAGCCGTCCAACAAAAACTTACAAAGCCATCCACAACTCCAGACCCCAGCTACATCACTAACCTAGTCTCAAAATACCCACCAAATTGTTCTCTTCATTCCTCCCAAGACCTCCTGCTCTCTAGCTCCCTTGTGACCTCCTCCCATGTTTACCTCCAGGACTTTTCCAGAGCCTCTCCTATCCTATATTCAAGGTGATCCCCGAAAACCCTTCTCTTCGGAGAAGCCTATCCCGCCTCCACCTAAGAATGGTATTTCCACTATTTCCATCAGTTCATTCCCCACAGTTACTGCCTTTTGTACCATTTGACCCTCCCTTTCAGGATTGTAGGCTTTTAGGAGCAGGGCCTTCTGATTTCTCCGGTATTGAATTGTATTGTAATGCCGCGTACACACGGTCGGATTTTCCGGCAGAAAAGGTCCGACGGAATCATTCCATCGGACATTCCAATCGTATGTGGGCTTCATCAGACTTTTTCTTTCAAAAATTCTGACGGACCTAGAAAAAGAACTGCAAATCTTTCCGACGGAATCAGTTCCTATCGGGAAAACCACCCGTCCGTATGCTGTTCCGACGGACCAAAAATGACGCATGCTCTGAAGTAAGTACGAGACGTCAACTATTGGCTACTCGCTATTGAACTTCCTTTTTCTAGTCCCGTCGTACGTGTTGTACGTCACCTCGTTCTAGACGGTCGGACTTTGGTGTGATCGTGTGTAGGTAAGACAGTTTCAGCGGAACTCCGTCAGAAAGTCCTTCAGAGTTTATTCTGACGGAAAGACCGGTCGTGTGTACGCAGCACAACTGTACTGTCTGCCCTCATGTTGTAAACTGTTGGCGCTATATAAATCCTGAATAATACAAAATGGGTGACGTGGAATTCTCCCTTTTATGTTTCTCATATGTGTGGATTTTAGAGTTCTGCTACAGCCCAAAAACATAAAGCTAGGTGAACTGACCCTAGTGCGTGCCCACGTGCATTTCATTTCTCTACATCCCCAAAGAGCTTTTCACTACCAAATGGATCTCAAACAGCGTCAGTCTGCCCCAGTCAGCTCTTTAGAGCGGGCTGCGAGAGAACGAACACTGGGAGACTTATGACAAGACTTTAAAATACATCTTCATAAAATTCTCCACAACACTGTATATTTAAGAGTAATTGGGTTTTCCACTACAGGGACTGCCACAAAAGGTACTTTGCTCTTTGTGCAGGAGTGCTACATAAATACAAAAATAAAGACTGAACAACATCTCGCAGGAACAATTTTATAATTTACAGATAAGAACTAATGCTGTATATCTAGTAACTAAACATTTAAAACAGACCACTAAAACCGCCATAAAAAAGTATAACATTATTATGTGTAATAGACTACAAAGGTCAATTGTTTGCTCCATGAATTTGCTGCGGTTTTCTGGAAACCAATCCTATGTCTGCTCAATGAATTCATTAATTTTGCTAAAGGAAACACATAATTTAAGTTATGTGACAGCGTAAAGCAGAACCGTAGATTTAGATGCCTTGAAGAGACACACTAAACACATTTGAAGCTGCCCGAGACAATTGTGTCCAATATTACCCTGATTTATCTAGCACAATTAAATCAATAACATTAATTGATTCCTCAAGATGTGTCAGCACGATGGGGAAAAAAAAAGAATCAATGAGAAGAAAAAGCACCAAGGTATGCCTTCAATTTGACAGCTTTGTAATAAAAATATATTGTATAACACATTCATAGCCCTAAGGCTTATAGAGATAGCCAGTCAGACATAATTACATACTGTTCATCCCATATCAAAATGCAAAGAGTTTTAGCAATGTCAGCTTTACTTAATTTCACCCATTCCTATCTGCTTCTAAACAAACTAGACGTTGCGTCTCTATTGTACAGTTCTCAAGCTGCTCATACATACTGATGAATGCAAGTGCTTACATGTGCAAGTTCTAAATGACAGCATCCTTGACTAACATCTAATCATGATTTCTGGGCACAAGGGAAAAACTTAAGTGGTCAAAGATTGAATTTTATACTGCTCAACTGCACCAATTTATAAATTATAAAGAATTTCCCTCGCGCTGGTCGATGTGAAAAAAATAATAATTATATACTAAATAGTGTAGAATCCTAAATGTGAATATTGCAGCAAAATAAAAGTGCTCACACAACCACTTAACTGAATAGAAAATTTAGATAAATTTCGCGCAATATTCGTGAAAGTGATGGGTGGATAGGGGCAGAAATAATAATATAGTGTCTAAGTAAATAAGTGAAATCATCAATCTCTATGTTGGACCATATACTTCATACCCCTAAATAACATTCGAGTGTATGTGCTGTATTAAAGTGACAACTTGCCGTCAGCAAGATATATAATACCCAAAAATATATCCGTGAATAAATACTGATGAATAAAAATCCTTAATATGCAATCTTTATACCATTCAATAAGTTAATCTAAAGTGCAACCGTGAATAAATAGCCTTGAATGGATGCTGTGAATAAAAGTCTATGTAAGAAGTCCTTTAGCATTAAAAAATCATATAACGTGCAACCCAAAAAAAGTGAATAATTAGCAACAAATTGATATCAAAAGTGCACTAAACGCAATACAATCACAGTTCATCTAATTGCGCCTTTAAAAATAAAATAAAAACTCAAAATAGCAGCATTGCAGGATTCAAGATGTGTATTTCATAAAATCTAGGATAGATGGCGCTGTTGCAGAGGTGAAAAAGTCCTTCTATTTAGATCTGTGTGTGTTCTATATGGTGATTAAATGGTTCCTACGGTGGTGTCCTCTAGTGTGGTCTCTCTGGACTCTCACCTTAAGTTAGTACAAATCGAGCTGTGGAGAACAAATCATGCAGTGTGACAGCGCTGTCTGGACACTTGTCCCTCTGTACTACTTGACTTTCTGAATCTTCTCCTGTGCTCCCTCGGCTCCCTCCGCTCTGATGCAACTCAGACAAAATAAAAACAGGGGAGGGGGAGAGAGAGAGAAGGCAGGCTCCACTAGTGTGTTATCGTTTTAAAACCAAGGGGGAATATTTATTTGATTATGCTCTTACATTTAAATACTAAAAGATCAGGCAAAGTAAAAGACAGGATGAGAAGTCTGGCGTTCTCAGCGCCCTCTCACGTGTGTTAACAGCTGTGTGCCGCTCCAGCCAATCCCTACGCGTTACGACACGTCACGTGTCTTCATCTGGGGAACCGGATTGGCTGTTCTATGCTACCTTATATGTAGTGTAACCGGAAGTGCTAAAACCGCCATTTTTCTTGTGGGTATATTATTGAACTAAGCGGTTCCTGTGTTGTAACCGGAAGTTACGAAACGGCCATTTTACTTGTGGTTTTCTTGATTCAACTCGGCGCTCATTTTTCATTGGATTTGTAGTGTGGATATGCCACCATTTTGTTGTGGATAGCTACAATCATGCTCTATATGTTGAACTCCTGTATGTGCGGCCATTATTATGGTGGGAATGTTGTTCACAACTAATGTACATAGTGAAGGACACTAATGATTAAAACCGCGGAGAAAGAGCAATTGAATTGGTTGGATGTGCTAATGATGTTAACAGTACAAATGTGTATAAAAATAAACATTGGTAATCGATTTTGTTATAACAAGTGCTATCCTATAGCGGTATACGGGTGAAACCAGGTGAGAGTGCTCTGATGAGACAGTAGATAGATGCAATAATACAACATTAGAACTAACATACGGCATCAATCTTCAAAAAATACAGATTAAAAAACTACTAATAATGTAGAACTTCTGATCAGTAGAACAATATGCGCTATTAATATTAGCATGCCATATATGGATCATTATAATACTAATACATGCTACTAATAGAGATAAATAAAAATAAATCTAAAATCAAAATTACACCATACATGATCAACAACATTAAATCAAATGAACATTACTCATAATATTTACAGGTGCCTCAATGCCATTGAAATCGACAATGTAGTAAAAGCGAAAAACTTCATATATTATTATACTGTATTAATATAAAATTCATAAATATGAAATATGAATCTAAAAATATAAAAATATTAAAAATCATTTAAAAAGCAATTTAAATCAAATTCTACGTTAAGGCCCCCAGGTACCAGTGTGCGTAAAGTATGAATCCATCTGGATTCTTTACGGCTAATGTCGCGGACTAAATGACTACCTCTCCACATAGGCTTATGTTTTTCAATTCCCCAAAATTGGAGTTGCGTGGGGTCTCTATTGTGTACTAATGCAAAATGTTTCGACACATTATGCTTCGGGAAGCCAGATTTTATGTTTTGTACATGTTCCTTTATTCGTGTCTTAAGGGCTCTTTTTGTACGGCCCACATATTGAAGGTTGCAACTACACTGAAGTACGTACACTACCCCTTCTGTGTGGCATCCTATAAAATCCCTGATAGTGAAATTTTGTCCTGTACTGGTGGCTGTAAAATCTTTGCGTTTTCCCTGAAATTTTCTCGCATGGCGGCAGGCGTAACAGTTACGGCATGGATAAAAACCTTTCCCTGAAAAAAATGTATATGTGGATGTTGGAGGGGGGTCAATAACAGACTTAACGATCAGGTCTCTAATAGTCGGTGCTCTCTTGTAAACTATATTAGGTCTTTCTGGCAGTATTTCCTTAAGGTCTCTATCATTTTTTAAGATGTGCCAATGTTTTTGAATGACTTTCGCAACATCTCTATATTGTATGTTGAAATCCAGTACTATGCTTGGTACTTCTTGTTGAACTCTTGTCTTTGGTTGTTCTTCAAGCATTTTCTTCCGATCTAACAGATTGACATGTTCGATCTGGTTTTTTATCCAATCTCCATTATAGCCTTTTGCTTTGAATCTTTCTCCAATCACCTGTGCTTGATTCCGATAATCTTCTTCTTTCGTACAATTCCTTCTCAGTCTAGTGAATTGGCCCTTAGGGATGTTGTATAGCCACGGTTTAAAATGACAACTGTCTATTGACAGATAGCTATTAGCGTCTACTTTTTTAAAATGCGTCTTGGTGACTATTTTCTGTCCTTCCAGACTTATATTTAAGTCTAGGAAGTCTATTTCCTTTTCTTCAATTCTCCATACCAAATTAATGTTTTTTGTATTGTCGTTTAATTTATTTAAAAAAGCTTCCAGACTCTTTCTCTCACCATTCCACACTATCACTACGTCGTCTATAAACCTTTTATATAGCGTGAGTTCGGCGGGGGTATTGGTATATACTGCAGTTTCTTCCCACTGCGCCATAAATGCATTCGCCACTCCTGGTGCAAATTTGGCACCCATAGCTATTCCCACCAATTGTTTAAAGTAGGTTTGGTTGTGCCAAAAATAATTGCACTTCAAGCAGAAGTCAAGACACTTCAACAGGTATTTTCTTTGCTTACAAATTAAGGCGCTATATTTCCTTAGCAACCATTTTGTAGCTGAAATCGCATCATGGTGTTGTACTATTGTATACAATGATGTGACATCTGCGGTGGCCAGTAGTGTGCGTCCCTCTAATACTGGCACTTCATTCAGGAGTTGTAGTGTGTGTTTGGTGTCTTTTAAATATGCTTGTGTTTGTTGGACAGCTGGTTGTATGAAGTAGTCGATGTATTTTCCCATTCTTGATGTGAGCGAATCGATGCTATTGACTATTGGTCTTCCAGGAGGGTTCTCTTTGTTCTTGTGTATTTTGGGAATGGTGTAAATTATCGGTATTCGACAGGTTTCTGGTATTAGATATTTACTTTCTTTCGAGTTCAATATGTTTTTCTTCTTTCCGAGATCTACTATGGCTTCTAGTTGTTTCTTATATTTTGAGGTTGGATTTCCAAGTAGTTTGGTGTACGTCGTCTCATCTTGTAGCTGCCTATTGAGTTCAGTTAAGTACTGTTCTTTAGACTGTAGTACTATTGCACCTCCCTTATCCGCCGGCCTGACTACAATGTCTTTCCTCTCTGTTAGTCGTTTTATGCCGTTTTTTATGTGTATAGGATCAGTAGCTTTTTTAATCTTTATCTGATCTATGTCCTGTAACACTAAATTCTTGAAGACTTCCACATTCTGGTTATTCGTCATCTGTGGGTTGAATAATGAGGCATTTCGCAGTGTGCTATGCACTTCTGGCTGTGCAATTTCTATCCTTGAATTTTCTGGCTTCCACGAATTGTTCATCATATATTTTTTAATGTTAATTTTCCTAACATATTTTTGTATCCCAATATATGTGTTGAATTTGTTGAGATTACTTTTAGGTGCATGTTTCAGGCCTTTATCGAGTACTGCCAACTCTTCTGTTGTTATTTGTTTTCCACTTATATTTACTACATTTTCTCCAATTACATTCTTTTTCTTTTGGAATCTCTTCCCTGATCGTCGTCCCCTCTTCGTTCTGGAGTGTTTCTTCTTTGTTCTTCTTGGGGTCGTCTCCTGGGTGAGTGGTATTCCTCTTGAGGGGGTCTTTGTGGCGAGTAATCCCTCCTCTCTCTTTCTAAAAAAGGCCTTTGTGTGTGGTAATTTTGTTGCTGTCCGTAATGGTATGAGTCCGCTTGATAGTATTCCTGATCGTCTCTAATAGGGTCAAATCTATTATACGTAGGGATCGGATAACGTCCATATCCATCACGATGTTCCTGTTGATATGATGATGTTCTGTTCTCTCTGATATTTCTCTCATTGTGTTGCCAGTTTCTATTATTGAACGGCTTTCTGAAGGGTTTCCTTCCTCCTCTTTTTGGAGTATGTTGCCCGTATCCATAGCTATTTCTTTGGTTATAGTAAGTTCTTGGTGTGCCTCCATATGTGTCCCTTTCATCTCTTCTTCCATGGTTGGGGCCGCTTGTATTGGGTCTCTCTGTGTATGTCCGTGGTGTTCCCATTCGTCCACCTTTTTCTTCCCACCTAGGAGGGTTGAGGACATGTGTGGTTGTGGGGTCTTGGATTCTAACTTCCCTTTCCGGAGTTGAATATGTGGATGAAGGAGGGTCAGGTTCAACTTTACTTTGCCATTTGAAGACTTGATTCGTCTTATAATCCGTTACATCCCTTTGGTATTTTTTCATTTTTCGATTTTGTACTTCTAGGTCTTTGGTTATTAGATCTTTGTTAAGTTGGGTTGCCAATCTTTTAAAGTCTGCTGTTTCTTTGAATGGTTCCATTTTTTGTTTAATTTCTTCTATTTGTTGTTCCAATATTATGGCTTTCTTATGTTTGCGTCCAAGTAGGAATTTTAGACCTTCAATGCTTTTATCATTATAGAACGCAAACCATTCTTGCATCGATTCTTTATCGGTCAGTCCATCATTGGGTGGTACTTCCCACCTTAATCTCCTAGGGACCATGTTTTCTCTAATGTATCTCTCGAATGTATTAGTATCCCACCATAGGTTGATCTTTTTTTCCATATGGTGTCCTAATTTTCTGGTCATACTTTCGAGATCTGTGTTGCGTGTTTTATTTAGTGGGTTAAATACCTCATCTAAGTTTACTTTTCTATTTTCAATATAGGTAAATACATCCATGTTAGCTGCAAAGGTGTAGATATGTGAAATCTCAAAGCATAAATTATAAAGAATTTCCCTCGCGCTGGTCGATGTGAAAAAAATAATAATTATATACTAAATAGTGTAGAATCCTAAATGTGAATATTGCAGCAAAATAAAAGTGCTCACACAACCACTTAACTGAATAGAAAATTTAGATAAATTTCGCGCAATATTCGTGAAAGTGATGGGTGGATAGGGGCAGAAATAATAATATAGTGTCTAAGTAAATAAGTGAAATCATCAATCTCTATGTTGGACCATATACTTCATACCCCTAAATAACATTCGAGTGTATGTGCTGTATTAAAGTGACAACTTGCCGTCAGCAAGATATATAATACCCAAAAATATATCCGTGAATAAATACTGATGAAAAAAAATCCTTAATATGCAATCTTTATGTCACACTGCATGATTTGTTCTCCACAGCTCGATTTGTACTAACTTAAGGTGAGAGTCCAGAGAGACCACACTAGAGGACACCACCGTAGGAACCATTTAATCACCATATAGAACACACACAGATCTAAATAGAAGGACTTTTTCACCTCTGCAACAGCGCCATCTATCCTAGATTTTATGAAATACACATCTTGAATCCTGCAATGCTGCTATTTTGAGTTTTTATTTTATTTTTAAAGGCGCAATTAGATGAACTGTGATTGTATTGCGTTTAGTGCACTTTTGATATCAATTTGTTGCTAATTATTCACTTTTTTTGGGTTGCACTTTATATGATTTTTTAATGCTAAAGGACTTCTTACATAGACTTTTATTCACAGCATCCATTCAAGGCTATTTATTCACGGTTGCACTTTAGATTAACTTATTGAATGGTATAAAGATTGCATATTAAGGATTTTTATTCATCAGTATTTATTCACGGATATATTTTTGGGTATTATATATCTTGCTGACGGCAAGTTGTCACTTTAATACAGCACATACACTCGAATGTTATTTAGGGGTATGAAGTATATGGTCCAACATAGAGATTGATGATTTCACTTATTTACTTAGACACTATATTATTATTTCTGCCCCTATCCACCCATCACTTTCACGAATATTGCGCGAAATTTATCTAAATTTTCTATTCAGTTAAGTGGTTGTGTGAGCACTTTTATTTTGCTGCAATATTCACATTTAGGATTCTACACTATTTAGTATATAATTATTTTTTTCACATCGACCAGCGCGAGGGAAATTCTTTATAATTTATGCTTTGAGACTTCACATATCTACACCTTTGCAGCTAACATGGATGTATTTACCTATATTGAAAATAGAAAAGTAAACTTAGATGAGGTATTTAACCCACTAAATAAAACACGCAACACAGATCTCGAAAGTATGACCAGAAAATTAGGACACCATATGGAAAAAAAGATCAACCTATGGTGGGATACTAATACATTCGAGAGATACATTAGAGAAAACATGGTCCCTAGGAGATTAAGGTGGGAAGTACCACCCAATGATGGACTGACCGATAAAGAATCGATGCAAGAATGGTTTGCGTTCTATAATGATAAAAGCATTGAAGGTCTAAAATTCCTACTTGGACGCAAACATAAGAAAGCCATAATATTGGAACAACAAATAGAAGAAATTAAACAAAAAATGGAACCATTCAAAGAAACAGCAGACTTTAAAAGATTGGCAACCCAACTTAACAAAGATCTAATAACCAAAGACCTAGAAGTACAAAATCGAAAAATGAAAAAATACCAAAGGGATGTAACGGATTATAAGACGAATCAAGTCTTCAAATGGCAAAGTAAAGTTGAACCTGACCCTCCTTCATCCACATATTCAACTCCGGAAAGGGAAGTTAGAATCCAAGACCCCACAACCACACATGTCCTCAACCCTCCTAGGTGGGAAGAAAAAGGTGGACGAATGGGAACACCACGGACATACACAGAGAGACCCAATACAAGCGGCCCCAACCATGGAAGAAGAGATGAAAGGGACACATATGGAGGCACACCAAGAACTTACTATAACCAAAGAAATAGCTATGGATACGGGCAACATACTCCAAAAAGAGGAGGAAGGAAACCCTTCAGAAAGCCGTTCAATAATAGAAACTGGCAACACAATGAGAGAAATATCAGAGAGAACAGAACATCATCATATCAACAGGAACATCGTGATGGATATGGACGTTATCCGATCCCTACGTATAATAGATTTGACCCTATTAGAGACGATCAGGAATACTATCAAGCGGACTCATACCATTACGGACAGCAACAAAATTACCACACACAAAGGCCTTTTTTAGAAAGAGAGAGGAGGGATTACTCGCCACAAAGACCCCCTCAAGAGGAATACCACTCACCCAGGAGACGACCCCAAGAAGAACAAAGAAGAAACACTCCAGAACGAAGAGGGGACGACGATCAGGGAAGAGATTCCAAAAGAAAAAGAATGTAATTGGAGAAAATGTAGTAAATATAAGTGGAAAACAAATAACAACAGAAGAGTTGGCAGTACTCGATAAAGGCCTGAAACATGCACCTAAAAGTAATCTCAACAAATTCAACACATATATTGGGATACAAAAATATGTTAGGAAAATTAACATTAAAAAATATATGATGAACAATTCGTGGAAGCCAGAAAATTCAAGGATAGAAATTGCACAGCCAGAAGTGCATAGCACACTGCGAAATGCCTCATTATTCAACCCACAGATGACGAATAACCAGAATGTGGAAGTCTTCAAGAATTTAGTGTTACAGGACATAGATCAGATAAAGATTAAAAAAGCTACTGATCCTATACACATAAAAAACGGCATAAAACGACTAACAGAGAGGAAAGACATTGTAGTCAGGCCGGCGGATAAGGGAGGTGCAATAGTACTACAGTCTAAAGAACAGTACTTAACTGAACTCAATAGGCAGCTACAAGATGAGACGACGTACACCAAACTACTTGGAAATCCAACCTCAAAATATAAGAAACAACTAGAAGCCATAGTAGATCTCGGAAAGAAGAAAAACATATTGAACTCGAAAGAAAGTAAATATCTAATACCAGAAACCTGTCGAATACCGATAATTTACACCATTCCCAAAATACACAAGAACAAAGAGAACCCTCCTGGAAGACCAATAGTCAATAGCATCGATTCGCTCACATCAAGAATGGGAAAATACATCGACTACTTCATACAACCAGCTGTCCAACAAACACAAGCATATTTAAAAGACACCAAACACACACTACAACTCCTGAATGAAGTGCCAGTATTAGAGGGACGCACACTACTGGCCACCGCAGATGTCACATCATTGTATACAATAGTACAACACCATGATGCGATTTCAGCTACAAAATGGTTGCTAAGGAAATATAGCGCCTTAATTTGTAAGCAAAGAAAATACCTGTTGAAGTGTCTTGACTTCTGCTTGAAGTGCAATTATTTTTGGCACAACCAAACCTACTTTAAACAATTGGTGGGAATAGCTATGGGTGCCAAATTTGCACCAGGAGTGGCGAATGCATTTATGGCGCAGTGGGAAGAAACTGCAGTATATACCAATACCCCCGCCGAACTCACGCTATATAAAAGGTTTATAGACGACGTAGTGATAGTGTGGAATGGTGAGAGAAAGAGTCTGGAAGCTTTTTTAAATAAATTAAACGACAATACAAAAAACATTAATTTGGTATGGAGAATTGAAGAAAAGGAAATAGACTTCCTAGACTTAAATATAAGTCTGGAAGGACAGAAAATAGTCACCAAGACGCATTTTAAAAAAGTAGACGCTAATAGCTATCTGTCAATAGACAGTTGTCATTTTAAACCGTGGCTATACAACATCCCTAAGGGCCAATTCACTAGACTGAGAAGGAATTGTACGAAAGAAGAAGATTATCGGAATCAAGCACAGGTGATTGGAGAAAGATTCAAAGCAAAAGGCTATAATGGAGATTGGATAAAAAACCAGATCGAACATGTCAATCTGTTAGATCGGAAGAAAATGCTTGAAGAACAACCAAAGACAAGAGTTCAACAAGAAGTACCAAGCATAGTACTGGATTTCAACATACAATATAGAGATGTTGCGAAAGTCATTCAAAAACATTGGCACATCTTAAAAAATGATAGAGACCTTAAGGAAATACTGCCAGAAAGACCTAATATAGTTTACAAGAGAGCACCGACTATTAGAGACCTGATCGTTAAGTCTGTTATTGACCCCCCTCCAACATCCACATATACATTTTTTTCAGGGAAAGGTTTTTATCCATGCCGTAACTGTTACGCCTGCCGCCATGCGAGAAAATTTCAGGGAAAACGCAAAGATTTTACAGCCACCAGTACAGGACAAAATTTCACTATCAGGGATTTTATAGGATGCCACACAGAAGGGGTAGTGTACGTACTTCAGTGTAGTTGCAACCTTCAATATGTGGGCCGTACAAAAAGAGCCCTTAAGACACGAATAAAGGAACATGTACAAAACATAAAATCTGGCTTCCCGAAGCATAATGTGTCGAAACATTTTGCATTAGTACACAATAGAGACCCCACGCAACTCCAATTTTGGGGAATTGAAAAACATAAGCCTATGTGGAGAGGTAGTCATTTAGTCCGCGACATTAGCCGTAAAGAATCCAGATGGATTCATACTTTACGCACACTGGTACCTGGGGGCCTTAACGTAGAATTTGATTTAAATTGCTTTTTAAATGATTTTTAATATTTTTATATTTTTAGATTCATATTTCATATTTATGAATTTTATATTAATACAGTATAATAATATATGAAGTTTTTCGCTTTTACTACATTGTCGATTTCAATGGCATTGAGGCACCTGTAAATATTATGAGTAATGTTCATTTGATTTAATGTTGTTGATCATGTATGGTGTAATTTTGATTTTAGATTTATTTTTATTTATCTCTATTAGTAGCATGTATTAGTATTATAATGATCCATATATGGCATGCTAATATTAATAGCGCATATTGTTCTACTGATCAGAAGTTCTACATTATTAGTAGTTTTTTAATCTGTATTTTTTGAAGATTGATGCCGTATGTTAGTTCTAATGTTGTATTATTGCATCTATCTACTGTCTCATCAGAGCACTCTCACCTGGTTTCACCCGTATACCGCTATAGGATAGCACTTGTTATAACAAAATCGATTACCAATGTTTATTTTTATACACATTTGTACTGTTAACATCATTAGCACATCCAACCAATTCAATTGCTCTTTCTCCGCGGTTTTAATCATTAGTGTCCTTCACTATGTACATTAGTTGTGAACAACATTCCCACCATAATAATGGCCGCACATACAGGAGTTCAACATATAGAGCATGATTGTAGCTATCCACAACAAAATGGTGGCATATCCACACTACAAATCCAATGAAAAATGAGCGCCGAGTTGAATCAAGAAAACCACAAGTAAAATGGCCGTTTCGTAACTTCCGGTTACAACACAGGAACCGCTTAGTTCAATAATATACCCACAAGAAAAATGGCGGTTTTAGCACTTCCGGTTACACTACATATAAGGTAGCATAGAACAGCCAATCCGGTTCCCCAGATGAAGACACGTGACGTGTCGTAACGCGTAGGGATTGGCTGGAGCGGCACACAGCTGTTAACACACGTGAGAGGGCGCTGAGAACGCCAGACTTCTCATCCTGTCTTTTACTTTGCCTGATCTTTTAGTATTTAAATGTAAGAGCATAATCAAATAAATATTCCCCCTTGGTTTTAAAACGATAACACACTAGTGGAGCCTGCCTTCTCTCTCTCTCCCCCTCCCCTGTTTTTATTTTGTCTGAGTTGCATCAGAGCGGAGGGAGCCGAGGGAGCACAGGAGAAGATTCAGAAAGTCAAGTAGTACAGAGGGACAAGTGTCCAGACAGCGCTGTCACACTGCATGATTTGTTCTCCACAGCTCGATTTGTACTAACTTAAGGTGAGAGTCCAGAGAGACCACACTAGAGGACACCACCGTAGGAACCATTTAATCACCATATAGAACACACACAGATCTAAATAGAAGGACTTTTTCACCTCTGCAACAGCGCCATCTATCCTAGATTTTATGAAATACACATCTTGAATCCTGCAATGCTGCTATTTTGAGTTTTTATTTTATTTTTAAAGGCGCAATTAGATGAACTGTGATTGTATTGCGTTTAGTGCACTTTTGATATCAATTTGTTGCTAATTATTCACTTTTTTTGGGTTGCACGTTATATGATTTTTTAATGCTAAAGGACTTCTTACATAGACTTTTATTCACAGCATCCATTCAAGGCTATTTATTCACGGTTGCACTTTAGATTAACTTATTGAATGGTATAAAGATTGCATATTAAGGATTTTTATTCATCAGTATTTATTCACGGATATATTTTTGGGTATTATATATCTTGCTGACGGCAAGTTGTCACTTTAATACAGCACATACACTCGAATGTTATTTAGGGGTATGAAGTATATGGTCCAACATAGAGATTGATGATTTCACTTATTTACTTAGACACTATATTATTATTTCTGCACCAATTTATAAGCACAATGTGACCCCAAGCTCAAACCCGTCTTTCAGCCCAGGTTCAAACTGAGCTGCGGGAATGAAGCTGAACTCGCACGATTTCACTCCCGCATGTCAGTCCCGATTTCGGCCACAATTTCAGAGACATCTGTGCAGGTTTCTGCACAGATGTCAATGTAAATTGCAGCCCAAAAATCGCAAAAAGTAGTACAGAAACTACTTTTTGAAACCGGTTGCGGCGCCGCAAATGCAGCGTCGCACTGATTAAGATCGTGCCATTGCCGTCAAATAGCATGTCAAGTCGTACCAATGTGAATCAGGGCTTAGTGCAGCTTTTTACAACCTTTTATCCCTGAGGAACCTTTGAGATAATTTTCAGGTTCTTGAGAAACCCCTGCTTAAAAAAAATAAATTACCTACAACAACTCATGGTATATTAGCATGATCAATAAGTTAAAGAAAGTTTAAAAAAAGAGTGGTGTGCTTTGACACCAAGGCAGATACATGTGTTACTGTAGATTTTGTAGAAGCAATGATGAATAGTCAGATGAATCTTGTGAAGAGCTTGTTTATTCCAGTCAGCAGAGAGCCACATGTAAAACCTATTTCCTCTAGTTTCACTTCATAATTTCCTACTTCCTGTTTCCAACCCCAGGTCCTCACACAGCTATGTAAACACAACATATACATATTCTACAGTTACCAACTCAACAAATTTATTTTTAGTAATATTCTTGAAATAAATAAGAACTTTAGAAAAGAAAGGCACAAAAGTAAAAACTGTAGTAATTAGTATCATAATTGTAACATTATTTATCAGTGTAGAAATGACCCTCTGACACGAGTGCTTACTGGAGATTTTTCCCCCATTATATTGGTGGTCAGTGTGGGTGGGAGAATAATCCGCCATTGTTCACTGTTTAAGGAACCCCTAGCAGTACCAACCTCAGGAAGAACCTCTGAGTTCCATGGGACCCTGGTTGAGAAAAACTGTTTTAGTATGTCACATTTGGACAACTGTTACCAGGAAATGCTGAATGATATTATATTGTTTTCAACCAATAAAAAAATATGTTCCTTTTGGACTTGGTTTCCTTTTCATGACTTCCCCTGTATTTGAGATCTGCCTCCTGGCTCATCCTTGGAATCTGCTACTTCTAGTTTTCTCTTGTTATGACTCAGACTTGATTTTGTATGCCGTCTCCTTTCTGCCTTGATCTTCTGCTTTTTCTTTGACTACATTTTGTCATTGCCAGACCTGATCTCAAGCTTGAATTGTCCTTCACAATTTGGTACCTTATTCTAATCCTGCCTGAACCATTACCAGATGCTACTGTATGCAATTGTATGGTGTCATTCTGGTATTGTTCTGCAGCACAGTATATGCACCACCAGTGGCATTGAAGATGAACACTGTGCAGGAGCCTGCCCTTCGGTGAGAGTCTATTGGTGGCACAAACTGCCCACTTTAATCAGAAACATGATCATTTAGGGAGTGTGAAATATAGAACCAAAATCCTGCACGAATTGGCACAGTTCAAGAGGGTATTGGCTACATCTAGCTCACCTCCAGCCAAAACCTGTTTTTCACTGCTGTGGATGTTCTCCATAGTGACAGAGATAGGAACATAAACACCTTTGTGTTCAGTAGAGCGAGGAAGGTTGAGGTGTTTACCAAGGACTCCAATAGCACTCATTCCCCTTACTTTTGGTTATGGTTTCACAGGGGTGGAAAGGGAAATGAAATTTTCTCAAATGGGTCACATGCTTACAAACTGCACAGGAGGAGACAGATTTCTGCTTTTTTCATACCAATCATGATGAAGTGGCCCAAAGAGCCATAAAGTATTGTACCTTTTGGGTGTTAAGTGTGACAATTGTAATATGTTTAGGTTTGGTTTCATTCTGGAATTTGGCATCTTGATACTTGCATCAGATTCATTTTAACTACAAAACCAAATGTAGATATCTCCTTTTGGGGGGCTGGAACCTTTCAGTTGACTTAACCGGAAACAATAGACGCAACCAGTTTATCTACTGTTCCAATGTATGCATGGGCACAGATTATCTGCACATCCTCTACATTAGGTTGCCACTTCTTCCGGTTTAGTGAACTTCCCACTAGTGCACTCGCCAAATTCTGACCCTACCAACGAGAATGTGGCAGCTGAAATCGAGACTCAGACAAGGCAACGTTTTTTCCAATCTTCCTTTGTTCCGATTTTGGTGATCCTCGGTTTCCAGTTCTTAGCTGACAGGAGTGGCACCCGGTGTGATTCTTTGCTGCTGTAGCCCAGCTTCTTTAAGGTTCGATGTGTTGTGCATTCAGAGATGGTATTCTGTATACCTTGGTTGTAACGAGTGGTTGTTTGAGTTAGTTGCATTTCTATCACCTTGAACCAGTCTGCTCATTCACCTCTGACAACAAGGCATTTCCCCCCACACAACTGCTGGATATTTCCTCTTTTTCATACCATTCTCTGTAAGCCCTGTGCATGAAAATCCCAGAAGATCAGCAGTTTTTGAAATACTCAGACCAGCCCCTCCTGCACCAACAACCATACCACTTTCAAAGTCACTTAAACCCACTTTCTTCTTCATTCTGATGCTTGGTTTGAACTTCAGCAAGTGGTCTTCAACACGTCTAAATGCCCAAATGCATTCAGTTGCTGCCATGAGAGTGGCCGATTAGGAATTTGTGAAATTAATAAGCAACTGAACAGGTGTACCTAATAAAGTGAAAATTTGAACAAAACCTTGTGAGCTGCTATATGATAACTAAAAGCTGCCCCGGCACTTCCCACACTTCCAAATATGTGCAAAAAAAATGTGCAGTACAAAATAATTAAAAATAAGTGCAGAGATATACAAATATCCAATGTGCATATGAAAAAATTTAATATATAAATATA
Source organism: Lithobates septentrionalis (assembly GCA_037952835.1). Taxonomy (NCBI): domain Eukaryota; kingdom Metazoa; phylum Chordata; class Amphibia; order Anura; family Ranidae; genus Lithobates; species Lithobates septentrionalis. The sequence goes on from JBBDGP010001358.1 coordinate 5,758,518, forward strand.
TATTATATATATATATATATATATATATATATATATATATATATATATAGCAATATGCTGTAAATTTTCACTGATAATATGATCAAAAAATTGTGCCATAAGGCTAACAAAGTGCAATGTGCTCCATATTCCACACAGTGCCCTTATAAATTCCAATGAATAGTGCAACAAAAACAAACAGTCCATTTGGTGATTTGTGATATCACTATAAATTAAGGAAATATCTTCACATTAATCCACCTCTGTGCATATACAGATATCCTTGTGTCACCACCACCAGTTGTGCCCTCACATTATAGGCTTAATAACTGCGCCTTAGATCACAATCAATCCTCTGATTGGCCTCTTTAAATTTTCCTTCTTATAGCGCGTCTGTTTACTCAGGCATCTCACATCACAAGGTGTACTCCTTCCTTATTATTTACCATTGGTCTCCACTCACATCACCCACATGCAAGGTAACAAAGCTTACAATAGTGCTTTACCGTTTTTAAAAAGGATTTATTTATATAAAGCATAAAACAAGTTTCACTTACATTTTTCAGATTAAAACAAGCCTTAATGTGTGTATCCACAAGTGCTGGAACAAATGTATCACCTCATAGCTGGCTCTGCAGCCCCGGTTATCATCGCTCCCCTGTCCATTACACTGACTCTCCTTTCCTTTGTTACTTTCTGGTTCCTCACACGTCAGCCTCTCAAGCCCCTCCTACTAGTTTTGTCACTCCTTGTGACTTCGAGGAGATATATGATATATCTCCCAGAGGAAGTCATCAGGAGTGACGAAACTAGCTTTGTTACCTTGCATGTGGGCGATGTAAGTGAAGACCAATGGTAAATAATAAGGAAGGAGTGAGACGCCTGAGTAAACAGACAAGCTAAAGGAGGAAAATTTCAAGAGGCCAATCAGAGTATTGATTGTGATCTAAGGCACAGTTGTTAAGCCTATAAGGTGAGGGCACAACTGGTGGTGTGACACGAGGATATCTGTATATGCACAGAGGTGAATTAATGTGAAGATATTTCCTTCATTTGTAGTGATATCACAAATCACCAAATGGACTGTTTGTTTTTTTTGCACTTGGATTTATTGGAATTCATAAGGACACTGTGTGGACTATGGAGCACTGTATTGTTATCTATAATAATAATAATCATTTTTTGATCATTTTTGATCATATTATCAGTGAAAATTTACAGCATATTGCACTTTATATATAATTTTTTCATATGCACTTTGGATATTATATATATTATATATAATAATGCCTAAAGTGAAACAATGAAAATGAAATATTCCTTTAAATATCGTGCCTGGGGGGTGTCTATAGTATGCCTGTAAAAGTGTGTTTAGAACAATACCGCAGCAAAATGACATTTCTAAAAGGGAAAAAAAGTCATTTAAAATGCTCGCGGCTGTAATGAATTGTCGGGTCTCGGCAATATAGATGAAAATCATTGAAAAAAACGGCATGGGTGTCCAACCCCCCCCGGCCATTACCAGCCCCTTTAGGTTTGGTATGAATATTAAGGGGAAGCCGAACCAAAAACTTAAAAAAAAAAAAAAATTGCGTGGGGGTCCCCCCAAAATCCATACCAGGCCCTTCAGGTCTGGTATGGATATTAAAAGGGAACCCTGTGCCATTTTTTATTTTTTTTAATTGCGTAGGAGTCCCCCTAAAATCCATACCAGACCCACTCTCTCATCTCCTCCCCCTTTTTTCCTGTGGCCTTCCAGGTTGGGTGCTCGGATAAGAGTCTGGTATGGATTTTGGGGGGGACCCCCACGCAATTAAAAAAAAAATGTTGTTTGGTAATGGACCCATGCTGTTTTTTAATGAGTTTTATCTATATTGCCGAGACCCGACAACTCATTACAGCCACGAGCAGTTTTAAATTACTTTTTTTCCCCTTTAGAAATGTCATTTTGCTGCGGTACTGTTCCAAACACTGGAAAAATGTCCACTTTACAGGCATACTATAGACACCCCCAAGGCACGATATTTAAAGGAATAGTTCATTCTTATTATTTCACTTTAAGCATTAATAAAATCACTGCCCCTGAAAAAACGTCCGTTTTTAAAACTTTTTTTTGCATTGATACATGTCCCCTGGGGCAGGACCCGGGTCCCCAAACACATTTATGACAATAACTTGCATATAAGCCTTTAAAATGAGCACTTTTGTTTTTTAATGTTAGTGTCCCATAGACTTTAATGGGGTTCTGCGGCTTTTCGAATTTCCCGTGAACACCGCATATTGTTTGTCGTTCTCCGAACATCCGAACAACCAAAGTTCAGCCCGAAACTTATGCTTGGGCTGAATCGTTTGCCCGTACCTACCAGTGAATATGCCCGGTTTATTTTCTACCTGTCCCAAACTAGTGATATACTTCTCAGAGGTAGATCTCCTGCTATGCTCTTCTCCCTGCTGTTCAGGTTTAGTTTATCTATAGAATATGCAAAGAGTATCTAAAATTATCATAAAAGACAGGAAACTTTGTTTGTGAAATAGTATGTGGCAACTGGCAAGGTCTTAAGTTTGTCTCATTTAATCAGCGATTTTTTTTTTTGGAGAATAAAAAAAAATAAAAAATTCAAGACTCGAAAATAGGAGCTAAATAATAGTCACTGTTATCAATGATCTACAATTGTTTTTTTTGGGGGTTTTTTTTGTTTTTTTAGCAATAAAACAAAGGAATCTACCTCTTCAATTATGTCAATCTCGGGATCCTCATCATCACTGCTACTGCTAGTGGAGTTGTTTGAGCCAGAATCTTCCTCTTCCAGAGCTTTAAGGTCTTCTGTGTCAATGATGCCAAGAAACTCATTTTCATCAACGTCCCTGACAGTTCCAAGTTCTTCCTCAGAGGAAGTATCTCCTGTCCCATCAAGCTGAATTATTTCAGTGTCTCCGGGAGAGAGCAGGTCCTCCAGTGTAGATGCCTAGAAGAGAAAACAGCAATATGCTCATGCTTTGAAATCTGTGGTTACATAGTTAGTCAGAATGAAATAAAAAGACCTCTCCATGGAATTCAACCAAAAGAAAAATAAGTAAAACTTTGGATTAGAAGAACTCTAAACCTGCAGCTTGTAGGCAGCTAGGCAGGAAGTTGGGAGATAATAGTTCCCCGCATCATTCTTTGTGGGTTTTTCCTGGGCCAAAACTCTGGTCCTGTGTGCTATAAAAAGGACGAAGACCTGGACCCCAGGGCTGTCTAGGGGGTTTCTTGCTGCTGTGCTGACCGTTTGGTTCTGGTCGGATTGCTGGAACTTGCAATCCTTCCTGAAGACACCATTCATGGACTCTACCAAGAATTGACTTTTTCCTATGCAGGTATGCTGGGGCAGCCACAAGCCTGAAGTTAGGGACTAGGGATGTTAGGGAAATTATGGCACTTAATTTTTGTGTGTCTGCTGTACCATGCACTTGTATGAAAAAGTATCCTGTCCTCTTTGTATTGCTTCCTTTGTGTGAAATTCCTGGTGTTCCTGCAAGTCCATCTGCTTTCCTATTGAAAGCTGACCACACTAAGCAGGAGAACATATTGTGGCCAGTTTTCTAACTATGCTGGGAACTTAGCCTGCTCTCCTCCAATGATCAGACTTGTCCTGACACACCCCTCCTGCACAGCCTGTCACTTGGAACATCAGTGTGCTGCTACTTCTCCTCCCCCGGCTCTTATGCAGCTAAGAACAGAAGGAATGTGATCACTTATATAAAAAAAAAAAAGGTGGGTAATGTTTTTGTCAATGTTAACCTTGTTATGATAGCTATACAAAAATGTTTTGACTTTCATTTCTATTTTTAACTGAATGGGTTGTTTTACAAGGTTTACAATCACTTTAAGAACCATTGCCCAGCAACAAATATCTTAATAAAATGTGTTTCATTATTCCAGATGCACAGAAGTAAGAATAAGTGGAAGTTTTACCTAAAAGATGGAGTAATCTGCTTCGAAGGAAAAGATTATATTTTTTCTAAAGCAATCAGGGAGGCCGAATGAAGTAAATTTTATTTTTGCCTGAACCCGCTCTATCCCATGAGTGTTATTTACTTTGATAAGGATTTAAGTTGGAAAATTAAATGTTTTGGGTTAGATGATTAAACTGCAATTCAACTTTCCTGCCAAAATGTTATATTGTAAAGGGGGATAGAGAAATACAAAACTTTGTAAATAGCATTCATTACTGTTTATGTTGTTTTTTTAATGTGAAATTCTTTCAAATATCCACTATGTGTGATGGGTAAAGGGCAATGGGCTACCATATATGCCTGGCTATGTTGACGATGGAATGCTGATAAAGATGCAATATGATAAGCTTTTACAGTGTCCGCATGTCAAAAAGCCCCCCCCCCCCCCTCCCCTGCACACCCAGTCACTGGGAAGCTTAGGCTGCATTCATACCTGAGCGTTTTCAGCTTAGAAAACGCTCGTAAAACGCCAGAAAAGCGCCTGAAAACCGCCCAACAAGTAAAATCCCAATAATCTCAATAGCACCTGTTCCTGAGCGTTTTTTTCACCTGAAGCAAAATGCCTAAATAACCCCCCTGAGCTCAAAAAAAAAAAAAAAAAAAAAAAGAGAACATGAGCTTCTTTGAGGCAGATTACAGGCGTTTTTCTGCCTTTTACATTGGTGACCTGAACCAAATCGCGGCAAAAAATTAGGTAAAAACGTGGCAAAATTGCGGTAAAAACATGCGACTCTGAAACGCTCAGGTGTGAATGCAGCTTAATGTGCTGCTGTCTCTCCTGCCTCCAGCTCGTATGCAGCTGAGAACAGTAGGAACAAAGGGATTGGGATCGCTTATAAAAAAAAAGGGAAAAAATGTATTTATCATTTTTTTTTTTTACTATCTATACACAAAATGTTTTGTTTTTCATTTCTATTTTAAACTGAATGGGTTGTTTTTACAAGGTGATCGTTTACAATCACTTTAAGCTCTACTCTTTGAATATGGTTTTTAATGAATTTACAAACTGAATTTTAAAATCCTTAGCTTGTGTGGGGAACTGTGTCAAACAGTTTTGCAAAATCTAAGTATACTATATTCACAGACATATCTTTTTCTAAGTTTTTGCTTACTTCATTATAAAAAAGGAAAAAAATAATACATTTGTTTGACAACTTCAGTCTTTTGTAAATCCATGCTGATAATTGCTTTGAATATTGTGTTCTAGCAAAAACTCTTTTATGTAGTCCTTCATCAAACTCTCAAGTGTCTTCCCAACTACAGAAGGTAAACTAATGCCCTGTACACACGACCGGTTTTGCGGTCGGAATAAACTCTGACGGAGTTCGGACGGAATTCCGCTCAAGCGGTCTTGCATACACACGGTCACACCAAAGTCGGACCGTCCAGAACACGTCGACGTACAACACCTACGACGGGACTAGAAAACGGAAGTTCAATAGTCAGTAGCCAATAGCTACTTGCTTCAGAGCATGTGTCGTTTTTGGTGCGTCGGAACAGCATACAGACGAGCGTTTTTTCCGATAGTAATTAGTTCAGTCGGAAAAATATAGTTTGTTCTCTATCTAAGTTCATCTGAATTTTCAACAGAAAAAGTCCGATGGGGCATACACACGGTCGGAATATACGATGAAAAGCTCCCATCGGACTCTGTCGGAAATTCCGCTTGGGTGTACGCGGCATTACAGGTATGTAGTTACTTGGTAAAGACTTGGATTCCTCATTAACCAGTTCCAGACCGCCCACCACACATATACTGCGGCAGGGTGGCCCGGCTGCGCGAACCGACTTACCTGTATGTCGGTCCATGCATTAGATACAGCAGCATGTGCTCGCCAGCAGCGATCACGGTGAAGAGAGGCAGAACGGGGATCTGCCTATGTAAACCAGGTGGATCCCCGTTCTGACAGGGGAGGAGAGAGAGATCAGCTGTTCCTAGTGATCAGGAATAAGGATGAGCTCAGGCGTGTTTGCAAGTCCTCGTGCCCACGCCCGCCAGCAAGCTAACACTCCGCAGCGCTAATCACAGGCAGTGAGACATTTCCTGATCCACGGCTGCACCTGTGATTAGCGCTGCAGAGTGTCAGCTTCCTGGTGGGTGCGGCCACATGGACTTGCGCACACGCCTGAGCTTATCCTTAATCAGGAACACCAATCTCTCTTTACTCCTAGTCAGCCCATCCCCCTGACAGTTAGAAAGCCCCTCCCTAGGGAATTTTAACCCTTTGATCACCACTAGTGTTAACCCCTTCCCTGCCAGTGCCATTTATACAGTGATCAGTGCATTTTTATAGCACTGGTCAATGTATTGGCGTCACTGGTCACCAAAAAGTGTCACTTGGGGTCAGATTTGTCCGCCGCAATGTTGCAGTCTCGCTAAAAATCGCAGATTGCTGCCATTATTAGTATAAACAATAAAATAAAATAAAAAATTAAAAGTCCCTAAGTCTTTCCCCTATTTTGTAGACGCTATAACTTGCACAAAACAATAAATATACGCTTTTTTTTCTTTTTTTTAAACAAAAACATGTAGCAGAATACATATTGGCCTAAACTGATGAATAAATTAGTTTTTTTATATTTTTTTGGGATATGTATTATAGCAGAAAGTAAACAATATTGATTTTTTTTTTTCAAAATTGGCAGTTTTGCTTATAGCACAAAAAATAAAAACCGCAGAGGTGATCAAATACCACCAAAAGAAAGCTCTATATCTAGGAAAAAAAGGACCTAAATTTTGTTTCAGTGCGTCGCACGACCGTGCAATTGTCAGTTAAAACGATGCAGTGCCATATCGCAAAAAATGGCCTGGTCATTAAGGGGGTAAATCCTTCTGGGGCTGAAGTGGTTAAACATAGGCACCACACCTGCTTTAACCCAATCCAGTGGTACCATGCCAGTCATTTAAGGATAAGTTTTTTGTAGGAGCCTGGAAAGCATTTCACCCGTGATGCAGGGCTCCTGCTGACTGTCAGTGTAAGCGGTCTGCCCATACCTTGTATGAGCAGGCAGTTACACAATGACAGGAAAAATCAATCAAACTACCTAGAGCGCTCTGGTAGTTCATTGAGAACTAAACGTCATCAGCCGCCAAGGCTGCCAGTACTTGTAGTTGTAGTGTTAGGGTGATCAAATGGTGACAGCGGGTGCTGTCACGAGAGGGGGGGGGGGTTATCGGGGAGATGCTGTGGAAGCGGGAACATGTTACATATTTCACCCTAAAAAAAAAAAATGGGGTGGAACATGTAACATGTTCCAAAGATAAACTTATCCTTTAAAGTGGTTGTAAACCCCAAAAAATGATTGCAAAATGACCAGTTTAGGTAGTACAGCATGCAAGGGCAACTCCCTTGTCCTTAGTCATCCTGTGAAAAGAGCAACCTGTCAGCTCAAATCCTCTCCACTGTGTTAATGGAAAAAAAAAAAAAACTGAAAAAAAATTGTGTCGCCACGCCCCCTCACCTGTGACGGATGCCACACTACCTTCTGTGTGTACAGGTGGGAGGAGAGTCAGTTTTGTCACAACTCCCAAGCTCCAGCCCTTGGACACGCCCATGGACCGGAGACTTTCACAGGGTTGCGAAAGACATAAAAAAGGTACAAATATTGTGATTTGGATTTTTATGAGTCGGAGCATATTGCATTGCAGGTCTTTTAAAAAATATGTAGATGGGGTTTACAACCACTTTAACTAGTAACTGGACGTGCTACAAACACCCCAAAAAAATCATCAAATGCACAGGATATGTGTGGCATTATCTGCCCTGCTCCCACGACCTTTTCCTCCTACTTGCTGGCAATTCTCAGCTCTTAGGGCCCATTCACACCAGAAACTGCACGTGTACTGCGCATTTTTTCATGCACATTTGCACGGGTATGGCGTTTGTTTTTAATGCGCATTTACATGTAATTGTGATTAGATCGATTGTATCACATCAGAATGGAACTGTAGATACCAGAGAAAATATATGTGCCACATCCTAACCAACATTGGGAGAATATGTATGAGCAACAACATGGACTTTATAGGCACGAGTACACAAAGTTTAATAAAAAAACTATTTTATTTAATTACAAAAAAAAAATGGTTAAAAATTTGAACATATGATAAAACAATTATTGCCTAAGAAATGTATACAGTTATGTGTATAAGTTTACATACCCTGGCAGAATTTGATTTCTTGGCCATTTTTCAGAAAATTTGAATGATAACACAAAAACTTTTCTTTCACTCATGGTTAGTGTTTGGCTGAAGCCATTTATTATCAATCAACTGTGTTTACTCTTTTTAAATCATAATGACAACAGAAACTACCCAAATGACCCCGATCAAAAGTTTACACACCCCAGTTCTTAATACCGTGTATTGCCCCCTTTAACATCAATGGCAGGTTGAAGTCTTTTGTTGTATTTGTAGATGAGGCTCTTTATCTTCTCAGATGATAAAGCTGTCCATTCCTCTTGGCAAAAAGCCTCCAGTTCCTGTAAATTCTTGGGCTGTCTTTCATGAACTGCATGTTTGAGATCTCCCCAGAGTGGCTCAATGATATTGAGGTCAGGAGACTGAGATGGCCACTCTAGAACATTCACTTTATTCTGCTGTAGCCAATGACAGGTCGACTTGGCCTTGTGTTTTGGATCATTGTCATGTTGGAATGTCCAAGTACGTCCCATGCACAGCATCCTGGCTGATGAATGCAAATGTTCCTCCAGTATTTTTTGATAACATACTGCATTCATCTTGCCAACAATTTTGACCAAATTTCCTGTGCCTTTGTAGCTTACACATCCCCAAACCTTCAACGATCCACCTCCTTACCTTTCATCATAGGCCTTGTTGACTCCTCTCCAAATGTAGCGTTTATGGTTGTGGCCAAAAACCTAAAATTTGGTCTCATCACTCCAAATGACTTGTGTCAGAAGGTTTGAGGCTTGTCTCTGTGCTGTTTGGCGTGTTGTAAGGCGGGATACTTTGTGGCATTCGCGTAGTAATGGCTTTCTTCTGGCGACTCGACCATGCAGCCCATCTTTCTTCAAGTTTCTCCTTATTGTGCATCTTGAAACAGCCACAATATATGTTTTCAGGGAGTCCTGTATTTCACCTGAAGTTATTTGTGGGGTTTTCTTGGCATCCCGAACAATTTTCCTGGCAGTTGTGGCTGAAATTTTAGTTGGTCTACCTGACCGTGGTTTGGTTTCAACAGAACCCCTTATCCACTTCCTGATTAGAGTTTGAACACTGCTGATTGACATTCTCAATTCCTTTGATATCTTTTTATATCCCTTTCCTGTTTTATACAGTTCAACTACCTTTTCCCGCAGATCCTTTGACAATTCTTTTGCTTTCCCCAAGGCTCAGAATCCAGAAACGTCAGTGCAGCACTGGATGAAAGATGCAAGGGTCTGTCAGGAGTCCAGAAACTCATTGACCTTTTATACACACACACTAACTACAAGCAAACAGATCCCAGGTGAGGATGGTTACCTTTAATAGCCATTCAAACCCCTTTGTGTCAACTTGTGTGCATGTTATCAGGCCAAAATCACCAGGGTATGTAAGCTTTTGATCAGGGTCATTTGGGTAGTCTCTGTTGTGATTATGATTTAAAAAGAGTAAACACAGTTGATTGATAATAAATGGCTTCAGCCAAACACTAACCATGAGTGAAAGAAATGTTTTTGTGTTTTCATTCATATTCTCGGACAAATGGCCAAGAAATCATAGGTTCTGCCAGGGTATGTAAACTTACGAGCACATCTGTATATACAGTATACCACCATCATAACCACCAAAACCCATTCCTGGTAGATGTATAGCGTTCAATTGGAACGATAGCCAGTATCAAATTCGGGCTTGGTGTAGGTAGATGACATAATAATGCTCTACATGTTACGTGCGTCAGCGCTTCCTTAGGAGCTTTAGGCAAATGTTCTACATAAACAAACAAATAGATCAAAATAGGTAACAGATAACATTAAATATCATCATACTTATGTAAAACATGACATGCAAGGTCAATCCTCAGACTGTCGTCAGGCCACCCATACCCCATACCTAAGCACACCGGAGCAAACCTCAAATACGGAGACAAACGTATACGATCGTGCGGCACATGTGCAGTCATTGGCGGCCGGGTAAGGTGACGTCATTGCCGATCTATGTCGGCATTGGGTGCCCTGGCTGAGACAACACGTACTTAAGTGTGCTGGCCGCACTCCAGGATGGCTGCCACCCCATTTTGTGCTTCCTGTTAAGGCGGTTAGACGGTGCGGGAGGACGCTATATGTCTACCAAGAATGGGTTTTGGTGGGTATGGTGGTTATATATACATTTCTAAGGCAAGAATTGTTTTATCATATGTTCACATTTTAACAATTTTTTGTAAATAAATAAAATAGGTTTTTATTAAACCTTGTGTCCTTGTGCCTATAAAGTCCATGTTGTTGCTCATACATTTTCACCGCATTTACATGCAGTTGACACACATTTTTCTATCGGTGTTTGTCCTGTGAGGTCACTTTCTTCGTGCTTTTACAGTGCCTTGAAAAAGTATGGCAGCAGCAGCACCTGAGAGCTGATTGAAAAAATTGGCTCGTTTGAGGACACCGCTGGATTAATTGACATTATTTGCCCTAACATTAAAAAAGTCAGCAGCTACCGTATTTGTAGCTGCCGACTTAATGTTTTCTGAAGGAGCCTGGGGCTCCTCTTTAAGAGGTCGTCGATTTGCCACAGACCAGCATGTGTAAGAAGCCGTATATACGTGGCTGAGGGAAAAACTAAAACAATTTCATTCTAAGGGAATATACAGTACAACATGGGTGCTCAACCTGTGGCCCTCCAACTACAAGTCCCATCATGCCTCAGCCTTTAAGAGTGATGCTTGTAACTGTCAGCCTTGCAATGCCTCATGGTACTTTTAGTTCTGCAACAGCTGGAAGGCCACAGGTTGAGCGTCCATGCAGTACAAGCTTGTGGAACACTGGAACAAGTGCATAGAAAAACAAGGCAACCATGTTGAAAAATGATAACTGTACGTTCTCTACTGTTGATCTAAGAAATTATATAAATAGATTGTGGATAATTATTGACACCCTCGTAAAATTATGAACTTAAAAAAAGAAAAACCATGGAAATATATGAAATATACAACACAGCATATTAACAAGATGTTCTTTAAAGGCAGCCAGACATCTGTAGAATCCAACAGATTATATGAACACAGATCAGAGATGCGTTTTATTATATTTTACACAAATAAAATAATTGCTCAATTTTTCCTGGCATCACTATCAAAGTTTCTAAAAAAAATAAATAAAAAAAAAAGGTTCTATGAGTGACTAACGTGGAGGCCACTGTAAAAGCAGACCCTTCACCAGATACATGGACATATAAGAAGAAGTTGTATCTCTAAAGCTGCATCAAGTCACAGCCAAAAAGCAGTCCAGTTTAAAGATTAAAATAACAAAATTTTGTACAGACACATAACACATCAGAGAAGAAAAAAAAAATTGCTCCCCCCTCCACCCACAAAAGCAATAAAAAGGTACCGTAAATTGGAAAAGATAAAGATATTTTACAAGTTAATAAAACAAGCTGTAGAATATTAATTTTTTTTTTGTGTTGGGTAGACAGCCAGTGAATGTAAAAGAGGGGGAGGAAGAAAAAAAGAAAGAACACATTGACGAGCATTGTGGTGCACAAGTTTGATTCCAGCCCAAGGCTCAGTTCACACTGCTGCAAAATGGGATCCGGCTTGTGAGACCCCCCAAGTCGCATGGCATGTCAAATGCAGTGCGTTTCCCTACAAGAGCCGTCTTACCTACATGCTACATAAGTCGCTCTGACTTTAGAAAAGGTTCCTGCACTACTTTAGTCTTACCTGGGTACAATTTCAGCCCTTGTACATGGTCCTAAATAGCATTCAAGTTGGAAGGAAGTCGCAGGCAAAGTCGTACAACTTTGCCATTGCAGCAGTGTGAAATGAGCCTAAGGCCCCATATACACTATAAGGCTACTTTCACACTGGGGCGTTGGGGGCGTCATCGATAAAGCACTGCTATTTTTAGCGGCGCTTTACCGCTGTTTTTGCGGAGGTTTTTGGCCGCTAGCTATGGTTTTAACCCCCACTAGTGGCAGAAAAATGGTCAAAACCACCGGCGAAGCGCCGCTATGTCGACGGTTCGGCGGTGCTGCCCATTGATTTCAATGGGCAGAAGCTTTAGGAGCAGTGTATACACTTTTTTGGCGTCCTGCCAGCTCACCGCTCCAGTGTAAACGCACTCGGCTTTCATACTGGAGTGAGAGGAGAGGCGTTTTACAGGCACCATTTTTAGCGCTGTATCGCCTGTAAAGCGCCTCAGTGTGAAAGAAGCCTTAGATTTTCTGCAGATTTTTGTCTTCAGATTTACCAAAACCATGTAGTGCAAGGGCCTGCCTAATTGCATACAAATTGAAACTTTAAGGTTTGACCTCCTATTATATGGTTTTGGTAAATATGAAGACAAAAATCTGCAGAAAATCTAATAGTGTTTATGGGGTCTAAGACAAAAAGTAGGCCTTGTGTAATAATCAATGTGTTGAAATTATGGATTCACCAATACCATTTTTTTCAAAGCGAGTATGAGTATCGATACTTTTCCTGAAGTACTCACTGATACCAATTACCAATACCTATTTTTTTTGTGCAGTGCCGTGCGATTTGAGCCCATACAAAATGAATGAGTTCAAATCGCACTGCAAAGAATTGCATGTGATTTGAGCAGGAATGTGGTGTGATTCCTGATCGACACACATGAGGCTGAAGTCACTATGACAAGCCGGGGTTCACACAGGAGTGGTACTGGAAACCGCATGTAATTTGGACAGGAATCGCATCACATTCCTGTTCAAATCAAATGTAATTCTTTGCAGTGTCATTTGAGTCCATTCATTTTCTACGGGCTGCACGTAAAAGGTATCGGTTTTAGGTATTGGAGTTAGTTTTAGGTATTGAGCCGTATTCAACACAATTATTCTGATAAGATCTCATCCATTCATTTGTTAATTGATGAATATTAAATTCTAACAATTGTCTAAGGAGCGGCGGGTGTAAACAGACATGTGTCTATTTATACCTGCTGACATTCCATCAGATCTGCTAAAAAGAATTTGTTTCCCCATCTGTCTAGTGGATCAGATGGCAGTCGGGTGTAAATGGACTGCTTACATCAGTCTGCCCATAGAGGAGAGCGGGCTGTGACTGTGTCCATTCTGCATATGCTGAGCAAAGACCAGCAAATCCACCTGCTCAGAGATCAGTGAACAGATTCCCCGCTGAGCAGGCGGACTCCTGGAGTAGTCCCCCCCATGTGGAAGGGACCTTAATTATGCCTTGGCCGTACCCTGAAAAATGTACCTATTTAAATAGAATTTCTCCTGAAAAATAGAAGTGTATTTCCTGTGCCATGAGTTGTCTATCTGTGGTGTGGGTTGCACTGTGCATCAATGCAGGGTGGGTTTTGCATTTTGCACTGAACACTTATTCAGAGTTTTTCACATATAAACGCAGAGGGAGTTTTGCACTGAGCACCAATGCAAAGTTAGTGTTATTTGTGATGTTGTCAAATATTTACAGTGGTATACTATTTGGTATTATATTTTATTGCCATCATTATTGGCATTGGCTACAAACATGGCTCATGATCCAAAGTGGTATTTTGTGAAACAGGGGATAGAAGAACATTCTAGGCCTCGGTCTGCAGAAAATTCTGATAACAATTACAACATTCCGTGCAATAGCATGATCTTGGACACCACAAAAATCATATTTCTTTGCAATAAAAGATACTTCTCCATGTGTAGGAAAACATGCCCCAATGCAGAAAGAGGGTTGGCATTACCCCAGGGTGAATCCATAGCCACAGTGAAAAAAAAAATCATGACATTGATGATGTGCTCCAGTCACTTTTTGAACTTTGTCAAGTCTTTTTACCAATTTTTTGCTCCGACTCACAGGGAGGGAGAGCTTGGATGCGGGGGGGAATACGGGGTCAATATTAATAGATTGAAACGGGAATCCACTCACTCCCTTGAACAGCTTGAGGAGCAGGCGACTAGGTTGGAGTCGGAATATGTTTCTACTCCTGATGATGAGGGGCGATATAGGGCGTGGAAGCGAGCTCTAAGAGCTCTGTCCACTGAAAGGATGACTCAAACAGACAAAGCATTACTCTATTCAGCACAGAGGGTGTTTGAGCATGGGGGGGAAGAATGGGAAGTTACTGGCATGGCTGGCTAAGGGAAGCATACCCTCAACCCCTATAGGTTCCATTAAAGATGAGTCGGGTCAAATTCTAACAACTCCCAGTAGAATTAATAATCGATTTCGGGACTACTTTAGGGAGGTTTACTCCTCTAGTACAACTGCTTCTGACTCCTCCATATCCTCCTTCCTTGACTCCCTATCTATCCCTGTTTTGTCTAACAAGGCAAGAGAGGGCCTGGAGGCAGATATCACGCTTGAGGAGATCAAAGTAGCAATGGGGCATCTCCGGGGAGGGAAGGCCCCTGGGGCAGATGGGTTACCATCTGAATTTTATTCCAATTTCTCGGAGCTCCTAGCTCCCAAATTGACCTCAATGCTCGCTAAATTCGCGACATTGGAGACTTTGCCTGACACCATGAACGAGGCAATTATTGTGCTGGTTCCCAAACCCAGTAAGGATCCACTTGAATGTGCATCCTATAGGCCCATATCTTTAATCAATGTGGATGCCAAGATTTTTGCTAAAGTCTTGGCTATCCGTTTATCTCATGTTACTGAAGATCTGATTGGCATTGATCAGACAGGTTTTATGCCGGGTAAGGGAACCGATATCAATATTCGACGCCTGTTCCTCAATCTCACTATCTCGCATGACAATCCGGGGTCCAGGGTTATCGCCTCTCTCGACGCCGAAAAGGCGTTTGACTCGGTTGAATGGAACTTTTTGTGGGAAACCTTGCGTAGGTTCGGATTTGGACCCAAGTTCGTCCATGGGGTACAATTACTATACCATACTCCCAGAGCCCGCGTGCGTACTAATAATTGGGTCTCGGACCCCTTCAATTTATATCGTGGTACGAGGCAGGGATGTCCGCTCTCCCCCAGCCTGTTTGCCCTGGCGCTGGAGCCCCTGGCTATTGCTATTAGGGGTGCTTCAGATGTCCGGGGCTTGCGGGTGGGTATGATGGAAGAGCGCCTCTCCCTCTATGCCGACGATGCGCTTTTATATTTGAACGATGATGGGCCCTCTCTACAAGCTGCTTTGCGTATATTTGATAATTTTGGTGGACTGTCCGGGGGTTAAAATAAATTGGACCAAGTCTGTTATATTCCCTTTAGACGAAGGCGTTACCTCTGGACCCCACTCCTCCCTGCTGCAAATGGTAAAGGAATTTAAATATCTAGGGATAGTAATCACAAGAAACCCTTCGGTATTCATTGCCAAAAATCTCACCCCTGTGATACATACACTGCGCACAAAATGCTCTGCATGGGGAAACTTACCACTTAACCTTCTTGGACGCATCAATCTCCTTAAAATTATGATATTACCGAAGTTTAATTATATATTCAAAAATTGCCCGGTTTGGGTTCCTACTGCATTATTTAGGGAGATTGATCGTCTAGTGAGTTAGTTTATTTGGGCCGGGGGAACCCCTAGGCTGGCTCGATCCACATTGTGGCTACCCGCGGATTTGGGGGGGCTCGCTCTCCCCAATTTTCAAATCTATTTCTGGGCAGCCATGTTAGTAACAGTGCACTGGTGGTGTCAGGGCTCGAGATCTAATGCTGCTGTCTGTCTTGAAGCCAACAGTTTGGGCTCCCTGACTGACCTCCGCAACTTCCCTTATAGAGGGCCGGAGGCTTACTCTGAGGTGCCCGGTCCTACCCGGGCAACCTGGAAGATATGGGTGGCTGCTAGACGCAGGTTCCGTAGGCCGGGGCAGCTATCCTCGGCTCATCCATTGTGGGGAAACCCAGCACTACAAAACTTCCGTACTATTCCGGATCCTCAAGTCTAGGCTAGATATGGTATTATAACACTAGACCATATAATGCCTAGGGGAGAACTGCTCTTTTCAGGAGTTGATGACTAAATTTGGGCTACCACAATGGATGAGATTTCGATACCTCCAGCTTAGACATGCGGCTAGGGCCCAATTCCCACAACCCCCAATCCTACAAGCCGACCCCATTGAAGAACTTTTGTCCCCTGGCGATCTATTAAAACCTCTATCTTCTCTCTATAATGCGCTGTTAGGCAAGGACTCCCCCAAAATAGTAAAGCTGTGGGAAAGATGGCAGGCGGACATCCCATCGTTGGACAAGGAGGGTTGGGACGATTGTCTAGACTACGGCCCTAAATTAGTGATAGCATCTAGGGATAAAATGATACAGGTGAAATTTATACATAGGGTCTACTACACCCCGCAGAGACTCCATCGCATTTTCCCGGAGAGAGATCCCGTATGTCCTAAATGCAAGATGCAAATTGGTACCTTTTTTCATATGTTCTGGGAGTGCCCCATCATAGTGACATTTTGGTCTGCGATTTTTGGAGAAATTAATTCCAAGTTGGAGGTATCTATTCCGGTTCTGCCTGCGCTAGCTCTGTTGGGAGTGTTTGATGATGAACAAAGGCCCTATCATCTTAAGCTCCTAATCTCCTACCTTCTTTTTTACGCCAAAAAGGAAATCCTTATGAAGTGGATTGATTCTTCCCCTCCGTCGGTTGCGGCCTGGGAGGCACAGATTGAAGCAGCCATACCCATGTACAGAATGACGTATATAAACCGTGGGTGTCCATGGAAATTTGAAAAAGTCTGGGCTCCGTGGATGGCCTCTTAAGAAATACACTTCTCCGGCTTCCTAATGTATTTGGTGGGTGGGGGTGGATCGGGTGGACGGAAGCTCAGAAATACTTGGTTACTGGTATTGAAATTTCCTTTTATAATGCCATATTGTTATTTATACTGAATACAACATATTGTGGTAAAGCATGTACACCTACTACGCAGAGCTATGTATAGTGACAATTGGTATTCTGTAATTTTGCCTTCTTTGACAAAAAAGCACCTTTGTTTGTTAAAAAACACAAAACTATTCTTACTTAATGGATCTTCCTTTGTTCTGCCTTTGATACTGTAGACCACAGTCTTTTACTCTCTCGCCTTGAAACCATATTTGGAGCCTCAGAATTGGCTCTGAAAGGTTTTTTTAAGTTGTATCTTACTGATCGCTGTGGTTTTGTTTCTCTTGGCGGTTTACAGTCTGAAGTTGGTCCAGTCAAGTATGATGTTCCTCAGGGCTCAATCTTGGGTCCCTTACTTTTTAGCATGTACATGTTTCCAGTTAGCCAACTGCTTAGATCACATGGGCACAATTATCACTTATATGCTGATGACACTTACAGTAAATACAGTATACAGTACATCCACAGTAAACCAGAGT
Source organism: Lithobates septentrionalis (assembly GCA_037952835.1). Classification (NCBI taxonomy): domain Eukaryota; kingdom Metazoa; phylum Chordata; class Amphibia; order Anura; family Ranidae; genus Lithobates; species Lithobates septentrionalis. Next base: position 5,775,971 of record JBBDGP010001358.1, read on the forward strand.
CTCACCTGTATTTGTATTAAAAAAAACATGCAGGGCCCACAATTTCCTTCAATTAAACTGTGACAAGACTGAAGTCATGCTTATTGGCACCTCCCATCAATTATTTAAGGCCAGTCATGGTAGCCCATCTATAATAAGCACTCTACTTCAGCTTCAGTCTAAATTGAAAAATCTAGGGGTAATATTTGATGCCAGTTCAATCTTTGATCTACATGTACAAAATGTTGGCAGAACTTTTTTTTCATTTGAGAAACGTTGCTCGGCTTCATCCTATGCTATCATATACTGTAGCTGAAAAGCGGATCCATACATTTGTGTTCTCCCAACTTGACTACTGCAATGCTCTACCCACTGGTGGTGTACCTAAATCAACTACAATAAGAACAATATTCTGCAGCCAGAATCCTGACTAGGTCTGATACAAGTGATCACATTACCCCTATCCTGGAGTCCTTGCACTGGCTACCTGTCAGGTTTCACATAGACTAAGAGCCTCTTGGTCACTTACAAGGCTCTTCATGGCTTGGCACCCCATTTTCTGTCAGAACTTTTACCAACTTACTCCCTGCCTCATAACCGCCGCTCCTCAAATTCTGGTCTTCTGTGTGCCCCCCCCCCTCTCACCTACACTCAATGGGAGACAAAGCCTTCTCCTGCCAAGCCCCCAAACCCCAGATTTCCAGAGAACATCAGAGAGCCACCTACTCTAAACTCATTCAAATCAAATCTAATTTTTTTTCTTTAGACAAGCTTTCACGTAACTGTCCCATTTTTTCCTGCGTTTTTACCCTGTGTATTTCTTGTGTTTTTCTTTCTCTCATTAAGAGCTTTGAGAAGCTGCCTTTAAAGGCGCTATACAAACTAAAGTTTATCATCATCACCGACGGGCTCCATGAAAGGCTTTTTTTTTTAACAAAAAAAAGTAAAGCCCTAATATTGTCAGAACATATTGCTTTCTTGAAAAAATATTTTTAGTTTTGGAGCAGAAATGAAAAAAGTTCTGAAAGATGTTCCTCAAAAATTGCTAACTTTATCAGACAAAGACCAGTTCACTCAAGAATCTTGAAAACATGAAGAAAAAGCACATAGATCTCCTGGTATATTTAGAAATTTGGTGACTTTGCAGAGGACTTGAAGGAAGAATTGAAGGAAGAATTCAAGAAAGTAGGCTAAATTTTGCTCAGTGCTGTAAAGATTAAGAATAGCTACAGAAACTTGCCTACTTAGCTGACCATATGTATCACATGAACCAGTTAACAGAATCTCTGCAAAGCCCTGAAGAAAATATTGTGAATTCAAGTGACAAGATACTTGGATTTAAAAAGAAACAATCTTTGGAAAACCCATGTTGCAGATGGAAATCTTGAGATTGTTACTCTGCTACTTGGGCTTGGAAGGAAAAAGACTGATATCAGCGAGTTTCAAGTCTAATTGAAAACTGCCAGGATGTATTGCAGAAAGAAAATTAAGCATTATTTTACCCAAAGCCCCCCCCCCCATGTTGAGGGCGAGATGGATGGGGGGTTGGAGCTTTGGGCAGGGGGGCTCTGCTATTCTTTACACATAATTCAAATTGATCTGGATTTTGCAAAAGCATTTGATATAGTTCATGATCACAGTACATTTCATTTGTACTATTTTCACACTTTTTTTTGTGAAATGGTAGGGTTACATTTGTACCCCATTACCATTTCACACAGAGGGGGAGGCTGGGATCTGGGGGTCCCCTTGTTAAAGGGGGCTTTCAGATTCCGATAAGCCCCCCGCCCGCAGACCCCCACAACCATCGGGCAAGGGTTGTGGGAAAGAGGCCCTTGTCCCCATCAACATGGGGACATGGTGTTTTGGCTACCCCAAAGCACCCTCCCTATGTTGAGGGCTTGAGGCCTGGTATGGTTCAGGAGGGGGGGGCGCTCTCTCGTCCCCCCCTCTTTTCCTGCTGCCTGCCAGGTTGTGTGCTTGGATAAGGGTCTGGTATGGATTTTTGGGGGGACCCCCACGCCATTTTTTTTAAATTTTGGCACAAGGGTCCCCTTAAAATCCATACCAGACCTGAAGAGTCTGCTATGGATTTTGAGGGGGACCCCCACGCCATTTTTTTTAAATTTTGGTTCGGGGTTCCCCTTAATAATTATACCAGACCCAAAAGGCAAGGTAATAGACTGTGGGGGAATCCCATGCCGTTTTTTTCAATGACTTTTATGTGTATTGCCGGGACCAACAATTCATTATAGCCGCGAGTACTTTTAAATTACTTTTTTTCCCTTTAGAAATGTCATTTTGTGCAGGGACTGTTGTAAACACGGGAAACATGCGCTGCTTTACAGGCATACTATAGACACCCCCAGGTACGAAATTTAAAGGATTATTTCACTTTTATTGTTTCACTTTAAGCATTATTAAAATCACTGCTCCCATTCTTAAAACTTTTTTTAGCATTGATACATGTCCCCTGGGGCAGGACCCGGGTCCCCAAACACTTTTTATGACAATAACTTGCATATAAGCCCTTAAAATTAGCACTTTTGATTTTTCATGTTCGTGTCCCATAGACTTCAATGGTGTTCGTATGTTCGAGCAAATTTTTTGCCTGTTCGCATGTTCTCCTGCGAACCGAACCGGGGGGTGTTCGGCTCATCCCTATGTACTGGTAACCCCAAAATAGGGATAACATTTTTCCGCGAAAGGGAATTTAATAAAAGTGGTTATGAGAGCCTGATGGCTATTTTATGTAAAAAGGGAGCAAACACACAGGTTTATGGATGGGATATGATGTCATTGGATGTCAGGGGGGCGGGCCTGGGGTTATTTCCTCTTTGCACTTATTGGTGAATGGTTCTTTAAATGGTGGACTGTTTGTATCACAATTTGTCACATGCCTGATGAAGGGGACCTGCGTGGCTCCGAAATGTCGCTTCTATTTATTTTTTTGATACTATGTGATTAAAATTTTGGACTCAATTTTGGAGATGCTGGTGACACGTCCTTCTCTAGGGAATTTAAAAAGACACGCGGCCATTCACTAAAATTAGAAGAAAAGAGGTTTAACCTTAAACTGAGTAGAGGGTTCTTTACTGTAAGAGTGGTAAAGATGTGGAATTCTCTTCCACAGGCAGTGGTTTTAGCAAGGAGCATCGATAATGTAAATAAATTATTAGATAAGCACCTGAACGACCACAACATACAGGGATATACAATGTAATACTGACATAAAATCACACATATAGATTGGACTTGATGGACTTGCGTCTTTTTTCAACCTCACCTACTATGTAACAATGTAACTATGATCATTTTTCGACCAATCCAAATTTGAATCGTTCCTAAAATTTGGAATTGTTAGAAAATTAAGAAACAAAACAAAATTTTACGAAAACCAAACTAAACGAATTCTGAAACCAAACGAAACGAATAACGATTCAAATCTGAAACTAAACAAATTTTTCCGTTCTGCACATGTCTAGTGGATGGACTTTTTATGTTAACATACCATTTGTGAGATAGGAAAAATAGAAGTGAAACCCCGTACAACAGTGCTCAATTTGATATACACAAGCCCATGGGTAGCTGCAACTCCATCCATGTGAGAACACATATTATTAAATCATGGTAAATGAGAGCTATGCCTCCCAAATCCTAGCCCTTTATAACAGGAGTCTCCAAACTTTCAAACCAAAGTGCCACTTTATCTCCATACAAACTTCAGGGGGGGTCAGACTGTGGCCATTAGGAGTAGAAAATGCTCTGGCATCGGTGGGAGTAAACAATGCCATAGGCTTGTTGGTCAGTGGTAATAAAAAAAATTACATAATTGGTTTCAGTGGGAGGAATAGTGGCCCATCATTAGCGTCAGTAGGAGTAATAATGCTACATTATTGGTATCAGTGGGAGGAATAGTGCCCCATTAGTGGTAACCGTAGGAGGCATAGTGGCCCAACATCGGTGTCAGTGGAAGGAATAGTGCCCCATAATTGCTGTCAGTGGGAGGAATAGTGCCTCATCTCTGCTGTCAGTGGGAAAATTAGTTCTCCATTATTGGTGTCAGTGGGATGAATAGTGCCCCAAGGGCCGGATAAAGGACAGCAAAGGGCCACATCCGGCCCGCAGTTTGGAGACCCCTGCTTTATAACATAACGCAAATGGTCGAAACTTCACACACATACAGTATAAAGTGCTATACATTCTCATGAATGTTATGTTATAAACAGGGCCGTCTTTAACACGGGGGAAAAGGGGACATCTGCCCAGGGCCCCGTCATTGTTGGGGGGGCCCTGCGCTGCCCGCCCCTTGAGCCCCGCGCTGCCTGCCCGGGGCTCAAGGCCACCACCAGTGCTGGTTGCATGCTTCCTGCTCGCTACTGCCACTTTGAAAGACACAATCGCTGCCTGTGTCTTTACAAGTTACAGCGCTCATCTCCCGGCGGCCGCTCTGATCCCACAGGTATACACATCGATCTTTGAGAGCAGAGGAAGAAGGGGGTGGGGACTCTGCACTGGGGAAGCTGCCTCTGGGACTGGCAGGCTGCACGGACATCGGACAACACGCTGTGAGCAGCATTTGGAAAACTGCATATTGAAATCCGGGGGAGGGGGCTCTGTGGGAGGAGAGCCTTGTACTTGGGGGGAGTGGAGCTCTGTACTGGATTCTGGGGGGGGGGGGGGTGAGTCGTGCACTCCTGCTCTCTGTACTTACCTCCACCCACCTCACTCCTGCACCCCACCTCACTCCTGCACCCACCTCACTCCTGCACCCACCTCACTCCTGCACTCACCTCACCCACCTCACCCCTGCATTAACCTCACCCACCTCACCCCTGAACTCTGCACCCACCTCACCCCCTCTCTCTGCACGTAGCACCCCCCCAACTCTGTACATAGCGCACCCCTCAATGCTAGTGCAGTTTGGCCACACCCGCAATTTGCACTGAGAGGTTATGATGTGTAGTAACCCCTAGCAACTAATCAGTGAGCAATAATGATTTGGAGTAACCGTTAGAATCCAATTAGTGAGCAGTAATGATTTTCTTAAGCTTCTAGCAACTAATCAGTAAGCTGTAATGATGTGTTGTAATCTCTGGCAGTCAATCACAATCGCTGCCTGATCTGCTGCAGTAAACTCATTTTGAGCTTTTTAGCTGGGGGCAATAAAATGTTTGCCCAGGGTCCAATCATTATTAAAGACGGCCCTGATTATAAAAGGTTAGGATTGGGGAGGCGCAGCTCTCATTTATCATGTTTTATATCATTTGTGAAGTTTACTCACCCGGGTGCACCTACTGTCCTTTGTTTTTTGTTTTAATGGAAAGAGCAGTCCCACACAGTACAACAGCCCAAACAGGCCTGTATTAGTTTCTTCAATGTCTTACCCAATATATGTAATACCCGGCGTCTCAGAGCAACAAGCTGAAAAGAACATCTTAAGGGCTCGTTCAGATCCACAGAAAACTAAACAAAAATAAAAATCAATATATTTTTACAGCCTCATTTTTCAAAAGCTTCTAAAAACCAATTTACATGGAGAGTTGTCAGCTAGAGTTTGCCTCTGAATCATTGAATATACATGGCTCAGAACACAAACATGAAAAAAAAAAAAGCAAAAGATTTTGTTGTTTGATAAATAAAAATGCAAAAATTTAAGTTGCCTTAATATTGCATTAAACATCGAACAGAGCAAAGTGAATCATCCGCTAACTTCATCATATAAAAACTCTATTTCTGGCAGATCAAAAATCAATTTCCCTGTCTAGTCAGCCCATTGCAAATACGAAGCGATTACTGCTAAAGCTGAACGTCAGGCAGACAAGTACATAGACTGATGAAGTACATAGACTGATGAAGTACATTTATGACAGCTGTTCTAAGGATTTGTATTTCTGTCCATCCAGTGCTGAGATTTAAACAGTTCTGCTGCATAGTTTGGAAGGGCAGGAGCCCCAATTTTTTTATGTTGCGGTGCAAAAACTAAAAATATCGCCGTACATCAGGCCTAAAAAAAAAATCTCTCCAGCACAGTCAATGCCGATTTTGATGTCAATATATCCGCTGTAAGGTTTGAAACAAGAGAATCTGGATACCACACACTGGATAAAGTTGAAAATTCTTCTTTATTGTAAAAATAGGATCATCAAAAATACAGGACAATCAGGCAGATGGTACAGACACAGCTGACGCGTTTCGCACTCTACTTTGAGTGCTTACTCATAGCTGACAGATAATGGAAATGACTATCTTATATATCTTTATAAATGATGCCACATGACCATATAATTACACTTGTAATGAATATCAGCTGAAAGCTAATTATATAGGATCTCGGCATCTGCTGTCAAATCAGTGTGTTACCCAATAGAAAAGACTCTTATAAATATGACATTAAGACAACAACGAATGGCTTAAATAAGTGAATGAAACATATATATGTAAATAAATGTGTATGAGTGTGTGTGTGAAACAAAACAAAAAGACAAAAAACACAAGATGTGTATGTGCAAGGAAATGTGGTGAAATGATTGTATTAAAACAAAATGTGAAATAGGGGGCTGATGAATGAAATATATCTGCTGTGAAAGGAGAATTGAGAGGCGGCAATGACAGGCTCAGGTTTGTGTATATATACACTCCGTGGATTTTTTTTGGGGGGGGGGCGAGCCCACCCTATTTTGAAGCCTATTAGAGTTCCTGACTTTAATCACGCGCTTAAAAAAACCCTGATTGGAATCCATGCATCTGGCACCCTGCATGTAGATCAGGGGGCTGGACGCATGGATGGGGGGGAGCGGCGCCCGTGCGCCCCTAATGGACGGACCGCCACTGTATGCACTATATTACCAGAAGTATTGTGACGCCTGACTTTACACGCACATGAACTTTAATGGCACCCCAGTCTTAGTCCGTAGGGTTCAATATTGAGTTGGCCCTCCCTTTGCAGCTATAACAGCTTCAACTCTTCTGGGAAGGCTGTCCACAAGGTTTAGGAGTGGGTCTATGGGAATGTTTGACCTTCCAGAAGCTCATTTGTGAGGTCAGGTACTGGTGTTGGACGGGAAGGCCTGGCTCTTAGTCTCTGCTCCAATTAATTCCAAAGGAGGTGTTCTATTGCATTGAGGTCAGGACTCTGTGCAGGCCAGTCAAGTTCCTTCACTCCAAAATTGCTCATCCATGTCTTTATGGACCTTGCTTTGTGCACTGGTGCGCAGTCATGTTGGAACAGGAAGGGGCCACAAAGTTGGGAGCATGAAATTGTCCAAAATGTCTTGGTATGCTGACGCCTTAAGAGTTCCCTTCACTGGAACTAGGGGGCCAAGCCTAACCCCTGAAAAACAACCTCACATCATATTCCCCCCTCCACCAAATGATTTGGACCAGTGCACAAAGCAAGATCCATAAAGAAATGGATGAGCGAGTTTGGGGTGGAGGAACCTTACTGGCCTGCACAGAGTCCTGACCTCAACCCAATAGAAAACCTTTGGGATGAATTAGAGTGGAGACTGCGAGCCAGGCCTTCTCGTCCACATCAGCGCCTGACCTCACAAAATTTGCTTCTGGAAGAATGGTCAAACATTTCTAAAGACACACTCCTAAACCTTGTGGACAGCCTTCCCAGAAGAGTTGAAGCTGTTATCGTTGCAAAGAGTGGGCCAACTCAATATTGAACCCTACAGACTAAGACTGGGATACCATTAAAGCTCATGTGAGTGTAAAGGCAGGCGTCCCAACACTTTTGGAAATATAGTATTGGTGTATACATACATACATACATACATACATACATACATACATACATACACAGTATCTCACAAAATTGAGTACACCCCTCACATTTCTGTAAATATTTTATTTTATCTTTTCATGTGACAACACTGAAGAAATGACACTTTGCTACAATGTAAAGTAGTGAGTGTACAGCTTGTATAACAGTGTAAATTTGCTGTCTCCTCAAAATAACTCAACACACAGCCATTAATGTCTAAACCGCTGGCAACAAAAGTGAGTACACCTCTAAGTGAAAATGTCCAAATTGGGCCCAATTAGCCATTTTCCCTCCCCGGTGTCATGTGACTCATAAATGTTACAAGGTCCCAGGTGTGAATGGGGAGCAGGTGTGTTAAATTTGGTGTTATCGCTCTCACTCTCTCATACTGGTCACTGGAAGTTCAACATGGCACCTCATGGCAAAGAACTCTCTGAGGATCTGAAAAAATAATTGTTGCTCCACATAAAGATGGCCTAGGCTATAAGAAGATTGCCAAGACCCTGAAACTGAGCTGCAGCACGGTGGCCAAGACCACACAGCGGTTTAACAGGACAGGTTCCACTCAGAACAGGTCTCACCATGGTCCACCAAAGAAGTTGAGTGCACGTGCTCAGCGTCATATCCAGAGGTTGTCTTTGGGAAATAGATGTATGAGTGCTGCCAGCATTGCTGCAGAGGTTGAAGGGGTGGGGGGTCAGCCTGTCAGTGCTCAGACCATACACCGCACACTGCATCAAATTGGTCTGCGTGGCTGTAGTCCCAGAAGTAAGCCTCTTGTAAAAATGATACACAAGAAAGCCCGTAAACAGTTTGCTGAAGACAAGCAGACTAAGGACATGGATTACTGGAACCATGTCCTGTGGTCTGATGAGACCAAGATAAACTTATTTGGTTCAGATGGTGTCAGGCGTGTGTGGCAGCAACCAGGTGAGGAGTACAAAGACAAGTTTGTCTTGCCTACAGTCAAGCATGGTGGTGGGAGTGTCATGGTCTGGGGCTTCATGAGTGCTGCCGGCATTGGGGAGCTACAGTTCATTGAGGGAACCATGAATGCCAACATGTACTGTGACATACTGAAGCAGAGCATGATCCCCTCCCTTCGGAGACTGGGCCGCAGGACAGTATTCCAACATAAGGACCCCAAACACACCTCCAAGACGAACACTGCCTTGCTAAAGAAGCTGAGGGTAAAGGTGATGGACTGGCCAAGCATGTCTCCAGACCTAAACCCTATTGAGCATCTGTGGGGCATCCCCAAAGAGAAGATGGGGGAGTGTAAGATCTCTAACATCCACCAGTTCTGTGATGTCGTCATGGAGGAGTGGAAGAGGACTCCAGTGACAACCTGTGAAGCTCTGGTGACCTCCATGTCCAAGAGGGTTAAGGCAGTGCTGGAAAATAATGGTGGCCCCACAAAATATTGACACTTTGGGCCCAATTTCGACATTTTCACTTAGGGGTGTACTCACTTTTGATGCCAGCGCTTTAGACATTAATGGCTGTGTGTGGAGTTATTTTGAGGGGACAAGAAATTTACATATATACATAGATAGAATAAAATATTTACAAAAATGTGAGGGGTGTACTCACTTTTGTGAGATACTGTATATCTCATATCAGTCTAAGTGGTGTCAGTCAGCACACTCAGCCAAACCCTTGTCCCATTGGATGGAAAATGTTGCGGCGGTGCCGGTGCTGACGTCATCAACCCTGCCGAATTAGCGGCGATGCTGGAGAGATTTTTATGCCTGATATACAGCAATATTTGTGAGTAGATGTACATGAGTTTTACTTCATTTAAATCATACTGTGTGGTTCTTGGTGTACTTCATGATAACCGCAATTCCAAAGAATGAAACCTTACTAAGACCACTTTAATATACAGGAAGCGGGATATAGATTAGGGATTTTTAAGGGGCTCCTAATAACGCTTAGGCCAACAACCAACTCAAGCAATTAAAAAATGTGTTGAATTCTTTTTAATGAAATGCTCCAAATAAAAACATTATTGTATATATTTTTCTTTGGAGTAATTTTATCAAAAATAATTCAATACATTTTGTACGGTTTTTAAACTGCTTGCATTGGTTGTTAGTCTAAAAGTTATTAGGAACACCTTAAAAAATCCCTGATCTCTACCTCTTTTTTCTGGATTTATATAACTTGAAATGTTGGAGAAGACAAATTATAAACTATCAATACAGATGATGCTACTTTACAAGACCGCCTATAATTTGGGGTCTTAGGCGTTAAGAGGTTAAACGATTATACTTTGAAATCAAGAAGAGGTATAGCTTACAATGTTGATAATGCAATTTATTCTTTTAGATATAGAATCAAAAAGATGTATGTTTAATTAGTGGCGGGCTGCATCAATAAACCTCGGATAGTCAGTACTTTAATATTATGAGTCTGATGTTCACTCAGTAATGCCTCTGCTAATTATTTCCCATATAAACTTGGCTAGGGACACATAGGGGACCTGGTGAGCCAGTCTGCTGTTTCAAATGTGTCCAATACTGGTGTATAGAGAATTGAACTGTAATGGTCGTGTGTACTGGGCATACGAAAAGCTGTGTGTGTGGCAGCCATTTTGTTGAGGTCCCGAGTCGCTCATTTCATTTTGTCAGAATAAGAGACATAGCTGCAGTGACCTTCACCCTCCCTAATCCTTCAGTTCATACAATACACAAACCGTTAGCCGATGCCAGAACCCCCTTATCAGCAATGGCATCCCTAGGGGGGCCAGAGGGGGCCCTGACCCCCCCAACATTATGCTGTGCCCCACCATGTGCTGCCCCCCCCCCCCCCCCCCCCCCATTAAAAAAAAAAATATTTTTATTTTTTACAAAAAATCAATGTCTAAGAGGGAGAGAGTCCCCATACAGTAGGAAGGGAGCTCACTGCAGAACATGTGAAAGGGCCGTTCTGGGGTCGTAGTAAAGGGCCCCAGGAGATATATATATATATTTGCATTTTATAGTTGCCCCCTACTTTTGTCCCTGTCCCCCCATGTGCCCCCCCTAAATATGAAAGCTGGAGACGCCACTGCTTATCAGATCCTTGAGGACACAGATGCAGGCCCTCACACTCCTGTTAGGTCTAGAAACCCTAATAAAAACTTCAGACTGGCAAGCCTGAAAACTAGAATTTTTAAACTAGAGATACTCACCTGGTCTCAGGCCTATCAGTCAGTTAACAGTCATAAATCGCTCAGCTGGCGTAATGGCCAATACATGTTCCTGATTGACTGGTTATTAGAAAAGACTTTAAAACTTCAGTATATTTCAAGACGTCTTCATAAGTAATGACAGTAGAGCCAGAATAAGGACGCATTTACCTCCATCCAGTTAATTGGTAAAATTTTAAGTCCAAACACCCCGTATTTTAGACAATATGGGGAGCCAACAAGACGCAATAATTCTGCTAGGTAAAGTAGACATCTGAGACCTCTCATATCTCCATTGCAAATAGGGTTGCCACCTTTGATTCACACCAAACCCAAACACTTCAGCCACGCACAGAAAAAAATGATTTTTAAGGAGGAACTCTATGGACTCTGGTATAAAGAGGAACTCTGATGTAAGGGAGTCTCTGCTCACCAAACCTCCCACTTACAGAGTTACCAGCATTCCCCCTTAAATTAAGGTTTCCAAAGCCACCCTTACATCAGAGTCCACAGGGCACCCCTTACATCAGAGTCTCCCTTACCTTAGTGCAGAGATGTGCAATTAGCGGACCTCCAGCTGTTGCAGAACTACAAGTCCTATGAGGCATAGCAAGACTCTGACAGCCACAAGCATGACACCCAAAGGCAGAGGCATGATGGGACTTGTAGTTTTGCAACAGCTGGAGGTCCGCTAATTGCATATCCCTGCCTTAGTGTATTCACTTGCTTGGAGGAAGGAGAGAGAAGGGAGGGAGGGGGAGACTTCAGTCACAGACAGTGGATGATGAGCCCACTCACCCGAGGATGGAGGCACAGAGATCAACACCTTTCATCCACGATGTATCTGCCGGTTGCGGAGCTTCAAACTTCCAGCCCACACATACTTTTCCTGAGGCACAGAACGCCGGGGATTGGTGTATGGGTGGGCAGACAGAGGGGTAGGGGCAGGAGGAAGAGCAGATCAAGCCCTCTCTTCTTGCCTGCCCATGTATGGGGGTGGGGCCTGTGTGCATATCTATGTACTCTGTGGTTGTGGTACTTGGTTACTTGGGGAGCCACAGTCCATTCTGAGTATTGTGTCCGGGTTTCAGGTGGTCTGAAACCTGGACATACGATTCAAAATCCGGACTGTCTGGGTAAATCCCGGAAGGGTGGCGAAGATAACTCCATGCTAGACAATAATATGCACATTGGCAGACTGTAACCTGTAGGTGTTCAGGGATATCAGTACCTAGAATAGAATACTGGATCTGTGGTCTGGTCATAAACTTTGTGACAACTCAGCAGCCACACCTGAAATCTGGTAACTGGTCAGATCATTTCGGTCCCTCCTCACCGACAAGAAAAGGGGACTGCCCCTGAAGTGGTCAGCTCTTGTTTAATATCAAACCAAGGAACACTTGTCAAGTTGTATGAGAGCCAATGTACCATCTTGCTTGACTGATTGGAATGCTGAAGCTGGAAAATCTTTGTGCAGGGTAAGGTGGAGAGTGGCATTGTTGCGTATCAGTGACAGCGCTGTGTAAGGTTGACCAGTCATTTGTCACAAGTTTGTGGAAAGGGCAGTGGTCTGAGAAGGAAGTGTCACCAGCACACAAGGATCTCCAATATTGGGTCCAAAACATTAATCACATAGTATCAAAAAATAAAAGCAACGTTTCGGAGCACCGCAGAACCCCTTCATTAGGCATGTGACCTGATGAAGGGGTCCTGCGTGGCTCCAAAACGTCGCCTTTATTCGGTTCCAGCCGTTGGTAATTTCAGCATCCAATCTAAGATACAGCCGTTTGTGCAGGAACGTGTGCGTTGGGAGTATTGCATTGAAGGGCAGTGGTCTGACACCGCATTTGTCACATGAACTATCAAATTAGATTATCCTACTTAAGTTCGGTTATCTGTTTGGTAAAGGACTACGGGTTTACTTATCCATCAACATACTGCCCAGTCAATGCAGTATATCTGATGACATGCACACCAGACCTCCTAAGATCATCCATCACTTTGTCAACGGCCAAGTTAACTCAAAGGGGCTACACCACACCATCGTCCATCGTTATGGTGGTGAAGCTAAAAATATGATTCATCACCAGGCCATCAAAAGCCATCTTTAGCTGCTGCAAGCATTTGGAGGTCCACCATGAATAGAAGAAGGCCTTTTTTTTAAACCACTATGCTATGTCCGGATACTGGTCAATTTCCTTGATGATGGTATGATTACAAAATGCAGCGTGTACAACGCCAACCAATGATCAGCTCTGCATATACCAACGATCAATTGCCTTAGACTCTTCTGCAAATTAAACTCTTATGCCCTGTACAGACGATCGGATATTGATCGGACATTCCGACAACAAAATCCATCGGATTTTTTTTCAACGGATTTTCGGCCAAACTTGTCTTGCATACACACGGTCGCACAAAGTTGTCGGAAAATCTAATCGCTCTGAATGCGGTGACGTAAAACACGTACGTCGGGACTATAAAAAAGGGGCAATAGCCAATAGCTTTCGTCTTTTAATTTATTCTGAGTATGCGTGGCACTTTGTGCGTCGGATTTGTGTACACAGGATCGGAATTTAAATGATCGGATTTTGTTGTCGGAAAATTTTATATCCTGCTCTCAAACTTTGTGTGTCGGAAATTCCGACGGAAAAAGTCAGATGGAGCCCACACACGATCATAATTTCCGACAACACAATCCGATCGCACTTTTTCCATCGGAAAATCCGACCGTGTGTACAGGACATAAAAGTAATATTTAAGATTAAGCCAGGAATGCCATCTTGTGTGCAACAGGCTCTTCCATATCCCCATCTTGTGCTAACATACAATCACCCACAGCGAGGATGCTCTCCTATCAAAATAGTACAATTTCCTCTTACAATTACAATATTTTAATAGGGTCAAGTGGCTTAGCTCATCCGATGAACTACATCAGAAAAATTACGACTTTATGGAGAGATTTGCCGAAAGAAGTTACAACCTCACCGAGCCACAGCAGATAAAAACTGAGGTTAACCGCACTGAAAATCTTGTTCTCCAGACAGGGGAAAATGATTATACTTTATTCATCAGCTAATATAGTCCTCATTCCAAGTTGATTAAACATTCAGTTGTTAAACACTGAACCATAAGGCATCATTCACACACAGCTAATTGCCCCAAGCATGTAGATTAGTGGAAAAAAGAAGTAGTAAAAATGTATTTAAAGTGGAACTTCACCCTAAACCTAAATGTCCTCATGACCTGCCTCCTCTCTCCTCCCTCTTTAGATTGGATTTTTTAAAATGTATTTTTAAACATTAATTGAGATGCAAAGACACCTAGTCAAGATGACATCTTGGGCCCCACTCTCCCCTCCTTGATCCTGCACATGCTCAGCAGAGCTCCGGGCCCCAACAGTCCTGAAGCACATCTGCTGGTTTCTCCACAAATAAAGACAGTAGGATGAATGTCTAAAAAGTTCTCCTCCTTGTGCATGCATGCACGTGATGACACGGCAGCAAATTTAAAAGGGACGTACCTGTAATGCCCATTTGCCTGTCCGTGCTATTGTGTCAACGTATATGTACATGCGATGGTCGGCAAGTGGCTAAGGAAAGATGCACAGCTGAGGCTATCACCTGCTGTGTGCAGGGGGCATCCACCACCCAGGTTAGTCTGCTTTTGGGGTGGACTGTCAAAAGTGAAATATGCAGATAGAGGAATGAGGCAGCAGAGAGAAATCATACCAGTTGCTTTGGGTTGAGGCAAGTACACACTATAGAAGGATGCGCTGTGTTCATGTTTCACTTCAAAAGGTCATCAATACAACCACTTTAAGTCAGTAATGCTCCAGTGTATTTTGTACATCTATGGAATATAGATATGGGGGATAAGGGAAGAAGAGAAGAGAGGTGGGAATGGGATTGCCAGATTAGTTAATAAATTTACATGCAAAGCAAATATACAGTGCCTTGCAAAATTATTCAACCCCCCCCCCCCCCCGTTGGCTTTTTACCTATTTTGTTACATTACAGCCTTTAGTTCAATGTTTTTTTTAATCTGAATCATATGTGATGGATCAGAACACAATAGTCTAAGTTGGTGAAGTAAAATTGGAAAAATACATACATAAAACTATTTTTCAGAAATTAAAACTGATAATTGGCATGTGTGTATGTATTCACCCCCTTTGTCATGAAGCCCATAAAAAGCTCTGGTGCAACCAATTACCTTCAGAAGTCACATAAATAGTGAAATGATATCCACCTATGTGCAATCTAAGTGTCACATGATCTGTCATTACATATACACACCTTTTTGAAAGGCCCCAGAGGCTGCAACACCTAAGCAAGAGGCACCACTAACCAAACACTGCCATGAAGACCAAGGAACTCTCCAAACAAGTAAAGGACAATGTTGTTGAGAAGTACAAGTCAGGGTTAGGTTATAAAAAAAAATATCCAAATCTTTGATGATCCCTAGGAGCACCATCAAATCTATCATAACCAAATGGAAAGAACATGGCACAACAGCAAACCTGCCAAGAGACGGCCGCACACCAAAACTCACAGACCGGGCAAGGAGGGCATTAATCAGAGAGGCAGCACAGAGACCTAAGGTAACCCTGGAGGAGCTGCAGAGTTCCACAGCAGAGACTGGAGTATCTGTACATAGGACGACAATAAGCTGTACGCTCCATAGAGTTGGTCTTTATGGCAGAGTGGCCAGAAGAAAGCCATTACTTTCAGCAAAAAAACAAAAAATGGCACGTTTTGAGTTTGCAAAAAGGCATGTGGGAGACTCCCAAAATGTATGGAGGAAGGTGCTCTGGTCTGATGAGACTAAAATTTAACTTTTTGGCCATCAAAGAAAATGCTATGTCTTGCGCAAACCCAACACATCACCCAAAGAACACCATCCCCACTGTGAAACATGGTGGTGGCAGCATCATGCTGTGGGGATGTTTTTCAGCAGTCGGGACTGGGAAACTGGTCAGAGTTGAGGGAAAGATGGATGGTGCTAAATACAGGGATATTCTTGAGCAAAACCTGTACCACTCTGTGTGATTTGAGGCTAGGACGGAGATTCACCTTCCAGCAGGGCAATGACCCCAAACCCACTGCTAAAGCAACACTTGAGTAGTTTAAGGAGAAACATGTAAATGTGTTGGAATGGCCTAGTCAAAGCCCAGACCTCAATCCAATAGAAAATCTGTGGTCAGACTTAAAGATTGCCGTTCACAAGAGCAAACCATCCAACTTGAAGGAGCTGGAGCAGTTTTGCAAGGAGGAATGGGCAAAAATCCCAGTGATAAGATGTGGCAAGCTCATAGAGACTTATCCAAAGCGACTTGGAGCTGTGATAGCCGCAAAAGGTGGCTCCACAAAGTATTGACTTTAGAGGGGTGAATAGTTATGCACAATGACTTTTTCTGTTATTTTCTCCTATTTGTGGTTTGCTTCACAATAAAAAAAAATCTTCAAAAGTTGTGGGCATGTTCTGTAAATTAAATGATGCAAATCTTCAAACAATCCATGTTGTGAGGCAACAAAAACACGAAAAATGCCAAGGGGGGGGGGGTGAATACTTTTGCAAGGCACTGTAGAGACTTGCTGATTCATACATCCGTTAGAGTATACAGGAGGAAAATGGCATGCCTTGTTTTCCTTACTACATGGGATCCTAAAATCTCCCTGTCCGAGAAATTGTATTCCCTCTAAACCAATTCTATTCAACAGGGACAATGAAATGGATAGATGGCTGGGTTTAGAGCCCAATTATATACGTTTCATAGTCCGTGAAGTATTTTACCCAACATTCTGCTTATAAAACAGTCAATAAACAGTATATAGATTTCACACACAGGACTAAGGTCGTCAGCAAAATGTTTATGCCTGTATATTAAAATACCTGCCTCCCATAAGTGTTGGGTTTCAGCATCCATATATTATTAATGACAGGCTGCCCAGCCTTTCTACATTTGGGAGCAGATATAATAGGCAATTACAAACACAGAATTAATGGCATTTACTCATTTCATAAAGATCGGAACATATTTTCTGCAATATAGTTGCTAAGGAACAAAAGACAAAACTGTGACCTCACATATTTACTCATTTACTTCTGTTTACACAATGCATTTAAATGGCTGTAACACATTGGCTATCGCATCATCACCACATTAGGGAATGAGATGAGAGTATTTTTTGTATAGGTACCCATAATTTTTTTGTAGCGAGTTTGAAATATTTTAGGAAATCTTAGATTTTGAAGGAGATATTTAGTATTTTTGTACATAATTTTCTCTTTCTTTATTCAGGTCAGGCATTAAAAGATACACATTTTTAAAAGTTTTTCCTTTTAGGGAGGTAAATAAGAAATATTGCATATAAATATTGTGTTCTCAAATCCAGCCAACAGGAGGAGCTCTCTGCACCTTTTTACATGTTTCTCCCTATCTACTGTATGTTTACAGGGCTCAATGTCACAGGAGTTCGATGGACCCACTGGGTGAGTTTTACTAAAACTGGTGCACTCAGATTCTGATGCAGCTGTACATGTTAGCCAATCAGCTTCGAAATACAGCTCATTCAATCAAGCTTTAGCAATAAAACCTGGAAGTGGATTGGTTTCTATGGAGAGTTGCACCAGATTTTGTACTTTCCAGTTGTAGTAAATAACCCCCGCTATGTCACCAGGCTAACAGCAGACTACTAGGTGGAACAGATGCTAGAGTGGTCCTCAGACAGATGGTCAAAAAGAGAGAATGTTTGGTCGACGGGACTTTGAATGAGGTCAATCACTATATAGAGTAAGCATGTGGGATATAAAACACAGTATTGCTTTTATGGGTTCCAACAAAAAGGGGGGAGTTTTTTGGGGACTTTGAATAAGCGATGTATACCAAAGAGCAGTCTTGGCAAAGAACATTTTACTATACCTTGTGAAATCATGTACAGCATACTGAATGACAAAAAAAAAAAAAAAAGGCGTACACAGAATCGCATAAACACAGGGCATGCTAAAAACCACATATAAAAATATTGACGCCGTGGTACTTGGCATATCATGGGGTAAAGACAAGACCTGCACAATATGGGCCACTGGAAGAGCTGGATGGTGTTGGAAAATCTAGAGTAATATAATATGTAATACAATATAAGAGACATATACATCTGTATGGACATCATGCATCAAGTCTGACGCGTTTCGTTGGGGTATACCAACTCTTCAGAGGCGAATGCAATGGTGACAGATGGTCAGAGCAAACAGAAAACCATATCAGGGATAGAAGGCTAAAGGCCAGATCGGGCACAGACAATGTGATCTTCAACAAATTCCTTGTTCCCGACAGGTAGTGCAATGAATGACAAAGATAACAGCTCGGTGTACAAAATATGTGCAGACAAGCCTAATGCCTAGTACACACAGGCCAAAAGTAGGGAGACATCGGCCAGTTTTCGTTGATCCGGCCAACGTCTCCCGACATTTGGCCGGGGGGGGATGGCAGCCGCCTGGCTTCTGTCAGCCTAGCATGCTGGAAAACCAGCAGCCGACCGGCTTCAATGGCCAATGGCAGAGAGCGCTGATCAGAGATTTCTGGTGGGGGGGCAATCACCCTCTCAGAACACAACAGCTCAGCAGGGGAGATTGCTATATGAACATTGGACTGTTAGTACAGTGGCTCCAACTGGAGGCCGTCAGAAGGTTGAATGAAGAAAAACTATCAGTGTGTACCAAGTCTAAGGCTGGCCATAGACGACTAGATAATTGTTCGTAACACCCGATCATTCAACTTTCTAAAGGTTAGTGGGCTCATAACGATTCTCAAAATGCAAAGATTTATGACAAAGAAACAGTCACTTTGGAATTTTTTAGTATGGGTGAACAACTTTCGAAACGGGAGTAGCGGAATCGATAAAAATGATAGTGCGCATGAGCATCTTTATTCTGTAACCGATCAACAAAAAATGTACCATTTGTTTTGTGCATGAACGACAATATGTTGACAAGTGTGGGGGGGGGGGGGGGATTCATATCATGGATGCCGTTATCACACACCCATCTGACAGATGTATCAAATGTGAACAAAATTTTCAAACGATTTTCTACTGGTCAGATTGATACAAATGTCATCTAAACAATTTGCAGGAATAAGATGCATGAGCGGTCAGACAGAAGTCAGAATCAGACAGACCTTTTACAGTATGTTGAGCATGAGCAGACAAACCAACCGATTGTTGAGGAAAGTGAAAGAAATAGCGCTGTATAGGGTTATCTCACTGGTATTGCTGTCTTAAAGTATTGATGTTGATGTAAATGATCTGATTCTTGGGCAGGCAGCTTCTACATCCCAAAGGATCTCTATTGTCTACTTGTAGTATAATGTAATAAAAATGGAAACTGAAGAGCCACACCACTGCTAAGAGATCCAGATACAACTTTATTCCAATAAAAGTCAGGGGGACAATCCAACTTGTTTTTTTGGATTGTCCCCCTGACATTTGTTGGAATAAAGCTGTATTCTGTACCACTTAGCAGTGGTGTGGCATTTCAACTTCCATTTGTCTTACATTAAAAAAATAACCTATTGATCGGGCACAAACTGAATGTTCAGCAGTCTACTTTCTAAATTTTCCTGCTTAGGACAAATGTGCGCTGTAACTAGAGACCTGTGCCACATTGCTGAGCAACAATCAGCAGATGATGAAGATTCAAGGCTGATCATTACATTCAAGCAGAAATGCACACACCGAAATATTTAGAACAGTGACAATTATGTGTGAGGTTTCAGTAAGAGAGTGTGTGCCTGAAAGGAAACTTCTGCTGTACATGCTATCCAAAAAAACTCATGGAGAGTTTTTTTTGGATCTTTTTTGGAGCTCTTGGAAACCTATGCCATGTATTAAATATTTTTTGTGAAACAAAGATAGTGTGTGGGTGGGTGGAGCGTGGTGCGGTGGCAATAACATACACTCAGTTTAGATGCAATTGAAAGAACTTATATTCAAGCCAAGTAAAACAGTTCACAACAAGCCCAGCGGAAGGAAGCCCAACCAGGAACACTCACGGATGACAGCAGCATATAGCGAAAGAGGTCTCAGCCAAGCTGACAGTATCTGTCTTGAGGGGCGGAATGTGGCCTGCCCAGTCCGAGCCCGAGTGGGAAGTTTTCCCGAGAAGAGTGGCGGGTCCCTAAGTGTTCCCTACTGGTCTTGAACCTTTCCCTACATTATTAAATGCGCACTAAACCCAGGTGCCAGGGTCTAAAGTAGACTGTGCCTGATCCAAGATGGCCACCAGAGTCACATGGGCTGTCAGCATCCATCCGGATTGCTGTCCCGGTGACCCAGGAAACCATAGGAGGAACCATGTTCCTCTTGCCTTCCTCTCCCCCTGCACTGCCGCTGCAGTTGAGCGCCACCTGCAGTGGAGAAAATAGACTGCACCTGTCTACAAGTGTGTAGCACAAAAAAATAAAAATAAATCAAACATCAGTTTAAAATTACAACCTTTAACAAAATATTAAAATAAAAGTGAACCCAAACCAGTTCCTTTATAGTGGAACCTGTTGGATGTGAAATTCTAGTGGTTTAGTTATCCACAAGGTTTTTTTAGTAATGATTGCTGAGTACACAGCTTTTATGGTCAGAAGCCCAGTGGTAGAATAATTGTTTGGTCTTCATCTACCCAGGAAACGCATACGACAGGCTAGATCAGCCTTTTTCAACTTGGGTGTCTTCTGGGTTCTGCAGGGGTGCCTTGGCAAAATGCCTAAAAATTGCCAACAAGCGAAAAAGTGGATCAAGTCTGCCTTTTTCTTGCACAAAGCCACAGGTTTCTATTGTGCAACATTATAACCTTGGGTCAGCGTCTGCGGGCCAGCCACTGGCACCCTACCAACGTTGGATGCCTGCACAGCATCTTTGTTGGCTTCTTCCCTGCCACATCGGTCAGCGCTGGGGTCACATTAGCAGAGAAAGGAACAGAAACTGAGGGAGAGGAGAAATGATAGAATAATAGTCAGTAGCAGTTTGCAAAGGTGAAGGAATAAATTACCTCGATTGTTAAGTGGCCCACATGTATGGATGCCACCCCATATTTCCAACCACATGGGTGCTTTTTTTATAGCAACTATTGCTTAACATTCAGATAAAAATAAAAAATAAATAAAAAATAAATAAAAAATAAAATAAGCCTCACCTGACTTTGCTCATTTAAGACCGACAACTCACCTTATCTGGTACACTTGTGGTGGTGTTGTCCAATGGTATATTTTTATTCCCGTTGTCATCGTTGTCATCCAGCAATAACAGATCAACGATATTATCAGCAACCTGCGATTTTAATAGGCTTGTGCAGTCATTGTCTGGCTGTCCTTGAACTGTCTGAGCCATGTTTAAGTTATTCAGCAAAGATTCAGAGTTATCAGCCAAGGTTAATTCCGTCTGCTTGGGACTAAACAGCAGTGGTGGCATATCATTACAATTATTTTCTTTTAAACCATTCAATGGCTGATTAAGCACATTACTTACAAGTTGCTGCTTCTGCATATCAACAGTCTGCTGAATAAATGGCCCTCCATTAGCATTTCCAAAATTATTATCCAAAGTGCTTTTGCCATCAAGTGTACCGGTGACTTCATTAAACTTGTTGGTTTGAGTCACGTGCGGCTGCTGCCATTTTTGTGCGCCTTGAATCTCCCCACCCAGTTGGGCGCTTGTGGCCGGTTTGGGAAGACGGCTGATGTGCTGAAAGTACTGCTGAATCGGCTGCTGAAGAATCCTTGGCGCTCCAGGTGCCTGAGTTACCATTACTGGTACAGTTACTTTGTAAAGTTGTCCTAAGTTAAATAAACACAAACAAAAATCCATATCAGCAAATGTCATTGCTATTATCTTACATAAACCTGAAATGTGTGCCAAACAAATACTGGTTTAAAGAGAAGCATGTCCAAAGCTTGTTTTTCTTTTCTGGATCACAGAACTGCACTTTTTTCTGCAATCCTGCGACCCAGATTTGTTATTTCGCTGTCGGTTGTCATCACAGATAGGGCCGGGTTTATAGGGGGGCAAAAGGGACAAATGCCCTGGGACCCCTGATAGAAGCCCCCCCCCCCCCCCCCATACAAAAGTAAAATAGAACAATATATAAAAATTAAATAAAATAATAAAAAGAAAATACTAAAATATATAATGAAAAAATGACTAAATGTATCTTGAGAAGTAATATTTTACTGCCCATCATCCGTACAAGTTTTTATTCTGAACTGGTATATTCTATTAGTTTTAAAAGAAAATTTGGCACTTTAAGTGAACCACAAATGGAGCTCTATGACTGCGTGTGTGTGCGCGCACGCATAACCTCAGAATGACATTCTGTCATGCATTTTAAAAATATGCGATTGTCATTGAGAATGTAAACCAACTCTGTGTATGAGTGCCCTGGGTTCCCCCTCACCCCCACCAAGGTATGAATCTGGCCCTAGTCTCAGAGTCGGTTCAGGCTCTGGAAGGATCCCGACTTTATAGTCATGATCTGCCCAGATTCCTGACCGGCAGCTGGCTCAGCCTATCAGCACGCTGCTGAGAGCTTGAGCCAGCTGCTCCTGCCCCCTCCATAGCCTGGTGCTCCAGGTCGGCAATTCACAGCTGCAGCATCGGACCAATGCTACAGCCATATAGGCGAATATGGGTGAATATGTACAGTATGTTTGTTTTTATTATTTCCCACACTTCTCCTTTAAATACAAGACCCATGTATATTCTTACTTAAATCTTGGGGTCTTTTTTGTATTTCTTTCAGATAGGTGCAGTAATCTAACATGACTAAGGGCCAGTTCACACCAGATGCAGTTCTGTGCGCTTTTATTCTGCACAGTGTTTTCCATGAATTCCAATGGCTCTAGTTCACACCAATGCAGTCAGTTCCAGTCAGTTTCTGCACCGGAAAATGATTGGAACTGACTGCACTAGTGTGAACTAGAGCTATTGGAATACATGGAAAACACTGTGCATGCATTTTTAGGGCCAGTTCACACCACAAAAATGCACTCATACTTTCTGGATCAGTTTTTGCTTACAGTTCACACCACACGCAGTTCCAGTTCATTTTTTTTTAACCTCGTTAAAGTCTATGCGACACTAAAATGAAAAACCAAAAGTGCTAATTTTAAAGGCTAATATGCAAGTTATTGTCATAACAAGTGTTTGGGGACCTGGGTCCTGCCCCAGGGGACATGTATCAATGCAAAAAAAAGTTTTTAAAAATGCCCGTCTTTTTCAGGAGCAGTGATTTTAATAATGTTTAAAGTGAAACAATAAAAATTTAATATTCCTTTAAATATCGTGCCTGGGGGTGGCTATAGTATGCCTGTAAAGTGGCGCAGTTTTCCCATATTTAGAACTGTACCACAGCAAAATGACATTTCTAAAAGGAAAAAAAGTACCGTATTTATTGGCATATAACACGCACTTTTTCCCCCTGAAAATCAGGGGAAAATCGTGGGTGCATGTTATAGGCCGATCCCCGCCGATTTTGTATATTATCGGAGCGATCGCGGCAATTGCCGCAGTCGCCGCCGACATACACAGCCGTGGGTAGATTTAAATATGGCGCAGAGACTGCAGGGATACTTCGGAGCCGAGATGCACATACCCGAGTGTTCTCGGCTTTTTTCGGCACCGCTCACAGTCACGCCCAGTCACGCCCAGTCCCGCCCTATGATGGACATAACACAGGTCCAGGGGCGGGACTGGGCGTGACGGCGGCGCCGAAAAACTCGGGTATGTGTATCTCGGCTCCGAAGTATCCCTGCAGTCTCGGCGCCATATTTAAATCTATCACAAAGCTGCACTGACATGGCTGGACTGGGGCAAAGCTGCACGGGCAAACCTGCACTGCCAAAGCTGCACTGGGGCAAGGCTGCACTGAGGCAAGGCTGCACTGAGGCAAGGCTGCACTGGGGCAAGGCTGCACTGGGGCAAGGCTGCACTGGGGCAAGGCTGCACTGGGGCAAGGCTGCACTGACACTGACACTGAAAAGGCTGCAGATGGACAGATAAGGCTGCATTGATGGGGTGCGTGTTATACGCCGGCGCGTGTTATACGCTGATAGATAGGGTAATTTAAAACTGATCGTGGCTGTAATGAATTGTAGGGTCTCGGCAATATAAATATAACTCATTGATGAAAACGGCACGCGTCTCCCCTCCCCCCCCCAGTCCATTACCAGGCCCTTTGGGTCTGGTATGAATATTAAGGGGAACCCCGAACCAAACATTTAAAAAAAAATTGAGTGGGGGTGCCCCCAAAATCCATATCAGGCCCTTCAAGTTTGGTATGGATATTAAGGGTAACCCTGCACCAAATAAAAAAAAATAAAATGGCGTAGGGGGTCCCTCCCAAAATCCAAAATCCAGACCCTTATCCGATCATGCAACCTGGCAGGCAGCAGGAAAAGAGGGGGGCGAGAGAGCGCCACCCCTCCTGAACCATTCCAAGCCACATGTCCTCAACATGGGGAGGGTGCTTTGGAGTAGCCCCCCAAAGCACCTTGACCCCATGTTGATGGGGACAAGGGCCTCATCCCCACAACCCTTGCCTGGTGGTTGTGGGGGTCTGTGGTCAGGAGGATTATTGGAATCTGGAAGCCCATTTTACCAAGGGGACCCCTAGATCCCAACCTCTCCCCCTATGTGGATTGGTAACGGGTACATTGTTCCCCTACCATTTTACAAAAAGAGTCAAAAATAGTAAAAAAAAAGACAGGAGACACTTTGGGACAAGTCCTTTATTAAAAAATAAAAAAAATAAAAATATGTCCCGCGATGTAGATTCATCTCGGGCTGCCCGACGGACCGAAAAAAGAAAAAAAAAGTCGCAACAGCTCCGCCTCCATGGGAGGCTCCCGCCGAGTGAAGCTTCTTCTCGATGACAGCTGTTATATAGCTGGAGCAGGGCCACTCAGTGACATAAATGGGTGACCCGCCTTCCTCTGATGTCACGTGGCGTCAAAGGGGGGGGTGGGGTCACCCGTTTACCTCACCAGGTGGCCCTGCCCTCAGCTATATAACAGCTGTCATCGAGGAGAAGCGTCACTCGGGGGGAGTCTCCCATGGAGGCTGAGCTATTGAGGCGTTTCTTTTTCTTTTTTCGGTCCGTCGGGCGATGCGAGATGGACCTACATCGCGGGACTTTTTTTTTTCTAATAAAGGACTTGTCCAAAAGTGTTTCCCGTCTTTTTTACTATTTTTTACACTTTTTTTTAAGTTTTTTTAATTTTTGGTTCGGGGTATCTCTTAATATTCATACCAGACCCAAGAGGCCTGGTAATGGACTGGGGGGGACTCATGCCATTTTTTTTTTCCAATGAGTTTTATCTATATTGCCGAGACTGTGGTATTGTTCTAAACAGGGAACAACTGCGCCACTTTACAGGCATACTATAGACCACAGGCACGATATTTAAAGGAATATTTAAATTTTTATTGTTTCACTTTAAGCCTTATTAAAATCGCTGCTCCCGAAAAAAACCTGACATTTTTAAAACTTTTTTTTGCGTTGATACATGTCCCCTGGAGCAGTATCCGGGTCCCCAAACATTTTTTATGACAATAACTTGCATATAAGCCTTTAAAATTAGCACTTTTGATTTTTGTTCGTGTCCCATAGACTTTAACGGTGTTCGCCCAAATTTTTTGCCTGTTCACAAGTTCGTGCGAACCGAACCAAGGGGGGTGTTCAGCTCATCCTTAGTGACTAGTCTTATGTCCACCCCTATGAAGTTTCCTGCAGGCAACCTGTAGTGGGTGGAGTTGCTGGGTTCCACAGTTGTTATGTGCAGCATAATGAGGATGTTACTGCTACTTATACAAGGAAATTTCTGGGTTTTCAAAGTCATTTAATGCACACAAAGTAGATTTACATTCTTAGTGTATAGTGAGGAGTATAGTTAAATGGAAGCTTGCGGCTCTGGTTGATACTTTAATCCAAGAAATGAAACATACTTGAAATAGGAATAGGCTAGTAATATCTCTGGATAACATCTGGTAGAGTTAGGCTGCCCATAGGATTCTTCTTTTTTTTTTTTTTTTTCGTTCAGTAAGTGGGCCAAATATTTAAAAAAATAAAAAATAAAAGGAATTCCACAATCCATACAAGTAATGTTGATGAAGCAATCCTCCACGTGTCTGTATTCGGACAGCAGGGATTTTCTGCTGTCAGAATACACTGGTCTACAGCCGCCGATCCGCAAAGGTTTTCTAACATTCATGTTCCATTTGAGCGAGAAGGGCCATAGATGGATTGAAATTCTGCTGGTCCTCAATGAACCAGATTTAGATATTTTCTCTATTTCTTCCACCTATGGGAAACCCCTCTTACTTTCTCAGTGACACCCAATACTGAGTTGGGCTTCCTGTTTAAAAAGAATTAAGTAATAAGAATATGCAAGCTTAGTTCATACTGGTTGTGCTAGAAATGACTATAATGAATTATTTAATGCATATAAGCCATATTTAGGAGTGATGCACCAGTATGACGGAGATCCTTAACCAGGATTTACGTGCAAGGCCATAATGGCAGTTTCAGACAGCACCATCACAAATGAGAAGGAGATATTGGGGTGTTCCACATATGCTTTTTATCCTAAAAGACCAACTTACCAGAAGCAGTTTGCACCGTCATTCCAGCCGGTAGGTGGATTGGATATGTGATACCATGGGGCAAAGTAAATGAACTGCTTGACCCTGATGAACGCTGGAAAAAAAAACATAAAAACCGTTCTTGGCCTTTAGATAAACCAAAATTGCACCGTAAATATTAAATAATTAGGTCTCTATAAATCCTGGAAAATTTTATTTTGAAATAAAACATTTCAATACCAAATGCTCAGCTCAGATTATCACTCCACGTCACCGATATGAACGTGCACCAAGGCTCGTATCCACCGGTATCAGCAAACTACAACAGAAAGTCCTGGCCAACAAGTATTAAGAAAACAGCATTCAATTGACCTTTTCAGACAGTCACATTTGTTTCCCTTTAGGATTATGTGTGAGAGGTCTGCTTGTTCTTTCGTGTTTATTAACATAAACGCGGATGCATGTGTAATTGGGGAATTCATGTTTATGTCAGCTGGGATGGCATCCACACATCTTGTATGCTCTTTAAAGGTCTACAAATAGCCATCTTGTAATCATGCCCACTTGTTGTGGTTATAAAAAATGTTCCCCTTTATAAAGCTGCAAATTTGTGAAAATATAGAAACAAATTGCATGATTAGTTAACCACTGAAGGCAATGAACACAATTACTTTATCTAAGCTTGTCTGTTTTGACTGTTTCACCAGCAAGTCTCCCCTTTTGTTCCCAACCTTTAAAGACCGGTTCATTGTTTTTCTAGGTAGTGATCTTTCGTGTGACATAACTTCCCTAAAAAAGAACTACTATATTGCTAGGACGTACACTATTTCAGTAGTAGGTAAATGAGGTCAAAGGGTGACATATTATATATAGTTGTTAAGGTTGAATAAAGACACCAGTCCATTCAGTTTAACCTGTGTGGGTGTGTGTGTTACCTGTGTCCCCCCTCCCCCGAACGACATCAACATATGACAAAACGCGTAGGGTTGAGCGATGCGCTGATGTCACCATAACCCCGAATACCAGAACGGGTTTTTGTACGTGTGCCTGCCAATGCATATTTTTAAGGCGTAATTTATACATCTTTGATGTAAGTGCAACCTTTAACATATGTGCAATAAATGTTATTGCGATTTTACACTATGTGGAGCTTTTTTTGTTTTGGGGAACGCCTGTAACAACCATGTTGTGAAGATTGGTAGGTCAATGCTTGAAGTTTTAAAATGCCCTGGCTGGGTATGGAGCCACAAGCGTTTTTGACCTCTTGTAGTGAGAGGTCCATGTGAGCTGGTAAGTGACCCTTTGGTGGTGGTGTTGATGCACAGAATCACAACTCAAGGTGGTGGATGGTGGCGATACTCACAAGGATCAGCAGTATATGTCATTTGTGGACTCTTTATTTTCTATTTTATTTATTTAACTAGCGCAACTCACAAAAGTTATACAATATTGGGACTGTGCAGACATCTCACAGAGGAGTTGCTAATTTATTTCACCTTTATTATTTGTGTTACAACCTGTGTGTGTTGGGGGGAGGTGTGCTAAAGGAGAAGTACAGCCAAAGCTTGTTTGGCTGTACTTCTCCTGTGGATCACAGGACTGCAATTCGTTCTCCACTTCTGTGACCTATTCGCAGCCAACAGCGGGCTGGCTCCTGGCTGGCACCTGGCTCAGCCTCTCAGCGAGTCACTGAGCGCCTAAGCCAGCCAATCCCACCCCATCCACAGCCCAGTGCTCCAGTGAGCAGGGTGGGGGGGCAGAGCAGAGAAGAGAGTCGGTAAATGACAGTCACCATCTCTCTGCTCACAGGGCTCTGAGAACTGAGCGTTCAGCGGTGTTTGATTGCTCGGTTCTCAGTCTTAGAGCCAGCTGCATCCACCTAAGGTAAGATTCTTGAAACCAAAAAAAAAGAAATGTAGAATTTCTCTTTTAATATGATGTGTTAAAATAAGGGAATCCCACAGGATCCCACCAGGTACCTGGAGATCATTAAGGGTGAGGCAACCCTTGCTGTCTTGGATTGAGGATGTCTTTGTTAACTAAAATGAAATCACAACACCAATAAATTGATGAAATTACATCATACAGTAGTGGAATCACACATATCTACATAACAAACAAGGCTGTACCCCTGTAGTGTTGAGTCTTTGGATTTAAAGTGTATCTAAACCCAAAAACAAAAATTCCCGTACTTATCAGCATATAACACGCACTTTCCCCCCCTTAAAATAGAGGGAAAATCATATGTATGTGTTATATGCCGATATGGGGCTACCTCGAAGGGGAAGGGGAGGGGCGAGTGCCGCCAAATTACACAGAGGGATCTCCGATTTACTTGGCGCTCTCAGTCACACACAGTCCCGCCTCCTGGACCAGTGTTCTGTCTATCATATGAGCCGGTCAAGGAGGTGGGACTGTTTGTGACTGGGAGTGCAGCGTAAACAGGAGATCCCTCTGTGTAATCCACAATTGGCGAGGCTGCATTGATGGGCACTGGTGAGGCTGCAGATGGGCACTGATCAGGCTGTATTAATGGGCACTGACCCTTATTTTGCTTCAAAGTTCTTTATTTCAAATTTAAGTTTTTTTCCTGAAACTTCCCTCTTAAAATAAAGGTGCGTGTTAAACACCGATAAATACGGTAATATTTTGCAGCTTACTAGTCCTTAAAAGTTATGACAGCATTAGGTTTTCGTTTTTTATTGTTTTTTCTTTACTTCTACCTGGTGATTGGGCCAGTTACACACCTCCTGTCTGAAGGTGGCTACCTGCACTCACTGTGCGGCATGTATGGAGGTGCAGCACAGCCACCCTTGGACAGCAGCACCGTCAAGAGAGAGTAGTGGAAAGCTGGCCATACATAGATCGAAATTTGGCCGGTTCAGCAGAGAACAGACGAATTTCAATTCATGTTTGGGCAGGCTGATTGAACCCAAGTCGATCCATAAATCAAACTGGGTACAATCAACCCGTCATATTTTTCTACATGTGCTTACTGCCAGTTGCTATAGCTGCTAGCAGTAATCATATTCAGACAGCCAGGAAGGCTCCCCATGTTCCCTCACCGGCAAAATACAAAATCGCTGCAGGAGGCATTCCACCATTCTTTCCTTCAACCCATGGCTTGCCTTAGATGGACCAGTAGATTGAGATGGACTTTACATAAGTAACTAGCAAATTAAAGCCTAACTGGTATAGAAATGTTAGTTTGTAAGCTATGTAAAGGATAGAGACTGATGTCAATGTCCCAAATAATAGGTTAACAGCTGCCAAATGTTTTGCACATCATAACCCTGGGAAATACTAATTTTTCACCCAGCAATATACCACCTACCATGTCTGATCCTGTAAAACTGGAAATGTTTCTATTTCCTTGAAGGACTGAAAAATAAAAAGTGAGAAATAAACATTATATTTGTAGGAAAATACACATTTTTTTTAAAAAAACACACCCAGATATTTAATCAATTGCGGCTGACCCTGCCCTAAAAAAAAAAAAAAAAAAGTTGGCCTACACAAAATAGTGTACTGTACATGCATACTGTATGCCATTTAGTCCTCACGTACCCTGGGAGTCAAAAACTCTGCTTTTAGGGGAGTTTGACTTTTTTCTGCCACTAAAAGCCCCGCCATGTTAGTCTATGTGTGCATGTACATATAGGAATTTACGGCCATTTAGTGGCAGGAGCATTTGGAGGCAAAAAACACAGTCACTTGCACATTCAAAAGAGGAACGTTTGGGCAGAAAAAACGCCAAAATGCATATAAAACGCGTAATAATGCTAGACTCGTTTAGATGCGTTCAACAATATAAATCATAAAACAGAATTTATTACAAAATCAAATATGTAAAAATTATTAAACCCATACAAAACCCAGTACAGTATATAAAAGCATGGAATCCCTTTACTTAATATCCACGGGGACAGGAAACTCACTGTTGGGTAATGACCTCAGATTGTACATTCAGATGACCCTCTTTGGTGTGTGGATCCTTATGTGGTTTAGCGAGCCTTTGTACTACTTAACCACCTGCCGACCAGCCACAGTACATATACTGCGGTAGGTCGGCTCTATTGCTCGAAACGACGTGCCTGTATGTCATTTCGTGCAATAGCCAGCAGGGGGCGCGCACAGATTGGCCACAGGGGGAGCCAATCAGTAGGTCCAGTGGACGCGATGTCCGCCGGCCACCCACGATCGCTACCCCAGAGAGGTAGAACTGTGGTCTGCCAATGTAAACCAGGCAGACAGCAGTTCTGCCAGAAGCCGCTTCCCATGGGGGGCACTCATGCGTCTATTGACACAGACAAAGGGACTCAGCCCGCCCCCTTCCACTCTGTCGTCACTGGCTTTGATTGAGAGCACTGGGAGCCAATGGCTCCCCGTGCCCCAGCGAATGCAGCAAGACCCTGAAGTGAGGGGAGAAACGATCTGTTGACGTGCACGGTCCTGGATCGAAAGGGGTCTCAGTTAAGTATGGGGGTCTGAGGGGACGATGCTGACGCCTAAACATTTTTTACCTTAATGCAAGGAATGCCTTAAAGTAAAATGTTTAGACTTTACAACCCCTTTAAGCAAAGGGAGGCCACACTTTTGTATTATGTATTTTGTATAGTTGTTTTTATAGTTGTAATGTTTTTTTAATTATTTGATTTTGTAATAAAAAAAACTTCTATTTTTAATTATATTGTGTGATTGTCTTGGCAACAAGAAAATCTATCTTTCTACTGCCCAATAAATGTTCCATGTTACCAGGATGTGGTGCCTATAGCAACCCTTATTACTCCTTATAAATGCATTCTAATGGGCAGAATAAATAAATATTTTGGCCAATAGAATGCATTAGAATCAAACGTGCATGAATGCACATAAAAAAAACACATGCAAAACACAGCTGTGGGCACATTTTGTAAGCCGTCTTGTTCCTCCCCTGGACCAAAGGCATCCAAGGCCTAAATGATGTAAGCTCTAACGAGCAGGGCCCTCCGATTCCTTCTGTATGGAATTGTATTGTAACTGTACCGTTTGCCCTCATGCTGTAAAGCGCTGCGCAAACTGTTGGCACTATATAAATCCTGTATATTAATAATAAGAAGAAGAAAAGTTAGAACAACAGCAAAAAGGTCCAATAATCTGAAACTGGAATTCAATTTCTAACCAGTAGCCAGGACCAGAGATATCCTTAACTTTGAGCTTTAAAAATAGTAAAATGATGAAATTATTCTTAACTGATCTTTTCAACAACTTCCCACAGAATCTAAGATTTATGAGGAGCCACTTAACACTGAAAAAAAAGGATGTAATTGAGAGTTTAAGTTGATTTACAATAGTATATGAAGTTCATAGGCCGGACAGATTGCACGGAAATAAACCAGAACGCAGACCAACATTATAAGTAATATTTTTCATTAAATCTGTGCGCACGATGAATAATTTTCATCGTCAAGCAATGCAAGGACAGAATTTTAGTTATGAAATCTAACCAAACTAATGGTTTACTTTGAACATTCTGATTTTTATTTTCTCATATGACGTGTATCTTACAAGAACACAGCTGTTCACATGAACAGTTTTTGCACTTTGCATGAACCCCATAAATCTGCAAAATGTTTTCACAGTTTGTTTTTGACTCCAAAAAAGAGCAAAATGTGCTTTGATGAATTATTGAATGATATTAAAAAGCATTGCTTAAAAATTATTTATACGATTACGCAGGGCATTAAGCATAACCCTAGAACTTCATTCCAGCAGTTTCTCTTAAAAACGACATGTAGAGCACAGGAGGGGGTGATTATTATTAACGGAATAAGTAACAAAAAATGTCATTTGCTAGCGAATTATGAGTATAACAGAGAAAAAACAGAATCTAAAAATCTCTAAAATATAAAAAGGTGCTTCAGTGGTTTTTGGGTAGGAGGTATACATTTTTGTAACAGTTGTCAATGCTTTCTTAGTGAAAATTAAAAAGAAAAATGTATTGAAGAAGTAACCTACAGCCAGGAGTACAAAACGCTTTTATTCTGGGTGGGAGGAAAGTAGAGTGCAGTAGTAGGTGATGATGGTAGATAGACTTCAAAAACTAGACAAAAAGTATTCCGATAATTTTCTTTCCAGGCAGCGATTGGCTATTTTATGATCTTGATGGAAGGCACAGTAAAGATAGCTAGCTAATGGGCAACATAAAGCTTTGACTTATTCAGACCTTGTTCATTTTTTAGGAGGCTATGCAAGCTGCAGTCTGCATGTAAGGGGTGGCCGTTGACCGGTTGTCCATCACATCCTCCATGTTTTCTTCTTTTGTTGGGTGCCAAGTGAGGGTCACACAAGAGGTTCCCCCCTCGTGATGGGTTTTTTGGGCTATGCCAGGCATTGAACGGGATCTATAACCCTTGCACGTGGGGTAATGCTTTGCCAAAAGGTGTCCTCACCAATGCCCAGGGACCAGGCAGGAGCTGCAGTCAGGTGAATAGTCATACAAGAATCCCAACCACGAAACCATCTGCCTGGTGTTTGCATGTTCTCCCTATGCCAGCGTGGGTTTTCACCAGGTACTCCGGTTTCCTCCCACACTCTAAAAGACATGCTGTTAGGTTAATTGGATCCCGTCTAAAAAATTGGCCCTAGTATATGTATGAATGTGTGTTAGGGACCTTAGGTTGTAAGCTCCTTGAGGGTAGGGACTGATGTGAATGTACAATGTATATGTAAAGCGCTGTGTAAATTGACGGCGCTATACAAGTACCTGAAATAAAAAAATTAAATTAATAAGGCAGTCTCCCAACTCAGAGACGAGCCACATGTGTGCAGTATCCAAAATACGGAGTTTCTCCTTTAGCTTTTTCGTCCCACACACTTGTACTGATGTATGTGTTGCATTCCGAGGGATGTGCTGAGCCGCTGCCCACTCCACCAGTCAGCGTACCTCCGTTACCTCACTCTCAGTAACAGAATGGGGTCCAGCCGAGCACATAGCGCGGACCTCATATGTGCCATCACTTAACTGTTCTCTTTCTGTACCAAGTGACCAGGCTAGGGATGCACCTATTTTCAATATTAAGTTGCGCTAAACCGCCATATAAAGTGAATCTGTGCGATAAAAATTTGATTGTGCTAAACTTCCATAAAGTGAATCCGTGCAATAAAAAATTGATTAGTTATCACACTATAAATAGTCCATTATATTGAAGATGAGTTTCCAATGTGAGATTGACACGATACACCCAAGAATTGTGGTGAGAAAAGATGCAACTTCCACCTCTACACACACTGACGCTTACCGACTCCAAATTGTCTCCTTTTACGGGAGATCACACACACTTTCGGCTTAATACCCATCCCGGGCCTTTAAGATGTAAAGCAATGGTCCCAGCGTCTTCTCAGGTGTTATCCCTATAACAGTAACTCAGCCCGAAAGGAAGTCCGGACTTCCATTCGGGCTGAGTTACTGTTGTAGGGATAACCGTGCCTAAAAAATAACTACAGCAAGACCCTCAATTTTAGAATTCTAGGGTGCATACTAGTACCAGGGCAGCAATGTTATCCCACAAGAAAGGTTTCTGTCAGGAAGGACATGCCAGTAGACAACATGGCTCCTCTAGATTGACTTATGTGCCTCTTCACAGGCCATTTCCTGCTTCCTCTCATATATGTATGAATGTGGCTAATATTTATGCGCATGCATATGGATGCGGGCACAGGGACAGATGCTGGCACTAAATGGTC
The DNA here is from genome assembly GCA_037952835.1 of Lithobates septentrionalis. Classification (NCBI taxonomy): domain Eukaryota; kingdom Metazoa; phylum Chordata; class Amphibia; order Anura; family Ranidae; genus Lithobates; species Lithobates septentrionalis. The sequence continues at coordinate 5,810,247 of JBBDGP010001358.1, forward strand.
TATTTAAACTGTCAGTGCTCAGGATCAGTGCTGCTTTGCCTTTCAACCTTCCCTGTATCCTGTGACCCTGTTATTTTGTATCCTGATTCCAGTTGCTGGCCCGGCTTGTCTGACCACTCTCTGAACTCTGCCTGCAATGACCCTGGATGGTCCTTGACCTCCGCTTCTGTCTGCTCCATTTGCTTCTCTTCCACTGATTGGCTCCTGACCCGGCTTGCACCCAGACCACACTCTTGCCTGCTCCACTGTACCTGATCCGTCCCGCCAGTCAATGACCCAGCTTGCCTGGCCCTGCTTCCTGACACATCCTGATGTGCCTGTTGTTCTATTGTCTGCTACCAGTGCATGCCTCACCTGCCCGAAGTTGCCAGTACCAGCCTGCTTCAGTCTACCAGCCTGCCTGCTTCACTGAATTTAGATGACCTCCCCTGTCTGGTGTGGATACCCGCTCTGCTACAGGCAAGACCTACAGGCACTCATGCCACTCTGTACCTTTGCTTTCTGTTCTCACTATCAGGCCCCCCCCCCAGTCAGAAATGTAAGAGAGGCGTTCCTCATCATTTCAGGCTCTGCTAACAGGTACGTGATCATTTCAGCTTCACTTTCCTGCAATTGGGGCCCATTTACATGTGTGTTACTAAAACATTTCCAGGTTATACCTGTGCTGCAAAGCACCTTAGCCCACCACAACACATGGCCATCCATTTCATTCATACCCAACACAGTGCGCTACAAGCAGGAAGATGGTCCTGAATGCCGCACACCACACAAAACCCTGTATGGAAAGAGCAGCCTCAGCCTAGACTCCAAGCCCAAACACCTTTCACCCCGCCCATGGGGCTTAGTCATGGAGGTGCGTCACATATGCCGCAACATGTGCCTTAGTGCGTGCCCCAGAAATCAAAAGAGCATCAGCTTGCATCAGAGCCTTTCATTTTTTGACAGATTTGTACACTTTTTAAATCTATAAATCGAGAAATTAAGAAAAAAAAAAAAAAAAAAAAAACATAAAACCAGCCAACCTGTTGATGTATGAAGAGACTGATGCAAATGCTGTGGCAACTGAAGAACAAACTGTGGCACGTTACAGTGATCTCTGAAGAATCCCTCCGTTGCTTTGGACTGCATGACTTTGGTTTCCCATAACTGTAACAGAGAAAAGATATCAAAGTGCCTTTCAGTGTTACCACACTTTATTTTTACATAATGCATTGCAGAGCGTGACATTTTTAAAGGGTCGGTGTACTAGAGCGACATGCGTTTCACATGCCCTGCAGTTTTGCATGTTACTTTTCATTTCCAAGAGAACAAATGTGTATTACAGAGAAATGTGCAAGTCCATTTTTTTCTTTAGGATACACTGGTGTAAATTTTCATTTTAAAGCAAATCTGTGCTTAACGTATGAATGACAATGCAACAAGTTCAATTTAAAGGGTAACTACTTTCATAGGGAAAGAAAAAGTAAATAAAAAAATTAAATAAAAATAATCGACCATATACAATTGCTACACAAATCATATTGTAATGGAATGTTAATAAAACTTAACTTTTCAATCTGCAGTTCTGTAATTTTCTGTAAAATGCAATGCAATTTGGCAACCTGGAGGTGTTCTGTAGACCTCTGTACAGAACGCCCTCCAGATATATCATTTCCTGCTTGTGAGATTGGCTCACTGATTTTCCCAGAAGTCTGCACTAAGATACAAGTCAGATTTTGGGCATCCCCTTTAAAATGTCATTATTGATGAGTACTCCCAAAAAGGTAAATCATTTATAAACGGATGCAGACTTTCCTGATTAGAACCCTGCAAGTGCAGCATCCGATTCATTATAAAGTCGCTCCCATTAGATTCACTTTTCACATGGACACAGAGAAACAATTATTTCTTCAAAATAACAAAAAATCCCTGCAATGTTCACAGACCACCCAGAGGGTAATGTTTTTTTTCCTCAACAAAAGTGGAGTTACTCTTTGTTTTGCTACCTAATAAACACAGTATACAGCCGTGGCCATAGGTGTCAAAGGCTTTTATTGACAATTACATGAGGTTTATGCAAAGAGGAGTCAATATTTGCAATGCTGACCCCTCTTTTCAAGACCTCTGCGATTCGCCCGGCATGCTGTCAATCAACTTCTGGGCCACATCCTGACTGATGGTAGCCCATTCTTGCATAATCAATGCTTTGAGTTTGTCCAAATTTGTGTTTTTTTTCTGTTCACCCGCCTCCTGAGGATTGATCACAAGTTCTCAATGGGATTAGGGTCTGGGGAGTTTCCTGGCTATGGACCTAAAATTTTGATGTTTTGTAACCCAAGCCACTTAGTTATCCCTTTTGCCTTATGCTAAGGTGCTCCATCATGCTGGAAAAGGCATTGTTCCTCACCAAACTGTTCTTGGATGGTTGGGAGAAGTTTCTCTCGGAGGATGTTTTTGTACCATTTTATTCAAGGCTGTGTTCTTAGGCAAAGTTGAGAGAGAGCCCACTCCCTTGGCTGAGAAGCAACCCCACACACAAATGGATAAGGATACTGTTGGCATGACACAGGACTGATGGTGGTGCTCACTTTTTCTTCTCCAGACAAGGTTATTTCCGGATGCCCCACACAATCAGAAAGGGGATTCATCAGAGAAAATGACTTTACCCCAGTCCTCAGCAGTCCAATCCCTGTACCTTCTGCAGAATATCAGTCTGTCCCTTTTTTCCTGGAGAGAATTGGCTTTCTTTGACACCATACCATCCTCCAAAAAGTCTTCACCTCACTGTGCATGCAGATGCACTCACACCTGTCTGCTGCCATTCACGAACAAGCTCTTCACTGGTGGAGCCCCGATCCCGCAGCTGCATCAACTGTTATTAGACGGTCCTGGCGCTTGCTGGACTTTCTTGGGCGCCCTGAAGCCTTCTTCACAAATGCAGTGAAAATGTTTTTTAGGGGGTTAAGTTCATTTTCATGACAAAGAGGGACTTTGCAATTAATTGCAATTTATCTGATCACTCTTCATAACATTCTGGAGTATATGCAAACCGACAAAAACTGAGGCAGCAGACTTTGTGAAAATTATTATTTGTGTAACTAGCCTGGCTGATTGATAGGGGATTCACAGTTTTTTCCCTAATTCTGGATTTGATGCACCTCTCTCTTCTGTCACTAGGTGGCATGTTTGCCTGTGGCAGTCGAATAATCAGGGCATAGGGAATCCAGACTAGAAGTGAATAGGTTGACTCAGCCAATTGGCAGGGGGTTTCTTTGGTTCCTTGGCCTACTGGGAGCGCCTATTTATTCAGGAGGGGTTAGGTGATCGGGGATTCTGTGCCACCTGGACAGCTGTCTGGGTGGACTTGTGTCACAAGGCTCCAGGCTGCTAAGCCAGAAGCCTGAGGCCTATCCCAGGAGCACCTGGCTGCTAGGCTGTCTGAGGCCTATCCAGGTTTGAGAGAGGCAGTGCGGGGTTGGGGCTTCAGGCTGGAAGCCCAACCAAGTTCGTGCGACCTTATGGACACAGCGCCACTGGAGGCCAGTGTATGGAAAGCTGAAGGAGTACCAGAGCAGCCTTTTCAGCAGCCAGGGATGGTGAAGAAGTGAGAAAGCTTCAGCAGAGTGTCAAGCCAGGGACCCAGCAGGTTAGCGCGGGTGAAGCTTGAGGAGTTTACAGCGGGTTAGCTGTGGAAGAGCTCAGGGGATCCAGTGATGTCTGGGATCTTGAAGTCTAGGAAAAGACCGGGAGCTCAGTGAGTGAAGATCTACAGTAGAATACTGTGAGAGAAGATCTAGAACGGATTACTGTGAGTTACATGTATGGATCTCGATTGACTTTTTAAAGTTCTGTTGCCATAGGAGACAGCAGTTCTACAAATACAGTTGCTGCATCCAGCTTAAAGGCCCCTACTTGTGTAGCTGTCTGCCTATTCTGTCTCGGAGTCTGCCAATTACTATTGCATCTGCCTAAGGTTGTCCTGGCCCTAACCCTCTCTCTCCCAGTTCTGTTTAGGAGACAATAAATCTCTTTTCTTGCATTCCAAAAAGTGACTGGTGCCCATGTTTACATCTTGCAATACACCCACCATGCCCAATAATCCACACTACAAGAAAGGATGTCAGCTCTCCCAGACTCTGGAGGTCGGGGATAACGCTACATGTGTCATTCTCAAAACTTTTGGCCACGGCTATAAATACAGTACAATAGTTTTGAGGGAAGTTGGACTCCAAGGTAGGTTATGGCATCTTGTTTCCAACCAAAGGGAAAGCTATTCTGACATTGTAGTAAGGTGGTTTGTGGAAGTGAGACCTTTAGTGGATGGGGATTTAAGTTGATCTGCAGTCGTCAAGGTATTGAACAGGGAAATATTTTCCACAATTTTTGTTTTCAAATCCTCATACAGTTCTTTGCTGCTCTCTCTCTTCTATATTTGGCACACAACAGAAAGGTTGAGTCAATTTTTCACCATTTTAACTGGTTGCCAGTACCTGTTAATTAATACAGGCGAGTTAAATTACAAATTACAGGAGCATCACAAACTTGGAATGCAATTATTTCTTATAATGTTGAGAAGGTGGCAATAAATTTGTCCAGTTCATTTTTTAGTTTTGTGTGGAATGTGCTAGATTTGGCTTTTTGTTTCTCCACTTTTGTGTCATACCAATACAATACAAAAAAATAAACAGGAAAATGCCTAAACATTTGTAATTGCAACAATTTTCTGGGCAAAGTGGTGCAATATCTGACAGAAATGCAGGGGAGCCAATATTTTTGGCCATAACTGTACATCCTAATACCCAGTCTGTCTAGATCTGTGATCTTCAAACTACGGCCCTCCAGCTGTTGCGGAATTACACATCCCATGAGGCATTGTAAAACTCTGACATTCACAGACATGACTAGGCATGATGGGAATCGTAGTTCCTGAACAACTGGAGGGCCATAGTTTGAAGACCCCTGGGATAGTATTGGTCACCTGCTGACTTGGCACTATCCACAAGCAACTTAACTCTTGAATAAGACACAGAAGTTGAATCCAATATAAATTTTACTTCAAGTGATTGCAGTATGGAGGATGTTTTCATGTTATCAAGACAATGACTTTAGAAAGCCATGTCTCTGCTAAGTACTAACACTGACTAAGGGAAAAATAAAAGAAATAGGGAGGGCCTAGTTAGGACTGAACTAACAAGTAATAAATAGATGGAGTAGATAAAGGGGAAACCACAAATCACATAGTAAACCACACTATATTACCAAAAGTACTGGGACGCCTGCTTTTACACGCACATGAGCTTTAATGGCATCCCATTCTTAGTCCGTAGGGTTCAATATTGAGTTGGCCCACCCTTTGCATGCTTTCTCTACCACTGCTTTTGACAACTCTGTCCTCCATCCTAAAACTATCTCTCCTTCACCCCTCTTCTCCCCCCCACAGCATATATATATCACCCTCACTTCTGTCCTGTCCTTTTTACTGCACCCACCAACTCCTGCTAATTCTAAATCCACACACACAAAAAATCTCCAAGACCCAGGGCCATGTCCCCTCATATAAATCCCACTCCCATATTACTTCCCTCACCCTCTTGCTTCTCCTAACCTCTGGAGATATATCCCCAAACCCTGGGCCTCCATCATTTAACTGTACCCATCACCCTGCACCCTTTGGCAGCAGCCGCAATCAACGCAATTTAGTTCCCATTTCTATTCTTCCCAAGACCAGACTCCCTTTCTCTTGTGCCCTTTGGAACTCCCGCTCTGTCTGCAATAAACTCACCTCTCTTCATGACCTCTTTATTGCCAACTCATTTAATCTACTCGCCATTACCGAAACCTGGCTCCTCGAATCCGACACTGCATCTTCTGCTGCCCTATCCCATGGTGGTCTTCTCTGGACTCACTCCCCCAGATGCAGCGGACGTAAGGGAGGAGGTGTCGGTATCCTTCTAGCCCCCCATAGCACCTTTCAGGTACTTCAGCCACCTCCCTCTCTGTTGCTCTCCTCTTTCGAAGCACACTGCATTCGTCTTTTCACTCCAATTTCTCTAAGGATAGCTGTGATCTACAGGCCCCCTGGACCAGTATCAGCCTTTCTTGAAGACTTCTCTGCCTGGCTACCCTACTTTCTTTCTTCTGAAATCCCCACTATCATTCTCGGGGACTTCAACATCCCTATTAATACTAACACTCCTTCCACTTCCAAACTTCTTAGCCTAACATCCTCCTTTGACCTAAAGCAGTGGATACATGCTCCAACTCACTCAGAAGGCAATATCCTTGACCTTGTGTTCGCTCACCTTTGCACTCCATGCAACCTCTCTAACTATCCATTGCCTCTCTCTGATCACCACCTTATTAATTTCACTCTCTCCCTTTCCTTCACCTCCTCTCCCCCCAACCACCTTAAAGTTATCCGCAGAAACCTACGTAATCTCAACCCTTCTCTTCTCTACTCTGCTATCAACAACCTCTACGACAAAATCTCACCCCTATCCTGCACCAACCTAGCCACTTCTGTGTACAACACTTCACTTCTAGCCTCACTGAACTCACTGGCCCCCCTCACTACACACAGAATCAAGCCCAGACCCCTTCAACCTTGGCAAACAGATGATACTAGAAGTCTGAAAAAACGTTGTCGTGCTCTTGAGCGCCTGTGGCGTAAGACTAAGTCCCAGAGCGATTTCAACCAATATAAATCTGTCCTTCAAAAATACAATTCCAGCCTCCTCTCTGCCAAGCAGACCTATTTTACCACTCTCATTAGCAACTTATCATCCTGTCCCCGTCAACTCTTCTCCACCTTCAACTCGCTACTTCGTCCTCCACCGCCTCCACCCGCCAACTCACTCACTGCCCAAGAGATCGCCAATCACTTCAAACAGAAGATTGATACTATTCGCGCGGAGATCTCTACTGTGCCGACACCCTCCATGCTTTACACTTCATGCCCACAGGCACAATCATTATTTCCCTCTTTCAACCCGACCACTACAGACGAAGTTGCTAAACTACTTGCTAATGTCCACCTTACCACCTGCCCTCTGGATCCTGTTCCCTCACAAATGCTACGTTCACCATCCGGCCCTATGCTACACTCTCTAACCCACATCTTCAATCTCTCCCTCTCTTCTGGCATCTTCCCTAACTCTCTAAAACATGCACTTGTCAGACCCATACTTAAAAAGCCCTCACTGGACCCATCCAATCTTCACAACCTACGCCCCATCTCCTTGCTCCCCTTCTTATCCAAACTCCTCGAACGTCTGGTCTACAACCGACTGAGCGTCCACCTCGCTGATAATAGCCTTCTTGATCCCCTTCAGTCTGGATTTCGTCCTCAACACTCCACAGAAACTGCTCTCCTAAAACTAACAAACGATCTACTAACGGCCAAAACCAATCGACATTATTCTCTACTCCTGCTCCTGGACCTCTCTGCTGCCTTTGATACGGTTGACCACCCCCTCCTCCTCAAAAAACTACACGCCTTTGGTCTCCGCGACTGTACACTTCGCTGGTTCTCTTCCTACTTATCCAACCGCACCTTCAGCGTTTCTTATAACTCTACTTCCTCCTCTCCTCTTCCTTTCTCTGTTGGGGTCCCCCAGGGTTCTGTTCTTGGACCTCTACTGTTTTCCATCTACACCTCCTCCCTGGGTCAACTGATAGCCTCCCATGGCTTCCAATACCACCTCTACGCTGACGACACCCAAATCTATTTCTCTACCCCTCAGCTCACTCCCTCTGTCTCCTCACGTATCACCAATTTACTCTCAGATATATCAGTCTGGATGTCACACCACTTCCTCAAACTCAATCTAGCCAAAACCGAACTTATAATTTTTCCTCCCCCATATGCCTCTTCCCCTGATCTCTCTGTCAAAATCAATGGCACAACTATAAGCCCATCCCCACATGCCAAGGTTCTAGGTGTAGTCCTAGACTCTCAACTCTCCTTCAAGCAACACATCCAATCAGTGTCCAAATCCTGCCGCCTCAACCTCCGCAACATCTCCAAAATACGCCCCTTTCTAACCAATGACACAACAAAGCTCTTAATTCACTCGCTGGTCATCTCTCGCCTCGACTACTGCAACTCCCTTCTCATTGGCTTACCTCTACATAGTCTATCACCTCTTCAATCCATTATGAATGCCGCTGCTAGACTCATCCACCTTACCAATCGCTCTGTGTCTGCCACTCCTCTCTGTCAATCCCTCCACTGGCTTCCACTCGGCCAAAGAATTAAATTCAAAATTCTAACAACTACGTACAAAGCCATCCACAATTTAGCCCCCAGCTACATCACTAGCTTAGTCTCTAAATACCAACCTACTCGCTCTCTTCGTTCCTCTCAAGACCTCCTGCTCTCTAGCTCCCTTGTCACCTCCTCCCATGCTCGCCTCCAGGCCTTTTCCAAAGCCTCTCCAATCCTATGGAATGCCCTACCCCAATCTGTCCGCTTATCTCCTACTTTATTAGCTTTCAGACGATCCCTGAAAACCCTTCTCTTCAGAGAAGCCTATCCTACCCACACCTAACTGTATTTTAATTTTTTCCATCAGCTCATCCCCCACAGTTATTACCTTTTTTGTTTCCACTTGACCCTCCCCTCTAGATTGTAAGCTCTAACGAGCAGGGCCCTCTGATCCCTCCGGTATTGATTTGTATTATAAGTGTACTGTCTGCCCCCATGTTGTAAAGCGCTGCGCAAACTGTTGGCGCTATATAAATCCTGTATAATAATAATAATAATAATAATAATAATAATAATAATAACAGCTTCAACTCTTCTGGGAAGGCTGTCCACAAGGTTTAGGAATGTCTATGGGAATGTTTGACCATTCTTCCAGAAGTGCATTTGTGAGGTTAGGCACCAATGTGGATGAGAAGGCCTGGCTCGCAGTCTTCACTTGAATTCATTCCAAAGGCGTTCTATCGGGTTGAGGTTAGGACTCTATGCAGGCCAGTCAAGTTCCTCCACCTCAAACTCGCTCATCCATGTCTTTATGGACCTTGCTTTTGTGCACTGGTCCAAATCATTTGGTGGAGGGGGGGGGATTATGGGGTGGGGCTGTTTTTTTAGGGGTTGGGCTTGGCCCCCTAGTTCCAGTGAAAGGAACTCTTAAGGCGTCAGCATACCAAGACATTTTGGACAATTTCATGCTCCCAACTTTGTGTGAACAGTTTGGGGATGACCCCTTCCTGTTCCAACATGACTGTGCACCAGTGCACAAAGCAAGGTCCATAAAGACAGGGATGAGCGAGTCTGGGGTGGAGGAACATGAAATGCGCTTCTGGAAGAATGGTCAAACCTTCCCATAGACACACTCCTAAACCTTGTGGACAGCCTTCCCAGAAGAGTTGAAGCTGTTATAGCTGCAATGGGTGGGCCAACTCAATATTGAACCCTACGGACTAAGACTGGGATGACAGTAAAGTTAATGTGCGTGTAAAGGCAGGCGTCCCAATACTGTTGGTAATATAGTGTAGTTGCAGTGGCCAAAAACTGCTACTGGATGTCAGCATACTAGAAAACATTAATAATTCTGGTTCAATAAAACAGACAAATAACATAAAACTGGGGCAAAACAAAAAGGATTTTTCTCCCAAAGTTTAGCTTTAAAAGATACCCAGAGTCCCATAACTCACTGCAGGATTCTGGAATGATAAGAGGGGGGTAGGTCCCATTCAAACCGTGACATGCATTTTACATGCATCTTTGTTTGCGTTTTGCCCAAAGACCAGAAGATAAAAAAAATAAATAACCATTTCTCTTTGAAAACCATCATTTGATTGCAATATCTGCCCAGTCGTGATACAACTCTAATTGACAACCCCATGAGTCCCACCACCTCTCAGCAGTGCATCATATATAGGTGGTTGAAGGCTCTGCCACATGCTGGTTTAGTTAATAAGCCGGAGAAAACAGCATTTCTGATGTACAGTAAACCACATACTATCACAATCCGCCTTTCCTCAGTACACAGCAATGAAAAAGATTGCTGAACGGTTTCTATGGGTTACTGCATTGTGTTTTATTATATAATCTCACAGGTGCTCACAAAAGATTCCCGCTATCAAAATACATTACTTAAAGCATTTTCACCCGGCAGGGAAAAAAAGCTGCTGAAATCCACATCAATCGAAATAGAAGTAAAATTCTCTTGGCACACAGAAGCTGTAAAAAGCTATTGAAGTGTCAAGGCAGGATTTTTTTTTCCCCTGCAGACGATTTTTTTTTTTTTTTTTTTTAAATATAACTTGACTTTCTAGAAAAGGGACTTTAATTTTTTCAGCGTCACAGACCAAGGATTTTTTAGTCAAAAATAACCTTACATTCAAAAGTATAGATATATTAGATGTGCCCCACAGCAAGTCACACCCATAGTCAGGGAGGCATCTTAGAGGAATGAACTGCTGAATCCCTCCCCACCTCTCCCTGTGAAAATTCCCAGGTGGGGACACGACAAGTCTGGACTGGCAATCTGAAAGAGGTCATAATATCCAATCCCAGATGTACAGAGGCTGTGCCTAATTGGGAAAGTCCACTTTAATGCCGGTTCACACTGGGGGCGGCTTAAAAGTCTTCCGACTCTGAAGCCGCACCGCACAGCGCGACCTCAGCGCAGCTTGCAAAGGACTTATTAAATAGAAGTCAATGCAATCCGCTCCAAAGTCACCCCCAAGTAGTACAGGAACCTTTTTCTAAGTCGGAGCAACTTGAGTCGCTCCTATTAGAACGGTTCCATTGCACTGCATGGAGCGCGACTTGTCAAGCAGCTAAGTCACCTCACAGGTCACCCCAGTACGAACCGGCACTTAGTGGGCACCGATGTCCTCACTCATCTGACAAATAACATACTTACCGGACTAAAAAATGAAAAAAAAAAAAAAAAAAAAAAAAAAAAAAAAATCACAAATGGGACTTTTGGTTGTGCCTCTAGTAGTGAGAAATCATCTACACATAAAAAAAACCTATAAAAACTTTTAGAGTGGTGCATCAAAATGAAAAAAATTCTAGACCAAAACCAAAAATTAAGGATGTACTTGGTGAAAAACTAAACCGAAATGGACCGTAAAAAAAAAAAAAAAAAAACACTGTAAATTTAATTATTGTGGCTGGCATTTTTGCATTGAAGTTAATGGAACGCGATTTTGCATTGAAGCCAATAGGGGGCGTGTCAGGAGCCATAAACCAGACTGAGATAGAAAGTGCAGTTAAAAATCACACCCCTAATGAAATGGCAAAAATAACAGTTCAGGAACGTAGTCAAAAAACAGAAGCCAGGGCTTGGATGCCACAGAGGGTAATCAAATGAGCCGGGGTGAGGAAACCAGAAGTCAGCGTAGTCAAGAGCAAAAATCAGGAACAGGAATCGAAGGGAAATCAGCCAGGCCAAGTCATACATAGGAGCACAGGAAAGAACGCAGTGGGGATCATAGACCACACAAGGGCAAGGAGGAAATGAGCTAAGCTGCTTAACCACTTCAGCCACAGAAGATTTAGCTGCTGAATGACCGAGCCATTTTTTGCGATTTGGCACTGCGCCGCTTTAATGGACAATTGCACGGTCGTGCGACGTTGTACCCAAACAAAATTGACGTCCTGTTTTTCCCACAAATAGAGCTTTCTTTTGGTGGTATTTGATCGCCTCTGCGGTTTTTATTTTTTGCACTATAAACAAAAAATGAGCGACAATTTAGAAAAAAGAAAAAAAAAAAAAAAAACAATATTTTGTACTTTTTGCTATAATAAATATCCCCATTTTTTTTTAAAAAAAAGCCAATTTTTTCTCAGTGTAGGCCAATATGTATTCTTCTACATTTTTTTTTTTTCAAAAAAAATCGCAATAAGAGTATATTGATTGGTTTGCACAAAAGTTATAGCGTCTATAAAATAGGGGATAGATTTATAGCATTTTGATTTATTTATTTTTTAGTAGTAATGGCGTCGATCTGTGATTTTTAATGGAACTGCGACATTATGGCGGACACATCGGATACTTTTGACACATTTTTGGGACCATTGGCATTTATACAGCGATCAGTGCTATAAAAATGCACGGATTACTGTAAAAATGTCACTGGCAGGGAAGGTGTTAACACTAGGGGGCGATCAAGGGGTTAACTGTGTTCCCTAGTGTGTGTTTCTAACTGTAGGGGGAGGAGACTGACTAGAGGAAATGACAGATCGTGGTTCCTAGCTATTAGGAACTCACGATCTATCACTCCTCACAGAACAGAACAGGGATTTGTGTGTTTACACACACACACACACACACACACACGTCCCTGTTCTGCCTCTTGTGCCCGCGATCGCTCGTGGCTGGCGGTCATCGTGACCGTTGGCCACGAGCATCAGCACCCCCCCCCCTCCCGCAAGCTGACGTATAGCTACGACGGTTTGCAGAATCACACCGACCTGCTGCAGTATAATGACGGCGGCTGGTCGGCAAGCGGTTAAAGAGAGGGCCCAGCCTGGATGAAAAAAAATGAAAATTAGCAGCTACAAATATTGTAGCTGCTGACTTTTAATATTATGGCACTTACCTGTCCAGGGAGCCCACAATGTCGGCACCCCAGCCGATCTTCGGATCAACTCCCGCTATTGCTGGTAAGGGAACCAGGCAGTGAAGACTTTTGGCTTCACTCCTGGTTCCTTACTGCGCATGCGCGAAGCATGCTGCGCTAATTGGCCCGGTGGCGGGGGAAGGAGGAGGGGGGGGGGGGGAAATCGGGGCGCGGCCTGCCCTGCCTCTGGAAGTGGAAAAGGGGACCTGTCAAACAACAGGTCCCCCGTCCCCCCCCCCCGGAAAGGTGCCAAATGTGGCACCTGAGTGGGGGAGAGGAAGCATATAAGGAGAGTTCCACTTTTGGGTGGAACTCCACTTTAAATAGCAAAAAAGGGTCTGGCTGTAGGCTGGACTAATGAGGCAGGTTAATGGTAACCAGGTAAGTCACTGCGGTAGCAACAAGTGGCTGGTAATTAACCAACAGCTGAGCAGCTTCTGAGAACTGAAAGAAAAGTGTCAGGAGCTCAGCCCTAACAGGGTGTTTTTGAATTGAAGTCAATGGGACGCAATTTTGCATCAAAGTCAATGGGACGCAATTTTGCATTGAAGTCAATGGGACGCAATTTTGCATTGAAGTCAATGGGACACAATTTTGCATTGAAGTCAATGGGACACAATTTTGCATTGAAGTCAATGGGACACAATTTTGCCTTGAAGTAAATAGGACGCAGCATACCATTATCGGCACCTTTATTTTTATTTTTTTCCCTGTATCGGCAAAAACACTGATAACCCTATTTTTGGGCTGATAATTTTCAGCGACCGATATAGCTGTGCATCCCTAAACTTTTATATTATTTTATTACGATGTCATATATAAAAACTTCCACAAAAGGCATATCAAAGCTTCAGTTAAAATCAATGTAAAGTTGAAGGTTTACAGTACAAAACACCATACAAATTAGAGGCTAGTTTTACAGACACACTACAGGTCTACGCGTTTCATGGAACAAAACGCTTCTTCAGGACCTCTAAAGCCTCAAAGATTTGTGATGAAATATGTTATACTGTAAAAATAAACAAAGAAAAATAATACACCCAATTTCAATATATATAAGTGACCAAACATGTGAAAACAACATTTGTCCATAACAAAAACCTTTCACCCCCTCCACGACATACACTATATTACCAAAAGTATTGGGACACCTGCCTTTACACGCACATGAACTCCTAGTCTTTGTCTGTAGGGTTCAATATTGAGTTGGCCCACCCTTTGCAGTTATAACAGCTTCAACTCTTCTGGGAAGGCTGTCCACAAGGTTTAGGAGTGTGTCTATGGGAATGTTTGACTATTCTTCCAGAAGCACATTCGCGAGGTCAGGCACTGATGTGGACGAGAAGGCCTGGCTCGCAGTCTCCGCTCCAATTCATCCCAAACATGTTCTTTTGGGTTGAGGTCAGGACTCTGTGCAGGCAAGTCAAGTCCCTCCCCCCCAAACTCACTCATCTATGTCTTTATGGACCTTGCCTTGTGCACTGGTGCGCAGTCATGTTGGAACAGGAAGGGACCATCCCCAAACTGTTCCCACAAAGTTGGGAGCATGAAATTGTCCAAAATGTCTTGGTATGCTTGGAACTAAGGGGCTAAGGCCAACCCCTAAAAAACAACCCCACACCATAATCCGCCCTCCGCCAAATGATTTGGACCAGTGCACAAATCAAGGTCCATAAAGACATCGATGAACAAGTTTGGGGTGAAGACACTTGACTTATTACAAATGTAGCACCCTCGTATTGTAGGTTGCTAGGCAAATTTGGCTTTGTTTCCTTTGGCAATCAAGGGAGCAGTAATTGTTTGTTCTGGCCTGTTCAGAGTCTCATGGGTTGGGAGTTTGGGGCGGGAGATTCCAATCAACCAGCCTGAATATTTATCAGACTCCAGCCTATCCCTGGAGGGGAAGTGTCCAGTAGGGGGCTGGAGTGTGTATAAATAGATACTGGAGAGCAGGGTTTCTTCTCCCCAGAAGCTGCAGGGACTGCTGTTGCCTGGCAGCCAATGGACTGAAAGGTTGCTTTAGGAGGCCTAGGAAGAGCCAGGAGAGCTCAATGGGACTTGCTCAGGACTGAATACAGAGCTACACTACAAGGAATCCAGTCCTGAGAGTCGCTATCTTACTCATGGGTTTATGTCCGGAGGATGCTGAAAGGAAGAAGCTGTCCTGAGGATGTGTGAGTAGTGACCTTAAGGCCCCTTTGACACTGGGGCGGTTTGCAGGCGTTATTGCGCTAAAAATACCGCCTGCAAACCGCCCCTAAACAGCCTCCGCTGTTTGTTCAGTGTGAAAGCCCAAGGGCTTTCACACTGAAACGGTGCGCTGGCAGGAGAAGAAAAAATCCCCTGCAAGCCGCATCTTTGGAGCAGTGTATTCACCGCTCCTAAACCGCTCCTGCCCATTGAAATCAATGGGACAGCGCGGCTATACAGCGGCTATAGCTGCGCTGTACGAGTGGTTTTAACCCTTTTTCGGCCGCCAGCGGGGTGTTAAAACCGCACCGCTAGCGGCCGAATACCGCGGTAAAACAGCGCTAAAAATAGAGCTGTTTTACCGCCGACGCCCCCTACCGCCCCAGTGTGAAAGGGGCCTAAGGGTACAAAGGGACTTTGGGGTCCAAAGTCGCATGACAAGGCGCACAAGTGTGAATGGGGGCCTAAGACTGTGTGCTGGACACTGGGTGTCGATAGTTGCGCACTAGCGCAGGGTAACCAGAGACCCAAAGATTTGCCCCATAGTCCTAGTCCCGAGGCCCAGCTGTAGGGCCTTGGACTGTTCACTGTTACCTAATACTACTACCAAAAAGACTGTCCTCAGTTCACCAACCATTGTGGAGCGTTTTGAAGTATCCCATGTCCTAATCCCCATCCTGTTCTCATGTTTACCAGCAATAAACCACAAAAAGACAACAGCTAGACTGTTTATTGGAGCCGGAGTGAATGAAGCAACAGCTCATTCACTCCGGCTCCAATACCAGTCTAGCATTTGTCTTTTTGTGGTGACTTGGGCAACCTCTGTACTGTTTGAGAAAGAACCAGCAGCTCCTGCAGGGGTAGCAATACACACAGGAAAAGCATCACATATTAGATAAATATGCTTCTATCAGTTTGGTTGAATAAAATACTAGATCCGGCAACATATATTAACATTTACCAACATTTGTTCATGAATGGAGGTATGGTTCTCTCTTTATTAATCTTACAACCCTATGTGACATTCACCAAAAACAATCTCCAAAGGTCCAACACAGCTCCTGCACAGTGCTCCAAACAACAACGCTTCTCAGGGAGCATGGGCAATGTTGACTGGAGCACTGTGCAGGGTGTGTGTCAAAGTGATAGAGATTCAGACTGCTGTGCTCCATCTTAAACAATGGTTCCAGATCTTAAACAATGGTTCAGACTTCTGTGCTCCATCGTAAACAATGGTTCAGACTGCTGTGCTCCATCGTAAACAATGGTTCAGACTGCTGTGCTCCATCGTAAACAATGGTTCAGACTGCTGTGCTCCATCGTAAACAATGGTTCAGACTGCTGTGCTCCATCGTAAACAATGGTTCAGACTGCTGTGCTCCATCGTAAACAATGGTTCAGACTGCTGTGCTCCATCGTAAACAATGGTTCAGACTGCTGTGCTCCATCGTAAACAATGGTTCAGACTGCTGTGCTCCATCGTAAACAATGGTTCAGACTGCTGTGCTCCATCGTAAACAATGGTTCAGACTGCTGTGCTCCATCGTAAACAATAGTTCAGACTGCTGTGCTCCATCGTAAACAATGGTTCCAGATCTCCAGCGGGCCACCAGGACTGGGCACTCAACCAAAAGCCACAGCACAATAGTACATTAAAAAGACAAAACAAACATCTGAAATTATTTATGCCACCTGACTGCTTAGAGTAAAAGTATTTTTAAAAAAAACTATAATTGGGCATTAGGACAAACCTACAAGTAAGCAAAATAACAAATCATAAAAATATAAAATGACCAACTAGGCAGAGCAAGATGCCCGTATGATCCTTTTGTCTTGTGCACCCGCACAGAATGCGTATACTGGCTGTAGATGCGAAGCCAAGAGCATAGCATGTTCATCATTGACGACAAGCAGTGTTTCTAAAGCGGGGGAACCCCTGGCGTGATGGGGGCGGGGGAAACCTCTGGCGTGATGGGGGCGGGGGAAACCTCTGGCGTGATGGGGGCGGGGGAAACCTCTGGCGTGATGGGGGCGGGGGAAACCTCTGGCGTGATGGGGGCGGGGGAAACCTCTGGCGTGATGGGGGCGGGGGAAACCTCTGGCGTGATGGGGGCGGGGGAAACCTCTGGCGTGATGGGGGCGGGGGAAACCTCTAGCGTGATGGGGGCGGGGGGAAACCTCTAGCGTGATGGGGGCGGGGGGAACCTCTAGCGTGATGGGGGCGGGGGGAACCTCTAGCGTGATGGGGGCGGGGGGAACCTCTAGCGTGATGGGGGCGGGGGGAACCTCTAGCGTGATGGGGGCGGGGGGAACCTCTAGCGTGATGGGGGGGGAACCTCTAGCGTGATGGGGGGGGAACCTCTAGCGTGATGGGGGGGAACCCTCTAGCGTGATGGGGGAACCCTCTAGCGTGATGGGGGAACCCTCTAGCGTGATGGGGGAACCCTCTAGCGTGATGGGGGAACCCTCTAGCGTGATGGGGGGGAACCTCTAGCGTGATGGGGGGAACCTCTAGCGTGATGGGGGGAACCTCTAGCGTGATGGGGGGAACCTCTAGCGTGATGGGGGGAACCTTTAGCGTGATGGGGGGAACCTCTAGCGTGATGGGGGGAACCTTTAGCGTGATGGGGGGAACCTCTAGCGTGATGGGGGGAACCTCTAGCGTGATGGGGGGAACCTCTAGCGTGATGGGGGAACCCTCTAGCGTGATGGGGGAACCCTCTAGCGTAATGGGGGGAACCTCTAGCTTAATGGGGGGAACCTCTAGCGTGATAGGGGTGACCTTTGATGTGAAGTTAATTTCATCAAAGTGATTGTATGTATTGTTGAAGGCACAGATTTTCCATTGAGAAGTAATCTTTATGTTTTTTACATTTTAGACTGGGGTAACTCGAGATTGCGCATATTTAAGGGTGCCGAAACAGGAAAAAAAAGTTGAGAAACGCTGCTCTAGAGAATGTACACTTTTGCCTTGCATTGTATGTCATGAGAGGGCATGCCAAGGTGTTCAACTTTGGCCTCAAGGAAATCTACACCCCCACCCTTTTCCATCTTCCTCCTCTTCCCTCTTAAGGCACAACCAGCAGCTGCCTTCATGAGAACATTTCGTATGTGCAGGTACCCTAGAATGCTGGCTACTGGAGAACTATGCCACTTTAAATTGATCACCTTTTCATGCCAACAGGTTCCCCTTATTGTACCCTTCACTGTGAACGGACATGATAAACAGCATACCATTTATTAAATAGCTAAAAACTTTGACACTTACTCGCTTAAGCTCCTTAAGCACTTGCTCATCAACACCTTCTTCAGTAAAAAGTTCACTTACGCCTTCAATAACATCTTCGATAATAGACTTGTAGAGTTTGGGCTGTGCAAGAACAGAAAGGTCAGTCGGCATTGGCTGTCAGTCATTGTTGGAAATGCTCTCACAATTCTGCTAACTTACGATAAAATGAATACCTGTGCAATGTGTCTACCAACATGAGCTCTGCCTGCCCTACCAATTCAATAAACAGCAATCAACATATCTGAGGAATGACATTTAAGGCTTGCACTTTTCAAGTAAACATTTTTGACGGGCGCTGTTAATAAATGCAGTCCCTTCCGATGTGAGCCACCCTGTATGTTATAAAATTAATTTCTCCTGATAGTCTTTCTTTCTGATTAAAATCACCTGACATTTAGGAAAACCTTTCAGAAGAATTCACAGACTATACCAAGGTGGTTTTATTCAGGAAGGCAGAGAGACATTCAAATTATTTGGTGTTTTAGGGCCACGTTCACAGACGAATCGATCGGTACACCCGAAGGAACGTTTTCACCCACACAGGATGCACTGTTGAAATGAAAAGGTGAACCTGTACTGACCGTATCTGCAAATGCATCCTGGACTCCAATGCACAGATCAGAACGCAGTCTGAAAACAGCTCTTCACAAGGGTGTACAGATCAGAATGCTCATGTGAATGAGGCCTATAGAAGGTTTCATAGAGTAGGTGTGCACAGCAAATTGCATTAGGGTGTGCATCTCAGAGCTCAAACACATATGCGTGTGCATGTGGATATATATACTGCCGGTGTTCGTAACGCAGTGGACGGTGTCAGTCCTTTTTATTTTTATTATTTTATTTTTTATTACAGTTACATTTTTTATTTTTATTACAATTTTATTATTTTTTTTCTACAGGTTTTTTTTTTTAGGAGCCCCGTTAGGGGGCTTTGGTGAATTATCAGGGGTCTAAACAGAGGGAATATGCAGCGCATATTAGGGTGTGTCCAGGCACACGCCTATGGGGGAGGGGGGTTTATAGCCCTGCTAACTTTTTGCTTAAAAGAAAAAAAAAAAAAAAAAAAAGTTTACACTTGTACCTGGGAGAGTGTTTTTTTCATGCAATTCCCCAAAAATGCAACAGTGTTCAAGATGAAGAACCCCATTATTCTCAATAGGCACTCAACACACCCGAGCATTGCGTCACTTTTTGCATAGAGTTCAAAAAAGTATTGGAGCTTCTTTAGCGCGTTTTCACTTGAATGGGCTGCCCCATGCGTGATAAACGTGCCGAAGAAGCTCATGTACCAAATTTTGGCACTGAGCCTGGTGCATTTGGTGATGGTGCAATTTTTGCCATGCAAAAAAAATGTACATGTTTGGGGTGCCAAAAAATGGGTGTGGCCTCTGTATTTAGTAACTAAGGATAGGGATTGAAGAACTCGTACCATCATCCAGAAATCTATGAATGGAAGGTTGGGAGCCTGGTCCCCAACCAGGCTACCAAAAGGACATGGGGGCAATTGGACTATCGCGGTACGGTAGAGCAGTAAAATAGCCATATATAACAAAGGTACAAAGATGAAAAAATAAATAAATACAACTATAAAAGGTTTTATTCATGCAAATACATGATCAATTACACATTAAAAATGATGACAATTCCTTCCTCCCCTCCCATATCTCTCATGGTTCCTTCACTCTTTTCTTTCTTTCCCCCTCTTCCTTCGTCTTCCTATCACTTCACCTCTTGCACCCATCATGTCTATCGTCCCTCACTTTTTTCACCTCACATTTACCCAAGTTTGATTTTTCACTCATTAGTTGATTTGATTTTTTCAAGCACTTGGTTCCTATACAAGCACATTGTTCACTCCTTCGCCTTATTCACCTTTTTCCACTTCATTCTCACCCTTTTGATTTTGTTTTCCACTTTTTTCTATTACACTACTCACCTTCATCACCATCTTTTCACCGGTCCAGCACTTTCTGGTCTTGTTTTCACAGTATACCTACCCTTCGTTTCATCAATTTTATTTACCCAGAATCCAGCCCATGCGATTTTTAGCTCCCCTGAGTCGCCGCGGGTGACCCCCCCCTTTGGTGGCGCCCCGCGTTCGATGCCTGCTGGGACACGGGTAAGCACCATTGCTCCCTCCCCTCCTTTATATATTAAAATACATTATAACCATAATAAAAGTTTTTTTATTGCTCATGCTTTTCTGCAATTGCATTGTGTTTTGATTGCCTGTTAATTAATTTGCAGATACCTTCCTGATGAAGCAGCTACTGTCCGCGAAACTAGTGGAGGTGCTATCTGTCTTTAAATTGTCCCACTGCTTTTTCCCCCTGTATTCGGGGTTGATTATGTTGGTGATATATATGAATTGTCATCATTTTTAATGTGTAAGTGATCATGTATTTGCATGAATAAAACGTTTTATAGTTTTATCTATTTTATTTTTTTTCACCTTTGTAATACATGGCTATTTTACTGCTCTACCGTACCGCGATAGTCCAATTGCCCCCATGTCCTTTTGGTAGCCTGGTTGGGGACCAGGCTCCCAACCTTCCATTCATGTTTGGGGTGCCATTAAGAAATAATGGCATCGCAATCGCGTTTTGCCGCAATTGTGCCCACGATTTCAGAGCGGCCAAGTGTGAAGGCAGTCTTAAAGTCTGTGGGGCCAAAAAACATTAGATTCTGCTTCTGTATTACATACAAGGCACACATACAAAATGTGCAAAGCCATTATATTGTCTAGATATGGTTATGTTAACCACTTAAGGACCAGGCCTCTTTTTTAGATGTGTTGTTTACAAGTTAAAAACATTTTTTTTTTGCTAGAAAATTACTTAGAACCCCCAAACATTATACATTTTCTTTTCTAACACCCTAGAGAATAAAATGGCGGTTGTTGCAATAGTTTCTATCACACCGTATTAGCGCAGCGGTCCTACAAGCGCACTTTTTTTGGAAAAAATACACTTTTTTGAATTAAAAAAATAAGACAACAGTCAATTTAGCAAAATTTTTTTTTATATTATGAAAGATAATGTTGTGCCGAGTAAATTGATACCCAACATGTCACGCTTCAAAATTGTGCCCGCTCGTGGAATGGCGACAAACTTTTACCCTTAAAAATCTCTATAGGCGACATTTAAAAAAAATTCTACAGGTTGCATGTTTTGATTTACAGAGGAGGTCTAGGGCTAGAATTATTGCTCTCTACCGATCGCAGCAATACCTCACATGTGTGGTTTTAACATAAGGTTTTTTTTATAAGCGGGCGCTACTCACGTATGCTTTCGCTTCTGCACGCGAGCTCGGCGGGACGGGGCGCGTTTAAATTTTTTTTTTTTCTTATTTATTTTACCTTTTATTTTTACACTTTTTAAAAAAATAAATACAAATTGTGTCACTTATTCCTATTACAAGGGATGTAAACATCCCTTGTAATAGAAAAAAAAGCATGACAGGACCTCTTTAATATGAGATCTGGGGTCAAAAACACCTCAGATCTTATATTTACACTAAAATGCAAAAAAAAAAAAATTGTCATTTAAAAAAATGATTTGATGATAATGAGTACAGTGCCCCTTTACACTGCAGTCCCCATTATATTACAGTGCCCCTAGCAATCACTGTCTCCTTCATTACAGTGCCCCTGCAGTCTGTGCCCCCCCCCCCCCATTCCTCTCTAGCATCACACATCCCCTGCACAGGACTCCTACCTTTGGCAGGGCAGAGGTTGTGATCATATATTCCAATCTGCAGCTTCCCATCACAGCAGGAGGTGAGCGGCAACCATGGTCTGTGATATCAATATGTGGACAGAGGTCACCACTCACCTCCTGCTGTGCGGCCCAGTTATCAACAGGCCGTGGACCGGCAATGGTTTGCGGCCCCATGTTAAGGGGGTCTAAAGAAATTCACTGTGTGAATGTCTTAAAATGTATTTCTACTTTTGCAGCCAAATTGGGATAACACCTACTTTATAAATTGGTGCATGTTCCCATTAACATAGTAGTATATAAAATTGCTGGTTACCTCATTACTTGCTTAAAATGTTTTATATGCTCTCCCTGCTTTGAAAATGCTCATGAGGGGCGGTGGAGTAATATTTAACCACTTGGCACCTGTGCTATACTGTAGCTGAAAGACATCTACAGCGCAGGCTCAAAATGCCTAGAGGGCATCCATGGACGTCCTCCCGTTCTCGTGCTGCTGTGATCCTTGGGACTTGTCTGATCACAGATCGGGGTAAAGGGCCAATCACAGCGGGTCCTTTACCACATGATCAACTGATCACAGAGGTAAACAGAAGCTGGTTATCGGCTTTTTTTTCCCCTCACGCTGACAGCATGAGGAAAAAAAGAAGAAAGCAGTTAACCGGCTTCTGTTAGAGGGACATCAGTCTCCTCAGTGCCCACCAGTGCCACTAATCAGTGCCATCAGTACCCATCAGTGTCTCGGTGTCACTTATCAGTGCTGCCTGCCAGTGCCACCTATCAGTGCTAAATCGAATCGCAAAAAGTTATCATGCGTTGTGGGGGGGGGGTTTAGCGCATGTCTGTTACTAGTGGGGGGGGTTTACTGAAACTGGAGCACAAAGAATCTGGTTGAGCTGTGCATGGTAGCCAATCAAAATTTTAACTTCAGCTTATTCAGTTAAAGTGTTACTGTTCTGACTCAACTACAAGGCCATAAGCTTATCTCCAGCTTCATATAGGGCTTAAAAAACCTGGTGATCTATTTATCCCTTGCATCAATTCAGACAGTTTAACTCGATGAATAAACTCACTGTTGAGGAGATAGACGATGAAGTCTTTCGAATGTTAAGTTTAACCACTTCAGCCCGGAAGGATTTACCCCCTTAATGACCAGGTCATTTTTGCAATACGGCACTGCGTCGCTTTAAGTAACAATTGCGCGGTCTTGCGATGCTGTACCCAAACAAAATTGTCGTCCTTTTTTACCCACAAATATAGCCTTCTTTTGATGGTATTTGATCATCTCTGCGGTTTTTATTTTTTGCGCTATAAACAAAAAGAGATCAACCATTTTTTTTTAAAAAAAGCAATTTTTTTTTACTCTCCGCTATAATACATATCCAAAAAAAAAATAGGATTTTTTCATCATACTTACCTGTAAAATCTTTTTCTTTGAGTTAGGCCTATATTCATTACCTGCTGGGTTATACTTCATCTCCAGCTGAATGGACATTGGTAGACCAAACTTCTTTAGACAGGAAGTGATCCCCTATATAACCCCCCATACAGGAAGTACTTCAGTTTTGTAGCAAGCACTGAATCCTCAAAAAAAAGGGAAAGCCCCTTTGTGTCCCATGATGTACTCAAAGAAAAGGATTTTATAGGCAAGTATGAGGAAAATAAATCCTATTTTCTTTTTCGTACATCATGGGACACAGAGTTAGGCTAATATTCATTAACTGCTGGGATGTCCCAGAGCAATAGCCTTGAGGGGGAGGGAGACACCCTGCCAAACAATAGCCATCGGATCTTATACGGCAGCCCGCAGTACACTGCGGCCGAAAGCCGAATCCTCGCCTGCTCGAACATCCACTTGATAAAATTTAGTGAACGTATGCACTGAAGACCAGGTAGCAGCCTTACAAATCTGAGCCACAGATCCCTGATGGTGAAAAGCCCAGGAGGTTCCTACACCCCTGGTAGAATGAGTTCTCACCCTAAAAAGGAGGAGGTTTACGTTTCAGACCATAGGCCTGAATGACCAATTGACGGACCCAATTGGCAATGGAAGCTTTGGAAGTTGCCTGCCCCTTTTTGGGTCCTTTTGGTAAAACAGAAAAGGAGTCTGATCCTCAGATCTCCTCAGATCTAGACAAATAAACCTTGACTGCCCGAACAACGTCCAAAGAATGCAGTCGCTTCTCTTCCGCCGAACGAGGCGGAGAGAAAAGAGGCGGCAAAATAACGTCCTATTTTAAATGAAAGGCCGACACCACTTTTGGCAAAAAGGATGGAAGAGGTTGTAACACAACCCTGTCGTGGGGAAGGATCAAGCATGGTTCCCTACACGAAAGAGCCGCCAACTCCGACACCCTTCTAGCCGAGGTGATGGCCATCAGGAAGGCTGGCTTGCGTGACAGCAAGTCTAATAGAATTTCCTTGATGGGCTCAAATGGTTGTTTCTGTAACACAGACAGCAGCAAGTTCAAGTCCCAAAGACACATAGGTGACCTAATGGGGGGGAAGCAAGCGAGTTGCCCCCTGCATAAAGGTTCAGATCAGTGAATGAGAGGCTAAAGGCCTTTGGAAGAATATGGCTAGGGCCGAAACGTTACCTCTGATTGTACTCAAAGTCAATTTGATTTCCACAGCTGACTGTAGAAAAGAGAGAATTCCCCCAATCACGTATTTCCGAGGATGCCATTTTTTGGCTTCACACTAAGCAATATAAGTGTTCCAGACCTTATGATAGATCTTCCTAGTGACAGCTTTTCTAGCATTCACCAGGGTAGACACCACTGGTCCTGAGATGCCACGGTCCTTTAACACCCTGGCTTCAGTAGCCCTGCCGTCAAATTTAGAGACTGTAAATTTCAAGGCACTGTACACCGATTTTACTGTTGTGGGTTTAGTAACACTGTAGGCTTTGACAATAAGTTGTGGTTCTGTGTGTGTGGCTGTAGGTATTGCAGCGATTCCCATACCCGCAACCACAAGCAGTAAAAACGCGCTGCTCTGAGAAAACATGCGGGGCTGTCATTTATTCTAAAATTGCAAAACCCACCATTGTGCTCTCTAGGGCTTCTGCTTTAAAAAAATATATGCTTTGGGGTTCTAACTACCGTATTTAATCGCCATATAACACGCACAGGCGTGTAAACACACACCTTCATTTTAGGAAGGAAGTTTCAGGGAAAAAAACGTAAATTTTAAATAAAGAGCTTGGAAGCAAGATAAGGGTCAGCGCCCATCAATACAGCCTCACCATTGCCCATCTGCAGCCTCACCATTGCCCATCAATGCAGCCTGATCATTGCCCATCAATGCAGCCTCAACTCAGATTACTGCTGCCTCGGAGGGGACAGGGAGGGGGGGTGGGACGAGCGCCATCAGATTACATACAGTGAGAATCTCCTGTTTAATCGGCGGCCTCTTTAATTAAAAAGTCCCGCCTCCTGGACCAGCTTCTATGATAGACAGAACACTGGTCCAATGCCGGCCCAGGAGACGGGACTTCCTATTACACAGGTGGCTGAGTAAACAGGAGAGTCTCACTGTATGTAATCTGACGGCGCTCGCCCCGCCCCCCCTCCCGGTTCCCTCCTAGGCAGCCCAAATTGCAGTATCGGCGTATAACACGCACACATTATGTGCACCCGATTTTCAGGGTGAAAAAGTGTGTGTTATACGCCAATAAATACAGTCATTTTCCAGCAAAAAAAAATAGATTGTTACATGTAACCAAAAAAAGTGTCAGAAAAAGGTCTGGAGGTCAAGTGGTTAAAGCAAGAGTATATAGAAAGCAAACGTTTTTTGCGTTGAGGAGCAGTGCGCTACATAAAAAAAAAATATTAAAGTGGAAGTAAACCCTACTATCATTTTCAGCCAAGGAAGCTGCCATCTTGGCCTCTGTTTGATCTACCATGGTGCTGTACATGTGATCAGTTATGACACCAGCCATTAGATGGTTTGACAGTTTGGTTGAGAGCGCAAGCAAATGTGACAGTGACATTCCCGACATGCCGGGAATGTAACAGTTTTTTAAATCGATGGGTTTACCTCCGCTTTTAGACCCCTTTCACACTATGGCTTGCGGGATGTTAGAAAAAGTCCTACAAACAGCATCTTTGGGGTGGTTTGAGAGCGCTCCCAAAATGCCCCTGCCCATTGCAATGAATGGGCAGCGCCTCCGAAACGCCTAAAAAAAGCGTTTTCGGAAGCGACGCAACACGGGAGTCTTTAACCCCTTTTTTGTGGTTAAAAGCGCCCCGCTAGCGGCTGAAAAGTGGCAAGGCACCGCTAAAATGAGTGGCGCTTTACTGCGAACGCACGGGCGGCCCCAGTGTGAAAAGGGTCTAAGGCCAAGTTCACACTGGCATTAAAAACAGGCTTTTGAGGGGCGTTAAAAACGCCACTTATGCAAATGATAGAATGGACAGCACACAGTGTTATTCACACTATCAAAACATGAAGCTTTAGCGTTGCTTCAAAATTGAAGCCTCATGTTGAGTCAGCAGGCGTTTGAAGCCTTTTAACGCCTCCCATTCAAGTCTTTAGTCTTGCTTCGCAAACACTCTGGCAGGCGTTTGCAGGGCATTAAAATTAGTTTACTTCCTGTAATGTCACTTTCCATTGTGGAGCAGTTTTACCATACCTGAACGCTCATCAAACGCTTCAAAACTGCGTGTTTGGGGAGCATTTTTAACTCATGATTTTTCTGATGGATGTTGGCTCAAACTTGTCTTGCATACACACGGTCACACAAAGTTGTCGGAAAATCCGATCATTCTGAACGCGGTGACGTAAAACACGTACATAGGGACTATAAACGGGGCAGTAGCCAATAGCTTTCGTCTCTTAATTTATTCTGAGCATGCGTGGCACTTTGTGCGTTTGATTTGTGTACACACGATCGGAATTTCCGACAACGGATTTTGTTGTCGCAAAATTTTATAGCCTGCTCTCAAACTTTGTGTGTCGTAAATTCCTATGGAAAATATGTGATGGAGCCCACACACGGTCGGAATGTCCGACAACAAGGTCCTATCACACATTTTCCATCGGAAAATCCGACCGTGTGTACGGGGCATAACACCCATACTAACGCTATAGAAGCATTTGTTAAGCGTTAGAAATTTAGACAAGTATGAACAAGCCCATCGCCCCCGTTCACATCGGCACAATTTGACAGGAGCCTATTGTCGGCAATAGGAGCGTCCCACCGATTTTCAAAAGTAGTTCCTGCGCTACTTTTGGCGACTTAGGGGGCAAGATCAATAGACATCTGTGCATGAACCCAGATATCTTTCAAGTCACCCCCCTGAAGTCAGACTGAAATGCGGCTTTGAAAACGTGCGAGTTCAGATGAAGTCGCATGATTTCAAAGCCGTGTTCAGTGTGGACGAGGGTCAAGTCTGCAGTTTTTTGTTTTTTTTTTTTACACATCGCAATTCACCGCATCACAAAGCATGCTTGAAAGAGGTGTAATTTTGTGATACGTTAATAAAGTTAAAAAAAAAAAAAAAAAATACACAGTGCAATGCGTTGTACAACACATTGCACCCTACTGTCACTTCACATGCACATTAGCATGCACACATTTTAGCACATGGACTGACTGGTGCCTCACACAAGCAGACTTATGTGTACCATGCAGGTGCACATCCCCAAACGCACACTGTCTGCATTTAGGCTGCTTTCACACTGGGGCACCGAGCAGTGCGAATGTTTAGGGCAGTATGTGCCCAAGAGCAAATCACAAGTGTGCATGAGGCCTAAAAAAAAACCAAGGGAGCAATCTGGGTGCCGTGAGCAACTGTTCCAGGTTGCTCCCTCCAGTTTTTATACAGGGGCCCATAAAGTCTTAACTACTACTACGGTATTTTACTTACCACAGGATTGGGATTACCAGAGTGAGCCATGACTCATCCCCATCAACCTTCTCCTGCCGTACCAAGCTGTCCCACCTGCTCCTCTTCAGTAGCTGCATCACATGACCATAAAATCACATGACCCCTCCATTACCTGGAAGGTGCCTTTCCAGCTTCCCTCTGGAAGGGTATGCTCAATGCTGCACCATTGAGGCTGGGTTCACACCTACGTGATGCCAGACATAATTACATGTGATTCGCATAGGGTTGTCACCTCATCCCACCACTTCAGCCCCGGAAGATTTGGCTGCTCAAAGACCAGGCCATTTTTTGCGATTCGGCACTGCGTCGCTTTAACTGACAAGTGTGCGGTCATGCGATGCGGTACCCAAACAAAATTGACGTCATTTTTTTCCCACAAATAGAGCTTTCTTTTGGTGGAATTTGATCATGTCTGCGTTTTTTATTTTTTGCGCTATAAACAAAAAAAGAGCAACAATTTTGAAAAAAAAACACAATATTTTGTACTTTTTGCTATAATAAATAAAAAAAAAATTTCCTTAGGCCCCTTTCACACGATCGGACCGTCCAGGTCCGCCTGTCAGTTTTGACGGCGGACCTGAACGGGCGCTCCATGTTAGTCTATGGAGCGTCGGATGTCAGCGGAGACATGTCCGCTGACATCCGACCCCGTCCGATCCGCTGAAGAGCAGACGGATGGCCCTACGTCCAGGTCCGTCGCTGGCGGATCGGATCGGGGGGAGATCTGACGAAAACGGACACGCTGTCCGTTTTCATTCGATCCCTCCATAGGCGGCAGTGGCACCTGACAAACCCCTCCCCGCTCAGTGAGCAGAGAGGGACCTGTCATCCGCCGGCTCAGCGGAGATCAACGGACAGAAAGGGGCCATAGTTTAGGCCGATATGTATTCTTCTACATATTTTTGGTAATAAAAATCGCAATTAGCGTATATTGATTTGTTTGCGCAAAAGTTATAGCGTCTACAAAATAGGGAATAGATTTATAGCATTTTTAATATTATTTTATCTTTTTACTAGTAATGGCGGCGATCTGTGATTTTTTAAATTTTTTTTATTGGGACTGCGACCATATGACGGACACATCAGACACGTTTGACACATTTTTGGGATGATTGACAATTATACAGCGATCAGTGCTATAAAAATGCAACGATTACTGTGTAAATGTTACTGGCAGAGAAGGTGTTAACTGTGTTCCCTAGTGTGTGTTCTAACTGTCACAATTTGTGTGTTTACACACACATGTCCCCAGGGGCGGACTGACAACTCATGGGGCCCCCGGGCAATAGGAGATTTATGGGGCCCCCAGGCAATCAGAGATTATGGGGCCACATAGTATACACACACACAGTATACACATATATGTACACACAGTATACACAGACATGTTTCTATTGGCTGTCCCTGGTCCATACTGTCTATTGGCTGTCCCTGGTCCATACTGTCTATTGGCTGTCCCTGGTCCATACTGTCCCTGGTTTTACTAAGGCTGGCAACCCTGATGGGGCCCCCTAGTGGCCCAGGGCCCTCCGGCAGTGCCCGAGTGGCTCAATGGTCAGTCCGCCCCTGTTCTGCCTCTTGTGCCCACGATCGTGGCCCCGAGCATCGGCACCTTCAAGCGGGATAGCAGGAGCGTGTGCCCGCTACACTCCGGGGGTGCCGATGCCCGGGGCCACGATCACGGGCACAAGAGGCAGAACAGGGACATGTGTGTGTAAACACACAAATCCTTGTTCTATGGGGAGAGGCAGATTGTGACAGTTAGAACACACACTAGGCGTACAGCTACGACGGCTCGCGGGATCGTGCCGACCTGCCGCAGTATAATGATGGCAGCTGGTCGGCAAGTGGTTAAACACATATGAATTGCACAGGTTCTGAGGCTAATTTAATTCAGATAAAGCACCAAGTGAGTTAAATTACCACCTTAATCAGCCACAGAACCTGTGTAATTAATATGTGTTCGGTTTTAAAGGGATGAGGTGGCCACCCTAGATTCGCACCGCATTGCTGTGCACATCACATGCGATGTCTGTGCGATGCAAATTCATCCATACAATTTGTATGGCTGAAATTGCATCGCATTCGCACCAAAATTGTGCAGGACCCTTTTTTTGGTCCACACTGGAATCGGATCGCATGGGTGTTCACACCCATGCAATGTGATGCCACAGTTCGCCCTGCATTCTGCAAACTGATTTGGGGGTGTCATTAACTTTTTATTGACACTCACAGCAGTTCGTAGAAAGCTGTGTAAACTGCCTGTGAGTTAGATGCGATGCAGGAACCCACACAGGAATCATGCTGGTTCATGTGTGAACCCAGCCTTAAGCCAGGGAATGAATCGAACATCTGCTGTCAGACCTCCAGAAGATTTACCCCCCCCCCCTTCATGACTAGGCCATTTTTTGCGATACGGCACTGCGTTACTTTAGCTGACAATTTTTCCGTCATGCAGTGCTGTACACAAACTAAATTTATATAATTTTTTTTCCCACAAATAGAGCTTTCTTTTGGTGGTATTTAATCACCTCTGCGCTTTTTATTTTTTCCGCTATAAACAAAAAAAGACAGATAATTAAAAAAAATATATATATATTTTTTACTTTCTGCTATAAAACATATCCAATAAAAAAAATTTAATTTCTTCATAAATTCAGGCCAATATGTATTCTGCTACATATTTTTGGTTAAAAAAAATCCCAATAAGTGTATATTGATTGATTTGCACAAAAGTTGTAGTGTCTACAAACTATGGGATATATACTGAAATTTTTCTTTCTTTCTTTTTTCTTTACTAGTAATGGCGGCGATCAGCGACTTATAGTGGGACTGCAATATTGCGGCTGACAATCGAACACTAACTGACACTTTTGACACTTTGTGGGAACCAGTGACATTACTAAGGCTGAGTTCAGACCTATGCAATGCATGAACTATATCAATTGCTGTGCGGGTTCCCGCATCGCTTCTGACTTGCAGGCCCTTCACACTGCTCTCTGCGAACCGCTGCGGGTGTCAATGTAAAGTTAATGACACCCCCAAATTGGTTTGCAGAATGCAGTGCAACCTGTGAAATTGTACAGGAATTGGATCTCATGGGTCTGAACACCCATGAGATCTGATTCCAGTTTGCAAAAAAAGGGTCCTGCACCATTTTGGTCCGAATGCGATGTGATTTCAGCCATACAAACTGTATAACTGAATTTTCATCGCACAGACATCGCATGTGATGTGCACAGCAGTGCGGTGCGAATCACATGGGATGTTTGGTATTGCATAAGTGTGAACCCAGCCTAATACAGTGATCAGTGCTAAAAATATGCACTGTACTAATGACACTGGCTGAAAAGGGGTTAAACATCTAGAGAAATCATAGGGTTAAATGTGTGCCTAGCCAGTGTTTTTGTGTATACAGTGTGCTGATTTCACAAAGGGATGTGATGGGTTTTATTCCCTGCTTTGCAGAGCTCCTCACCGATCAGCGGGTGCTGGCAGTCATCCATTGGCCGGGACCCGCTGATCGGGTTCTGCTGTGGCTAATCACAGCATAAGCAGTGCGCCCCCTACCCGAAAAGGCAGAATCCATACTTGCCAACAGTCCCGTTTTTCCTAAGACAATCCCGATTTTTGGACCCTTGTCCCGATCTGAGGCCATCCCGATCAAAATCCCAATATTTTGCTTTTGTGTTTTTGGCATCGCTGAGCTTGGCTCCACAAATATGGCTACTGCTGCGAATTCTCTTTCCAGCTAGCAGGTTCTTTCCCCTTGTGTTCAGTGGAGCGGGGAGGGGCCTCCGATCCGTGCAGCCTGAAGCTGGTTAGCTGCACGGATCGGAGGCCCCTCCCCTCTCCACCGAACACAGGGAAACTAGACCTGCAAACCTGGAGCTGCCACCAACCCTCTGCCCCGGGGCCTGCTGCTGTTATGTGAGAGGCAGAGCCAAGGGACTCCACTGCACTGGGGACACTTGATCTAAGGAGGCACTCCACTGGGGACGCCTGATGTAAAGAGGCACTCCACTGGGGACACCTGATGTAAGGAGGCACTCCGCTGGGGACACCTGATGTAAGGAGGCTCTCCGCTGGGGACACCTGATGTAAAGAGGCACTCAGCTGGGGTCACCTGATGTAAGGAGGGACTCCACTGGGGACACCTGATGTAAGGAGGGACTCTGCTGGGGACACCTGATGTAAGGAGGGACTCTGCTGGGGATGCCTGATGTAAGGAGGGATTCTGCTGGGGATGCCTGATGTAAGGAGGGACTCTGCTGGGAATGCCTGATGGTGAGTTGAACTTTTTCATTTTATATTACAATGTAATAATATAAATAATGCGCTTCAGTCATCCTGACACCATAACAACCATGGTTCCGGGATGATTGAAGTGCTAACATCAGGTGTTTGGAGTATCTTTATATGCTTATTGTTAAACTTTATGGAATACACATATTTCTATTGTGGTGCAGGATCTGTGCCTGCTGTCCCTCCATCCCTCTTACTTTCCTTCCTTCTCTCTCCTTCCCTCCCTATTCCTTTCTTTCTCCCTCTATCCCTCATTCATCTCAGACTCAGACCACACCCCTGTTGAGCCATGCCCCATTTAAGTCACGCCCATTATTTAGTTTAAACCACGCCCATTTTCACAGCGATGCGTTTCGCGTGCCACATTTTCCTTTTCTCGTTACACAACGCTTAAAACAAATGCCCCACCCCCTAATTATAATAAGACTCCGCCTACAGACACAAAAGTGTCCCTATAATTTTTTTTACAATGTTGGCAACTATGAGAATCCTGTATTTATACAGAGCAACTGCCTTGTAGCAGTAAAGCTACAATAGGGCGGTCGTTAACCAGTTAATTACTAATCAATCACATTATACAAGCAAAACAAACAATTTCTTCTTTTTCATTCAAATCTTGCTGGAAAACGCAGTTTTCACAAGAAAAGGCTGGTTTTAATGCTTTTCAATCACACCTAATCCAAAACTTAGCCTTGGAACTGCCATGTGTACTGATCTACAGTATTAAAGCGGAACTTCTTTCCTACTTTTTTATTTTCCCTCCTGTGTTGTAAACCTCCTCTCCTCTGAAAAGCAGCCGTCGATCGAATCACTTTTTCGAGGCATTTGACAGGTGGTGAGGAGGTGATATTTTATGTTTTAACCCCTTAATTGCCACACCAACCCACCACAACCATGTAAATCGCAGCAGTTGCAGGGCGCTTGTGATGCTTCCCTGTTTGCTTGAATGGTTTGGGTTCAGCTGCGGTACTGCCCACCAAACATGTCGGAAGCAATTGTTTTCGCTGCAGTTGCAAAATGAAGCATCATGACCACAGCATGTGAACACCCCCGTCTTCTGTCTTTGAAGTGGAAGGGGGGGGGGGTCAACAGTGCGATCAGTTGTATGCAATGTACAGAGCGCAGGGATCAAGTGTATGTAATGTATGGAGCACAGGGATCAGGTGTATGTAATGTATAGCGCGCAGGGATCAGGTGTATGTAATGTACAGGGTGCAGGGATCGGGTGTATGTAATATACAGAGTGCAGGGATCTGGTGTATGTAATATACAGAGTGCAGGGGTCAGGTGTATGTAATGTACAGGGTGCAGGGATCGGGTGTATGTAATATACAGAGTGCAGGGATCTGGTGTATGTAATGTACAGAGTGCAGGGATTTGGTGTATGTAATATACAGAGTGCAGGGGTCAGGTGTATGTAATGTATAGCGCGCAGGGATCAGGTGTATGTAATATACAGAGTGCAGGGGTCAGGTGTATGTAATGTACAGGGTGCAGGTATCTGGTGTATGTAATGTACAGAGTGCAGGGATCTTGTGTATGTAATGTACAGAGTGCAGGGATCAGGTGTATGTAATGTACAGAGTGCAGGGATCAGGTGTATGTAATGTACAGAGTGCAGGGGTCAGGTGTATGTAATGTACAGAGTGCAGGGGTCAGGTGTATGTAATGTACAGAGTGCAGGGGTCAGGTGTATGTAATATACAAAGTGCAGGGATCGGGTGTATGTAATGTACAGGGTGCAGGGATCTGGTGTATGTAATGTACAGAGTGCAGGGATCTTGTGTATGTAATGTACAGAGTGCAGGGATCAGGTGTATGTAATGTACAGAGTGCAGGGATCAGGTGTATGTAATGTACAGAGTGCAGGGATCAGGTGTATGTAATGTACAGAGTGCAGGGATCTTGTGTATGTAATGTACAAAGTGCAGGGATCAGGTGTATGTAATGTACAGAGTGCAGGGATCTTGTGTATGTAATGTACAGAGTTCAGGGATCAGGTGTAAAGTACATCCAGAAAGTATTTACAGCGCTTCACTTTTTCCACATTGTGTTACAGCCTTATTCCAAAATGGATTAAATTCCTTTTTTTCCTCAAAATACCGCATAATGACAACATGAAAGAAGTTTGTTTGAAATCTTTCCACTTATCATCCTTGAGATATTTCTACAACTTGATTGGAATCCACCTGTGATAAATTCAGTTGATTGGACATGATTTGGAAAGGCACACACCTGTCTATATAAGGTTCCACAGTTACCCTACGTTCACACCTATGCGTTTTTTTAGTGTGTTTTGCCGTTTGCAGAAATGCACTACAGTCCATTTAACATGGTTTCCTATGGTAGTAGTTCACATCTGTGCATTTTGCAGTGTTGCGCTTTTTGGAAAGGGGTCTTTTCCCACTGCAGTTTGCATTTTGCATATAATTGACTTCAATGGAGCTGTACCAGAAACGCATTTTTGATGCGATTTTTCATGTGTTTTGCGGTTCTTATTTTACCACTGTATATAGCTGGTTGCTAAGCAGGGGGCCGTGAAGCCAGCCACCACGTCCTTAACAACCGATGAGTCATCAGCTGTCAGCTGAAAGCTGAATGTAAAAAAATAATAATTTGGAGGCAAAACAATTCGCCAAAAAAATGGAGTGGGGTTCTCCCCAGGTCCATACCAGGCCCTTCAGGTCCAGTATGGATTCGGCGTGGGGTCCACCACAAAATCCATACAAGACCCTTACCCGAGCATGCAGCCCAGAGGGGACGAGCGAGCGCCAATGAACCATACCAGGCCCCATGCCCTCAACATGGGGGCGGGGTGGGTGCTTTGGAATAGGGGGGGCTCTGCGCCCCCCACCCCAAAGCACCCACCCCTCCGTCCCCACCCCCTTGCCCCCATGTTTATGAGGACAATGGCCTCTTCCCGGCAACCCTAACCGGTGGTTGTCGGGGTCTGCGGCGGGGAGCTTATCGGAATCTGGAAGCCCCCTTTAAGAAGGGTGCCCCCAGATCTCACCCCCCCATGTGAATGGGTATCGGGTACATCTTACCCCTATCCATTCACCAAAAAATGCCCCCGGGCAATAGAAGATCATGGGGCCACCTGTGTACCCACCCACACTCAAGCCACACCTGCACAAAGCCCCACCTACATATTGCACTGTCCACATAACATGCGTTTGTCACAAAAATTTCAGCAAGTCAGAGCACAGGGAGACAGGAGGGCACACTACATGGGGAGCAGCAGGGCACATTATGGGGCACACCGGTGCCTATTACAGGGGGGCGCAAAGCAGGACAGAGAGGGAAACAAACTTCTTTCACGTTGTCATTATGGGGTATTGTTTGTAGAATTATAAGGAAAATAATAAATTTAATCCATGTTGAAACAAGGCCGAAACATAACAAAATGTGGAAAAAGTGAAGCACTGGGAATACTTTCCGTCAGGGACGGCCCGTCAGTTTAAGGCACACGGGCGCTGCCCCCCCATCCATCGTCGCCTCCCCCTATCCATGCGTCCAGCCCTTGGCAGGACGCTGGATGCATGAATTACAATGGGAAGTTTTTTTGTTTTTTTAAGCACCTGATTAGAACCAGAGGCTCTAAAAGATTTCAATATAGGGTGGGCTCAGGGCGCAGAGAATGCGAATGGAGCCCTACCAGGTGTGTTACAACAGCGAATGAATATTCGCTATTGTAACACTGATCCTCCTCCTGGCCAATCAGGAAGCAGGTTTTGAGACCCGTCACCCAATTGGCTGAAAGGACAGGCGATCCATTTGGACTCCTGCGAGGAGGGGAGGAGCTACACCCTGGGAGACACCGATGGAGGAGAGCACACGGAGCCGCTGCCCGCCAAGATGGGGTAGGTGCCGGACCGACCGGCAGACAGCGGGGGGGGGGGTTGCCACGGGCTGCTCGGGGGTGGTGGTTGTTTGCCGCTCCCTAAAAAAACACCAGCCGCCACTTCTTTCCGGATGCACCGTATGTAATGTATAAAGTGCAGGGATCAGGGGATCAGGTGTATGTAATGTATAAAGTGCAGGGATCAGGTGTATGTAATGTATAAAGTGCAGGGATCGGGTGTATGTAATGTACAGAGTGCAGGGATCGGGTGTATGTAATATACAAAGTGCAGGGATCAGGTGTATGTAATATACAAAGTGCAGGGATCGGGTGTATGTAATATATAAAGTGCAGGGATCGGGTGTATGTAATGTATAAAGTGCAGGGATCGGGTGTATGTAATATACAAAGTGCAGGGATCAGGTGTATGTAATGTACAAAGAGCAGGGATCGGGTGTATGTAATGTATAAAGTGCAGGGATCGGGTGTATGTAATGTATAAAGTGCAGGGATCGGGTGTATGTAATGTACAAAGTGCAGGGATCGGGTGTATGTAATGTACAGGGATCGGGTGTATGTAATGTATAAAGTGCAGGGATCAGGGGATCAGGTGTATGTAATGTATAAAGTGCAGGGATCGGGTGTATGTAATATATAAAGTGCAGGGATCGGGTGTATGTAATGTATAAAGTGCAGGGATCGGGTGTATGTAATGTACAAAGTGCAGGGATCAGGTGTATGTAATGTACAGGGATCGGGTGTATGTAATGTATAAAGTGCAGGGATCAGGTGTATGTAATGTACATAGTGCAGGGATCAGGTGTATGTAATGTACAGGGAACGGGTGTATGTAATGTATAAAGTGCAGGGATTGGGTGTATGTAATGTACAGGGATCGGGTGTATGTAATGTATAAAGTGCAGGGATCAGGTGTATGTAATGTATAAAGTGCAGGGATCGGGTGTATGTAATGTATAAAGTGCAGGGATCGGGTGTATGTAATGTACAAAGTGCAGGGATCGGGTGTATGTAATGTACAAAGTGCAGGGATCGGGTGTATGTAATGTACAAAGTGCAGGGATCGGGTGTATGTAATGTACAAAGTGCAGGGATCGGGTGTATGTAATGTACAAAGTGCAGGGATTGGGTGTAAGTAATGTATAGAGTGCAGGGATCAGGGGATCAGGTGTATGTAATATACAAAGTGCAGGGATCAGGTGTATGTAATGTACAAAGAGCAGGGATCGGGTGTATGTAATGTATAAAGTGCAGGGATCGGGTGTATGTAATGTATAAAGTGCAGGGATCGGGTGTATGTAATGTACAAAGTGCAGGGATCAGGTGTATGTAATGTACATAGTGCAGGGATCAGGTGTATGTAATGTACAAAGTGCAGGGATCAGGTGTATGTAATGTACAAAGTGCAGGGATCGGGTGTATGTAATGTACAAAGTGCAGGGATCAGGTGTATGTAATGTACAAAGTGCAGGGATCAGGTGTATGTAATGTACAAAGTGCAGGGATCAGGTGTATGTAATGTACAAAGTGCAGGGATCGGGTGTATGTAATGTACAAAGTGCAGGGATCAGGTGTATGTAATGTATAAAGTGCAGGGATCAGGTGTATGTAATGTATAAAGTGCAGGGATCAGGTGTATGTAATGTATAAAGTGCAGGGATCAGGTGTATGTAATGTACAAAGTGCAGGGATCAGGTGTATGTAATGTATAAAGTGCAGGGATCGGGTGTATGTAATGTATAAAGTGCAGGGATCAGGTGTATGTAATGTATAAAGTGCAGGGATCAGGTGTATGTAATGTATAAAGTGCAGGGATCGGGTGTATGTAATGTATAAAGTGCAGGGATCAGGTGTATGTAATGTATAAAGTGCAGGGATCAGGTGTATGTAATGTATAAAGTGCAGGGATCAGGTGTATGTAATGTATAAAGTGCAGGGATCGGGTGTATGTAATGTATAAAGTGCAGGGATCAGGTGTATGTAATGTATAAAGTGCAGGGATCGGGTGTATGTAATGTACAAAGTGCTGGGATCGGGTGTATGTAATGTACAGGGATCAGGTGTATGTAATGTACAAAGTTTAGGCTATGTTCACACGGATCTGACATGGAAGTCGCATGACTTCATGTCCGACTTCAATGCGACTTCATTGAATGGGGATCTGCCTTTGAGATGATTGCGACTTGTGCTTTGACTAATCAAGACAATTCCTTTGCTTCTGATATGGATGAAACCTCACACCAAATTTTATTTTTTTTAAATGGCGTGGGGTCTCCCCCCCCCCCCCCC
Source organism: Lithobates septentrionalis (assembly GCA_037952835.1). Classification (NCBI taxonomy): domain Eukaryota; kingdom Metazoa; phylum Chordata; class Amphibia; order Anura; family Ranidae; genus Lithobates; species Lithobates septentrionalis. The sequence goes on from JBBDGP010001358.1 coordinate 5,848,350, forward strand.
CCCCCCCAAAGCCCATACCAGACCCTTCAGTTATCTAAGAGTATTGTTCACACCTTAAAAGGGCAGCTGGTAGGTTCCATTGCCATATACTTTATTTATTTTGTTAATTTATTACATCTTGAGTCATTTATCGGGGCAGCGCCTTTCTCCTACATTTCTGGTTTTATTTATGTAACTTTGTAGCAGCAACAAACATGATCATTTCCTGTACAGCATACGCGTTATTTAGAGTTGCCACTTTTTCTTCATGCCAAACTCAAACACTTTAGCGGCTCACAGTCAATTGTTGTTTGTTTTAGTATACACTATAGGATGGTAACAGACCTGGGACACCTTTGGGCACTCCAAAGAGAATAGTAAAGTGGCGCACATAGTGCCCCCTCTCCCTCCTGTCAAGCCCTGTTCTGAGCCACGTTCCTGTCTGAATAATGTGTCCGGGTTTCAGGAGGACGGAAACCCGCACACATGATTCAAAACCCGGACTGTCGGGGTGAATCCCGGACAGGTGGCAACCCAACATGGCAGCTCCCTTGTAACTTATCTCAGTCCAAACTTTTCTGTCCATCTGGATGTTGAGGATGCGCTCTTCATATAATCGGGAGATTTTTTTTTCCACTCTTTGCGTCAGCGTTGCGTGATTTGTACTTGGAGGCCAAGTTCTCTGCTAATACTAATGTACGGTTTGCAAAATGGCCGCTGCCCTATTCAAGGTATTATCTTATATTCCACGTGCTCTGAAGGGGTTTTATGCCATTGTATGCTGCTCAGCTCTTGCAACAATGCCTTGCAGCTACATAACTGGGTCACGGAGTCGCCTCAAATCTATCAGCAGCCAACAGTGACAGTGAAATCAATAGTGATATTTTTTGTATGATGCCAGTGCATTATATTTGGCCTAGTTTGGCAGGTTGTGATAAATGATTGCCACTACTCGTCCTCCAGACACGAGAAAGCCTTTTCTCTGACTCTGGCATTGTATTCAGGCAATTTTACTTTTAGATATACTGTCATTTTTTCTTTCTTTCTCTATCACTGAGGTCTTTTATTTATGTGCCGGAGAGATTGTGGGCTTTGCTGGAACAGATTCTCAAAGCAAAGACCTTTATATGTGCTGCTAAATATCTGTGAAGTTATCCCGCTGACTCCTGATAGGTGCGAAAGGGAATACTTTATCTTGTTATGTTTTTTTTATCATATTCTTTTTTTTTTTTTTTTTTTTTTGTTAAATGAACTTGATCAGGTTAAAGTGTTACTAAACCCACAACAGTAAAATCAGTCTGTATATGTAGTAAGACCCCCCTTCACACTGAGGCAGTTTTCCGACATTTTAGCGCTAGAAATAGCGCCTGTAAAGCGCCTGAAAACTGCCATTCATTTCAGTGTGACTTTTCACACTGGGGCGGTGCGCTTGCGGGGCGTTGGGAAAAGTCCTGCAAGGAGCATCCTTGGGGCGGTTTGGGAGCGCTGTATTTAGTACTCCCAAAACGCCCTTTCCATTGAAATGAATAGGCAGAGCTTTCAAAGCGCCTGAAAAGCGATTCAGAAGCCCCCCAACACAGGCATTTTTAACCCCTACTTTGGGGTTAAAAGCACCCCGCTATCGTCCGAAAAGTGCTGCTTAACTACTTCAATACAGGGCACTTACACGGGCACTGATAGAAAGGCAGCACGCCGTACACTGGACTGGGACACCTCCAAGATATACTTACCCTGGGACATTTGGATATTTCTCCGCCTGTCATTGAGCCCATATTCCAAGCTCCAACGACATTTTGTCCCATGTACCGCATTCATTACCCACTGATTTCAGAGACGCAGTGCACTTTAAAAAACTCGTTCATCATTATAGTCTGGTGCCCTTGCAATATTCGATTGGATTCAATTGCCTCTGGTGCTTCTTTAACATGGAATCATTCCATTGGAATCAATATTTTTTGTAAATATATCCAACTCTCAGCCCCTGATGAAGGTATCTGAATACTGAATACTGGAAACGCGTCGGGCATCAGGGCACACAACCCCTCGGAGAGTATTTTAGGATGATCTGTATTTGCGCATGTTTTATTCTGACTTCCATGTGATGCACTTTATGTATTGTTGTTATGTGTAAATGACATATGTTTTTTACTTTAAATCATTGAAGGATCATTAAAAGATCATTTTTTTAACATTAAGTTGGTGGTCTGTTAGGGCTCTTTCACACTGGGGCGGTTTGCAGGCGCTATTGCACTAATAATAGCACCTGTAAACCGACCCGAAAGTGCCGCTGCTTTGTCTCCAGTGTGAAAGCCCCGAGTGCTTTCAAACTGGAGCGGTGCGCTAGCAGGACGGGAAAAAAAGTCCTGCTGGCAGCATCTTCGGAGCGGTGAATATACAGCTCCTTCACCGCTCCTGCCCATTGAAATCATTGGGACAGCGCGGCTATACCGCCGGCAAAGCACCCCGCTAGCGGCCGAATACCGACGGTAAAGCGCTGCTTACAATAGCGGCTCTTTACCGCCGACCCCGCCCCAGTGTGAAAGGGCCCTTAAAGTCCCATTTAGGCGGTTATTTCTTTTTGACTTTTCACACTGGGGCGGTGTGCTTGCGGGACGTTAGGAAAAGTCCTGCAAGGAGCATCCTTGGCTGGTTTGGGAGCGCTGTATTTAGTACTCCCAAAACGCCCTGCCCATTGAAATGAATAGGCAGCGCTTCCAAAGCGCCTGAAAAGTGATTCAGAAGCACCGCAACACGGCCATTTTTAACCCCTTCTTTGGGGTTAAAAGCGCCCCGCTATTGTCCGAAAAGTGCTGCTTAACTACTTCAATACCGGGCACTTACACCCCCTTCCTGCCCAGGCCAATTTTCAGCTTTTAGCGCTGTCGCTGTTTAAACGACAATTGCGCAATCATGCTGCACTGTACCCAAACAGAAGTTTTATCATTTTGTTCCCACAAATAGAGCTTTCTTTTGGTGGTATTTGATCACCTCTGGGTTTTTTATTTTTTTTGCTAAACAAATAAAAAAGACCTAAAATTTTTTGTTATAAAATTTTGTAAATAAGTAAGTTTTCTCCTTCACTGATGGGCACTGATAAGGCGGCACAGACTGGAAATGATAACGTGGCACCGATAAGGTGGCATTGACGGTGGGCACTGATATGTGGCACTGATGGGCACTGGTAGGCGGCACTGATGGGTGGCACTGATATGCAGCACTGATGGGCATTGATAGGCAGCACTGATGAGCACTGTTAGGAGACACTGATGGGCATTGAAAGGCTGCACTGATCGGTACTTATGGTTGGCACTAATAGGCGGCACTACTGGGCACTGATTGGCAGCACTGCTGGGCACTGATGGGCACTGATACATGGCACTGCTATGCGGCACTGATAGATGGCATTGATAGGCATCACTGATGGCACTGGCAGGCATTGGGGATGGGCACTGATTGGCAGCTGCCTGGACACTGATTGGCATTTCCCTGGTGGTCTAGGGTGGCATCCCTTGTGGTCCTGGTGGCATCCTGGAGGTCCTAGGTGGTCATCCGAGGAGGGCTGCCCTGATAAACAATCACCACAGACCCCCCCTGTCAGGAGAGCAGCCGATCGGCTTTCCTCTACTTGCGTCTGTCAGACGCGAGTGAGGAAAAAACGATTAACGGCTCTTCCTCTTTACATCGTGATCAGCCGTGATAACAATCGACCGGACTTTACGGCATACTTGGTCCAGTGAACCGGAGTCCATCAGACAATTCGATCGTGTGTGGGCTCCAGTCGACTTTTTTTCCCCAAAAGTTTGACGGACCTAGAAATAAAACATGTTTCAAATCTTTTTGATGGACTCGAGTCCGGTCGAAAGGTCTGTTCATCTGTATGCTAGTCCAACGGACAAAAACCGACACTAGGGCAGCTATCCGCCTAATTACCAGGGACCACAGTGAGTAACTGAAGCAAGTACCGGAGCAGCATTCTTACCAACCAGGAACGGTGAAGAATCAGGAAACTTCAGTGGGTATTAAGCCAGGGACCCAGCCAGCGGAGGTGACGCTTGCAGAGCAGCCTTGTGTGCCAAGCCAGGGACCAAGCAGGCCAGAGTGGGTAAAGCTTGAGAGGTATCTAGAGTGCCAAGCTAGGAACCCAGCAGAGAGGCAGGGGTGACACCTAGGAGGAAGGGAGAGGACGCACGACGGAAGCTGCCGTGATCTCAGAAGGAAAGAGGACACAGGAGACACTGACAGATGCCCGCCGCAGCCTGTCCCCCCCCGTCCGATGTGCCCGCCGATCCCCGATGTGCCTGCCGGTCCTCGCCACCGATTGGGTAAGTGCCGGTGGACAGGTTGTTTGCTGCCCCTCCCAAACAAAAAACCACCAGCCGCCACTGAAGCTGATTGGTTTCTATGTACAGCTGCACCAGATTTGGTGCGCACCAGTTTTAGCAAATCAATCCCTCCCCCCATATATTTTCTGAAATGGTATTAGCACACATACAGTATCTCACAAAAGTGAGTACACCCCTCACATTTTTATAAATATTTTATTCTATCTTTTCATGTGACAACATTGAAGAAATGACACTTTGCTACAATGTAGAGAGTGTACAGCTTGTATAACAGTGTAAATTTGCTGTCCCCCCCAAAAAAAACACAACACGCGGCCATTAATGTCTAAACTGCTGGCAACAAAAGTGAGTACACCCCTAAGTGAAAATGTCCAAATTGGGCCCAAAGTGTCAATATTTTGTGTGGCCACCATTATTTTCCAGCACTGCCTTAACCCTCTTAAATATGGAGTTCACCAGAGCTTCACAGGTTGCCAGTGGAGTCCTCTTCCACTCCTCCATGACAACATAACGGAGCTGGTAGATGTTAGAGACCTTGCGCTCCTCCACCTTCTGTTTTAGGATGCCCCACAGATGCTCAATAGGGTTTAGGTCTGGAGACATGCTTGGCCAGTCCATCACCTTTACCCTCAGCTTCATTAGCAAGGCAGTGGTTGTCTTGGAAGTGTATCTGGGATCGCTATCATGTTGGAATACTGCCCTGCAGCCCAGTCTCCAAAGGGAGGGGATCATGCTCGGCTTCAGTATGCCACAGTACATGTTGGCATTCATGGTTCCCTCAATGAACTGTAGCTCCCCAGTGCCGGCAGCACTCATGCAGCCCCAGACCATGACACTCCCACCACCATGCTTCACTGTAGGCAAGACACACTTGTCTTTGTACTCCTCACCTGGTTGCCGCCACACACTCTTCTGACACCATCTGACACCACCTGACACCATCTGAACCTAATAAGTTTATCTTGGTCTCATCAGACCACAGGACATGGTTCCAGTAATCCAGGTCCAGTAGTCCTTAGTCTGCTTGTCTTCAGCAAACTGTTTGCAGGCTTTCTTGTGCATCATCTTTAGAAGAGGCTTCCTTCTGGGATGACAGCAATGCAGACCAATTTGATGCATTTGTATGGTCTGAGCACTGACAGGCTGCCCCCCCCCCCCCCCACCCCTTCAACCTCTGCAGCAATGCTGGCAGCACTCATACATCTATTTCCCAAAGACAACCTCTGGATATGAACCTGAGCACGTGCACTCAACTTCTTTGGTTGACTATGGCTAAGCCTGTTCTGAGCGGAACCTGTCCTGTTAAGCCGATGTATGGTCTTGGCCACTGTGCTGCAGCTCAGTTTTAGGGTCTTGGCAATCTTCTTATAGCCTAGGCCATCTTTATGTAGAGCAACAATTATTTTTTTCAGATCCTCAGAGAGTTCTTTGCCATGAGGTGCCATGTTGAACTTCCAGTGACCCGTATGAGAAAGTGAGAGCGATAACACCAAATTTAAAACACCTGCTCCCCATTCACACCTGAGACTTTGTAACACTAATGAGTCACATGACACCGGGGAGGGAAAATGGCTAATTGGGCCCAATTTGGACATTTTCACTTAGGGGTGTACTCACTTTTGTTGCAAGTGGTTTAGACATTAATGGCTGTGTGTTAAATTATTTTGAGGGGACAGCAAATTTACACTGTTATACAAGCTGTACACTCACTACTTTACATTGTAGCAAAGTGTCATTTCGAATAAATATATTTACAAAAATGTGAGGGGTGTACTCACTTTTGTGAGATACTGTATTTATCAAAGGCAATGAATAGATGCATATACAATGAATACCCAATATGTCAAACCTTAAGACTCCATTCATACCTGGTCGCAGGTAGAATCACCACAATTCCGCCCGCCAACTCAAATCGCTGCAAAACACAGGACACGGTCGTTGCAATTTTTTTTATGTCACATGGTATTTGTGCAGCAGTTTTTCAAACACGATTTTTGGGGGAAAAGCTTGTTTGGGTGTACTTCTCCAGTGGATCACAGGAGTGCAGTTCATTCTGCACTCCTGTGACCCGTTTTCAGCAGACAGCAGGCTACAGTCCGCTGTCAGCTGACATCAGAGTGCTGGTCCAGGCTGGGGAAACATTGTGACAACATATTCGGGATCTGCCCAGACCCGTGGAGCGGCACCTTTCTCAGCACAAGAGCCCAAGCTAGACAGTGACTGACAGTCACCAGCTCTGTGTCATAGAGCTCTGAGAGCCGAGCGATCAGCAGTGTTTGATTTCTCGGTTCTCAGCCTTAGAGCCGGCGGTGGACAGATGCAGCATCCACCTAGTTAAGTATGATTCTTGAAGAAAAAAAACATACTTCTCTTTTAAAGCGGTTGTAAACCCTGCTTTGTTATCTTTACCTACAGGTAGGCCTATAATAAGACTTACCTGTAAGTAAAATGTTTATCTCCTATGTGCCCACTGTTTAGGAGATATTGACCCTGTATGCAGCCGCTGACGTCAGCGGCGTATGCACTCTGCAGGTCTGACATACCGTGCCGGACCTTCAGAGCTTCTTGCCGGAAAGCGAGGCCTACCGCGTGCATGCACGGGAGTGACGTCATGGCGGCTCCGGCCCCTCACAGCACCAAAGCACGCAAACCCGGAATTAAGGACAGGAGAAGATGTCAGCCCTTTCAGCGGTGACCAGGCTTCGTTCTAAGGTGAGTATTTCATAATGTGCTAGTATGTGATGCATACTAGCACATTATGCCCTTGTCTTGCAGGGGGGGGGGGTTCAGCAGCTTTAAAGTGGAAATGAGGGCAGCAATACCTACCTCTTCTCCAATAATTAGACACCTGGTAGGTCCTTTGCCGACATCTCCTCCCCCAGCTTCTTCTGGGTGCCGGTCTTCAGCCATCTTGAGTGGCTGGTACGGGATGACGTCACTCCTACACATATGCAGGATTGCAGTCATTCCGGCTCACAGGCAGTGTGCCGGAATTTAAACTGAACTGCACATGCATGCATTGCGTATCTCTTCTGTAATAAAGGCTCTGCCTGTTCACAATTTTTTTTCCAACTTTAGTTCAACTTGATAAGGAACTAAAGCCTCTTAGTATAGATTACATATAAACCAAGTATGGTGTACCATCATTCAACTGGAGTGAAAAAGACTGGGAGACTGGTCTCCACCCGAGCACCCAAAAAAGGGGGATTTTAAAGGACTATCTCAGTACCAACTTACACAGCGTATACTCAGGGTTTGATAAAAAATATTGACTTCTTTATTGATACAGAAAACTATAAAAACAGGATATCCAGATACTTCATGAAAAACATCATAAAAGGTGCATGGTGACAATCCATGTACATCACCAATATTCATGTCCCCTGCTAATGAGGATCAGGATATGGTGGGTTCCCACAGATATCATTGTTCTCAACATGTTTCGCAGAATTCTACCACTTCATCAGGAGAATATCTGTAATTAATCATTCAAATAATAAGCACCAAATATCACAATATCACAAAATACGAAAAAATATTCAACAGACAATGAAGTGGAAAAAGGGGGAGAAAGAGAGCGATGTCACGTACCCGTTAGACAAGCCTGGCCAGAGTCATAGCACCATCAAGGTTCCCCCACAGCGGCTATGGGGGACGTGCAAAAATGGACGGACGTCTATATTGGATAATGACAGTGTAGAAGTGGAAAATATTCAACCATAGGAGGACAATTGGAAAGGAAAGTGAGGGGGGGGGGGGAGGAATAAAAAAACAAAAAGGAAAGGGAAAGGGAAGGAGGAAGGGAGGGAAAAAAAGAATAGGGGGGGGGGGGAGAAGGAAGGGGAGGAAAGAGGGGCAGGGAAAAAGGGGGGAGGAGGGGAGAGGGGGTGACCGGGGGGGGGGGGGGAGAGGGGAGGAAGGAAAGGGGAGGGGGAAGGAGGGGGAAAAGAGGGATGAAGGCATGGGCTGGTAATGGGAAGGGGGGAGAGGAAGAGGGGGGAAAAAACCAATTGAATGGCAAGAGTAGCTAACCGTATATGGGACAACAACAGTACACTGCAGGCTCTGGGGGAGGGAGAATTTAATTTGGTAGGAATCAAAACCACTATGGTATGCCTCAATTGAGGTGTGAAGCTGGTAAGCTGATAGCCGGTCAATACAGGGAAAGAAATCCCTGATATCTTGAGAGCTGCATTGTACAGTAAATAGTGAGAGAAAACAAAAAGGATAAAATGCAGGTCAGCTATCTGACACACTAAGCTGGATATGGTTCCGCAAAGCAGGAGACCAATGTCCAGTCACCCGTCCATTGCCATTCCGCGAAACATGTTGAGAACAATGATATCCTTGGGAAGGAACCCACCATATCCTGGTCCTCCTTAGCAGGGGAAATGAATGTTGGTGATGTACATGGATTGTTACCATCCACATTTTATGATGTTTTTCATTAAGTATCTGGATATCCTGTTTTTTTATTAGTTTTCTGTATCAATTAAGAATTGAATATTTTTTATCAAACCCCGAGTATACGCTGTGTTAGTTGGTACTGAGATAGTCCTTTAAAATCCCCCTTTTTTGGGTGAACGGGTGGGGACTTTTTCTTTTTCCCTTTAGTTCAACTTGAAAAGTTGTGTCAAATTCTATTAGGTTGTTTCACTGCTTAGTTGACACAGGGCTTTGTTTCCTACGTTTCCTTATTTAACACCACAATATCGCCTCCCTTTTCAAATGATCTAATGATTAGATCTTTATCTGACTGTAGCCACCTGAAAGCTCTCTGTTCTTAATTAGTGTTGTTTATATCATCTGGTGGGTGTATAATTGCTGTCATCTCTTTTGATACCTTCATTTGAAAAAAATATCCTGACCCTACCAGGAGTTGTTGGAGTTTTAATATAGAATTTTTAATAAGCATTTTCTTCTAATATGTCTCTGCTAACTTATCAGCAAATGCACATGAGCCTTGCAATGCTCGTCTTTCATCTGTACTGAAATGGCCACTAATGCTAAATCCTAAAAGAGCGACTTTAATAACTTACAAATTATTTTGTTCATTTTTTTCACATGCCTTTTACCAACCTCAGCTAAAATTACCGGTATATGTAAATTTTATTTGAAGCTACACATCAGCAAATGTATTTTAAGTTTTATATGATCAAAGAATTTGTTACAAAATAATGTAAACATTTTCAATAGCAATATACCATTCTTAGATAAGTCAGTACCCAAAAATTCTACAGTATGTATACATGAAACGATATCTTCACCAGCGCCCCGTCCATACGGGGCGCAGGGGCGCTGCCTCCCTAATCCATGCGCCCGGACCCTGCAACCTGACAGTCATCATTTCTACAGTATGTGTACATGAAACAATGATATCTCCAGCGGTGCCCCGTCCATACAGGGTGCAGAGGCGCCGCCCCCCCTAATCCATGCGCCCGGCCCCTAATTTACATGCAGGGCGCCGGTTGCATGGATTCCAAGGGGTATTGTTTTTGTTTTTTTAAAAGCTCGCGATTAGAGCTTCAAAAAAGGGTGGGTTCGGGGCGCAGAGCGCTGCGCCCCTGAGCCACCCAGTTATGTGACAATAGCGAATTAATATTCGCTATTGTTGTCCTGATTCTCCTCCCGGCCAATCCTGTCTCAGGAAGCGGTTCCTGAGACCCGATTGGCCGAGAGGAGAAGCGATCCTCTTGGAGGAGGGAGGAGACGCAGGGGAACCTGTGCCGCTGTGAAGCTGAGGATGAAGGAGACGTAGGGTGAAGCCACCTCCCACTGCCCGAAGGAGGCCGGCGGCCGACCGCCATGTGGGGGGCTGGCGGTGGATGGATTGCCCCCCCCCCCCAATAATATACCACCAGCTGGATATCTGGATATCTAGATATCTCCCAAGGGTGGGTGGTGGTGTCATGTCAATGACCCTGCTCTGCCTTGTACACTTTTGCCACAACTTCGCAGTCACCATTAGGAGGAAACGGAGTAATGTGGGACATTATTGTCTGCTCCCCACTCGCTAAGCCCCCGTTCACATCTGCGCTATTTGACAGGTCAAATCAGAGCCTATTGACGGCAATAGGAGCATCCCAATCGGTGCGGCGCCGCACCAATTTCCAAAACTAGTTCCTGCACTACATTTGGTGACTTTGGGGAGATTTCCATGGACATCTGTGCATGAACCCACAAAAATGTCTTTCAAGTTGCTCCCGAAGTCAGACTGAAAAGCGGCTTTGAAATTGTGCGAGTTCAGATGAACTTGCACGATTTCAAAGTCGTGTTCAGTGTGAACGAGGGCTTAGAGGACTTGTAGCAGCTGCATGGATTGTTATTGGGGTAAGTCAACTAATTAAGTCTTTACAGTTGGAAGGATTGTTGTCTCCAAGCTTCTTTTGTGCATGCCTAAAGGAACTCTGTCAATGAAGAAATCCAGGTATGGATATTTTTACATAGTTGCAGTGGTCCAGTTTGGACCACTGCAACTATGTACAGTATATACCATACCTATGGGATTCCTCTAGAAACTGGGTATCACTGTAGTAGGCATCCCTACTCCAATGATTTTCACTAACTTTTGGGTCCCGCTCCAAACGGCTGACCTGCTGCATTCTAAACACAGGAGGTCAGCCGGTTGGCACAGAGGCCATTCAAAATGTGCTTTGCTTCTTCTCAATGAATGCAAAGCATTCTGTGATTGGATGAGGTGGAGAGTGTGAAATCACAGCCCTGACTATCCACATGATAGACTGACATAAGTGTGCGCAGAGGGTGGGCCTGATGTGCCTGGCCACACCCTACTCACCCAGTCAGTGCAGATTCCCCCAGCTTCCTGGTGCCCCCTGTCTCCCCCCTGTAGTGCTGCTAACCTCCCTCCTCTCCTCCTGCGGGGGATGTTTTGGGATGCAGAGCGGGGGGAAGAAGCTGGTAAATACTTCATTTACTGGCCCTTCCTTTCCTGAATGAACACAGTGAGTGATCTGTACCGATCGCTTCTGTGCTCATTCTTAACTGAAGCATAGTAAACTATATTTACTATGCTTCAGTTTGTGAATGAACAGGAAGCCGCTCAGAACAGAGCACTTCCCATTCGTTCACTGTGCAGTACAGCTGAGGCTGCAGAGAAAGGGGTGCTATGGGGTGCACGCCCTAGTGCAATAGGCTGTGCATGCCAATGTGGATTGAGCTTTGTAATCTTCTTCTTGGAAAATCTGAGCAATGTCCTTTCACTAAGAGTTAAATAGACTGAGCTTGTCAGGATACCAGACACAGTGAGGGAGATTTACTAAATCTGGTGCAGCTGTGTATGGTAGCCAATCAGCTTCTAACTTCAGCTTGTTCAATGAAGCTTTGGCAACAAAACCTGGAAACTGATTGGTTTCTATGTAGAACACGCTGACTCCAACATAAGAGGGATGGCAGCAGCACAGAGTCTCTAGGATCTTTCACAGACACTTTCACCCTGTGACACCAGACTCAGTGGCGGCTAGTGGTATATTTTTTATATATCCATCCACCGCCACTGATAACCCCACCCCTGCCGGTTGGCTGCACCCCCCCCCCCTGGTCAGTCGGGTCTCCCCCACTCCCTGTCAGTCAGTCAGCAGCCAAGCACTAACCCCAAATCTATGGCATGGGCTTCATCCGGGGGGGGCAGCTTTACTGCGTCCTTCTTCCTCTGGTTTACGGCAGCGCGGCTTCCTCTGCATGATATCTCCTTCCTCCTCCTCCTAGGCTAATAGGATCGCTTCTCCTTTTGGCCAATCAGGAAATCAGGATCCGCTTCCCGGTTGGCCGGGAGGAGAACCAGTTTGAGTGGTAGCTGGAGTTGATGACATCAGCATCTTCTATAAGTCCCAACAGTGTGAAGCAGTCACTATTCCTAATATGGTATATAGGCCCTATACAGGGTTCCCAGAGTCTGTGTGTCTTGGGGAGACATGGACTTGAATCCAAAGTAACAATACTTCAAGGGTCCCCAGGCATAGACCTCACAAAGAGTATTGTTCCCTTAAAATCCAGGGCCCATAATCAGTAGGCAAGAGGCTAGCATTCAGTCCCCTCCAAAAGCCTCTGTCTCGGGTGAGTCTATCACAGATGGGTTAATTGGCTCCTGCTAAATTTGTCATGTATTGATTATGCACATGTATTATCACATGCTGCATGTCAGTCCCAAGGTGAGCAGTTGGGGATGTTTGGGGGGGAGAACCTGGTGATCCACCTTTGAAAAGATGCGCTAAGAAAACTTTATGGAAAAAGGCTTTCAAGTGCATCAGATATGGTGTCCTGAGAGCTGGCCCCTAGAATCACAAAGAGTCAGATAAGACTGAACGGATATATACATATACATGTACTATTGCATCACTAATATTATCATTTTGTGTAACTTTAACTACACTTCAGGTACCTCAAATTACTGGACCAGTACTACATGTAAGAACTACATACACTAAGTAGATGAAAGATATCTCCTGCAATTTACACCAATTAGCTATAACATTATGGTCGTAAGTGAATAACATCAATTATCTTGTGACAATGGCACCTGAAGGTGGGTGGGATATATTAGGCAGCAAGTGACCATGTTGTTCCTGAAGTTGATGTGTTGAAAGTAGAAAAAATGGCTAAGCATAAGTATTTGAGTGACAAGGGCCAAATTGTAATGGCTAGACAACAAGTTCAGAGCATCTCCAAAACTACAGCTCTTGTGGGATGTTTCTGGTCTGAAGTGGTCAGGACCTACCAAAAGTCCTCCAAGGAAGGAAAACTGGCAAACTGGTGACAGGGTCATGGGAGGCCAAGGCTCATTGATAAACGGGGGGAGCAAAGCCTGACCCATGTAGTCTGATCCAATGGAAGAGCTATTGTATCTAAAATTGCTAAAAACATTAATGCTGGTTCTGATAGAAAGGTGTCAGAACACACAGCTCATCTCAGTTTGTTGCGTATGGGGCTGTGTAGCCGCAGACCGGTCAGGGTGTCCATGCTGACCCTTGTCCACAGCCAAAAGTGCCTGCAATGGGCACGGGAGCATCAGAACAGGACCACGGAGCAATGGAAGAAGGTGGGCTGGTCTGATGCATTATATTTTCTGTTATATCATGTTGATAGCTGGGTGCGTGTGTGTCACTTACTTGGGGAAGAGATGACACCAGGATGCACTATAGGAAGTCCAGTCCATGAAGGCCTCACCTTGAAACTTACAGGACTTAAAGGATCTGCTACTGACAACTTGCTGCCAGATACCACAGCATACCTTCTGAGGTTTAGTGAAGTCCATACCTCAATAAGTCCAGTCCATGAAGGCCCCACCTCGCAACTTACAGGACTTAAAGGATCTGTTACTGACAACTTGCTGCCAGATACCACAACATACCTTCCGTGGTTTAGTGAAGTCCGGGAAAAAAAACTAGTAGTGTGTATGGGGCTTTACAGTCTGCTGTAATCCTTTTAATGTATACTGTATAGTTGACCTAGAATTGAGTAATCCTCCAAGGAGTGACACATGCAGTTAAGTGTTGTTAATAGAACTTCACAACAATGGATCTTTATTTCATTGCTGCTCAGCTAAGTCTAGTTTTACATGTAGATCCCACTGGAACAAAATTACTCGTTCTGACAGGTTGTCTTTAAAGTAATCGGGTCCATTTTGTTCTATAAGACCTCCAGCAAATCTAGAGAAGACTTCACTCCAAAATGTGTTAAATGTAACAGTTTGTATTAATAAATATAAAATATAATAATATAAAATATAATAAATATTAATATTAATTAAATATGTAAAATATTAATTCAATATAAATGTAAAAAGAATATTTAAAAAAATTTGCACAAAGACTCGTCCAATTTGTGTTTAGGATAAGATACTATTTCTATAGTGAGAACTGGTTCTCTTAGCTTCTTTAAACATTGCTATTTCTTTCTTACTTATCTCATTTTAATACATCGCTGTTCTTGTTATCTCATTGTCTTCTTGCTATGAGTACAGTCTAAGGCCTAATTATATAAAATAGGAAACAGTAACCTAATTTTATATGTCTTGCCTTACCAGTCTAAAAAAAAAAAAAAAATTTCAACTCAGCAGCAAAATATTATTTCTAATGTGTTCCACCCTTAATATTAAAAGCTCAATTTCCAAGGTAATGCCCTTCCGATGTATCACCATCTTTCAATGTCAATATCTGCCGCCTTGGGTCAAGAGACAGGACAAGACTACGAGAGGCTCTGGGCGGCTGGAAAGGGCAGTGGACATGGGGATAATTAATGAGTGCAGTTAGAGAATCTATGACACATCACATTGTTAACCAGGCATTATATATTATGCTTCACATTGTTTTTACTGTTTGCTGTATGCCGTTGTTCATATTGTGGGTAAGCAGATGCATTTTGTATTCATGTATTAAAAAGAATACCCACCATGATTTATTTATTTTTTTGCTTAACCATTGCATGCTCAGATTTCGAAGGTGTAACATTTTGTAAATTATTCTACCTAATTCACCTTGACTTTTTAAATGATGGATTGGGCTCCTCTTATTTTTTTCTTTATATGAGAAAATGGCCTTGAAATATAAAAAAAAAATGCATTTTTGTTGGTATCTGTCTACCTGTACATGCTGTCTCTTTTTCACAGATAAAATTGATCTGACAGGAGAGAGATTGACAAGAATAGATAGAAAGACAAGTTTTATTAACAGCTTTTTCTCTGTAACCACTTTGACTGTCATAGTGATTACTTGACAACAAACTATACTGATTGCTTACTGTCATTGCTACCGGACCACAGCTGTCTAGTGCCATCTTGACCTAAAGAAAAACCTCAGGAACTATAATGTAGATTTACTTTCTGGCTGGAAGTATTTTTTTTGTTTTTTATTATTTATCCAATAACTGGTCATGAAAAAGTTAACCATGGTCCAGAGAAGTCTCTACATAAAAAAAAAACATTTCCCCCCGCCTTACCCCCTTTGTCTTTCATTAATTTAATGAAAAACCCTGTGAAATGCTATTTTTAAAGTGTAGCACCCTCCTAGTTCAGAGTAGGCTGTTAGGAAAATTTAGTTTGTGTAAAGAGATAAATTACTGCGCCACCTAAAAAAGGATAAGCTGCCAACAATCCGACTAATTGCCAAAGGTGTATATAAATAAATGTGTAGCGCTGGAAATATTATCATGAGAACCTGGAAATGGTTCCAGGTAAGTGGTTATACAATCGAAGACCATAAATGAACCAACAAAAATGCAAATCAGTGCGTGAAAAAAAAATGAGCACTCTAAATACACAATAACATGTGGCTAGTGCCAAATACATACAAATATATGCAGAAAAAAACACATGTAAGTGTTGAGAACACATAGAAAGATGTTATGTTGTCCACATAAAAAATATCATGTGCAAAGACGTAAAACAGAAATGTTTCTCATTGATGGAAAATAAAGTGAATAACACGGTGTAAAGAGAGTGTTCAGTCCATAAAATGAAAAGCCAACAAATAAGGACGATATAAGGACGATATAATGATAGGTCCATATATATGGAGCGCCAAAGTACAATCACAATGTGGTTTCAAGAGAAATGGCAATGCTTCATTTAAATGCTTGGTGATCAGAACATTCAAACAATTCAGCAAAACCTGGGGTTGTGCCTCCATCGTCTAGGGATAAAGGTGATTTGGTACTCTTACCCTGAGTTTTGGAACCACACGCCAGCGGCGGTGAATCATACAAGCGTAGATGCAAACAGGGATTGCCAGTATCGAAACTTCAATGAGGACTCACTCCGGCTCCTTCTCTGACGGTCATCAGGTGTAAAGATCAGGAATGCAAGCAGTCACCGACCACACTCTCCAAGCAATGATACAAACTTCTGTTTAGTGATTATCTAATGACTGGCATGGTAATGTTCACAAAATAAGCAGCAGAGGTGGAGAAAGCCCAGATTCACAGAATGAATGACATAGAAGAAGGGTCATCCTTGCCCTGGGGTCCTCAGGTGCAATTTCTTCTTCAGCTGGTCCTCACTAAATTATGGCCTGCTCTTATCTTTACAATCCTGCCCTCTTGGTCCTCTTGAGTTTGATTGTGGTGTAACCACTTTGACTGTCATAGTGATTACTTGACAACAAACTATACTGATTGATTACTGTCATTTCTACCGGACCACAGCTGTAGATTTACTTTCTGGCTGGAAGTATTTTTTGTTTTTCAGGATTTATCCAATAACTGGTCATGAAAAAAGTTAACCATAGGCCAGAGAAGTCTCTACATAAATAACCATTTCCCCCAGTCTTACCCCCTTTGTCTTTCATTAATTTAATGAAAAACCCTGTGACATGCTATTTTTAAAGTGTAGCACCCTAGTTCAGAGTAGGCTATTAGGAAAATTTAGTTTAGTTTTCTAAACAGTAGGGCAAGGCTTGATTGCCCAGGGCTGCTCCAGAGGCCTCTGTAAGCAGTGGGAGGAAGCAAAACAAGCAGCCTAAATATTTATGGGACACCAATCTCTGGGAGGGGGGTGCCCAGAAGAAGGTGGAGGGAGAGCCAATAAGTAGTCTGAGACCTGGCAGCAAAGGGCAATGTTCCTCGGTCTAGTCTTTCAGGAGAGGACCCCTGTGCAGGGGCTCTGCCCCGGGAGGCAGAAAAACTAGAGGAGCCACAGTGAAGACTTAAAGTGGATGTAAACCCTCTCCTATACCCAGTGAAGTGAACAGCCCCAGATGATACAAAGAGATGAAACAAATCTCCCTACATAAGTTTTACGAGTATATCTGTTGTCTTTCCTTTCTACTCTCTTTGGAAAGTGCAGATGGTGTTAGAAATCTTGTTTCCTCTTCCAGCAGTGGGTGTGGAGTCTGGGCTTACACTGTGTGAGAGCTGATTGGAGGAAAGGCACACACTCCCCCTCCACATAGGCAGAGGAATGAAGGAATGTGCAGAGCTGCAGTCTGAATAGACAAGCTCTCTGCTTATCTCCCTCTAAGTTCCCTCCCCGACACAAATTTTCAGTTACTGTTATCTCATGTGTTGGAGAACTTGTCAGAAGTGATTCTGATGATAACAGAAGAAAGGAGCAGCAGAGAGAAACAGCACTTAGAGTTTTGGAGACAGATAATTAAAAACTACAGATATATGTGGTATAGGTCAAATTTCATGAATGGGGTATACAACCACTTTAAATGTTCCAGCTCGGCTTAGCTGGGGGGCCTACTGAAGAACCTTTGACCAGGGAATGAGCTGAGTCAAGAGGAGGCTTAGTGTAGAGTGTCAGGAGGAAGTCGGTGAGAAGAAGTCTAACTGTCCTGTACAAGACCCCAGTGTTGCAGGGTGTGACAGTGTGGTGCTTTGAGACTTTGTGGGTACAGATCACAGTCAGCCTAGAGATCCAGTTGGACATTTCCAGTTGGTCTTGTACAGGACAGTTATGCTGTGTACACACGACCGGACTTTTCGGCATCAAAGGTCCGATGGAACGAATCCGTCGGACATTCCGATCGTGTGTGGGCTTCATCGGACCTTTTCTGTCGAAAAATCTGACAGACTTTAGAAATAGAACATGTTTCAAATCTTTCCGACGGACTCGAATCCTATAGAAAAATCCATTCGTATGTATGCTAGTCCGACGGACCAAAAACGACACAAGGGCAGCTATTGGCTACTGGCTATGAACTTCCTTATTCTAGTCCAGTCGTACGTCATCACGTTCAAATCAGTCAGACTTTGGTGTGATCGTGTGTAGGCAAGTCCGTTTCATCGGAACTCCGTCGTAAAGTCCTTCGGGGTTGAGTCCGACGAAAAGTCCGGTAGTGTGTACACAGCATTAGACTTCTCACCAACTTCCTCCTGGCACTCTCCACTAAGCCTCCTCTTGACTCAGCTCATTCCATTCCATTGTCAAAGACATTGTAAACCCCATTCATGAAATTTGACCTATGCATATATATCTGTGTTTAATTATTTCTCTCCAAAGCTCTAAGTGCAATGTCTTTCTGCTGTGCCATTCCTCTGTTATCAGCAGAGTCACTTTTAAGAAGTTCTCCAACACATGAGATAACACCAGGTGAAACTTAGAGGGAGATAAGCTGAGAGCTTGTCTATTCAGACTGCAGCTCTGCACATTTTTTCGTTGATCTGCCCATGTTGAGTGGGGGGGGGGGGGGGGGGGTGTGCCTTTCCTTCAAGTGCAGTACAGCCAGGAGTTGTGCAATAGAGCCTAAAGTTTGTGCATAGCAGTCAGAAGTCAAGCAGTCCTCATGTTGTACAATTTTGCAGATAAAGTGGAATTCCATTTTTTTTTTAAATAAACAATCCCCTCTGGGTGATCATTGTACAACTCAAGAATTTTAGCAAACTTTCTTGGAGATTCTTACCTTTTTTCTGTTCTAAAGAAAAAGCTGTTTGTTTCACCAAGTTGTTTCGAGACTTCTGATTTCTGAATGGGAGAGTCTGCACTCATTATAACCCCCTGGTTCATTTCAGTGCTTTAAAATGGAAAGCTGCAGGCTTTGCACTCCTTTTTAAATCTTAGGGGGTACCATACCAAAAATGAAATTCCAGTTGCAGAGGATGTCTAAAATTTCACTTGTATCTTAGCTCAGACGTTTAAGAAAATCAGTGAGCCAATTAAACAAGCAGCAAATTACATTACACACACCAGCACTGTACAGAAAACCACCAGCTTGCCATTTTACATTGAATTATTTGAATACTTTTAGAAAATACAGCAACTTCAGTTCAAAATGTAAAGATAATGTTTAATAACAATAAATTACAAAATGGTTTTTATATGCAATGGATTTTTTTTTTTTTACAAAAGTAGAGTTCTCCTTTGTGTGATTGTATTTATATTATACAATTCAAGAATTTTAGAAGATGCTTTTGTCTGTTCTGAAAAACTACTATATGTTTACAATATCCTGTATGACACTGATATCTGAATGTGAGGGTCTGCCCTCATTATAGCCCCCAATGTAGTCTCAGTATTGTAATAAACAAAGTCACAGTGTCTGCATCCATTAAGGTGAGGACGAGACTCGGAGGGTACTCGGAGTGCTGGGAAAAGCATTAGCCAATCACTGAAACAGGAAATTTTTGGGCCCAATCTGTAATCCAATAATGTACAGAGTTACTCCAGGATCCCATATTGGAAGCAAAATTTGACTTTTTTGACATTATGTGCCTGCATATCAAAATTAACCGCTTGCCGACCAGCCAACGTCATTATACAGTGGCAGCTCGTCACGACCCCGCGAGGTGTCGTAGCTATACGTCAGCTCCATTGAGCGGGATAGCAGGCGCGCGCTGCACTGAGGGGGTGCCGATGCTCGTGACCGACGGTCGCGATGACTGCTGGCCACGAGAGATCACAGGCACGAGAGGCAGAACAGGGACATGTGTGTGTAAACACACAAATCACTGTTCTGTGAGGAGAGACAGATCGTGAGTACCCAATAGCTAGGAACCACGATCTGTCATTTACTCTAGGTCAGTCCCCTCCCCCTACAGTTAGAAACACACACAGGGAACACAGTTAACCCCTTGATCACCTCCTAGTGTTAACCCCTTCCCTGCCAGTAACATTTTTACAGTAATCAGTGCATTTTTATAGCACTGATCACTGTATAAATGCCAATGGTCCCAAAAATGTGTCAAAGGTGTCCGATGTGTGCGCCATAATGTCACAGCCCCGATAAAAATCGCAGATGGCCGCCATTACTAGTAAAAAAAAAATAATAATAAAAATGCTATAAATCTATCCCCTATTTATAACTTTTTTTTTTTATTATAACTTTTGCGCAAACCAATGAATACACGCTTATGCAATTTTTTTTTACCAAAAATATGTAGAAGAATACATATTGGCCTAAACTGAGAAAAAAATGGCTTTTTAAAAAAAAAAAAAATGGGGATACTTATTATAGCAAAAAGTACAAAATGTGTTTTTTTCACAATATTTTTTTTTTTGTCTCTCTTTTTTGTTTATAGCGCAAAAAAATAAAAACTGCAGAGGTGATCAAATACCACCAAAAGAAAGCTCTATTTGTGGGAAAAAAAGGAAAAAAATTTGTTTTGGTGCATCGTCGCACGACCGCGCAATTGTCAGTTAAAGCGACGCAGTGCCGAATCGCAAAAAATGGCCTGGTCATTCAGCAGCCAAATCTTCCGGGGCTGAAGTGGTTAAAATTAAAACATTAACTTGCAAAATGGCTTGTGTGGCAGTTATATATTATTATTTTTTATTTTTTTAGCCAAAGTTTTTCTTTAGGTAAACTTATCCCTCAGATATAATAAATTTACATTATTTCAAGGGTATGAAAACTGTAAACTTTTTAATATATATATTGGTTATAGACCTGTCATGCAAAGAAGAGATTTTAACAAGTTCCAATCTAGAAAAAAAAATTACATTTTGAATAACACTTTCAAAAAACATGTGACCAAGAAAGTCCAAACGGCGGGTATCATTACAATCTGCAGGATCTGCCAAGAGAAGAAATATAATTTGTCTCAGCTGATTACAGGAAAATTACATTCCCCGAGCTCATATGCTGATATCTCCAAGAGCCAAGCATTCCCCGCTGCAATGCAATTATAACTGCCCCTAGATGGGAAAGAGTTAAGAAGCAATCATGACACTTAAAGTTTAATACCAGCACAGTACAATGTCACCTTGGAAACTAACCGCTGGCATAGTTGCATTCACTGTTTCTGAATAAGAGACTCCAAGGTTTAGCATTATTATTGCCACATTATGCTTACCTGGAGTAAACTAAGATATATGTCTCAAATAGCAATTGTTAAAGGGTGCTGTCCAAAGAAAATTAAAATGGGGAGTTACTATATATATATATATATATACACAGTGTACAGTCATGTGAAAACTTAAGTATACTCCGAGGAAATTGTTGAACTTTTTAACATATTTGAACAGGCAAAGCAAACATTAGATCTTTATTCAAGCAGTGCCTACAAATAAACTTTACATATATGTGCAGGGCTTTTTTTTCAGTGGGAACGTGGGGGAACGCCGTTCTACCACGTCCAGCACTGAGTATGTAATAGCAAGAGGTGTGTGGTGTGCTGGACGGACTATTGATGTTGGTTCCTGGGGGGATCTATTGTCACTGGCGGGGATCTGTTTTTGTGTGAGGGTCTATTGTTGCTGGTGGGGGAGATACTGTTGCTTGGGGTCTTATGTTGCTTGTAGGGATCTACCGTTGAGAGAGAGAGGTCTATTGTTGCTGGCTGTTGGAGGATCTATTGATGCTGGCTGCTGGGAGAACTGTTGTTGCTGCTGGTGGGGGGGTCTATTGTTGCTGGGGTGGATCTTTTGTTGCTGGGGGGTAGTATTTTGTTGTGGGTAGTCCATTGTTGCTGGCTTACTCAAAATTAGGTAGGTGGTCATATTGCTATAGCTGATCTGTGTAAGCCTTTCAACACAAATTAAACCAAATCACACTAGCAAACCCACCAAAGAGTGGCTCAAAAAAGTAGGAATGTAGGGTTATGGACTGCTCTAATCAAGCTCCCGATTTGATCCCCATTGAAATGGCCAGCCAATGCAAGGACACAAACTTCTTGCAACTGAAGGACTTTTGCATTGAGAAGTGGTTAACCACTTCAGCCCCGGAAGGATTTACCCCCTTCCTGACCAGAGCACTTTTTACAATTTGGCACTGCGTCGCTTTAACTGCTAATTGCGCGGTCATGCAATGCTCTACCCAAACGAAATTTGCGTCCTTTTCTTCCCACAAATAGAGCTTTCTTTTGATGGTATTTGATCACCTCTGCCATTTTTATTTTTTGCGCTATAAACGGAAAAAGACAAAATTTTGAAAAAAAATGATATTTTCTACTTTTTGTTATAAAAAAAATCAAATAAACTAAATTTTAGTCATACATTTAGGCCAAAATGTATTCGGCCACATGTCTTTGGTAAAAAAAATGTCAATAAGCATATATTTATTGGTTTGCGCAAAAGTTATAGCGTCTACAAACTAGTGTACATTTTCTGGAATTTACACAGCTTTTAGTTTATGACTGCCTATGTCATTTCTTGAGGTGCTAAAATGGCAGGGCAGTACAAAACCCCCCCAAATGACCCCATTTTGGAAAGTAGACACCCCAAGGAAATTGCTGAGAGGCATGTTGAACCCATTGAATATATTTTTTTTTTTTTGTCCCAAGTGATTGAATAATGACAAAAAAAAAAAAAAAAAAATTTACAAAAAGTTGTCACTAAATGATATATTGCTCACACAGGCCATGGGCATATGTGGAATTGCACCCCAAAATACATTCAGCTGCTTCTCCTGAGTACGGGGATACCACATGTGTGGCACTTTTTGGGAGCCTAGCCGCGTACGGGGCCCCGAAAACCCAGCACCACCTTCAGGATTTCTAAGGGCATACATTTTTGATTTTACTCCTCACTACCTATCACAGTTTTGAAGGCCATAAAATGCCAAGATGGCACAAACCCCCCCCAAATGACCCCATTTTGGAAAGTAGACACCCCAAGCTATTTGCTGAGAGGCATGGTGAGTATTTTGCAGCTCTCATTTGTTTTTGAAAATGAAGAAAGACCAGAAAAAATTTTTTTTTTTTTCTTTTTTCAATTTTCAAAACTTTGTGACAAAAAGTGAGGTCTGCAAAATACTCACTATACCTCTCAGAAAATAGCTTGGGGTGTCTACTTTCCAAAATGGGGTAATTTGGGGGGGGTTTGTGCCACCTGGGCATTCCATGGCCTCCGAAACTGTGATAGGCAGTGAAGAGTGAAATCAAAAATTTACGGCCTTAGAAAGCCTGAAGGCGGTGCTTGGTTTTCGGGGTCCCGTGCGCGGCTAGGCTCCCAAAAAGTCCCACACATGTGGTATCCCCGTACTCAGGAGAAGCAACAGAATTTATTTTGGGGTGTAATTTCACATATTCCCATGGCATGTTTGAGCAATATAACATTTAGTGACAACTTTGTGCAAAAAAAAAAAAAATTGTCTCTTTCCCGCTACTTGTGTCACAATATAAAATATTCCATGGACTCGACATGCCTCTCAGCAAATAGCTTGGGGTGTCTACTTTCCAAAATGGGGTCATTTGGGGGGGGTTTGAACTGTCCTGGCATTTTATGCACAACATTTAGAAGCTTATGTCACACATCACCCACTCTTCTAACCACTTGAAGACAAAGCCCTTTCTGACACTTTTTGATTACATGAAAAAATTATTTTTTTTTGCAAGAAAATTACTTTGAACCCCCAAACATTATATATTATTTTAAAGCAAATGCCCTACAGATTAAAATGGTGGGTGTTTCATTTTTTTTTTTTCACACAGTATTTGCGCAGCGATTTTCAAACGCATTTTTTGGGGAAAAAACACACTTTTTTAAATTTTAATGCACTAAAACACACTATATTGCCCAAATGTTTGATGAAATAAAAAAGATGATCTTAGGCCGAGTACATGGATACCAAACATGACATGCTTTAAAATTGCGCACAAACGTGCAGTGGCAACAAAATTAATACATTTTTAAAAGCCTTTAAAAGCCTTTACAGGTTACCACTTTAGATTTACAGAGGAGGTCTACTGCTAAAATTACTGCCCTCGATCTGACCTTCGCGGTGATACCTCACATGCATGGTGCAATTGCTGTTTACATTTGACGCCAGACCGCCGCTTGCGTTTGCCTTAGCGCGAGAGCAGGGGGGACAGGGGTGCTTTTTATTTATTTATTTTTTTTCTTTATTATTTTTTTGCTTTTTTATCTTATTTTTAAACTGTTCCTTTCATTTTTTTTTTTAAATCATTTTTATTGTTATCTCAGGGAATGTAAATATCCCCTATGATAGCAATAGGTAGTGACAGGTACTCTTTTTTGAAAAAATTGGGGTCTATTAGACCCTAGATCTCTCCTCTGCCCTCAAAGCATCTGACCACACCAAGATCGGTGTGATAAAATGCTTCCCCAATTTCCCAATGGCGCTATTTACATCCGGCGAAATCTAAGTCATAAAATGCTCGTAGCTTCCGGTTTCTTAGGCCATAGAGATGTTTGGAGCCACTCTGGTCTCTGATCAGCTCTATGGTCAGCTGGCTGAATCACCGGCTGCATTCTCAGGTTCCCTGTTGAGACAGGAGAGCCAGAGAAAAACACGGAAGACGGGGGGGGGGCATTCCCTCCCACTGCTTGTAAAAGCAGTCTAGAGGCTAATTAGCCGCTAGGATTGCTTTTACATGAAAGCCGACCGCTGGCTAAAAAGAATGATACCAAGATGATACCTAAACCTGCAGGCATCATTCTGGTATAACCACTCAAAGTCGTGAATGGCGTACCTGAAGACAAAAAAATGGTTAACAATAAAGCACAGTAAACGGTAAAGTATAAAAAATTGCATACCTGAAAAGCAAACATGATAAAACATAATAACAATAAAACATTGCAGAATAGAATACAGTAAAAAAGAGCAGAACAATAGAGAGAGAGAATAGAGAGAGAATAAAACGATAACTATTTTTTTTTATTTTTGTTTGTGTTTTTTTTTTTTTTTTACACTTTTTTTTGTAACTGTAACTTTTATAACTGTAACCGGTTCCAGGTTCGGGTCTCTCAAAATGCGATGGCATCTTGGGAGACCCTGTGAAAGTGTGCCCTAGTTTGTGCAATGCTGTACCCTACGCTAATACTCAACTAGTGAATGGTAGCGTTCAAAACATTCACCAATGCAAAGACCAGGATTGTCAGGACAGGAGGGACAATAATAGTGAGTGTCACGCCTATATCCGCGCTTGCTGCAGACACAACATCTTTTTTGGGGGGGTTCGTTGGGTAGGGGTACGGAAACTCCCGAGCCGAGGAGAGATGACATCACATCCTCTGCCTCTGTGTACTATACAGAGGCAGGGGATGTTTCTCATTGGCTGGGAGCGATCGCGAGGGGGGGTCACGATCGGATGGCCTCCCCCTCGTCTCCCATCGCTTCCAACCAATCCCCCCACCCGCAGGAAGACAATCACGTTTCAGGTACGTGATTTTGCCTGCCCGTGCCGCTCTGCTCACGTATATAGGCGTGAGGCGGTCGGCAAGTGGTTAAAGACTGGTGGGCAGTAATGCAAAATGTCTACAAGAAAAACATGGGATGGAGTCTATTATTGCTGCAGGGGATCTATTGTTGCTGGGGTGGAGTCCGTTGTTGCTAGGGGATCTATTATTGCTATCATTTAACAAATTCCATACAAATTATTTAGCACCACAAAATGATACTTGGATCTGTATTCTCTAAAAGGGGCGGTACTGGGAGGTGGGTAGGGGGTGGAACCAAGGGATGGTTCTCAGAGGTGGGTGAGGGGTGGAGACAAGGAGTGAATCAGAAGGGGGGAGTTCCTGCACCTATTCTCTGAGAAAAAAAGCCCTGTATATATGTGAATAAGAACACCAGAAACATTTGCCTTTCCAATAATGTATTCAACAGGAATGTTAATAGATGTAGCGGTGTACTGTGGATAAATTAGGCCCTCTTTAGCAGAAATGTCTTCTTGTAGACATTTTGTATAACTGCCCACCAGTCTTTAACCACTTCTCAATGCAAAAGTTCTTCAGTTGGAAGATGTTTGTTTCCTTGCATTGGCTGGCCATTTCAATGGGGATCAAATTTGGAGCTTGATTAGGGCAGTCCATAACCCTACATTTCTTCTTTTTTGAGCCATTCTTTGGTGGGTTTGCTAGTGTGACTTGGTTTAATTTGTGTTGAAAGGCTTACACAGATCAGCTATAGCAATATGACCACCTACCTAATTTTGAGTAAGTCCCTTTTTGCTGCCAAAACAGCCCTGAGCCATTGAGTCACCGACTACATTAAACCTCTGAAGGTATTCTGTGGTATCTGGCACCAAGCTGTCAGCAGCAAATCCTTTAAGTCCTTTAAGCTGTGAGGTGGGACCTCAATGGATCGGACTTGTTATTCCAGCACATCCCACTGATGCTTGATTGGATTGAGATCTGGTGTCAAAGTCAATGCTTTCAAGACACCTTCTTCCATTGCTCCATGGTCCAGTTCTAATGCTCACAAGCAAGTTGTAGTCACTTTTGGCTATGGACACAGTCTGTAGCTATGCAGCCCCATACATGACAAACTGCACAATGCACTGTGTGTACTGACGCCTTTATTTGGATTTAGCATTAACTTTTTTTCAGAAATTTGAGCTACCATAGCTCCTCTATTGGACTGAACAACATATACCAGCCTTCGTCCCCACTTGCATCAATGAATCTTGGCTGCCCATGACCCTGTTGCCAGTTCACTGGTTTTCCTTCCTTGGACCACTTTTGGTTGGTCCTGACCACTGCAGACTGGGAACATCTCACAAGAGCTGCAATTTTGGAGTTGCTCTGACCCAGTTGTCTAGCCATTATAATTTAACCTTGCCAAAACTGCTCAAATACTTATGCTTGCCCATTTTTTGTGCTTTGAGCATATTGATTTCAGGGACAACATGTTTACTTGCTGCCTAATATAGTCCACCCACTTTAATGTGCCATTGTAGCAAGATAATCAATGTTATTCACTGTACCTATCAGTGGTCAGAATGTTATGGCTGATTGGTGTGTTTCCAGCGTTTGGACAGATAGCCTTACATTCTCATTAAACACATTTTTATATGATGTAGAACGTTTAGTTGACTTGACGTTTGCAAGCTGTCCAAGCCCTAAAGCAGGGCTGGAAGACAAGGAGAGACAGGCCTGCACCCAGAAGACATCCTGACTGTTATGCTGAGTACACACAGAATATCGGCCGGTTCAGCAGGAACGACCTGCTTTTGTCGAAGGGACTTGCTGGAAAACCAGCATCCAACCAGCAGCCGATCAGTGCTGGCAGCCAATGGCTGTGAGTGCTGATCAGTGTGTCCTGGCAGGGAGGAGGAATTTCCTCTGTCAAAACACAGTAGCTCGGGGGGGGGGGGGGAATCCCTCCACTTAGGTTCAGCAGGAACTGGCCGAGATTCGAACCATTAATGGGCAGGCTGAATGTACCAAGTTGATCGATCAATCAACTTGGGTACAACCAGCCTGCCAGATTCTCTTGTGATTATCGCTGTCAGACAATTGCTGATTCACATGTCCACACTGTCCGTGTTGATTGGGGAATCGTGCAAATTTTTTTCCTGCAACCCCCGAAGAAATAAAAAATAAAATGTATATAGTAATTGCGCATGTGAAACAAATTAATCAAAACAGCAGCTGGCACAATCACACAACAGAACATTAGTGTAAAAAATGAGAAAAAAATAAATTGCTGCGCTAAAGAAAACGGTATGACAAAAATGAAAATAAGACAAATATATATATATATGGAAATCAATCTATAAAAATCAAAAATAACAGTGATCAGTCCAAAAAGAAATCCAAGACGAATGAGAAGTCCTTGAATAATCGCATCACAAAGATACCAAACGATTAAACACCTGGAGTGCACCTTCCACCGTGATAACAGAAAAGTTGTGCCCTTACCAGATAACTAGACTCCACGTTATAGGAGCCTAGTATAGCGTGGGTTCATACAAGGAATCAATCCTCTGGATGTAGACAGGATGATAAGAATATCAATTCAAATGGCTGCTCTCTCTGTCATTCGCTCCCAGGTGAGATGTAAAAAGGGGGAAAACGCCAACATAGCATAAAACCATGATGGTTTATTGAATAATGCCCCGTACACACGGTCGCACTTTGTTCGGACATTCCGACAACAAAAGCCTAGGATTTTTTCCGACGGATGTCGGCTCCCACTTGTCTTGCATACACACGGTCACATAAAAGTTGTCGGAAAATCCGATCGTTCTAAACGCGGTGACGTAAAACACGTACGTCGGGTCTATAAACGGGGCAGTGGCCAATAGCTTTCATCTCTTTATTTATTCTGAGCATGCGTGGCACTTTGTCCGTCGGATTTGTGTACACACGATCGGAATTTCCAACAACGGATTTTGTTGTCGGAAAATTTTATAGCCTGCTCTCAAACTTTGTGTGTCGGAAAATCTGATGGAAAATGTGTGATGGAGCCTACACACGGTCGGAATTTCTGACAACAAGGTCCTATCACACATTTTCCGTCGGAAAATCCGACCGTGTGTACGGGGCATAACACAAATCCAATCAAACATGGATAAAAGGTTTCAGGCTAAAAACAATCTCCAGATTACATAAGAACCAGCGTGGTGAGACTAGGCATAGAAACTAGTAGGGTGGAGTCTATGCCTAGTCTCACCATGCTGGTTCTTGATTTGTGTTATTCAACGCTTTACTAGGCTCCTATAACGTAGAGTCTAGTTATCTTGTAAGGGCACAACTTTTCTGTTATCACGGTGGAAGGTACACTCAGCGTGTTTTAATCGTTTGGTATCTTTGAGGCACGATTATTCAAGGTCTTCTTATTCATCTTGGATTTCTTTTTGGACTGATCACTGTTATTTTTGACTTTTATAGATTGATTACCATATATATATTTATCTTATTTTTGTTTTTGTCATACCATTTTCTTTAGCGCGGCAATCTTTATTTTTTCTCATATTTTTACACTAATGTTCTGTTGTGTGACTGCCAGCTGCTGTTTTGATTACCGTATTTATCGGCGTATAACACGCACCTTTTTCCCCTTAAAATCAGGGGAAAATTGTGGGTGCGTGTTATACGCCGATCCCCGCTGTTTGTGAGGGGAAGAGCCGCTGAAAAAGACCGAACCAAGCCGAGTGTACTGTGTACTCGGCTCGGCTTCTCTCGGCTGCGCTCGCAGTCACGCCTTCCTGCTGTCTGAGTGGAAGAGGAGTGAGCGTCGCCGAAAAGACCGAGCCGAGTGTACTGTGTACTCGGCTCGGCTTCTCTCGGCTGCGCTCGCAGTCACGCCTTCCTGCTTCCCTGCTGTCTGAGTGGAAGAGGAACGAGCGTCGCCGAAAAAGACAGAGCCGAGTGTACTGTGTACACGGCTCAGCTCCGCTCGCAGTCCTGCCTCCTAGCCTTTACGTCCCGCCATTGGAGCGGTGATGTGTCCATCATGGGAGCCGGGCCAAGGGGCGGCACTGCAAGACAAGCGGCGCAATAATTTAAAAAATCTTGGCGGCGCAATCATTTAAAAAACGATAGTGCTGCAATTTTGGGCAAGGCTGCAGATAGACACTGGGCAAGGCTGAAGACTGGGCAAGGCTGCAGATAAACACTGGGCAAGGCTGGACACTGGGCAAGGCTGCAGATGAACACTGGGCAAGGCTGGACACTGGGCAAGGCTGCAGATGGACACTGGGCAAGGCTGCAGATACACACTTCCTAAACGTTTTTTTCCTTAAACTTTCCTCCTAAACTTGGGGTGCGTGTTATACGCCAGCATGTTTTACACCGATAAATACAGTAATTTGTTTCACCTGCACAATTACTATATACATTTTACTTTTTATTTCTTTGGGGTTGCAGGAAAACAATTTGCACAATTCCCCCATAAACACAAACAGTGTGGACATGGGAATCGACAATTGTCTGACAGTGATTATTGCTAGGGGCTATAGCAGCCGCTAGTGATAATCACAAGAGAATCTGGCAGGCTGGTTGTACCCAAGTTGATTGATCGATCTCATGGCTGACAAAAACATGGCAATCTTTATTTTGTCTTTTTTTAACCCGAAGAAATTTGCGCGGTGTATGGCCAGCCTAACATTGAATAGTTAGTACGACGACCTCTCGGTTTTTGTTTTTTTTTGTTCGTTCAGCCCGCTGGGTTGAATAAAAAAAAAAAAAACTATATGTGTGTACTAGGCTTTATGATGGAGTGGGTTACAAAAGGCCTTTTTGGCCAGACCAAGCATTTGCTGGAATGAGGCTACCGCGATGGAGGACCAGGAAAAGTGTGCCCAAGCCAGAGGTGACTGCAGTGATCCTGTCTCAGGAAGGCTACCTGTAAGGAGCAGTGAGCTAGATACAGACAGCGAGTGAGTACTGTTAGCAAGAAAAATGCTTCAGATAGTATTTATTTTTTCAATAACTGACAATTTCTAGAAGAGAGGGAAGGATAGGAGGGGGGAGAGCATTTCCCCGAGATTGGCGTTAAAATGCTACAGACCTTAGATTGTCACTGAATAAATAGTCTCTCTACAAACAAGCATGTTCACAACAGGGGAACACTTGAGCACTGGTTAAGTTTGGAGAAAAATAACAGCCAACATGGCCAATCATTAGACATGTGCAATTCGTTTTGTTCCAAATTTGTTTTTTTAACGACTTTCGACAAATCCGTTAATTTGAAAATATCAGAATTAACAAAAACACGTTTAACAAATTTTTCTGAATATTCATACATTTTAAAAATTCGTGAATATTCAAAGATTCGTAAAATCGAAAATTCAGATAATTGGAAACTCAAAATGCAAAAATCCAGAAATACAGAAATTGGAGAATTCGGAAATTCGAAATTTCAGAAATTCAAAAATCCGAAAATAAGAACAAAAATTCAAAAGAAAGAAAATCCGAAAATAAGAACGCAAATTTGAAAATCTGAAATAATAACTAACTAATAATAACTTAACTATTACTAACTATTAAATTATAGGTATTGTAATTCCCTTTAAAATTTGGCTGTTAGTGAACGTAATGAATACGAATTTATCCGAACTTACGAATTATTCGAAACAACGAATGCTGTATCTAAACAAATAGAACGTAACAGATTAAAATGAATAAATAGCAATAATAATACATTTTTATTATTATTATTATTATTATTATTATTATTATTATTAATAATTCATTCCGTTCCATTAGTTTACATGCCAAATTCGTTATTTCGGATAATTCATAACTTTGGATAAATTTGTATTCATTACCTTGACTAACAGCCAAATTTGAAAGGAAATTCCAATACCTATAATTTAATAGTTATTATCAGTTAGTTATTATTTTGAATTTTCGGATTTTCGTTCTTTAGAATGTTTGGATTTTCTTTCTTATTTTCGAGTTTTCGAATTTTCGGATTTTCAAGTTTCTGAATTATCGAATTTACGAATTTAACAATTTTTGAATTTCCAGATTTTCAGATTTTTTGAATTTTCGGGTTTTTGAATTTACGAATTTACAAATTTTCTTATTTCTGAATTTTCAGATTTACGAATTTTCGGATTTACGAATTTTCGGATTTACGAATTTTCGGATTTACGAATTTCGCTCATAACTAATTTCGATCATAACGAATGACCCGAAAAACAAAAAAATAAAAATAAGCGAATGAAACCAATCACTTTTCCCTAAGAATGCTTGGCTTTTTGATGTCTCCTGAATAAGCACTTATATTTCTACTAAACTCTATCGGCAAATAATTTACTTGCGAAATTTCTACATTTCTACATCTGTTCATTTAAACCCACGTATTACCTATTATTATATGTATCTAAGGTCATCAAAGCTTGCCTAGAACAGCTTGTGCAAAAACTGAAGGCCAAAAGCACAGGAAGATCTAATTCAAGCCTCATTTCCTATTTTAAAAGAAACAACAATACCAGATTAAATTAGTGAAACTTCTGTAAATTTGTTAGTACAGTGGCCAAAACTACAGCTGTGTCAATGTCATTTCTTTGCGCCATCTGGCATAGTACATGGGAGAACACCTTTTCCGACCTCTTCCAAGTCTCAGCCATCTAAAAGGAAGATCATTTTATGACTTTGAGTTTGATTACATTTTACAAAATACTTCAGATGATCAGAAAGGCTTTCCAATGAAACCTTTCAAGATTAAAACGTGCTTTAATTGTTAAGACATCAGGGACTGGAATTCAGTATCACACACCATACAAGTGGCAGGAGAAAGGAGCTTTTACACCCCAGAGATACGAGAGGAAAGGGTTTCCTGATTAATTAATTGGAAGAAGAATAATAAAAAAAAACAAAACTTGCATGTCAAGAGAAAAGGAATTTGAAAGATCTTCTCTCCCAAAAGAAAATTCAAATTATAAATGTACTGCCAAAATGCCCAGAAGGGTTTCCATTTAGAACTGCATTGCCATCTAACCTCAAAAATAATTTTTATTTAATGCCAACACATCCTAATCCAAAAGGTCAAGTAGTTTCTGAATTCTAGATGAACGGAGGAAGCCCAATGGATAAATACAAGCAATCACTAGTTTGAAACAAAACATATCAAAGGCAGATCATTATATGCACACAGCACCCACAATTATTTAAAATGCCATGATTGCTATGGTTCTCATCATTGACTTTGTAGTTTAAGATCCTGAGAAGAGCCATATTCATGTGGAATTGCAGAAATTGCTAACAACCACCCAGTAAGAATTATATATAGGTCAATAAAAGCAATACTAAATTGCAGTTCAGCAATTTAAAAACAAAATAAAATTATTAACATTTATTAGTCAATGTTTTATGAACTGTTTATACTTAAAAGTTAACCCACATTTTTCACTCCTCACCATGCAGCACTAATGAGCATCCTTAAAATGAATTGGCAATTTATTTTTTCTGTTCATTTACCTAATTTATGCCTATATTTAATTTCACTTCCTCCTCTAGAGGCCTCGGCGCCATACGTCATTTCTGGTTTTGCATTGGCTCCTGGGACATCTAGGTCAGCTTGGCATGGCACTGCTCCCGTAACATTTAACATTGACGTTTATGGAAATTCTTGGTCAGCTTGGCATGGCACGGCTCCAGTAACATTTAACACTGGCCTCATACAAGTATAGGCGCAACAACCAGAGTTCATATAATTCCCAATGCAAATCTGCTGGTGATAAATGGACTAGATGAAGCTAGAATGACAAAAGTCCATATGACATAAACAGTAGATATGGTGATGTGGAAGGGAAGGAAAAAAAATGTCCAGAAGAGGAAACACACAGGGCTGCCGTCAATATAAGGAAGAAACCATGATCCTGGAAGCTGCAAAAAAACAAGTGGAGAGGCGCCTCTGGGTGAAGTCGTTTTTTTAAAAACAATTTAAATAAAACTTCTTAAGATCAACTCACATGTAGTGAATGAATAGCAGGCGTGGTATCAGTAAGTCTGGGATGACGTTCCCGAGTCCTGGAGCATATACGTGCTGTGTATGATCAAAGATCTTCCAAATGATGGTGACGCCGGCTCCGGAAGAGCGGTCTCAAACCGATGTCTGCTGATGAAGGAGCGCGACTTGCAGAGCATCCAAGTGCGCACGCTCAGGAAACGCGTCCACCTCGGATGACGTCATCCCCTGCAGCCAGCCGTTCGCTGTGTTCCAAGCCTTGGTTTGAGGCCGCTCTTCCGGAGTCGGCGTCACCATCATTTGAAAGATCTTTGATCATCATACACAGCAGGTATGTGCTCCAGGATTCAGGAACGTCATCCCAGACTTACTGATACCACGCCTGCTATTCATTCACTACATGTGAGTTGATTTTATGAAGTTTTAATAAATTGTTTTTAAAAAAACCACTGCACCCAGAGGCGCCTCTCCACTTGTTTTTTTACATTTAACATTGGCGTCTATGGAAGTTCTTGGTCAGCTTGGCATGGCACTGCTTTAGTAACATTTAACCACTTGCTGACCAGCCGCCATCATTATACTGTGGCAGGTCGGCACGATCCTGTGAACTAACGTAGCTGTACATAAGTTCCTTTAAGCGGGATAGCAGGCCCGATGCATTACGGGGGTGCAGAAACTCGTGGCCGGCGGTCGTGATAACCACTGGCCAGGCACGAGAGGCAGAACAGGGACGTGTGTGTGTAAACACACAAATCCCAGTTCTGTGAGGAGAGGCAGATCGTGAGTTCCTAATAGCTAGGTACCACGATCTGTGATCTCCTATAGTCAGTCCCCTCCCCCCACAGTTAGAACACACAGTCAGCGAACACAGTTAACCCCTTGATCGCCCCCTAGTGTTTAACCTCTTCCCTGCCAGTGACATTTACACAGTAATCAGTGCATTTTTATAGCACTGATCGCTGTATATTTGTCAATGGTTTCAAAAATGTGTCAAAGGTGTCCGATGTGTCCACCATAATGTCACAGTCCCGATGAAAATCACAAATCAAGCTGACCAGGATTGCACCGCACTGCACATGTGTGAGATCGGCAGATGCATGCTGGGTAGCCTATAAGGCTATAATGTTTTCCCTGCATTAACCACTTGCGGACCGCCCACCGTACCTATACTGCGGCAGGGAGCCCGCCCTGTACCAGATCACGTACCTAGTACGTGATCTCACACTTCCGGTTCTGGAGTGCACACGTGTGCCATTGGTGACCCGCTCCCGCTGTGATCACACACAGTGGGAGCCCAGCGCCGGGTACTGCGAACTCGATGTCCACCGGCACCTGTAGATTACACAGTACACGAGCAGAACGGCAATATGCCTATGTAAACAAAACAGATTGCCGTTCTGTCAGAAGGGAAGGTATTGCTCCTGTGTTCCTGCAAAGCAGGAACATGGATCTTTGCCTTCCCCAAGTCAAATCACCTCCCACACAATGAGTAAGCACAACCTAGGCACACGGTTAACCCTTTGATCCCCCCTAGATGTCAACCCCTTCTCAGCCAGTGTCATTAGTACAGTGACAGTGCATATTTGTTAGCACTGATCACTGTATTAGGGTCACTGGTCCATAAAAGTGTAATTTTAAAAAGTGTAATTTAGGTGTTTGATTTGTCCGCCACAATATCACAATCCCACTATATATATGTAGCGCTTACTCCCGGAGGAGCGGCTGATTAAAAGTTATATCCGTAATTCACGTCTACCACCCAACCCTCACAGCCCATAGATTTACAAGTCACAGTCCTTAGTGCTTTTTTTCACTTGCTTTATTCAACAACACAAACTGGGATAGGAGAAGGACTTCCTCTGAGATGCTCTTTTGTTACATTATCATCTTTTAAATGAATCTTGCAGAAATACTATGATCAGTTGCGGATAGTTAAGAAATCATCTTCAAATGATCTCTTAAGTCAGGGAAGATGGAAGTAGATTTTTATAGAGAAAAGTTGATAAAGAGTCACTCTGAATAACTTCTTCATCTATGCGACTTTTAAAGAACTGTCCATATCTCTATATGTGTGCTTGCAGCTTCACCGCTACCTGTTTGCCACTACTTCCCATCTGCATGGTACTTCAAAGTTGAGCTAAAGAAGAGTAACTCTGAATAACTTTTCCCGCTTGACTGATTGGAATCCCCGGGGTATTGCTGAACCCAAAGTCATAGGCCATCACTGTCCATCTCACTGACTTGTGCACTAACAACCCTCAGTCTCTGGCAGTACCCTTCCCTTGGGCTTTCACTCACGTGATCAACAGTCCATGTGCCACTCATAAACGATCGATCGCCCAGTTTCCTTCCGCTTTGTTGCTACTTCTCCCGCAATGATTCTTAGCTCCTTTACTTCTTTGTGGCCTGCTCCCCTCCCCGCAGGGGCGGCCAACGACACCAGCGATCACATGCTGTGAAGTGTCGTCTGTTTCTTCATGGAGGACCAGTTCTCCATTCCCCCTTTACTGCAAGGGGAAAGCTCCGTTGGTTCCCCGGAGGGGAAAACCTCCCTTCCCCCTCCGGGAACCAGGCTGGCCTCCTCCACCCCTCAGAGCAGGACTGCAAAACAAACCCCCCTGGACACCACATGACCCCCTTTTATATGAGAGTCCTGGGTATTACCAAGCAGGTTAATGATTGGCCAAGACTAGCATATAAACTACCTGCCACTCAAATGGAAATTGACAACAGACAGGCCTGCTGTAATAGCACAAGCCTGTCTAAATTTACCTGGCAGGAAAACTACCAAGAAGGGTCACCTATCTAAAAGTAGGTGCCCGCTACATATATATAGGGTATGAAAAAGTTTACACATCCCTGTTAACATGTTGGGTTTCTGTGATATAAAAAAATGAGACAAAGATAAATAATTTCAGAACTTTTTCCACCTTTAATGTGACCTATAAACTGTACAACTCAGTTGAAAAACAAACTGAAATCTTTTATGTGAAGGGAAGTAAAAATAAAATAGTATAGTTGCATAAGCGTGCACACCCTTAAACTAATACTTTGTTGAAGCACATTTTGATTTTATTACAGCGCTCAGTCTCTTGGGTATGAGTCTATCAGCATGGCACATCTTGACTTGGCAACATTTGCCCACTCTGCTTTGCAAAAACACTCCAAATCCGTCAGATTGTGAGGACATAATTCCCTTCACCTTGACTAAGGTCCCTGTTCCAGCTGAAGAAAAATGGCCCTAAAGCATGATGTTGCCACCACCGTGCTTCGCGGTGGGTATGGTGTTCTTTTGGTGACGTGTAGTGTTGTTTTTGCACCAAACATATCTTTCAGAATTATGGCCAACAGGTTCAACCTTGGTTTCATAAGACCATAACACATTTTGCCACATGCTTTTGGGAGACTTCAGATGTGTTTTTGCAAAATTTAGCCAGGCTTGGATGTTTTTCTTCATAAGAAAAGGCTTCCATCTTGCCACTCTACCCCATAGCCCAGACATATGAAGAATACAGGAGATTGTTTTCACATGTACCACACAGCCAATACTTGGCAGATATTACTGCAGCTACTTTTATGTTGCTGTAGGCCTCTTGGCAGCCTCCCTGACCAGTTTTCTTCTCATCTTTTCATCAATTTTGGAGGAACGTCCAGTTCTTAGTAAAGTCACTGTTGTGCCATATTTATGTATATGTGCCACATTTGATGATGACTGTCTTTACTGTGTTCCATGGTATATCTAATGCCTTGGAAATTATTTTGTACCCTTCTCCTGACTGATATCTTTTATCAATGAGATCCCTCTGATGCTTTGAAAGCTCTCTGCGGACCATGGCTTTTGCTGTAGGATGCTACTAAGAAAATGTCAGGAAAGACTTACTAGAACAGCTGAACTTTATTTGGGGTTAATCAGAGGCACTTTCAATGATGGCAGGTGTGTACTGACTCCTATTTAACATGAGTTTGAATGAGATTGCTTAATTCTGAACACAGCTACGTCCCCAGTTATGAGGGTGTGTACACTTAGAAACCACATTATTTTCGTTATTTATTTCTATACCCCCCCCCCCCTAAAAGATTTAAGTTTGTTTTCCAATTGAGTTGTACAGCTTATAGGTCACATTAAAGGTGGAAAAAGTTCTGAAATGATTTCTCTTTTTCTCTTTTTTTTACATCACAGAAACCTGACATTTTAACAGGCGTGTGTAAACTTTCCACTGATCGCCGCCATTACTAGTAAAAAAAAAAAATCATAATAAATAAAAATATCCCATAGTTTGTCTTGCTAAAAGTCGCTGATCACCATCATTACTAGTAAAAAAATAAAATTAAATAAATAAAAATATCCCAAAGTTTGTAGATACACAAATCAATCCCCCTACAAAACAAAGGGAGAACGAAGATTCGCAGTCCAAGGACCACGGCTATGGAGCGCTCTACCTACTCACATTCGCATGGAAGAAAACCATCAGGCCTTCAGAAAGAAACTCAAGACCTACCTCTTCTAAGAAGCTGGACAACACAGGACGGATCCAGCGCCTTGAGGCGATTCAGTTTGCAACTGCAGCGCTATACAAATCATTCATTCATTCATTCATTCATCAATCAATGTACACTTATTGGGATTGTTTACCAAAAATATGTAGCAGAATACATATTGCCCTAAATTAATGAAGAAGTTTGATTTTTTTTACACTTTTTTTATTGGGTATGTTTTATAGCAGAAAGTAAAAAATCTATTTTTTTGGTTTTCTTTAAATTATGGGTATTTTTTTTTTTATATAGCGCAAAAAATAAAAATCGCAGAGTGATCAAATACCATCAAAAGAAAGCTCTATTTGTGAGAAAAAAAAGGACAAAAATGTTATTTGGGTACAGCGTCACACAACCACGCAATTGTCAGTTAAAGTAACGCAGTGCCGTATCGCAAAAAATGGCCTGGCTATGAAGGGGAGGAGGTATATCTTCCGGAGGTCAAGTGGTTAAGGTGCAAAATGTTTTACCACTTACTGGCCCCCCACAAACAATTACCTGACCTAGCTGCAGTTCTTCTCCCCCCTCTCTCTGCTCTCATAGGCCTCACTGAAAGCAGTGAGGGCCATTAGCTCCTGCTA
This sequence comes from Lithobates septentrionalis, assembly GCA_037952835.1. Lineage (NCBI taxonomy): Eukaryota > Metazoa > Chordata > Amphibia > Anura > Ranidae > Lithobates > Lithobates septentrionalis. The sequence goes on from JBBDGP010001358.1 coordinate 5,886,783, forward strand.
CTGTCAGTCAAATACTATGAGAAGGGAGCAGGGGGCGGGGAAAGGGAGCGTTGTGTGTATCTATGGAGGTACACAGCCAGGTTCAGAAATGAGCCTGCATTTCTGCCCCCATAGCAAGCGGTTTGCTATGGGCCAGATGGAGAAGAGACTGAGAGGACAGCGCTCGGCTGGGTACCCCAGAATACGAGGTAAGCGGCCACTCTGTGTAATATCATTGCACAGAGCAGGTATAACATGTTTATTATTTTAATTTATATTATTTTATTTATACATTATTTTCGTTTTTTATTTTTATACCGGCAGATGGAGAAGAGACTGAGAGGACAGCGCTCGGCTGGGTACCCCAGAATAGGAGGTAAGCGGCCACTCTGTGTAATATCATTGCACAGAGCAGGTATAACATGTTTATTATTTTAATTTATAAAAAAAATCCCTTTGAACTGCTTTAATGTAACTAAGTACGAATTAGATAAAAATTCATATACAGTAATGTGTAAAAGTTTTAGACACATGTGAAGACATGCTGTAAAGTAAGAATGCTTTCCATAATATATATATTTTAATTGTTTATTTTTATCAATTCACAAAATGCAAGGTGAGCGAACAGAAGAAAAATCATAATCAATTCTTACACTTTGTACACTTTTGTAGGATTAGGGTCAGGTGTATGATTAACCAATTATACCAAGCAGGTGCGAATGATCATCATTGTCATATGTAGATTGAAACCGTCATTCACTGTAACAGAAACAGCTGTGTAGGAAGCGTGAAACTGGGTGAGGAACAGCCAAACTCTGCTACTAAGGTGACGGTGTGGAAGGCAGTTTCATGTCACAGGTCACGCACCATTGCAAGACTGAGCCCAGCAACAAGACTGGGGTTTCAAGACGGGTTGTTCAAGCCCTTTTGAAGAAGCAGAAAGAAACAGGCCACGTTGAGTACCATAGATGCTGTGGTCAGTTAAGTAATCTTAATGCAGCAGATGAAAAGCACATCATGTTTACGTCACTTTGACATCGGAGGATGTCCAGCAGAGCCATCAGCACAGAATTGGCAAAAAAAAGGGGTACCCAGGTACATCCATCTACTGGCCGAGGAAGTGGGACCAGAAGTGATCTTCATGGAAGAATTGCAGCCAAAAAGCCATACCTTCAACATGGAAACAAGGCTGAGTGGCTCAATTATTCACAAAAACATAGAAACTGGGGTGCAGAAAAATGCAGGTGCTCTGGACTGATGAGTCACAATGTGAAATATTTGGCTGAAGCAGGAGGCAGTTTGTTGGTGAAGGGCTGGAGAGTGGTACAATAATGAGGGTCTGCAAGCAACAGTGAAGCATGGTGGAGGTTCCTTGCAAGTTTGGGGGCTGAATTTCGTGAGTTGGAGATTTGGTCAGGATCATTTAGGTCAACGCTGAGAAATACAGGCAGATACTTATCCATCATTCCATACCATCAGAGAGGTGTATGATTGGCACCAAATTTATTTTGCAGCAAGACAATGACCCCAAACATACAGCCAATGTCATTAAGAGCTATCTTCAGTGTAAAGAAAAACAGGGAGTCCTGTTCCTTGCATTAGGATAAAAAATGTTTAGGCAGTAATATCCCCCTCGCCCACTTCCCACTTAAACTTACCTGATCTCTCATTCGATTGAGCTCTGTGCCCATCTGCAGCTTTTCTCTCCCCTCACTTCCTGGTCTCTCAGGCTTTGCGGAGACAGTGGGAGCTATCAGCCCCTGCTTCTGTCAATCAAAGCCAGTGACGTGGGATCGGGGGGCAGGGCTGAGTTCCACTGTCTGTGTCAACAGGCACAGACAGCGAGGCTCAGAAATGAGCCTGCAGAAGTGCCCCTATAGAAAGCAGCTTTGTATGGGGGGCCCTCGCCGGAGTGGAGGAGCCAGGAGCGTCTCGGGGGACCCAAGGAGAGGAGGATCTGGGCTGCTTTGTACAATTCCATTGCACAGAGAAGGTAAGTACAGTAGGTGACCGCAATATTGTGTCAATCTCGCTGCTGTTATCGGCGAGATTGGACACCTGCGAGCCCCATCGCGGGAGCCAGCGCCCAGCTGGCTCACTCATCAGGAAAGAAAAACTGTGTTTTTTCTTTTCGCGATGAGGGCAAGCATTGCTGACAGGTGTCTGGTATGAATCATGAGGGGGAACGTCGCGCCAAATTTTAAATAAAAAACCGGCATGGATTCCCCTCTAGGGGCATACCAGGCCCTTAGGTCTGGATTTTAAGGGGAACCCCTACACTGAAAAAACAGCATAGGGGTCCCCCCAGAATCCATACCAGACCCTTATCCGAGCACGTAGCCCGGCTGGTCAGGAAAGGGGGTGGGGACGAGTGAGCGCACCCCCCCTTCCTGAACCGTACCAGGCCACATGCCCTCAACATGAGGGGTGGGCGCTTTGGAGCAGGGGGGCGCCCTGCGGCCCCCCCACCCCAAAGCACCTTGTCCCCATGTTGATGAGGACAAGGGCCTCTTCCTGACTACCCTGGCCGTTGGTTGTCGGGGTCTGCGGGCGGAGGGCTTATCGGAGTCCGGGAGCCCCCTTTAATAAGGGGGCCCCCAGATCCCGGCCCCCCAGCCTATGTGAATGAGTATGGGGTACATCGTACCCCTACCCATTCACCTGGGGGGAAAAGCGTCAATAAAAAACACACTAGACTGGTTTTTAAAGTAATTTATTAGTCAGCTCTGTGGGTCTTCTTCTGACTTTGGGGGATTTCTTCCGACTTTGGGGGTCTTCCTCCGACTTCTCCGCTCTCTCCAGCCTCTTCTCCCGGTGTCCGGATCTTCTCCCGCTCTCCAGCCTCTTCTCTGCTCTCCGGTTCTTCTGCCGGGCTCCTCCGCTATCTTCTGCTCTTTTGCCGCTCTTTTGCTAGCAGTGGCCCGGTCTTCTCCGTCGTCTTGTTCCCTCTTCTCTTCTTCCGATGTTGACACGACGCTCTCTCTCGCTGTAATGCTGTTTGCGAGGTGCGCGATGACTTATATAGGCATGGGGCGTGGTCACCGGGTGATGTCACCCGGTGACCCCGCCCCTTATGATGTCACAGTCCCGGGGCATGATGGGACGGTGACCCCACCCCATGCCTATATAATTCGTTGCGCACCTCGCATACAGCATTACAGCGGGAGAGAGCGTTGTGTCAACATTGGAAGAAGAGAAGAGGGAGCAAGACGACGGAGAAGACCGGGCCACCGCTAGCAAAAAGCGGCGAAAGAGCAGAAGATAGCGGAGGAGCCCGGCAGAAGAACCGGAGAGCAGAGAAGAACCGGAGAGCGGGAGAAGAACCGGACACCGTGAGAAGAGGCCAGAGAGAGTGGAGAAGTCGGCAGAAGACCCCCGAAGTCGGAAGAAGACCCCCGGAGCTGATGAATAAATTACTTTAAAAACCAGTCTAGTGTGTCTTTTTATTGACACTTCTTCCCCAGGTGAATGGGTAGGGGTACGATGTACCCCATACTCATTCACATAGGGTGGGGGGCTGGGATCTAGGGGCCCCTTTATTAAAGGGGGCTCTCGGATTCCGATAAGCCCTCCACCCACAGACCCCGACAACCAATGGCCAGGGTTGTCGGGAAGAGGCCCTTGTCCTCATCAACATGGGGACAAGGTGCTTTGGGGTGGGGGGGCCACAGGGCCCCCCCCTGCCCCAAAGCACCCACCCCCCATGTTGAGGGCATGCGGCCTGGTATGGTTCAGGAGGGGGGGCGCTCGCTCGTGCCCGCCCCCTTTCCTGACTGGCTGGGCTGCGTGCTCGGGTAAGGGTCTGGTATGGATTTTGGGGGGACCCCCATGCCGTTTGTTCGGCTTGGGGGTTCCCCTTAAAATCCATACCAGACCTAAGGGCTTGGTATGCCCCTGGAGGGGAACCCATGCCGGTTTTTTATTAAAAATTTGGCGCAGCGTTCCCGCTCATGATTCATACCAGGTACATGTCAGCAATGCTTGCCGCTCGTCGCGAAAGGAAAAATCCCAGAGGAGATTTAAGGCCTCAAATATGTCCTTTATAGAGATGGTGGACATCTTGAAGAAGGCCGACTATGGAAAGCACGGACCTTACCCAAGCCCAAATGTCAGAAAGGCCAAGATCATGGCTAAAGTTGTGAGAAGTCTGCACAGGAATTTTGGGGTACGACGATCCAAGGATCAATTGAGGAAACGCTGGTTAGACCTGAAATTGAGGGAGCAGGATCAGTACAGAAAGATCAAGAGAGTTCTTCAAAAAAGTAAGTAGTCGTCGTGTGTTCCTATTATTATTATTACTTGCCTGCTGCTCCATGTGCTTTTCTTTACTGTTGTACAATTTAAAATGGCAAGTTTCAGGTTTGTGGGCACAGTAATCGTTCGTAGTAAACATCGTTCGTTTGCCCACTAATACGATGTTTTTGGCAGATCCAGGTTAACTACATTCGTTCAGGCCTATTTGTATTAAAAGAAGTTTATAACATTGTTGTCTAGATGGGTTTGTACTAGAATGAAATGCAAACTTGATTCAGTGTAAAGAGAGGACACTCAGCAGCTGTTTACTTATCTGGACGCAGGAGCACTAGTGTGGGACACCAGAACAAACTTTTTAGGGTGTCCCACACAGGTGCTCCAGTGGATACTAGGGGTGTCTCCATGTGTGAAAATTGTACAAAAAAGGTAAGCTTTATAAAGGGAAAAAAAATGTCTTCAGCTTGGAACTCAAAAAAAACAATTGTACGACACTTCCAAGCAATGTTTCATATTACTATTTCTGGCCTCAAATATCTGTGTGCTAAGTATGCCTTTTTTTTGTTCACATAGGGGAGAAAAGACTCGGAACATCTGAGGACACCAGGGACCCCCAACCTCCTAAAGAAAAGCAAATCCCCCAAACCAGAAGATGTGGAGGAAGGAGAGGTTTATGAAGTGGGCGAAATAGTGATCACAACAGGTGAGTGTCTGAGACCACAGCTTCAGGTAATAGATGTATACCTGTATATTTATAATATATGGTGTGTTTTTTTATTTTAGGTGATGTAGATGTTGTGAAAGAAGAATCTCATTTCACAAGTGCAAGTGCACAAGTCCTCATCGGGGAGATCATGGTGTGCAATCGTGATTTACAGAAGATCAAGGAAGACATGGATGATGTGGAAAAAAGACTCAAAAACATCATTGATGTTTCAGGCAGAATCTAAAACACCCCAAAAGTCTTCTAGTTTGTTTGTATTTTTATTATTTTCACACATTTTAAATATTTTTTAGAAAGCCAAATTTTGAAGATGCACACAGTGTGTCAACATGTGCTATCCGCCATCACGGGATATCAAGGTTTTGGGGGTGCAACCCCTTCCTCCCAACTAAAGTAGATGAGAGGAGGGGGTTGCACCCCACGAAACACATCCATTGATCCCCCATGATGGGAGCTAGCACATGTTGACATTAGGAATGGGATCATGAGGGAAATCCTCATTTTGACTCTCAATTTGTGTGCATCTTCAAAATTTGGCTTTCACAGGGGTGACATCACCTCATCTGATGAAGGCACTATCAACACAGCTTGGACATACTCATTTCTGATATTGCCTTCACTTTGTCAAAGTTGAACTGTATAAGTTCCTGAGTTGTGTATAGTTTTATGGTTTTAAACATGCCTGTTTTAACACAAAAAAGTCTATTTGTACTGTCAAAAACAGTACAGTTCTTCTTTCAATGCTCGATATCATTTTTTGGACTAAGTTTGTGTTTACACTGAAATGGGGGTTATTTACTAAAGGCAAATCCACTTTGCACTACAAGTGCACTTTCAGTGCAGTTTCAAGTGCACTTTTGCAGTGCACTTGGAGTGCAAAGTGGATTTTCCTTTAGTAAATAACTCCCACAGTGCTTTATAATTTGCCACAATCATGCCATTTTCGTGACTCACCAAAATTCATTCATGGTGCTGAAAATGATGTATATTTTTAACAGTAATGCATTACATACATTAACAACAAAAACAAGGTGTGTGTGTAGCAGACCCACAACATAATAATAGTTCGCTGAAGAAGAGATTGTCACCTCATGTATCAAATAAAATACGTTTGCACTATTGGAGAAAATGGCCCAAAAAAATCCGATTGGAGAACCTAGGAGACAGCTAAAAGAAACACAAGCAGTAAATCAAAGGAAATATTATTTCAGTTTAACTAAAAAAAATATTTTTAAAATGTTTATTAAACATTTTCTGGCATATCAATGGCCCCCCTACCCGCAAAGTACTCCATATATTTTATACGGACCTTGCGTGCGCTTTGGGGGGGCAAGCACTGAAAACCAGATACGAACTCCACAAGCACAAACTGAAGAGCAGTAACGGTCGGAAAAGCACGAGGCTGAAAATCGCGAATCTTCTCTCACAAAACTTCTAACACAATATAAACACGAGATTAGCAGAAGGAGCCCAAAGGGTGGCGCACTGGCTATTGAACTTCCCTTTTATAGTGCCGTCGTACATGTTGTAAGTCCTTGCGTTCTTGACATTTGGAAGTTCCAACAAGATTTGTGTGACTGTGTGTATGCAAGACAAGTTTGAGCCAACATCCGTCAGAAAAAAAACATAGATTTTGTTGTCGGCAAATCGTGTGTACGCGGCATAACAGGTTTTCTTCTAAGATTGCCCTGTATTTGGCTCCATCCATTTTCCCATCAACTCTGACCAGCTTCCCTGTCCCTGCTGAAGAAAAGCATCCCTAGAACATGATGCTGCCACCACCATGTTTCAAGGTGGGGATGGTGTGTTCAGGGTGATGTGCAGTGTTAGTTTTTCGCCACACATACAGTTTTGCTTTTAGGCCAAAATGTTCAATTTTGGTCTCACCTGACCAGAGCACCTTCTTCCACATGTTTGCTGTGTCCACCACATGGCTTCTTACAAACCGCAAGCAGGACTTCTTATGGCTTTCTTTCAACAATAGCTTTCTTCTTGCCACTCTACCATAAAGGCCAGATTTGTGGAGAGCACCACTAATAGTTGTCCTGTGGACAGATTCTCCCACCTGAGCTGTGGATCTCTGCAGCTAATCCAGAGTTACCATGGGTCTCTTGGCTGTTTCTTTGATTAATGCTCTCCTTGCCCGGCCTGTCAGTTTAGGTGGACGGCCATGTCTTGGTATGTTTGCAGTTGTTCCATACTCTTTCCATTTTTGGATAATGGATTGAACAGAGCTCCGTGAAATGTTCAAAGCCTGGGATATTTTTTTTAAAACCTAACCCTGCTTTAGACTTCTCCACACCTTTATCCCTGACCTGTCTGGTGTGTTTCTTGGCCTTCATGATGCCATTTGTTCACTAAGGTTCTTTAACAAACCTCTGATGGCTCCACAGAACGGCTGTATTTATTCAGAGATTAAATCTCACACTGGTGGACTCTATTTACTAATTAGGTGACTTCTGAAGGCAATTGGTTCCACTAGATTTTAGTTAGGGGTATCAGAGTAAAGGGGGCTGAATACAAATGCACGCCACACTTTTCACATATTTATATGTAAAAAAAAATGAAAACCATTTATTATTTTCCTTCCACTTCACAATTTTGTACCACTTTGTGTTAGTCTATCACATAAAATCCCAATAAAATAAATTTACGTTTTTGGTTGTAACATGACAAAATGTGGAAACTTTCAAGGGGTATGAATACTTTTTTAAGGCACTATGCATTATACAATTTTCTTATTCAATTTTTTTTAGATTTACCTTGTAGTAACATGTAGTCCAAGGACCTGTCTGATTGCATACACATTGAGGCCTGGTTCACACCTATGCATTTTTAGTGCGTTTTCAGTTTTGCAGAAACACGCTACAGTCCATTTAACTGGACTGTGGATGTAGTTCACATCTGTGCATTTTTTGGAAAGGGCCAGGGACTTTTTTCTGGTTTTTGGTTCCATAGACTTCAATGGATCAATCGCGTGTATTGAAAAACATGAAATGCACCTGCAATATGCAAACTGTACCTGCATAGGTGTGAATCAAGCCTGAAAGTGTTTAGGTATGAACTCATATTATATGGTTTTGGTAAATCTAAAGGAAAATTGTACAAGAAAATTGTATAATGTATGGCCAGCCTTAGTGAGGGAGACGTAGATTCAGGATACCACCAACCATTGTATCCTCTTCTGTCCAGCCTCCACCTGGTATCCTCCAGTCTGCTTCTCTAGACCATAAAAGAGACATCCCAGACTTTAGAGAATAGGCCCCCCAGCTTAAGCTATGGCTGGGATCTCGATGACCTCCAAAGAGTGTCTTCAGCAGACTGACCAAAGGGGCAGAGCCCCTCAGACAGGGAACTTCTCTGGCAGGGCTAAACCCATGATCCCACACCCTGCCCTGAGCTTCACACTATTTATGGGCTCTCCAACCACATTCTGGACACACCTCTCCAGGGATTGGCTGGGTTTCCACAAATATTCAAGCTGTCCTCTCCTTCCTTCCACTGTAATTCTAGAATCTTTTAGAATGCAGAGCAAAGCAATCAGACCAGCGGCCTATGTAACACTAAGCAGGCTACAACAGTCAGCCTCTGCTCTACTACAACCTATACAAACTAGGAGGGTGCTATAAAAGAAAGATATAAGGGCTGGTACAGTATTAGTAGTAGCTTTTGGAAGAGAGCAAATCCTGGACAAGAAGCTTTATTACAGTGTAAAAAAAAACGAACGAGGCCTGAATATACGTATTAAAGCAAACACAAGGGTTAAATCTCTATCTAGTATAAAGCAAATGTTCATTGCAGGCTTCCCTTTGAATTGGATCTGATCTATTCATCATCATTCCGAACAGACTTCAAAGATGTATCAGATAAATGCCTAGCAGGGTAATTCATTAGGCGGAGATAGGAGTGATCTAGGTTCTATTGCATGTCACTATTCTCAGCGGTGCTCCAAACACATCTGTGGGAAGTGAAAGAATACCTATTCTTGTTACATTATTCCTAAAATGTTGGGCTCTCTGCTACCTGCTCCTCAGGCAACAGTTTTGTTTCATTTATGTGCTGATGGTAGGAGACTACAAGGGCTGGGAGAGAATTCACTGCCCATTGATTTTTATCTGTACAAGGGATGGATAGAACTATACTGCACCACTGCTCGCACTAAAGCACCCAGCTAGTGTACACTAATGATACACTGAATCAACTGGTGTATTATAATGTAGTACTATGGACTATGGAAAGATTGTTTTTTTTTTTTTTAAAAAAGGAGGTTTTACGATTTTATAAAGGAAAGCATGCTAGATAACTTAGAGGAATAAAGAGTCAGAATAACATAACAATGTTATGATCCAGTTTGTGATGGATCATGGATGAGAGGACTTTGTATTGGGGGGGGACTCTGTGGTGCTGGAGGAACTCTGTCTAGGGGATACTCTGATGTGATGGCGGGCTGTTATGTATAGGGGGCCTCTGATGTGATAGAGGGCCTCTGGCTCTGTGATGGGGGGCCTCTGATGTATAGGGGGGGGCTGTGATGTGATGGGGAGCACTAGCATGAAGGAGGGACCTCTGACAGGGTGGCGGCCTCTGAAGTAAAGATGGAACTCTGATATGAAGGGGGTCTGTTTTGATGGGGGGGGGGGGGGGGGGCTTCTGATGCAAAGTTAAAGTGATTGTAAATGATCACCTTGTAAAACCACCCATTCAGTTTAAGATAGAAATGAAAGGCAAAACATTTTTGTTTAGATGTTCATGTAGAAGAAGTATTATGAATACCTGTTTTCCATTTTTTATAAGTGATCACATACCCTCTGTTCTCAGCTGCATAAGAGCTGGGGGAGGAGAAGCAGCAGCACACTGAGCGGGGGCGTGTCAGGACACGTCTGATCATTGGAGGAAAGTAAACTGTGCTCCCAGCATAGCTAAAGAACTTACCATGGTGTCCTATCCTGCTTAGTGTGCTCCGTTTTTAATAGGAAAGCAGAGGAACTGGAAGGAACACCAGGGATTTCACACAAAAGAAGCAATACAAAGAGAGCAGGATACTTTCTCATACAAGTACATGGTACAGAGCAGACGCATATCAGGAATATGAAATGTTGGGGTAACAAATGCTTTAATTTCATCAAGATGGTTCTGTGCATTGTCCCAGGCTCAGGTTTCCCATTGATAAGTAACATTTATGTTTTTTACATTTTAGATTAGAGTGCCTCAAGAAGGTGCCCCGACTGAGATAAGGTGGAGAAACTGTTGTAAGTGAGGTGCAGCGTGGTGTGGCAGCAATAATTCATAGTCAGGTGCAATGGAAAACTTATATTGAAATAGCACAGCAAACCGGATATCAGCCAGACTGACAGCATCTGTAAAGAGAGAAGAATGCGGCCTGGCCTCGCGCCCAAGCAAATAAGTTGCGGTCCTATGCTTTCCCTCCTCATCAGCAACCTTTCCCTACCACTAGTACTGTCCCTAACAGGCAGGGTACCTGTCCCTATTCTACCAACTCGCAAATGCTTGGCGAACCTGGGAGCCAGGGCCTTAAATAGGCTATGCCTGACCCAAGATAGCTCCCCCCAGTCACATGGGGCGGCAGCATCCAACCAAATTGCTTCCCCAGTGACCCAAGAAGCCATAGAGGAACTGTGCCCCTCTTGAATTTCTCTCCAGCTACTAAAGAAGAGCACCACCTGCAGTGGAGAAAGTAGACTGCACCTGCCTACATGCTGCCCTAAACTATTACATACAGAAAATTAGAGTCAGATATATGGCAATATGGCCTTGAACAATACACTAACAATGGGTGGGGCCCCCGACACCTAGTTCCAAATAATAGTGGACATTTGTGCTTCCTGTATAGCCTTGCAGAGTAAATAAAAAGAGAGAGCACTCCTATGGCCACATCTGTATGGGAAAATTTGTAATAACTGGGAAATGGCAGTGAGCCCCTGTGCGTCCGACAGGGACTCACCACCATTTACATGGTGCATATTTCTTCTGCGCCATGTATTTTGTTTAATATGTGTTATATGTTTTTAATTCTCTATCTGTGTTGCTCTGTTTGCATTATGTATTGTTACAAATAAAATATATTTTTATATTCAATATTGTCCAATGTGCCTATAAAGTCCGACCCTGGGCTACCCCTTGCCCTCTTTTCTCTTGAGCATTGCAGAGTAGTAGTGAAGAAGGGGTGCAAAGGTGAGCTTTTTAAAAAAAAGATATATTTATTGAGTTTTATAGAAAAACACAAGAGTACAGAATTAAAAAAGAAAAAAAAAAAGAAAAACTCTGAGCTGTTTCCCAATGTTTCAGAAAACATGCCAGACGAGTAACACAGATGATACGCCAAAAATCGTGGGTCAGATAAAACTGTAGGTCATAAAACAAAGCATGGAGATACATTTAGTGACTGTCTGGAGCAACAGAGGCAAGAGTAAGTGGGTTAGAAAGCCAGCGGTCCCAAACAGCATCAAACAAACGGGGCTTCTTCCGAAGCTCATAGGTGAGTTTATAAATTTGGAGGCTATTGTTGATAAACTATAGCCACATGACTATAGTGGGGACAGTAACACCTAAGCGCTTTTCATATTTGGAGATGGATAGTTCTCCAAAAATACCAAGGAGACAGTTTTTTGAGAGTGGGTAATATGTTGGGCTCTCTGCTACCTGCTCCTCAGGCAACAGTTTTGTTTCATTTATGTGCTGATGGTTGGAGGCTACAGGGGCTGGGAGAGAATTCACTGCCCATTGAGGCAGGTCCAAAGGCAGTGGAAGAAGTCAGCCACTTCTCTGCAACCTCTAAAGCAAAAAGCGTCTGAGCGCGCACCCATTTTATGCAGACGTAGAGGGGTAAAGTGGCTATGGTGGAACAGTTAAAGTTGGATAACCCTATACTTAGAGGAGTTGACGGAGGGTTGGTACGTCCCTTCAAACTCTGACCGTTCTGGGTCTGTAATATGAAGGCCGAGTGACAGCGATTTGTGTTGAGCCACCGAATATTTATCATTTGTGTCACTAGAAAGGTGAGATTTAGAGCAGAGGTGCAGAGGTGAGCTGTTAAGCAGGGTTATAGAGGTGAGTAGTGGAAGAAGGGATCCAGAGTTAAGCTGTGGAAGAGAGTTTCAAAGCTGAGCTGTTGAGCAGAGGGGAGCAGTGGAAGAAGGGTACAGAGGTAAGCGGTGGTTGAGGGGTGTAGTGGTAAGCTGAGTGCAGATGTGAACTGTTGAATAGGGGTGTAGAGGTGAGCTGTGAAAGAGGGCTTCAGAGGTAAACTTTGGTGCAGGGATGCAGAGGTGAGCTGTGATGCAGGCTATCACAGGTGACCAGTGGGAGAGGGGTGCAGAGGTGAGCTGTGACACAGGCTATCAGAGGTAAACAGTGGAAGAGGTGTGCAGAGGTGAGCTGTGAAGCAGGCTATCAGTGGGAGAGGGGTGCAGAGGTGAGCTGTGAAGCAGGCTAGCAGGGGTGATCAGTGGAAGAGGTGTGCAGAGGTGAGCTGTGAAGCAGGCTAGCAAAGGGGATCAGTGGAAGAGGGTGCAGAGGTGAGCTGTGAAGAAGGCTATCAGAGGTGTTCAGTTGAAGAGGGGTGCAGAGGTGAGCTGTGAAGAAGGCTATCAGAGGTGATCAGTGGAAGAGGGGTGCAGAGGTGAGCTGTGAAGCAGGCTAGCAGAGGTGATCAGTGGAGGAGGGGTGCAGAGGTGAGCTGTGACACAGACTAGCAGAGGTGATCAGTGGAAGAGGGGTGCAGAGGTGAGCTGTGACACAGACTAGCAGAGGTGATCGGTGGAAGAGGGGTGCAGAGGTGAGCTGTGAAGCAGGCTATCAGGTGATTAGTGGAAGAGGGGTGCAGAGGTGAGCTGTGAAGAAGGCTATCAGAGGTGATCAGTGGAAGAGGGTTGCAGAGGTGAGCTGTGAAGAAGGCTATCAGAGGTGATCAGTGGAAGAGGGGTGCAGAGGTGAGCTGTAAAGAAGGCTATCAGAGGTGATCAGTGGAAAAGGGGTGCAGAGGTGAGCTGTGAAGCAGGCTAGCAGAGGTGATCAGTGGAGGAGGGGTGCAGAGGTGAGCTGTGACACAGACTAGCAGGGGTGATCGGTGGAAGAGGGGTGCAGAGGTCAGCTGTGAAGCAGGCTATCAGGTGATTAGTGGAAGAGGAGTGCAGAGGTGAGCTGTGAAGCAGGCTAGCAGTGGTGATCAGTTGAAGAGGGGTGCAGAGGTGAGCTGTGAAGCAGGCTAGCAGGGGTGATCGGTGGAAGAGGGGTGCAGAGGTGAGCTGTGAAGCAGGCTAGCAGTGGTGATCAGTGGAAGAGGGGTGCAGAGGTGAGCTGTGAAGCAGGCTAGCAGTGGTGATCAGTGGAAGAGGGGTGCAGAGGTGAGCTGTGAAGCAGGCTAGCAGTGGTGATCAGTGGAAGAGGGGTGCAGAGGTGAGCTGTGAAGCAGGCTAGCAGTGGTGATCAGTGGAAGAGGGGTGCAGAGGTGAGCTGTGAAGCAGGCTAGCAGAGGTGATCAGTGGAAGAGGGGTGCAGAGGTGAGCTGTAGAGCAGGGTTGCAGGGGTCAGCAGTGGAAGAGGAAGGCAGAGATGAGCTGTCAAAGCGGGGTACATCTTTGAGTGGTGGAAGAGGGGTGCAGGGGATTCACCAGTAGGTAGTGGAAGAGGGGTGCAGAGGACCATGGTTTAAGATGGGTATAGTAGAGGTGAGCAGTGGATAAGAAGTACAGAGGTTAGTGTTGGGAGCGGCTTATGCGGAATGGGGGGGATGTTTGTGTGTCTTAGTTAAAGATGCTTCAGCAACACATTCTACTACTTTTGTAATTCTGCTACTACGTTCTCTCTACACTTCAGATTCCTGTCGTTATGATATTGATTGTATCTCTGTGGAGGCAATCCTCTTCCTGTCACTGAGTGTCTACAGCCAGTTTCATCCTTATGTCACTATGGTACCAATTGGATTTACCAAAGGCAAACAGGCTGTTCACATTGAGAGGGAATTTAGCTTAGTGAATGTGGGGAAGCTTTGCCGACTTCCATCATCCAATCATGTGCAAGCAAAAATATTGTTTTGTTTTGTTTTTTTCCTTGCGTGTGATTGGGTGTTTTTTGCGAGATGAATTTTCACCACATTCACTAAGATATGGGTTTTTTTTCCATGCATAAATTTATTCATGTTAGTATGGAGACTCTATAATACACCTCCAAGGGTTCCAGAGTGCAACAAGACAATTTTGCACATCTAAAATGGAAAGTGAGGTAAATAATAATTCTTACATCTGCTACTCATCTAAGGAACACTAAGTTCTGTTTCCTTCCTCTTTAACCACTTCAGCCCCAGAAGGATTTACCCCCTTCCTGCCCAGAGCATTTTTTTGCGATTCGGCACTGCCTCGCTTTAGCTGACAATTGCGCGGTCGTACGACGCTGTACCCAAACAAAATTGACGTCCTTTTTTTCCCACAAATAGAGCTTTCTTTTGGTGGTATTTGATCACCTCTGCAGTTTTTGTTTTTTGCGCTATAAACAAAAAAATATTTTTTACATTTTGCTATTCTAAATACCCCCAAAAAATATATAAAAAAACTAATTTCTTCCACAGTTTAGGCCAATATGTATTCTTCTACATATTTTTGGTAAAAAAAAAATCGCAATAAGTGTATATTGTTTGGTTTGTGCAAAAGTTATCACGTCTACAAAATAGGGGATAGATTTATGGCATTTTTATTATTTTTTTTTTTTACTAGTAATGGCGGTGATCTGCGATTTTTATCGGGACTTCGACATTATGGCGGACAGATCGGACACTTTTGACACTATTTTGGGACCATTCACATTTATACAGTGATCAGAGCTCCAAATAACCACTGATTACTGTATAAATGACACTGGCAGGGAAGGGGTTAAACACTAGGGGGCGATCAAGGGGTTAAGTGTGTTCCCTGGATGTGTTCTAACTGGGCTCACTACAACATGACAAAGATCACTGCTCCCGATGACAGGGAGCAGTAGATCCCTGTCATGTTGCTAGGCAGAACAGGAAAATGCCTTGTTTACATAGGCATCTCCCGGTTCTGTCTCTTCACGCTGCAATCGCTGGCCACCGACGAACATCGAGTTTGCAGGACCCGCGGGCACGCTCCAGCGGCACGCCCGCTAGGCAGCAAATTCAAAGGGACGTACGGGTACGCCTTTTTGCCTGCCCGTGTCATTCTACTGACATAAATCGGCGTGCGGCGGTCGGCAAGTGGTTAAAACATCTCTATGTGCCCACAATGCAGAATTCATAAAATACAAGCTGATGTAGGCTTTCTGTACAATTGGTAAAGAAAAAAAGGTGCTTGAAGGGAATTTTGGACGTATTATATTATGATCAAAACTAAAAATATTATTTAAAAAATATATATATTAAAACTTGTATATGAACATTTTGTATTCTTATGTCCATTCAGCATAGAAGCGCCCAGCTCCTTGTTGCATGTTTTTCAATCACTTCTTAGATTAGATGAATTATAGGACTGACTCACCCCACTCTCTACCTTTCACTTTTTGCCTGTCATGATGGCCCCATATGAAGCTGTAATCAGAGAGAGTCAGTCTAAAGGCAATCAGCTCCTGCTGAGCTCTCTCTTTAGAAAACCTAGAAAGCTGTAGTAGAGTGTTATCAGTGTACCTTGTATTCATTGTTACTTGTAAAATCAAGATTTTATATACATGCTTCAATAAAAAAAAACTGTTTCATAAACTTTAAAGCCGAACTCTAGGCATACGTATAAATACACAAATGAAATATATCCCAACCAAAGGATTTGTATTGCTGTTCATCCAGATTTGAGATTTACACAGCTCTCTTAACCACTTTAATACTGGGCACTTTTACCCCCTACCTGTCCAGACCAATTTTCAGCTTTCAGCATTGTTACACTTTGAATGACAATTGCCGTACTTGCAACACTGTACCCAACCTAAATTTTCATCATTTTGTTCACACAAATAGACCTTTCTTTTGGTGGTATTTAATCACCGCTGGGTTCTTTATTTTTTGCTAAATAAACAAAAAAAAGACTGATTTTGGGGAAAAAACATGTTTTTATTCGTTTCTGTTATAAAATTTTGCAAATAAATTATTGTTCTTCATAAATTTAACCCAAAATGTATTCTGCTACAGTTCTTTGGTGAAAGTAACCCAAATAAGTGTATATTATTTAGTCTGTGTTGAAGTTATAGAGTCCACAATATGTATATCTGAACATTTATAAATCCTGATGTACTGACGGCTCATCTCATTTCTTGAGGCCCTAAAATGCCAGGACAGTAGAATTACCCTTAAATGCCCCCTTTTTGGAAAGAGTCCAAGGTATTTACTAAGAGGCATGGCGGGTTTTTGGAAGTTGTAATTTTTTGTCATAAATTTGGGGAAAATTAAGAAGTTAAAAATAAAATGTTCATAATGTGTTTGTTTTTTGACATATTGTCACCAGTGCAGTACAGCATCATAATATGAGGTGCCTTGAAAAAGTATTCATACCCCTTGACATTTTTCACATTTTGTCATGTTGCAACCAAAAACTTAAATGTATTTTATTGGGATTTTATGTGATAGACCAACACAAAGTGGCACATAATTGTGAAGTGGAAGGAAAATGATAAATGGTTTTCAACGTGCTCCTGTTCCTGTAGCCTCCCTGACACTCCCTGAGTGTGGGTTTAAATTTTAGTACCATTAGCGGTAACCCCGAGCCACACTCGGGATTACATCTCAGGATCCTGGTGCGGTATACTTACCTTGTCCTCAGGATCCTGCGATGTCCCCCCAGGCTGTCTGCGGGCTCCGTCCTCTGCCCGAAGCCTCTCTGTGCCAGGTTCCATTCCCTGCGAGCGTCGCGACGCACGGCGGCGGAGCCTGGCGGCAAATTAAAAAAAATTTAAAAATCATAACACATACAATACTGTAATCTTACAGATTACAGTACTGTATAAAATCATTTCACTTCCTATTTGTCCCCAGTGCTTTTGCCCATGCCCTGCATGCAAGTTTTATATTATATATACTGCTCTTTCTGCCTGGAAACTTGAGATTGTCCATAGCAACCAAAAAGTGTCTTTTTATGTCAAAAGTGGCTTTAGACCAGCTAGAAAACAGCGATAGTAAATTAGATGACTTGCAGAATTGAGCTATAGTGAGTCGTGGGGAAATTTATTTTATTATTATTATATTATTTTATTTTTATTATTTATATTTATTTATTATATTATAATTTATGATTTTGTGTTTAAAACTTCATCATACCCGGGATATCTACTATACTCTTGGTGGACAGATCTAAGTGTGTTATTGTTAAGATTTACAGACCTACAATATAAAATGCCAAATTTCTATGCAAAATAATTGTACCGCTTTGAGACGCAAAAATCTGAAATAATCATACCGCCAGGGAGGTTAAGGGGGATTGGGCTGCCTCCAGGCCCACCTGCCCGTCATCTATCCATTTAATGCATGTGCTTCCATTGTGGAGACGCTTATAAATTCAGTAGCGTTAGGACTGCAAGCATACACAGGGTGCCGTGAAGAGCCCTTGCAGCTTATGCATGCATTTGCAAATGTGTGCTAACTAAACCCCTGTGTTTAACGCAGACTGTTGGACACGTTAATTTGGTCAGTTGGCAGACTGGTTGGTGAGTTGAGCTATGGAATGTTCTGTTTTTGTCTTTCATGTGTTTGCCCTTCCATGTGCTCCTTGCTGTGAAGGCTAGTTATAGGTGGGGGCAGGGGCCTTTTGGTTTGTTGTTGGTGGGTTATTTATGGAAGAGTGTCAAGAAGAAAGCCATTGTTAAAAGAAAGCTATAAGAAGTCCCGTTTGCAGTTTGCAAGAAGCCATGTGGGGGACACAGCAAACATGTGGAAGAAGGTGCTCTGGTCAGATGAGACCAAAATTGAACTTTTTGGCCTAAAAGCAAAACGCTATGTGCTATGAAAACTAACACTGCACATCACCCTGAACACAACATCCACCGTGAAACATGGTGGTGGCAGCATCATGTTATGGAGATGCTTTTCTTCAGCAGGGACAGGTAAGCTGGTCAGAGTTGATGGGAAGATGGATGGAGCCAAATACAGGGCAATCTTAGAGGAAAACCTGTTAAGAGTCTGCAAAAGACTTCAGACCGGGGCGGAAGTTTACCTTGCAGCAGGACAAGGACCCTAAACATACAGCCAGAGCTACAATGGAATGGTTTAGATGAAAGCATATTCATGTGTTAGAATTGGCCAGTCAAAGTCCAGACCGAAATCCAATTGAGAATCTGTGGGAAGACTTGAAAATTGCTGTTCACAGACACTCTCCATCCGATCTGACAGAGCTTGAGCTATTTTACAAAGAAGAATGGGCAAAAATTTCACTCTCTTGATGTGCAAAGCTGGTAGAGACATCCCCAAAAAGACTTGCAGCTGTAATTTCACATATCTATTTGTAAACAATGTTGAAAAAACATTTATCATTTTCCTTCCACTTCACAATTATGTGCCACTTTTGTGTTGGTCTATCACATAATTTTTGTATGTAGCATGACAAAATGTGGAAAATTTCAACGGGTATGAATACTTTTTAAAGGCACTGTAACTGGTGTGGTGGTGATCAGGGACACTGACTGGTGACAGTAGGGGAAAAAAAAGTTATAATTTTTTTAAGTAATTTTTTTCTTTTTTTTTCTTAAAGCAGAGTTCCACTCATTTTTGTGTTTATTAAAAGTCAGCAGCTACAAAAAGTGTAACTGCTGACTTTTAATAAAGGCACACTCACTTATCACATGGTCTAGCGATGCGGCTGCACGAAACCTCGATTCTCTCTCTTGCCTCTCTGTGCCGCCGGCATTGCAAGTGTGGGCACCCGGCTGTGACAGCTTGCTGCTTCACAGACGGGTGTGCACTGCGCATGCGCGAGTCGTACTGCGCCTCCCCATTGGTCGGCAATCTTCTGGGACCTGTGATGTGTCCCAGAAGATTGCAAGGAGGGAAGGGGAGAGGAGAACTGGGAAGTTAGAGCAGGTACCCGCTCCCCCCCCCCCCCCTAAAAAATGACATATAAA
Source organism: Lithobates septentrionalis (assembly GCA_037952835.1). NCBI lineage: Eukaryota > Metazoa > Chordata > Amphibia > Anura > Ranidae > Lithobates > Lithobates septentrionalis. The sequence goes on from JBBDGP010001358.1 coordinate 5,905,804, forward strand.
ATGTCGCATATTTGGGGGGGGAGTGCTTAAAGCAGAACTTCCTCTTTTTCGTGAAGCTCAGCTTTAACACACTGTGACCAGAGCAATATAATGTTACCATTGTAACATTGTACTGCTCTAGGGAAGTGATAGAGAATTTAATTTTTATTTTTTTACACATTATGTTTGCTTATAGCAGTGTATTACATTGCTTAAGCAAGCATTTTACTGAATAAAACTGGATCATTTCGTCTGTTTTGTTGTGATTAGCTGTGATTGGTCAAAACTAATCACATGGTACAGATGCAAAAAAGGAGAAAGGCTGGTGTCATGGAAGTCGGTTAAAACATCGGCCAATCAGAGTGTTTCGGCCGTCAGGCCTTAATCATGGCCATCAGCCATGATTAAGACCTGACGGCTGAAACACGTTGGCTTTCTTTTTGACTGTTGTTCAGATGCAAAAATAAATCAATGCTTTAGCCGACTTCCATGGCACCAACCTTTACCTGTTGTGGTGACAATTTTAACCACCTCTCCTTCCTTCACATCCTCTGGTTGTGGTGTCCTCTGTTCCCCTTCTTCAGGAGGTAGGGGGTTCCTGGTGTCCTCAGACGTCCGGAGTCTTTTCTCCCCTATGAAAATGAAACAAAAGGTATACTTAGCACACCGATATTTGAGGCCAGAAATAGGAATATGAAACATTGCTTGGAAGTGGGGTACAATTGTCTGTTTTGACAGAGTTCCAAGCTGAAGACATGATTTTTTCCCTTACCAAAGCTGGAATACTTACCTTTTTTGGACAAGTTTCACACATGGAGACACCCAAGTATCCACTGGAGCACCTGTGTGGGACACCCTAAAAAGTTTGTTCTTGTGTCCCACATAGAGTTGCCACCTCATCCCTTTAACCTCCCTGGCGGTATGATTATTTCGGATTTTAGGTGCTGAAAGCGGTACAATTATTTTGCATGGAAATTTGGCATTTTATATTGTAGGTCTGTAATTCTTAACAATAACACACTTAAATCTGTCCAAACAAGAGTCTAGTAGATATCCCGGGTATGATAAAGTATGAAACACAAAAACATAAATTATAATATAATAAATAAAAATAAATAATTCAAAAAAATAAAAATAAATAGTAATAAAATAAATTTCCACACGATTCACTATCGCTCAATTCTGCAAGTGTTCTAATTTACTCTCGCTGTTTTCTAGCTGGTCTAAAGCCACTTTTGACGTAAAGGGACACTTTTTGGTTGCTATGGACAATCTCCAGTTTCCAGGCAGAAAGAACAGTATATATCACATAAAACTGCATGCAGGGCATGGGCCAAAGCACTGGGGACAAAAGGGATGTGAAATAATTTCATACAGTACTGTAATCTGTAAGATTACAGTACTGTATGTGTTATGATTTTTACTTTTTTTTTAATTTGCCGCCAGGCTCCGCCCCTGTGTGTCGCGACGCTCGCAGGGAACGGAGCCTGGCACGGAGAGGCTTCGGGCAGAGGATGGAGCCCACGGACACTGCGGGGGACATCGCAGGATCCCGGGGACAAGGTAAGTAAAGCCACACCAGGATCCTGCGATGTAATCCCGAGTGTGGCTCGGGGTTACCGCTAATGGTCCTGAATTTTAACCCCGAGCCACACTCGGGAATACCGCCAGGGAGGCTACACCCGAACACATATGAATTACACAGGTTCTGTGGCTGATTAAGGTGGTAATTAAACTCACTTGCTGCCTTATCTGCATTTAAATAGCCACAGAACCTGTGTAATTCATATGCGTTCGGGTTTAAAGGGATGAGGTGGCAACCCTAGTCCCACACTAGTGCTCCTGAGTCCAGATGTGTAAACAGCTGCTGAGTGTCCTCTCCTTACATTACACTGAATCAAGTTTACAATTCTTTCTAGTTTCAAACACATCTAGACAACAATGTTCTAAACTTCTTTTAATACAAATTAGCATGACCAAATGTAGATAACCCTGTATCTGCCCAAAACATCGTATTTAGTTGACAAACAAACAATGTTTCCTATGACCGATTACTGTGCCCATGAACATGAAAGTAGCCATTTTAAACTGTACAACAGTAAAGAAAAGCACATGGAGCAGCATGCAAGTAATATTAATAATAGGAACACACGACAAGTACTTAGTTTTTAGAAGCACTTTCTTGATCCTCCTGTACTGATCCTGCTCCCTCAATTTCAGGTTTGACCAGTGTTTGACCTCAATTGCTCCTTGGATCGTCGTACCCCAAAATTCCTGTGCAGACTCTTCACAACTTTAGACACGATCTTGGCCTTTCTCACATTTGGGTTTAGGTAAGGTCTATACTTCCCGTCATAGTCGGCCCTCTTCAAGATGTCCACCATCTCCACCATCTCTACAAAGGCCATATTTGAAGCCTTAAATCTCCTCCTGGATCGTGACGTTTCTTGCTCTGGGCTTCCCTCCTCCTTGTTACTGCTATTACACACCTGCTGTGTCTCCGCCATGTTCCTCTCCCACTGCGACGAAATAGAAGGGTCGGGGAATATTCTAGAAAGAGCGTCAGGGGCGGGCGACGCAGGCGGAGTTTCACGCATGCGCAGTGTATATAAAGCTAACACGCATGTGTTCTTACGTACGATCTGTGAGTGAAGGAAGTGCCGATCGTGAGAACAAAAGTAACATTTTAACTTGGGACATCTGATTCGAGATTAAGGCCTATATTGGGATACGGTTAGGAGAGTTTAGCCTGATATTAGTGTTTTTGTCTTGTGTTTTGTCTTGCAGCAACTATGAAACAATTCAAAGACCTGGATTTCATGGGCCAGTTCATAGACAGATACAGGGATATGAGAAATTTGTGGGAGGTTAAAAACCCCTTATATCGAAATAAACCAGCTAGCAATGCATCGCTGGAGAAACTGCTGCAATTTGTGAAGATGCAGGTCCCCGACGCAGACATCGAGTTTGTGGATAAGAAAATTGGTAGCTTGAGAAGCACGTATAGGAAGGAGCTTTATAAGGTCCAGGCTTCCATGAAATCAGGAGCATGGATGTGTATGTACTCAGTCTGTGGTACTACAACAGGATGCAGTTTCTGAAAAACCAGATTGAAGCCAGGGAATCACTTTCTACACTTCCATCCACCCTTCCCTCAACCGTTCCCTTAAACCCAGCTGAGGCTTCCGAGGACCAACCTGGGCCTTCCATCCTGGAAGAAGTTGAGGAGTCCAGCTGGAGCCAGGTATACTATTTTTGAACATATTTATTGTCCGAAAATTATTGTTGTTAACCAGATATTATTATTGATAACAAATGAATGATTGAACAAAAAGTGTTTGACATATCAATAGACAGTAGGGGCCAAAAATGATTGGGACAAGAATGAAAAATGCTGGGCTCAGAATGATAGTCTTTTCTATTTATTAACATTCAATTTGCAACAGTCATGAGCTGAAAATTGTGTGTGATTGATGAACCAAAAACTAAAACTATGTCCCTTTTTCATACACAGGAAGACCTCAGCCAGGACGAGGCTCTGGAATGTGGCAGACAGGAGGAGGCGGGGGTGAGTGTCAGCCAGGAGGAGGCAGTGGTAAGTGTCAGTCAGGAGATGGCCAGGCCCAGGAGCCTCACCCAATCCCAGGTGCCTCCCCTCCGCCTTACAACAAAAAGGGCCAGGAAGGGGAGTAACATGGAGGAGGCAGCACTGGGCCTCATTAAGGACGCTAATAGGTACGATGAACGGCTGCATTGGAAGGGGTCACGGTGGACAGAAGTCCTCAGGAGGATGAGTATGTGACTGGTGGAGATCGTCACAGTCCACAGCAGGATGGAGCACTACAGCGCTGTGAAGCCAGGGTCATCAGCGAGGAAGGGAGACGAACCCGGAAATGATGTCATCCATAGAGAGACTCTGTAACCAGCCTGGACCGCAGTGCAACGCCAGAGGGGGGATGTGATGTCATCAAGAAGGGACGCATTTCGGAACCTAGATAGGTTGAGAAAGGAACGATTGATGGTTCCGAAACGCGTGGATGACATCATTTCAGGGTCCGTCTCCCATTCTTCGCTGACGATGCCAGCTTCACAGCGCTGTAATGCTCCATCCTGCTGTGGACTGTGATGATCTCCACCAGTCACATACTGATCCTCCTGAGGACTTCCGTCCACCGTGACCCCTTCCAATGCAGCCGTTCATCGTACCTATGATGTGCTTGATTATCTCTTCCATTTTGTAAGTGTTTTTAACCCTGTGGGGGTATTAAATACAGCTTTTCTTCTACACTTAGAGGCGCCTTTTGTTTTGTTTATGTTTCTATAGATTTTGCTTCAGTCTGCTAAGTCGCAGCCCTTTGTGTTGAAGATCTCCCTACATTATTACCATCATCAGCACTTTTTGGACTATTTATATAGAGACTTTGCAGATCAATGAAGGTCTGAGCGCCCTAATCTCCTACCTTTACTCTGACAGAAGACGCAGGCTGTTATAGTTCCACAGCCTGGGGACATATATGTCATCTGCTGCTGTTCCTGATCTCTGGGAGTCCTGGACCAGATTGTGCTCCCTATTATATGGACTTCTCAGGCTACCAATTTTTAGTTACAAAGAGTAACTTTAAATTCGCAAATTCAAGCAGTTTCTCCAGCGTTGCCTTCCTCTTTATTTTGTTATGAGTCAGAATAAATGGAGATTTTTTTTTATATGAAAATACTTGCCTATGTGTTTTTCTTCAAAAAGGACAGTTTGTAAGTAGGCAGGTACATTTAAAAAATACAATGTCAAATTAACAAGGGACGACAACCAACCTCCTTGAACTTTAAAAAATACAAGATAATAATGTTGTTGTGGAAACTTGACACACAAAATAAAAAAAATATGGCGATCACTAGAAAATAATTTTAAAATAATCAAAAAAACAGGAGATCTTGATTAAAAAAAAAGATGACTATAAAAAATCATTCTAAAAATTATTATGGAGATCTGGCTGTAAAAACAAAAATGATTATTCAGGAGATCACGAGAAATAATAAAGAAATACGTTTGTCAGAACTGTGTGGAAATCAGCAGCAAAACAAATGTATTCTTCTAGCATTATAAAGAACAAAAGAATGTGCATTAAAAGATCCAAAAATTTACAGAGTGACGAATGTGCTATCTCCATTACGAACGCTTGTTTTACCAGACCGAGCGCTTCCGTCTCGTACTTGATTCTGAGCATGCGTGATTTTTTGCGCGTTCGAATTGCATACAGACGATCGCATTTTCGGATAGGAACTTTTTCCGACCGAAAAATAGAGAACATGCTCTCAATCTTTTGCTGGCTGGAATTCCGCCAGCAAAAGTCCGATGGAGCATACACACGATCGCATTTTCCGACCAAAAGCTCACATCGGAGTTTTGCTGGCGGCATTTCCGATCGCGTGTACGCGGCATAAGATTACACTTACCGAAATAACTGAATTATATACACTTCTTGTTACAAAAACAGATATAAGGTGTAATTATCTGTAATTATACTTTTCACAGTCTCTAATAACAACATTTTGATACTTTTTTTTTCACTCTGCAGTTCATTTCTAACATTTTCATCTATTTCCATGACAGAAGGCATAGTTTTGCAGGACATCCTCGAGTATTTATTGCCCTCTACTGGAGGCAGACAATATTTTTTTTTATAGCTAGCAATTGCCCGAAGCACCGCAGTGATTATACAAGAAGCATCATTATCACTTCTGCCCCTGCCAGCAACTCGTCCTACTGAGCACAAAGAGTGCGTCTCAGTAGAGGTATTAGAGGATATTGTTCTATAAGATCAGTTGATTTACTGAACTCTGCAGTTTTTGGAGGGTTTCAATAAATGGAACACACTGGGCATTGCAGGATAATGTAATTGCAACTGTAGTATGATAATGTCAACTCGCTGTGCAAGCGTTGCTCCAGGCAGTATTTAAAGCTGAACTTCGGACATAAAAACTTTCATTAAATGTATTTCTCAATAGCCACAAAGAATATCAATCCACTCCGTGTGCACCAAATGCCTTTGCAAGCACAGATATTTCAATGTAAAGAAGCAGTGACATCATCACGGTGCTGTACATAGCCTGTGCAGAGAGCAGAACTGTGGGAGGGGCCCAGCAGGCACCACCCACTAGAGGCTGCCTGCAGAAAACCACAGGAGGGGGCGGAGACAAGACCAGTCACCCTGCACAAGGAGAAAGCAGCAGTGAGCGGTCTTTAAAAAAACTGCACAGATCTGTAAGTAGGGTTATCACCTTTACTTAAAGCCAAACCCGAACACTTTAGCAGCCTGGGAAACCTTTGGGTGCACTAAGGAGAGTAGTAATGCAGTGCACATAGTGTGCCACAGAAAACAGTGGGTGTGGCCAAATTGCTCTTGCTGACATCAGCTCCCCCCCCCCAGTGATGCCGACTATCTTGGTTACTTGGGGAGCCACAACCCGGTCTGAATAATGTGTCAGGGTTTTCAGTCCATCTTAAATAGAGACACATGATGCAGAACCTGGACTGTCCGGGTGAATCCCAGACAGTTGGCAACTCTATCTGTAAGGCTCAGTTCACACTGCCGCAACTTGAGATCCGACTTGTGAGACCCCAAGTCGCGTGACATGTGAGATCCCATGTAAGTGCCGGTTCACACAGGGGCGGCACGACTTGCAGGTCGACCTGCATACGACTTCAGCGGCGACTTGCAAAACGACTTCTGTATAGAAGTCAATGCAAGTCGCCTGAAGTCGCCCCAAAAATACTACAGGAACCTTTTTCTAAGTCGGAGCGACTATTAGAACAGTTCCGTAGTACAGAACGGGAGGCGACTTGTCAGGCGGCTAGGTCGCCTGACAAGTCGCGCCTGTGTGAACCGGCACTTAGTCAATAAAAGCTGTTTTAATTAGCACTACTAAAGTCGCTCCAACTTTAGAAAAGGTTCCTGTACTACTTTAAGGCGACTTCTATCCGATTTGTGCCCATAGACTTTAATGGAAGCCGCCTCCAAGTCAGAGCCTCATCTATATTGATGTGATTTGGATCCAACAATACAGGAAGATTACCCAGGAATTCTCTGAAGTTGCTTCAAAGTCACTTCAAAAGGCAGATAGATAGTGGCGCAGCCAAAAGAGTTTAAAATTTAAAACATGAGTCCAACAAGTTAGTCTTTTGAGCTCATAGCCATGGATAGGACAAACACAGACCATTGAGTCAGGGCGAGCCTTGTATGGGAAGTTGAAGCGATCTCCAATGCATGCAAAACAAAAAGAAAACAGGCAACTCTGAATGTAGACCGTTTGATTAATTGTAGAACAATGAACATTAAAAACTCACATAGAGGTAATGGAGGATAGGCACATCTGAACCAGTAACTAGACACTCATCGGGCATTGGGCTGAACGATGTGTCCATGGATCGTTACGCGCCTCTCGTGTAGACTTGTCCTGGCCAGCAGAATGCTGTAGACAATGGAGTGAAGCCAAACTGAGAATTGGAGGGCAACTGTAGCTGAAAACAGGGGCTGGAATGCAGCCGAGGCTGGATAGTAAGAAGCCGAGGCGCAGCACTGGCCGCGATGGCGTCACTGGTGTGCTCGCGACTATTTTAGGAGCATGCGCACTGCAAGGCTGCACACAGTGCGCGCTCCTTTGTCAAGCTGAGCCAAGCCTTAGGAAAACGCAAAGCACCCCAACTTTCAAGTAAAAATACACATGACAATGTATTTAGTGTTTCCTCAGCTTTATAGATTGTGTTGCCTGTGGCAAAAGAGATTGACAATGCCCCTTTGTGTCTTGTGAAAATAAAAGTCTAAGCCCCCGTTCACATTGGTGCAATTTGACATGCAATTTGACAGGACAAATCGCATTTCAAATTGCTTCCCTATTACCAGCAATAGGAGCGTCCCAATCGGTGCGACACCGACTTTGCTGCGCTGCACGGATTTCCAAAAGTAGTTTCTGCACTACTTTTGGCGACTTCAATAGACATCTGTGCATGAACTGTAACGACATTAACCCAAATGATAGAATTTTCACCTGCGCTCAGGTGTCCAGTAACTACGTATGTGGTGCGACCAACTTAGTGAAGTAATGCCTGACGTCTTGCAGCCCTCCTTAGAACAATGGGTATTCATAGACTAAAGGGAAACAAGAAAAGAAGGAGGGCGCACCGACCTAGTGCATTAGCACTGATAAAACTTTATTGTAGCATTCAAACAGCAAGATGTATACTCACAAAAGAGCATTCATAAAGGCTTTGACAAGGGAGCAGATGCGCTGTTCTGAAGATCGAAACACCAGGATCTAATGTCGAGAGGGTCAAACCAATGGAATGACTGATGGCTGACGCGTTTCGGGGGAGCACCCCTTTCCTCAGAGCATAAACGGGCAATGGCTAATCTCTCATAGTTGCCTCAACTTATGTGTGTCTGTGTCTGCAAGGCCCAATTGGTAGCGATGCCCACCCCAATAGGAAACGCCCACCCATATGGACTTCCCCTCCCTGGCCCCATCCCTCCTAGGTATGACCCTTAACCCAATGGCTGGGAACCAATACTATTGTTATTGTTTAGTGTTAATATATGCTGAACCCATACATATGGTACCATCTGCATAAGTCTCAAATCACCAAGCACAACTGTTCGGGACAACCACCCTCCGAAAGGAGGGTGAACAGACATATCTTACCTCCTGCATGTTGCCCCTAGAATGGTCCTTTGCTGTAGGCTGGTGTGGAGAGGTGATAAGGGGCATCGTATGCTCCTGGGAGCCATGGGGGCACTGTTGGCAGCGGGTGGAACGCACGCCGCTCAGAAGACCAGGAAGTGCGGGTACCCCTGCGTTCCACCCGCAACTTCCGGCCAGTCACGGCGTCATTTCCCCTTCCACCCGTGTCATGGGATGCTGTGTGTAGGGGGCGCGGCCCGGAAGCGTGGGTGTGTTTGCGTTCCCCTCCACTGGTCTATATGCAATCTTGTACCAGGCACTGGTTACACAGGGGAGGCAGCATATTAGTCAGGGCAGGACGCAACTCACAGGCACACATAAACCATGGGATTTGCCCAAAAGAGAAGATTAAATTTAAAATTGAAAATTAAAAGTAAAGAATAAATATGTTAAAAATCAATTAATTAATTAATTAATTAATTAATTAAGCTCAATGCAGTCCGCAGAAGCATCCATCCAAGGTGAAAAAATTGTTGTGTAATGTAATTAGATAAAATATCATTATATACATTATCATAATAAAGGATTATGAAATTTAGCCATATGAAGAAACTATAAACCAATGATACAAAAAGAATAGACCATAGAAATAAATTACAATAAATAAATAAATAAATAAATAAAAAAAGGTCTAAAAATAAATGCAGATTCTCTAAAGCCTATACCATTACAGGACTTTTAACAGTACAAAATCCACATACCGACTATTCATGCAGAATGTAGATGTTATAGCTCATATATACATAGCATATGTCCAAGGGACCACCCTACTTCAAAATGAACAATAAGTTATAACCACTAAAGGGGCTAGAAACGTCCCCATATTGATAAAAAAATATAAAATATATAAATTCTACTATATATTATATATTAAATATTAAATTAAAGAGGGTATTCATCAAAACAAAGGCTTCAAAAAATTAGCTAAAACAGTTATTTTACTCTCCCAAAAATATATACACCGAAGGATACCTCTGCGGACTGTCGTACTACAGAGAGACCATTGCCTGCTAGCACCTAACCAAAATTTCACTATGAACCAATGGTGATAATAAACATAAAATAACATAAGATTAATAATGTTACAAAAAGTATTAATGAGTTCCTGACAGATCGAACCAGAAACTGGAAACTAACTACTACACATGAAACTAGAAACTAACTACTACATAAGTCAAATCTATCTATCCCGGATCCTAATGACTGAAACTAGTATACCCCGTAAGTGAGCCCCAAGGTAAATCCGACCGTGTGTATGCTCCATCGGACAATTGTTGTCAGACTTTCCGCCAAGAAATGTTGGCTAGCATGTCTTCAAATTTTCCGCCAACAAATGTCTGTAGAACAATAGAACTTAACCAAAAAGTGCATTTTATGCATCCAAAAATATAGACAATATAACAAATCAAATAATTATTCAGCCAAAAAAATAATGTCAAAGCAATAACTCCAAGGCCAATAATAAATAATTCTGCAACATGTCTGGTTGACGAACGGCCGTTCAGAAACGAACTGAAAAGCACGAAATGAAAAGCGCAAACTGCAAAGCGCTAAATGAAAAACTCGAAATAAAAAGCGCGAATCAACACTCACCAAGCGTCTACCAACACAAAATTAGCAGAAGGAGCCCAAAGGGTGGCGCTAAATAGCTGAAAAACCACGTAGTACGTCTAGTACATCACTACGTTCGTAACTGTTGGCCAACATTTGCGTGACCGTTTGTATGCAAGACAAGTTTGAGACAACGCCCTTCAGGCAAAATTCCACGGTTTTTGTTGTCGGAAAGTCTGATCGTGTATACGAGGTATCAGTCTGTTTATTTTTATACTATATTGTAAAACAGATATGTGTAGTATACCATGGTCCAGACTGGTATATGATGAAACAAGATTGGCATTTAGTGTAATTAATTAGACAGATAACAGATACATATTTCAGAAAAGGGAGGCATCCTCTCAAGAAGCAAAAGGTACATTCCAAAGGGATGGGTAGGAATGTAGTTCACAAAAGTGATTTTAACATTAGTTCCTGGAATCTTAAAGCGGTTGTATACCCACACATCAAAAAAGAAAAAAAAAAAACCCTGCAAGGCAAAGGCATAATGAGCTAGTATGTACCGCATACTAGCTCATTATGAAATACTTACCTTAGATCAAAGCCCCCGTATCGCAGCCCGGTCCACGGGAGTTCACATCTTGCCCTTGGCATTTCTTTCAGGTTCACGGCTCCAGCACTGTGAGTGGCCGGAGCCGCACTGACGTCACGTATGCGCGCATGCGCGCGGGAGTCTTCTTCCCGGCAATGTCCGGCAGCGTCTTAAAACTCCCATATCAGGTAGCCAGATGAATAACTCTCACTAAGAACTCTCACCTTAGTTACAGAAAAAAAATCCATAAGTAATAACGGATACCTGTATGATCCTTAGTTGCCACCTCCTGTGAATAAAAAAGGCACTGTGTACTGGATTAAATTGGGGCAATTGAGTGGATCACCTTGTCCATTGGAGGAATACCTATGAGCCCATCTACAGTGTGTACATCTGAAAGAAGTGCCTATAGATGATAGTGGAGATCCGTTATTACTTATGGATGCAATATTTTTCTGTAACTAAGGTGAGAGTTCTGGGAGACTTTAATACAAAGAGGAGTTTTGAGGAACATTTATAGACATTTATATGTGTGTGTATCTATCCAACATCACATATATCGGATCCATCAGTTTCTGAAGACGGCAGAAGTTTAACACTATATTCACAATTTGTAGAGGACTATTTAGCCTCAATATACATTTTTGTGATATATTTATGTTTTTGTGATATAATATATTATTTTTTTTCTCACGTGATTCAGGAATATTTTGGACACTTCACTGCATTTTTGCACATTCTTATTTATATTACTTGACTCCACTAAGATATTATTTTATTTTTTTAGCGTTATTTTTACATGTTTATTTGTTGGGTTAGCTTATCACAGTGTTTTTACAGTGATATTTATTTTTTGCGCAAGATAACTTTATACAGAATCCCAAAAGCATATTCACTGTCCATGCAAACATTTCCTTTTAACCATATACAGTACATGTTTATTTGTTGGGTTAGCTTATCACAGTGTTTTTACAGTGATATTTATTTTTTGCGCAAGATAACTTTATACAGAATCCCAAAAGCATATTCACTGTCCATGCAAACATTTCCTTTTAACCATATACAGTACATGTGGCTTTACGTGTATATAATTCAGCTTCCTATGCTGACGTGCGTGCTGGTAAAGACTCTTTTAAAAGTACTTCTTTGTCAAATATTACTACACATTTTGTATGTGGAATCCCCTCAGTAGTGTAATATCAGTATCCACACAATCAAATATTTTATATCTTTTCCCTTTAACAGTGAATCTTTTACTGGTATAATAAACAATAATTCAGCCTTCAATAACTCTACACAATTACATACATATATTTTCAACCAGCTGACTAATTTCATCCTGAAAATCATGAAGATAAAAATATAATTTTACGTAACTGTACATAACACTCTATGCGTGGCACACTTACACCCCCTCTTTCCTTCATATTCATGTCCAGGGTAGATAAGATGTTCCACCTTCCTATGACTGCCAAACCATTGTATACTCAAGTCCTAGCCCACTTAACTTTACCTACGATTAACAAGACTACACCTGAAATGGAGTATAACTGGCCATAGCAGCCTTTTTATTCACAAATATTAAATATGTAACATTCTTTAACACATAACAAAACCCCAACTATCAGTTGCTCCACCCAATGGTCTTTAACGGCACTTCCCAACTAAGCTTTGTTCCACTTCTACACTGCGGGCCTTTTTTCGTACTAGGCCTCCAGCCGTGTAACACCAGCTCAGAGACAAACCATTACCCACAGTGCAAACATTACCATCTTAAAGCTAAACCATGTTAACTGGAATACACCAGAGGGCCCATACCACCGACGAGTCCCCCACACTTCCATCTCATAGGTTATCTTGCCACCATCAAAGACCACCACCGCCAATTCTCTGCTGCCATGACACGTTCTTCTCGCACTGCACCTGAAATAAAGAAAACTGAAAACACAAAAAACAGGAAGGGTGGGTGAGAAACTGTTCCTGTCTAAACGTTGCCCCTGCGATGCTGCCCGGGGCACCCCCTATCCCAATATATAAACTAAAAACCCTGTTCTGCCCTTACTATACGTGGCTGAGGAATAATTAGACAGACAGCTAACTCTCCCCCCTTAACAACTCATTGAGGCAGGCGCAAGGTCCTTTTTTCAACTTTTATGCAGGGAAGTTAGAGTAAAACTAAAATAAAGGAAATAAAATACAATCAGTATACACAATATACAAAATATACGGTCCTAACACACTAGTCTAACTAGGGAAAGGGGTTATAAACATACCGGCGATGTTTCCGTTAGGCTGACATTAGAATTGCAGCTGAATAGGTGTGGAGTCCTCTGGAGCAGATGCATGGAATGAAAAAGGAAGATGGCTACTGGGGGCTGTCTCTCAGACCTCATGGTATACATAGCTCCCAACTGTCCCTGATTTCGAGGGACTGTCCCTGATTTCGAGCATTGTCCCTCTGTCCCTCATTTCTCCTCTTTTGTCCCTCATGTTGGTCTGATCTATATAGTTGTATATAAAATGCACTTTTTATCTATCAAAAAGTGTTTTCCAGCACTAAACCTTTCATCTGATTTCTAAATTGGTGCATTTGTAAATTCCAAAAGCCAGTACTGTATAAAGGAATAGTAGTGGTAAAAAAAAGCACTTGTGGGTTTAACCAAGTGGGTTTGCGCATCGAGGCATTCTTATGCCGCGTACACTTGAGCGGAATGTCCGACGGAAGCTTTTCATCGTATATTCCGATCGTGTGTGTGCCTCATCTGACTTTTTGTTTGAAAATTCTGACGGACCTAGAACTAGAACATGTTCTAAATATTTCCGACGGAACCAATTCCTATCGGGAAACCCGCTCATCTGTATGCTGTTCCGACAGGCCAAAAGCGACGCATGCTCTGAAGCAAGTACGAGCAAGTACGAGACGGAAGCTATTGGCTACTCGCTATTGCACTTCCTTTTTCTAGTCCCGTTGTACGTGTTGTACGTCACCGCATTCTGGACGGTCGGACTTTCGTGTGACCATGTGTAGGCAAGACCGCTTGAGCGGAATTCCGTCTGAGATCCGTCAGAGAAACCTTCGGAGTTTATTCCAACGGCAAAACGGGTCGTGTGTGTACAGGGCATTAGAGCACATGTAGGGAAGCATAATAAGATATACCTTTCCTGAGTAGGGTTGCCACATCACCCCTTTCATCCAGGACCCATATTAATTACACAGGTTCTGTGGCTGATTAAGGTAGTAATTAAACTCACGTGGTGCCTTATCTGCATTAAATCAGCCTCAGAACCTGTGTAATTAATAAGGGTCCTGGATTAAAGGGCTGATGGGGCAACCCTAGTCCTGAGATGCATGTTGGAGTGTACAGTGAGCACTGAAATAAGCATCAGTTGTTCCAGACCAGAGTCTTGTGTCTCTCACAACTCAGAGAATATAACAGTCTGGCACTCACCTAAAATTTAAATGCAAGGCAGATTGTATTTGTGTTCTAGGCATTCTTTACATAAAGAGATAAATATAAATTAAAATGATTTCTTTCATTTGAAAAATAAATGAATGTGTTGACTTTTAATACCATATGCTTATTAATTAGCAAAGTACTAAAGAAGACAACCTTGAACATGGTGGGTGAAGCCTGAGGTTTTGTCACTGATCTCCACATTACTCAGCAAATGATCTCATTAGCATTCCTTTTCCGCAAACAAGAGACAGCGTGAAAACACTGTATGTTTGTAACTTTCATATTCCCTCATTATGTAATACTTGTGTCTTATCTGTGCTAGGCCAATGAGATGTCTGAACAACCAAAGGCTTTGCTCTCCTTTGACTGGATGTTGTGATTGTAAAATGTAACGTTGTCCCTATATTTGTTGCAATTTAACTAACGGCCATGTAGCCCCTGTGCTTTACCTAACATGTCGGCCAATCGAAGCCTAAAGTAAACCCCTTGGCTGACCAGCAATTCACCTTCATAGTTTGCAGCAGAAGTACTAAACTCTGTTCAGAGGCGGCTCTCTAATTAGGCAAATTAGGCGGTTGCCTTAGGCCTCGCCCCCACAGGGGCCTCGCGGCCACCTAATTTGCCCATACCGCAAACCTCGATTATTCGCCGGGACCTTCCTGCACTATGATCCATTCTCGACCGCTGAGTCCCGCAATGCCTGCGGCTTGTGCAGGGTGTCTCCATTCCCGCACACCGCAAGCTCCACTGTGCATTGCAGCCGGCATCTCTCCCCAGCTGTCTGACCCACACAGTGCACTGCGGAGCGAACTGAACGCACTGTGCAATTCACATGTGACCCGAGTGCAGTGCAATTTCAGACCATTCATGTTTTGCAGTCTCTGACCATCTCTTGCAGTGGCAGCCCGTCCATTAGCCGAGGTTCACACTGATGTGATGCGGGAACCAGCGCGATTAAAGTGCTGGTTCCCGCATTGCATCTCTCCCGCAGGGAACTGCCTTCTGCAAACCGCTGTGGGTGTCAATAAATTGTTATTGACATTCTGATATATGGGGGAACTCTGTGCTGGCTGGGTTATATTAACCTGACCTTCATGTAAATGGAGAAATATGCGTGTAATATATAATATATATGTAATATATATATTTGATTAAAGAAGAATTGGTTAGAGAAAATTCTATAAACAGTGAATTTATAGTTCATAGAATTTAAAACTCTTAATATATGCAATTTATAACAGTTAATTTTTTTATCACTTAAATTATTTTTCCAATTATGGATGTGAATGGGGCCTCATGTCTCAGATTTGCCTAAGGCCTCACAAAGCCTAGAGCCGCCTCTGATTCTGTTCTCTGAGCACATCTACAGGCACCTTTAAATTGGCAAAATGTTTACTATATTGTGCATCTGCTCAGACTGATTTAAGGTGTTTTCCATCTTACTTCAGTTTAGTAGTTTTTTCCAACAATAATCGAATATTTGCTCATGATGATTATATAGAAACCATTGCAAATAAATATGGAAGTATCACTCATAGCAGCAAGATGCCAGCTGTTACATTAGTGGAAGTAAGAATTTAGCAGAATTCTATTCTGTTGTTAATGCCGCTGTCGGTGGGCGTTGGGAATGCAAAGCCCACTTGAAACAGTTCAACTGCAGGCCAGAAGAAGGTCAGTTGCAGGTCAGTGCGGCCAATGCAAACCAATGATCTCAGAAGTGTCTCAAATCGTTTCAATTGACACAAGCCTAAAGCCTTTTGGAACAGTTTTTTCCCAGCTATGCATAAAACATCCATGAGATAAAAATTCTGGGAAGGTTCTCATTTCTTAAGCTTATGGTATAGCTGGTAGTAGTTGGTTACATTCAACTAGACTTGTTCTGTAATGTTGAAGACATTTAGTAGCTTATCCAAGCCACTTTTTCAGTTCCCCAGACCATCAGAGGGGAGAAGCAGAACACACAGAATAATATAGTTACCCCATACAGTGCCTTGAAAAAGTATTCATACCCCTTGAAATTTTCCACATTTTGTCATGTTACAACCAAAAACATAAATGTATTTTTTGGGGATTTTATGTGATAGACCAACACAAAGTGGTATATAATTGTGAAGTGGAAGGAAAATGATAAATGATTTTCAAAATGTTTTACAAATAAATATGTGAAAAGTGTGACGTGCATTTGTATTCAGCCCCCCTGAGTCAATACTTTGTAGAACCTCCTTTCACTACAATTACAGCTGCAAGTCTTTTTGGGGATGTCTCTACCAGCTTTGCACATCTAGAGAGTGAAATTTTTGCCAATTCTTCCTTGCAAAATAGCTCAAGCTCTGTCAGATTGGATGGAGAGTGTCTGTGAACAGCAATTTTCAAGTCTTGCCACAGATTCTCAATTGGATTTAGGTCTGGACTTTGATTGGGCCATTCTAATACATGAATATGCTTTGATCTAAACCATTCCATTGTAGCTCTGGCTGTATGTTTAGGGTCGTTGTCCTGCTGGAAGGTGAACTTCTGCCCCGGTCTCAAGTCTTTTGCAGACTCTAAAGCCCCATACACACTATCAGATTTTCTGCTGATTTTTATCTTCAAATTTACCAAAACCATATAATATGAGGTCAAACCTTAGGAGTTTCAATTTGTCTGCAATCAGGCAGGCCCTTGCGCTACATGGTTTTGGTAAATCTGAAGACAAAAATCAGCAGAAAATCTGATAGTGTGTATGGGGCTTAACAGGTTTTCTTCTAAGATTGCCCTTTTTTTTTTTTTTGCTCCATCCATTTTCCCATCAACTTTGGCCATCTTCCCTGTCCCTGCTGAAGAAAAGCATCCCACAACATGATGCTGCCATGATGGATTGTTCAGGGTGATGTGCAGTGTTAGTTTTCCACCACACATAGCGTTTTGCTTTTAGGCCAAAAAGTTCAATTTTGGTCTCATCTGACCAGAGCACCTTCTTCCACATGTTTGCTGTGTCCCCCACATGGCTTCTCACAAACTGCAAACTGAACTTCTTATGGCTTTCTTTCAACAATGGCTTTCTTCTTGCCACTCTTCCATAAAGGGCAGATTTGTGGAGAGCACGACTAATAGTTGTCCTGTGGACAGATTCTCCCACCTGAGCTGTGGATCTGTGCAGCTCCTCCAGAGTTACCATGGGCCTCTTGGCTGCTTCTCTGATTAATGCTCTCCTTGCGCGGCCTGTCAGTTTAGGTGGACGGCCATGTCTTGGTAGGTTTGCAGTTGTGTCATATTCTTTCCATTTTTGGATGATGGATTGAACAGTTCTCTGTGAGATGTTCAGAGCTTGGGATATTTTTTTTATAACCTAACCCTGCTTTAACTACTTGCCGCCCGCCATATAGCAGAATGACGACTGCAAAGTGGTTTCAATATCCTGACTGGGCGTCATATGACATCCTCAGGATATTAAGCCGCTGTGCGCCCGCGGGGGTGCGCATCGCGGCGATCTTTGCTGCGGTGTGTCAGTCTGACACACTGCAACTCCAATTTAGGTAAAGAGTCTCCGTCACGTGATCAGCCCAGTGGTGTATTTAGGTTTTGTGCTGCCCTAGGCCTGACTAAACACATGCACCCCCCTAATTTAAATACGACCCACCCCATCCTGCCGAGGCCACACCCTTCCTGTTTAAGACCCACCCTATCATCTGTAAACAACACCCCTTCCTCTTTAGGCTCATTTGGCACCTTTCAGGGGGGAACGGGTACCTGTTTCTGACAGGTACCCTTCCCCACTTCCGGGAGACTGCGCTGTCCCCTCTGAAGTTTGCCCCCCCTCCTCCTTCCTCCACTGGGCCATTCAGAAAGTGCAACGCGCTTCGCACATGTGCAGTAGGGAACCGGTCGGTTCCCCTTACCATGAATGATAGTGGCAAAACCCGAGAGCCAATCCGAAAATCGGCTGAGGTGTCGACATCGCTGGATCCCTGGACAGGTAAGTCCATCAAACGCAGCCACTGTGCCCATCAAACGCAGCCACTGTGCCCATCAAATGCAGCCACTGTGCCCATCAAATGCAGCCACTGTGCCCATCAAATGCAGCCACTGTGCCATCAAATGCAGCCACTGTGCCCATCAAATGCAGCCACTGTGCCATCAAATGCTGCCACTGTGCCCATCAAATGCTGCCACTGTGCCCATCAAATTCTGCCAGTGCCCATCAAATGCTGCCAGTGCCCATAACACTGATATACTTTATTCAATCATTGTACCTGCTGTCTTGGGGGTTTCCATCGTGCTCCTCTCTCTCCTCCTGACGTCACAGCCAGATCCCGCCCCAGGGCCCAGGAGAAGATTCACTGCAGGAAAGCAGTGCAGGGGAGGGTAGGCGGAGCTTAAGGCTCCACCTGTCACCTGCTGCTTATGGGGGCGCGAGTGACACACGCCGCCTCCCCCGCATGAGAGAAAGCCCCCCCCAACCGTCTTGCCGATTCCCGCCTCCCGCTGCCGCCTCCCGCACACATGCAGCCCACGGCGGCCAGCTTTCTGTAGCGGCGCCACTGTGTATGGGCGTGCTTGTCAGAGATACACGCCCCCACCCTCTGCCAAGCACGCCCATACACACTGGCGCCGCTACAGAAAGCCGGCCGCCGTGGGCTGCATGTGTGCGGGAGGCGGCAGCAGGAGTGGGGAATCGGCAAGACGGGTGGGGGGGCTTTCTCTCATGCGGGGGGGGCGGCCCTTTTTTCTGCTCCCCGCAAAGTGCTGCCCTAGGCCTAGGCCTTGTCGGCCTAGGCCAAAACACAGCCCTGGATCAGCCATGTCCAATCACGGCTGATCACAATGTAAATATGACAGACGCGAGTAGAGGAGAGCCGATCGGCTGTTCTCCTGACAGGGGGGGGTCTGTGCTGATTGTTTATCAGCACAGCCCCCACTCAGGACCCAATCAGGACCACAATCATGTTGCCCAGGACCACCAGGATGGCCATCCACACTGGACCACCAGGCATGTTCCCCCTAGACCCCCAGGGAAATACTAATTTGTGCCCAGGCAGCTGCCAATCAATGCCCAGGCAGCTGCCAATCAGTGCCCACTCACAATGCCTACCACTGCCAGTGCCACCAGGGATGCCTATCAGTGCCTCATATCAGTGCCGCGTATCAGTGCCCATCAGTGCCACGTATCAATGCCTATCAGTGCCCATCAGTGCCGCCTATCAGTGCCCATCAGTTCCGCCTATCAGTGCCACCCATAAGAACCCATCTTTGCAGCCTTTTAGTGCCATCAGTGTCGCCTATCAGGGCCCATCAGTGCCCACCAGTGCCATCCAGTGCCACCCATGAGTGCTCATCAGTGCCGCCTATCAATGCCCATCAATGCTACCTATCAGTGCCGCCTAGCAGTGCCCATCAGTGCCGCATATCAGTGCCGCATGTCAGTGCCCATCGTCAATGCCAGCTCATTGATGCCATCTCATCGGTGCCGCCTTATCAGTGCCTGTCAGTCCCGCCTTAACAGTGCCCATCAGTGAAAGAGAAAACTTACTTATTTACAAAATTTTATAACAGGAACAAAAGCAAAACTTTTATTTTTTTCAACATTTTTGGTCTTATTTTATTTGTTTAGCAAAAAATAAAAAACGCAGAGGTGATCAAATACCACCAAAAGAAAGCTCTATTTGTGGGAACAAAATGATAAAAAAATTTAGTTTGGGTACAGTGTTGTATGATCGCGCAATTGTCATTCAAACTGCAACAGCACTGAAAGCTGAAAATTGGTCTGGGCAGGAAGGTGTATAAGTGCCCTGTATTGAAGTGGTTAAACTTCTCCACAACTTTATCCCTGACCTGTCTGGTGTGATCCTTGGCCTTCATGATGCTGTTTGTTCACTAAGGCTCTCTAACAAATCTCTGAAGGCTTCACAGAACAGCTGTATTTATACTGAGATAAATTACACACAGGTGGACTCTATTTACTAATGAGGTGACTTCCAAAGCCAATTGGTTCCACTAGATTTTAGTTAGGGGTATCAGAGTAAAGGGGCTGAATACAAATGCATGCTACACTTTTTCAGATATTTATTTGTAAAAAATGTTGAAAACCATTTATCATTTTCCTTCCACTTCACAATTATGTGCCACTTTGTGTTGGTCTATCACATAAAATCCCAATAAAATACATTTTCATTTTTGATTGTAACATGACAAAATGTGGAAAATGTAAAGGGTTATGAATACGTTTTCAAGGCACTGTATGTGCCAGCAATGTTGGAAAAATTCAGAAGGATCTTTAGCAGACATCACATTTCTGTGTCCTTCAAGCCCATCAATACACAATACATAGACAGAAGAGTGTTCAACCTAAAGACCTGAATACAAGCAAAAGTAACTTGGTGTGTTCGGTGTAGTGAGAAATGCAAGGACCTAATCGTTGGGGAGACGAAACAACCTCCCCCCAAACTAATAGCCCGAAATAGGAGGGCACATTCTACAGCAGTATACCTTAAGTAAAAGGGATCTTCTTTCCAGGACATTAAAGTGCACATGATGAACTGAAAAGACAATTGGTTCAAGAGGCATGAAAGAGGCTATGTAAAAATTGAACAACCATATTGGTTGTTGAAGGGAGCGTTCAACACCAATTCTCTTTCACATACAATGCTGTTTTAATAGCTCAACCTTCATTATTTGACCATTCACACATTTAAATTGAGAAACTAACACCTATGGGATTATGTAACCAGAACTTTCTCACCTCCTATCCTGTTCTTGGACAACCAGCATCCATATATCCCATGGTGATTGGATTAGGATGTCTGTCCTACCTGTGTGGATACAAATGTCGGGGTATATTCCTGACACTCATAAGAAATGAGAATTGGCTTGGAGAAGCTACAGAACGTCTTCAACAATACAGAAAAAGTCCAATTGAATGTGCATACTACTAGCTACGAAATAATGTTTTTTTTTCTTGTTTTTTTTACAAGCTGTACAAATATTTGAAGCTGTTGGTCATTGTAAGCAACCAGATTCTAGCCAATTATCTACTTGCGATGGATAACAGGTAGG
This sequence comes from Lithobates septentrionalis, assembly GCA_037952835.1. Taxonomy (NCBI): domain Eukaryota; kingdom Metazoa; phylum Chordata; class Amphibia; order Anura; family Ranidae; genus Lithobates; species Lithobates septentrionalis. The sequence goes on from JBBDGP010001358.1 coordinate 5,927,152, forward strand.
TTTGTGGGGGGGTTGGCACCTTTAAAGTTTTTTTTTTTAATCTTTTTATTTAATTTCTTAAACAAACAAACACAACGCGACAACACATCATACACATTGAACCTGAAATATATTAGTAGAATATCAAGATCCCATCACATTGCATAGCAAAAAAAAAGGAATATAGTAATTACCGAAGAGGATATTTTATCTAGGCCATCCCATGTATCCATTCAAATGTCAAGCCTCACCCCATATACTACGGAGACAGGAGGAAGCAAACATTAGTCCCTTCTATCACCAATAGCCCCAGGTATCCCCTATAGGGAACACCTAGACTATGATTCATTAACCCCATCTATATTGGATGCCATGTACGATTTGTCCAACCACTTTGCCCAGACTTTATCGTACTTACTAGGGCAACCCCTATTCCTATAGGTGTCTCTATACAACTGAAGATTATTATTTATCAATTGTTTCCAATATAAAAGCGTAGAAGGACAGGGTTTATTCCAATGTAAAGCAATGGCTTTTCTTGCATAGAATGTTGTATTAATAAATATTCGCTCAGTCACTGTAGGGGTAATAGCCTCTACCAAAACCGACAAGCAAACAGCCATTGAAACCGGTAAAGGAGCAGAAGTGATACAATTTAATGAATCCACCACCTCCACCCAAAAATTAGCTATATACAGTATTTAACAAAAGTGAATACACCCCTCACATTTTTGTAAATATTTTATTCTATCTTTTCATGTGACAACACTAAAGAAATGACACTTTGCTACAATGTAAAGTAGAGAGTGTACAGCTTGTATAACAGTGTAAATTTGCTGTCCTCTCCAAATAACTCAACACACAGCCATTTATGTCTAAACCGCTGGCAACAAAAGTGAGTACACCCCTAAGTGAAAATGTCCAAACTGGGCCCAATTAGCCATTTTCCCTCCCCGATGCCATGTGACTTGTTAGTGTTGCAAGGTTTCAGGTGTGAATGGTGGGCAGGCATGTTAAATTTGATGTTATCGCTCTCGCTCTCTCATACTGGTCACTGGAGGTTCAACATGGCACCTCATGGCAAAGAACTCTCTGAGGATCTGAAAACATAATTGTTGCTCTACATAAAGATGGCATAGGCTATAAGAAGTTTGCCAAGACTCTGAAACTGAGCTGCAGCATGATTGAGAAGACCATACAGCAGTTTAACAGGACAGGTTCCTCTCGGAACAGGCCTCACCATGGTCGACCAAAGAAGTTGAGTGCACATGCTTAGCTCCATATCCAGAGGTTGCCTTTGGGAAATAGACGTATGAGTGCTGCCAGCATTGCTGCAGAGGTTGAAGTGGTGGGGGGTCAGCCTGTCAGTGCTCAGACCATACACCGCACACCGCATCAAATTGGTCTGCATGGCTGTCGTCCCAAAAGGAAGCCTCTTCTAAAGATGATGCACAAGAAAGCCCGCAAACAGTTTGCTGAAGACAAGCAGACTAAAGGATATGGATTACTGGAACCATGTCCTGTGGTCTGATGAGACCAAGATAAACTTATTTGGTTCAGATGGTGTCAAGAGTGTGTGGCAGCAACCAGGTGAGGATTACAAAGACAAATGTGTTTTGCCTACAGTCAAGCATGGTGGTGGGAGTGTCATGAGAGATACAGTTCATTGAGGAAACCATGAATGCCAACATGTACTGTGACATACTGAAGCAGAGCATGATCCCTTCCCTTAGGAGACTGGGCCGCAGGGCAGTATTCCAACATGATAACGACCCCAAACACACCTCCAAGATGACCACTGCCTTGCAAAAGAAGCTGAGGTTCAAGGTGATAGACCGGCCAAGCATGTCTCCAGACCTAAACCCTATTGAGCATCTGTGGGGCATCCTCAAACGGAAGGTGGAGGAGCGCAAGGTCTCTAACATCCACCAGCTCCGTAATGTCGTCATGGAGGAGTGGAAGAGGACTCCAGTGGCAACCTGTGAAGCTCTGGTGAACTCCATGCCCAAGAAGGTTAAGGCAGTGCTGGAAAATAATGGTGGCCACACAAAATATTGACACTTTGGACCTATTTGGACATTTTCACTTAGGGATGTACTCACTTTTGTTGCCAGTGGTTTAGACATTAATGGCTGTGTGTTTGAGTTATTTTGAGGGGACAGCAAATTTACACTGTTATACAAGCTGTACACTCACTACTTTACATTGTAGCAAAGTGTAATTTCTTCTTGTACATGAAAAGATAGATTAAAATATTTACAAAAATGTGAGGGGTGTACTCACTTATGTGAGATACTGTATGGGCAAGTCCAAAAGATGTGTGTGAAATCCCCCCTGAGATGCTCCACACCTCCAACACTTAGAAGAGCAACCAGGATTTATCTTTAGAAGTCTATAGGGCGTGATATATGCTCTGTGTACCAGTTTAAATTGGATCATACGGTCCCTCAAGGAAACCAGAGATCTCAGAGGGAAATCCCACACACCACTCCAATCCTCCATATCTAAATCTGGTATATCTCACATTCACCTAGCTCGAAGACCCTCTAGTGGCAAGATAGAAATTGAAATATGATGAGAGTACAGTCTCAAGTTAGGCTTATCCGGACACTCAGACCTAAGTACTAATTCCAGAGTGGATTGTATCATCATTAAACTATCCTGTGGAAACTGTGCATGAAAAGTATGAAGAAGCTGAAAGTATCTAAATAGATGGGAACTAGGTAAATTAAAAGTTAAGATAAGTGTAGAAAAAGTAGATAGTTTCTGATCAGTAACCACCTGATCAGGAAGAGTAGGGTTAACCCATGAAGGGACATTTGGAGAAATCGCACTCTTTGGATAACACTCACATCTAAGACCAGCCTCCCGGGCTCGAATAGTATTAAGCATAAGAATAGTCACCTAGTAAGGTGCCCTATGACCCCTAAATAAAAGTACCTTAAGAGCTTCTGTGGAACCTACGACTGCTGCTTCCAGCCGAGTGGAGGAGTTACAGTGGCTTGCGAAAGTATTCGGCCCCCTTGAACTTTTCAACCTTTTGCCACATTTCAGGCTTCAAACATAAAGATATAAAATTTTAATTTTTTGTGAAGAATCACCAACAAGTGGGACACAATTGTGAAGTGGAACGAAATCTATTGTATATCTTAAACTTTTTAAGCAATTAAAAAACTGAAAAGTGGTGCGTGCAAAATTATTCGGCCCCTTTACTTTCAGTGCAGCAAACTCACTCCAGAAGTTCAGCGAGGATCTCTGAATGATCCAATGTTGTCCTAAATGACTGATGGTGATAAATAGAATCCACCTGTGTGTAATCAAGTCTCTGTATAAATGCACCTGCTCTGTGATAGTCTCAGGGTTCTGTTGAAAGCGCAGAGAGCATCATGAAGACCAAGGAACACACCAGGCAGGTCCGTAATACTGTTGTGGAGAAGTTTAAAGCCGGATTTGGATACAAAAAGATTTCCCAAGCTTTAAACATCCCAAGGAGCACTGTGCAAGCGATCATTTTGAAATGGAAGGAGTATCAGACCACTGCAAATCTACCAAGACCTGGCTGTCCCTCTAAACTTTCAGCTCAGACAAGGAGAAGACTGATCAGAGATGCAGCCAAGAGGCCCATGATCACTCTGGATGAACTGCAGAGAACTACAGCTGAGGTGGGAGAGTCTGTCCATAGGACAACAATCAGTCGTACACTGCACAAATCTGGCCTTTATGGAAGGGTGGCAAGAAGAAAGCCATTTCTCAAAGATATCCATAAAAAGTCTCGTCTAAAGTTTGCCACAAGCCACCTGGGAGACACACCAAACATGTGGAAGAAGGTGCTCTGGTCCGATGAAACCAAAATCGAACTTTTTGGCCACAATGCAAAACGATATGTTTGGCGTAAAAGCAACACAGCTCATCACACTCAACACACCATCCCCACCGTGAAACATAGTGGTGGCAGCATCATGGTTTGGGCCTGCTTTTCTTCAGCAGGGACAGGGAAGATGGTTAAAATTGAGGGGAAGATGGATGCAGCCAAATACAGGACCATTCTGGATGAAAACCTGTTGGAGTCTGCAAAAGACCTGAAACTGGGACGGAGATTTATCTTCCAACAAGACAATGATCCCAAACATACAGCAAAATCTACAAAGGAATGGTTCACAAATAAACGTATCCAGGTGTTAGAATGGCCAAGTCAAAGTCCAGACCTGAATCCAATCGAGAATCTGTGGAAAGAGCTGAAAACTGCTGTTCACAAACGCTCTCCATCCAACCTCACTGAGCTCGAGCTGTTTTGCAAGGAAGAATGGGCAAGAATTTCAGTCTCTCGATGTGCAAAACTGATAGAGACATGCCCCAAGCGACTTGCAGCTGTAATCGCAGCAAAAGGTGGCTCTACAAAGTATTAACGCAAGGGGGCCGAATAATTTTGCACGCCCCACTTTTCATTTTTTTATTAGTTAAAAAAGTTTCAACAATCCAATAGATTTCGTTCCACTTCACAATTGTGTATCACTTGTTGGTGATTCTTCACAAAAAATAAAAATTTTATATCTTTATGTTTGAAGCCTGAAATGTGGCAAAAGGCTGAAAAGTTCAAGGGGGCCGAATACTTTCGCAAGCCACTGTATATAAATCTGGTCTTAGCCACCATACGGCCGTAACCAACTGAGTGGCCAAAAAGTATTTGTATAAATCCGGAAAATCTAATCCTCCCTGTTCACAAGGTTCAGGCATCAGGATACTTAATTTATACCTGGGTTTTTTTGACCCCCATGAAAAAGATGAAAACAGCTGATTTAATCTTGTAAAAAAGGATATAGGGAGCCATTGTGGAGAATGTCTAAATAAACACATACATTTTGGTATAATTTTCATTTTTAAAAGATTAATACGTCCCAATAAGGACAATGGTAGGGACTTCCATGCTTTCAATTTTGACCCAATGTCTCCCAGAATAGGAGTCAGATTTAAAGACATAAATTCAGAAGCTTGATGAGAAATTACAACTCTTAAATACTTGAAATTATCTACCCACTGCAGTGAAATATCCTTCAAAGCCGTGCTATGGGCCTCCATCTCTATTGGAAACAACAATAACTTAGTCCAATTTACCTTCAGCCCTGTATCCTTTGAAAGTTAATCCAATATCTCTAGGGCCCCTTGGAGCGAGGGGCCAGCATCATTTAAAAATAATAGGAGATCGTCTGCATACAAAGCTACTCTCTCTTCCAACCAACTGATCCGAAATCCCTTAATATTGGGGGAAGTGCGTAAAGCCTCTGCCACCGGCTCCATAGCAATCGCAAAAAGGGTTAGATATAGCAGAGTTCTCCTAAATAATGAAAAGGGAGATGTCAACCCTCCTCCCATTTTTACTGCAGCTGTTGGATTCCTATATAAAACTTGTAACCATTTTATAAATACCATTGGGAAACCCATTCTGCGGAGTACTTCCCACAAGAAGGGCCACTCCAAGGTATCAAAAGCCTTTTTGATATCCAGGGAAGCAATGACTCTAGATCCTATATTAAGATGTGAAGCATAAATATTAGTATATAATCTCCTCAAATTCACATCAGTAGGCCTGCCAGACATGAACCCCGTCTGATCTGAGTAGATAATATTTGACATCAAAGGTTGTAGTCATCGGGAGAATAACTTAGTCAAAATCTTGAAATCTACATTCAAAAGAACAATAGACCTATATGAAGCACAAGAGGATGGGTCTTTTGGATGCTTGTAGATTAAAACTATATGAGCATGACTCATTGAGCCCGGCAAGGCTCCCTCCTTCAGACAATCAGAGTAAAGAGAAGCCAATACAGGAGCTAAGAGCTTTCCATGAGCCTTATAGAATTCAATAGGAAGGCCATCCGGCCCCGGTGACTTCCCCAATATAAAGGAGCCAATGACAGAAAGGACTTCCCCTGATGTTATAGGATGTACTAGGATCTCCCTCTCATTATCTGTTAACCAGGCCAGTGTGACTGAATCCAGCCAACCCACCAATTCAGTCGGCTGGAAATAAGAAGGCAACTGAGATGTATATAATGTCTGATAAAATTGCCGAAAAGTCTCCAAAATTTTAGGCAGTGTACAGGCCATATCTCCAGAGGCTGGAAATAAGAAGGCAACTGAGATGTATATAATGTCTGATAAAATTGCCGAAAAGTCTCCAAAATTTTAGGCAGTGTACAGGCCATATCTCCAGAGGAGGTGCGTATTTCCTCACTTACTCACTTTTGTTGTTCTTTTGAGAGGACAGCAAATTTACACTGTTATACAAGCTGTACACTCACTACTTTACATTGTAGCAAAGTGTAATTTCTTCAGTGTTGTCACATGAAACAATATAATAAAATATTTACAAAAATAGTAGGGGTGTACTCACTTTTGTGAGATATTGTATATATATATATATATATATATATATACACACTGGGGCAAAAAAAGTATTTAGTGTACCTCAACTATGAGAGACAAAATGTGGAAACAAATCCAGACATTCACATTGTCTGATTTTTGAATAAATGTATTTGCAAATTATGGTGGAAAATAAGTATTTGGTCACCTACAAACAAGCAAGATTTCTGGCTCTCACAGATCTGTATCTTCTTCTTTAAGAGGCTCCTCTGTCCTCCACTCATTACCTGTATTAATGGCACCTGTTTGAACTTGTTATCAGTATAAAAGACACCTGTCCACAACCTCAAACAGTCACACTCCAAACTCCACTATGGTGAAGACCAAAGAGCTGTCGAAGGACACCAGAAGCAAAATTGTAGACCTGCACCAGGCTGGGAGGACTGAATCTGCAATAGGCAAGCAGCTTGGTGTGAAGAAATCAACTGTGGGAGCAATAATTAGAAAATGGAAGACATACAAGACCACTGATAATCTCCCTCGATCTGGGACTCCACGCAAGATCTCACCCCGTGGGGTCAAAATGATCACAAGAACGGTGACCAAAAATCCCAGAACCACATGGGGGGACCTAGTGAATGACCTGCAGAGAGCTGGGACCAACGTAACAAAGGCTACCATCAGTAACACACTACGCAGCCAGGGACTCAGATCCTGCAGTGCCAGACGTGTCCCCCTGCTTAAGCCAGTACATGTCCGGACCCGTCTGAGGTTTGCTAGAGAGCATTTGGATGATCCAGAAGAGGATTGGGAGAATATCATATGGTCAGATGAAACCAAGGTAGAACTGTTTGGTAGAAACAAAACTCGTCTATTTTGGAGGAGAGAGAATGCTGAGTTGCAACCAAAGAACACCATACCTACTGTGACCCATGGGGGTGGCAACATCATGCTTTGGGGCTGTTTCTCTGCAAAGGGAACAGGACGACTGATCCGTGTACATGAAAGAATGAATGGGGCCATGTATTGTGATATTTTGAGTGCAAACCTCCTCCCATCAGCAAGGGCATAGAAGATGAAATGTGGCTGGGTCTTTCAGCATGACAATGATCCCAAACACACCGTCCGGGCAACGAAGGAGTGGCTTCATAAGAAGCATTTCAAGGTCCTGGAGTGGCCTAGCCAGTCTCCAGATCTCAACCCCATAGAAAACCTTTGGAGGGAGTTGAAAGTCTGTGTTGCCCAGCGACAGCCCCAAAACATCACTGCTCTAGAGGAGATCTGCATGGAGGAATGGGCCAACATACCAGCAACAGTGTGTGACAACCTTGTGAAGACTTACAGAAAACGTTTGACCTCTGTCATTACCAACAAAGGATATATAACAAAGTATTGAGATGAACTTTTGATATTGACCAAATACTTATTTTCCACCATAATTTGCAAATAAATTCTTTCATAAATCAGACAATGTGATTGTCTGGATTTGTTTCCACATTTTGTCTCTCATAGTTGAGGTTTACCTATGATGACAATTACAGGCCTCTCTCATCTTTTTAAGCGGAAGAACTTGCACAATTGGTGGCTGACTAAATACTTTTTTTGCCCCACTGTAATTACTTGATTATATTATTATTTTATTGATTTATGTATTAATTGGTAGGAAATCAAAACATTTGGAGGAAACTTATATTATCTCAATTAGGAATCAAGCATGGGATCTTCATACCAAAGGGCAAAAAGTGCCAAAGTCCCCAACTAAAATTCCTGCAAGTACAATGTAATGTTACAGTCGTGGATGCATTAACAGGAAAAGCATGGTCCCAACAGCAAAATTTTGCTGTTGATATCTGAGTCTCATGGTGTTGCTCAGCCCTTAGTATAAACTAGAGGCATGGAATATTTTGTTCTAAATTTGTATTCAGGGATGCAGGCAAAAATACGCAGAAATTCCAAATTCATCTTGGGATGACTTGAATTTATTTACTTGTGCAACTATTTCAACTCAAACGTTGCTTATTGCTTTTTGACCATGTAATTAAATTTTCAAGCAGAGGTGGTTATTTTTGCCCCAGGATAGGAGACAAAGCTTGATTCGTGGATACAGCAGAATCACATAGTAAAGAATATGGTAAAGCAGATTTTTGTCCCAGAGTAATAGACTCTAACTATTGTGCCAGATCATTAATCATATATGCCTAATGAGCAAATGGGTGGTCCAGGCATTGCGCTGAGATTTAAATTAGAGTTGAACTCAAATTCAACCCAAATTTCCATAGCTTGAATTTGATTGAATTGTATTCAATTCAGTTTTTGAATTACATTGAAGTCAATGAGGGACCATTGATTTATGGCTGCTAGGCAATTTACGAGTTGCATTAAAGTCAATGAGGGACTGTTGAATTATGGATGTTAGACAAAATATTATAGTTTGTTGCTACTTGAGGTGTTTTAGACCAGGCGTGAAAAGGTTTGAAAATTATACATGGAAAAATTTAATAAATTATATGCTTATTTTTTTATTTTACTCTTTTTGATGTTTGAGAATTAAAGGTAAAATGCACCAAAAAATTAAGGAAAAATGCAAAATAAGTTTTTACCGACTCTTTACATTTAAAAAAATTCTATTTTGACCTGATTATTTTTCTATTGTCTAAAAAACTCGAAGTACAAAACATACCTCAATATATCAACATACACTATATTACTAAAAGTATTGGGACACCTGCCTTTACATGCACATGAACTTTAATAGCATCCCAGTCTTAGTCCGTAGGGTTCAATATTGAGTTGGCTCACCCTTTGTAGCTATAACAGCTTCAACTCTTCGTGGGAAGGCCGTCCACAAGGTTTAGGAGTGTATCTATGGGAATGTTTGACCATTCTTCCAGAAGCGCATTTGTGAGGTCAGGCACTGATGTTGGACAAGAAGGCCTGGCTTACAGTCTCCACTCTATTTCATCCCAAACGTGTTCTATTGGGGTGAGGTTAGGACTCATCCATGTCTTTATGGACCTTGCTTTGTGCACTGGTGCGCAGTCATGTTGGAACATGAATGGTCCATCCCCAAACTGTTCCCACAAATTTGGGAGCATACAATTGTCCAAAATATCTTGGTATGCTGACGCCTTAAGAGTTCCCTTGACTGGAACTAAGGGGCCAACCCAACCCCTGAGAAACCCCACACTATAACCCCCCCCCCCCCTCCACCAAATTATTTGGACCAGTGCACAAATCAAGGTCCATAAAGACATGGATGAGCAAGTTTGGGGTGGAGGAACTTGACTGGCCTGCGCAGAGTCCTGACCTCAACCTGATAGAACACCTTTGGGGTAAATGAGAGTGGAAACTGCAAGCCAGGCCTTCTCGTCCAACATCAATGCCTGAGCTCACAAATGCACTTCTGGAAGAATGGTCAAACATTCCCATAGACACACTCCTAAACCTTGTGGACGGCCTTCCCAGAAGAGTGGAAGCTGTTATAGCTACAAAGGGTGGGCCAACCCAATATTGAACCCTACAGACTAGGACTGGGAAACCATTAAGTTCATGTGCATGTAAAGGCAGGCATCCCAATACTTTTGATAATATAGGGTATATTATTTTCACAATAGTGTTTGTTGTTAAATAAATAAAATGAGTAAATGAGTTAAAACTGTTTTTGACCTCCCATTTTTTTTATTGTATTGTGCTATTTACATTTTTTTTTAAATAGCCAAATTCTTTCTGAATCAAAGCTTGAAAATTTTAAAGAGAATTTTTAAAAAAAAATTTGTACTGTGTCCACTCTATTAAAAAAAAGTTTTCTATGAAAAAAAAATCAGTAGAACTAGATGTTCTACTGATCCCTGTCAGTGGAACATCTAGTCCTTCTTCACTCTATCCAAAACAATTTTTTTTTTAATTATAGCTGAGCTTTAATATGTAGACCCATCATGGGAAGCATATTTAGCGTATTATTATGCCTTTTTTTTTCTTTTTTTTCTTTTTTTTTGCAGTTGCTTTTTCTGACTAGAGGTCTCCTTTAAAATCTGAAATCATTTACATTGTTAGAAAATCTGTGTCTGCGAATAATGTGAGCTTAGTCACTACAAATTGAAGGCATATATTCTCTTTGTACGTGGTGGGTTTATGTTTTTCAACACATGGGTTACCAAGTCAGTAATTGAAATCCACATGATTCCAGCCAAATCAGTTTGTGCTACATGGAAGCGACTGCAGGCCGCTGAACTAATTCCAATAATTTAGCAATGCCAGAGGGAGACACGGGGAGCAACAATATACTATAGAGTTACATGTGAATGTCATACAAGGAGAATGGAAGGGGACAAGAGAAACAGCTACAGAGACATAATGGCATATCTTTAAAAGTTGATGCCTGAATTGAATTGCATTTGCTCTCCTAGGTCTGACGATTTTCTTTAATTTGATAGCATTTGCCCTCCAGAGTTACAGCAGTATTGTAAATTTCTGGAGGCAAATGCAAAAGGCAAATATAGGCATGTGATGACTGTATAAAAATCTGGTTGTTTTCTGCTGGGTCTGGAATTAGTCGAATGTCTATGGGGCAACCCCATACAACCTCATCTGAGTGTCATTCAAAGGGATAACCAAGATTCTGAGTTTTTATCCATATGAAATTTCAGTAAAAATTGGGAGATTTCACCATTTTAATGCATTGGATCAATAGGGAAATGATTGGGAGTTAGAGCTGCACAATCAGAGGCAGCTATCTAATTAGGCAAATTAGGCGGTCGCCTAATGCCTCACACACCTAGGGGCCTCACGGCCACCTAATTTGCCTGCCATGTGCAGGATTGAATGTCCTCTGGTCGGTGCCCTCAGAGCCTTTAATGCGGGGCAAAAGCCTGCGGTGCGCACAACTAGTTTTCCCCGGCCACTTGAGCAATGCCCGAGAGACTAGGATCACTGAGTGGCTAAATGTATTCCCTTCCTCCGGCTCCTCCCCTTCTGCCACGCTCTGAGGATCTGCCATGTGCAGACAGAGCTCTGATAATGCCTGCAGCAGCTGAGCAGCTTCCTGATCTAATCCGCAATGGAGGACCTGCCAGAGCTGGCGCCTGCCGATCATCGAGCCTCAAGGTACTATACATGACACTCCTGCTGGACACTAACAGCATCCCATGTCGGGCACCCCGAAAATCACCGCTGCCAGCCGCCTGTGACCTCACTCACACACAGAGCACTGATGATATGTATGCCGTCCGGCATATGATGCCACCTACTGACCCCCTATCATCATAATTATCCTCCTCATCATCCCCTGTTCCTTGCATCCCATCACCCTACATCCTGTCATCATACTTTTTATCATCCCCCTGTACCCCACTGCCAGCTTCCTACCACCTCACCCCCTGTCATCTTCATCCTCCCTACACCCCTCTGCCAGCTTCCTACTACCCACCCCCTGTCATCATCATCCCCTGTTCCTGGCATCCCACTACCCTACCTCCTGTCATCATACTTTTTATCATCCCCCTGTACCCCACTGCCAGCTTACTACCACCCCACCCCCTGTCATATTCACCCCCCCACACCCCTCTGCCAGCTTCCTACTACCCACCCCCTGTCATCATCATCCCCCTCCTCATCACAATCCCCCTGTTCCTGGTATCCTACCACTCCACTCCCATGTCATCTTCAAACCCCCTGTACCCCACCTCTGACATCCTATCACCCTGCCTCCTGTCATCAACATCCCCATGTACCCCACCTCTAACCCTACTCCCATTATCATCATCCTTATCTTGATCCCCACTGCCAGCTTCTTACCACCCCACCCCCGTCATCTTCATCCCCCTGCACCCCTCTGCCAGCTTCCTACCACCCCACCCCCTGTCATCTTCATCCCCTGCACCCCTCTGCCAGCTTCCTACCACCCCAACCCCTGTCATCTTCATCCCCCCTGCACCCCTCTGCCAGCTTCCTACCACCCAACCCCCTGTCATCATCATCCCCCTCCTCATCACAACCCCCCAGTCCTTGGTATCCTACCACCCCACACCATGTCATCTTCATCCCCCCTGTACCCCACCTCTGACATTATATCACCCCACCCCCATGTCATACTTAACCCCCTGTACCCCACCTCTAACCTTACCCCCATTATAATCCTTATCTTCCTTTCCCCCTGTACCCCACTGCCAGTCTCCTGCCACTCGACCCCCTGTCATCCTCATCCCCCCTGTACTCCACTGACAGATTCCTACCACCTCACCCTTTGCCATCATCATCCCCTTCTCATCACAATCCCCCTGTTCCTGGTATCCTACCACCCCACCCCATGTAATTTCATCCCCCCTGTACCCCACCTCTGACATCCTATCACCCCACCCCCTGTCATCTTCAACCTCCCCCGGTACCCCTCTGCTGGCTTCCTTCCACCCCACCCCCTGTACCCCTCTGCCAGCTTCCTACCACCCCACCTACTATAATCATCATCATCATCCCCATAACCCACCTCTGACATCCTACCACCCTACCCCCTTTTATCAACATCCCCATCATTTCCCTGTACCCCACCTCTAGCATCCAATCATCCTATCCCCATCATCCTTATCTTCATCCCCCTGTTCCTCACTGCCAGCTTCCTACCACTTCATCCACTGTCATCATCATCCCCCTCTGCTGACATCCTACCACCCCACCCCACCCCTGCCATCATCATCCCCCTGCACCCCACCTCTGGCATCCTACCACCCTGCCTCCTGTCATTATCATCCACATCCCTCCTGTACGCCACCTCTGGCATCCTATCACTCTACCCCCTATCATTATAGGGGAGATATGATCTCAGCCTCTCGCCCCAATGCTGTCACCATCCCCCTAAACTGCATCCTGTCATCCAACCAACTGTACCCCAACAGTTGCATCACACACCACAATACTGCTCTGCCACCAAGTGAGAGGTAATGATGTGCTGTAACCCCTAGCAACCAATCAGTGAGCAGTAATAATGTGCAGTAACCTCTAGCAACCAATCAGTGAACAGTAATATGGTGCAGTAACCTCTAACAACCAATCAGTGAGCGGTAATGTGTGCAGTATCCTCTAGCAACCAGTGGGTAAGTGGTAATGATGTGCAGTAACCTCTAGCAATCAATCATTAAGTGGTAATATTTTGCAGTAACTTCTAGCAACCAATCAGTGAGCAGTAATGATGCCCAGTAACCTCTAGCAACCAATCAGTGAGCCTGAAGCAACGAGTGAGTCTGAACCAGATCTTTATGTTTACATTATTAAAGTGTTTCTTTTAGATAATTCTATGTGCGTGTTGGGGGCCCAGGAACATTTTTGCCTAGGGTCCAATCAATAATAAAGATGGCCCTGGGTGTCCCCAGGCTGGCGGGGTGAGCGAGCTGGCACACACTGGGGTAAAGCCATGGAGGTTCCAGCCAGCTGTATCATGTCTACAGCCTCTGGCCATCTCTTGTATCATGTCTGTAGTCTCTGACCATCTCTTGTATCGTGTCTGTAGTCTCTGACCATCTCTTGTATCATGTCTGCAGTCTCTAACCATTTCTTGTATTATGTCTGAGGTCTCTGACCATCCCCTGTATGTCTGCAGTCTTTTCTGCGGTAATTTCTATTGCTTTAATTATTTTTTCCGTTATGGGAGTGAGTGGGGCCTCATGTCAAAGGTTTGCCTAAGGCCTCACAAAGCCTACAGCCGCCTCTGTGCACAATTTATCATTAAGAGATTGTGATCTTGATTCAACCCCCCACACAATCTTAATCACGATTCATGTAACAAGTGCAGAGCAGTTCCCCTGTTTACAGCTGTCAGAAAAAAACAGCTGGTAATGTTTATCAACAACATTGCTCAGCTGAAAGAGAGGTGAAAAGAAACATTGTATCTTTCTATACATTACAGATCAAAGGGATGAACTTCGGTCGGTAAATGAAGTCAGATTAAAGCAACATTGTCGACTAAAAAAAGAAAAAAATTATATTTTTTTTGTTTTTTATTTAATTGTTCCTCTGTTTAACCCCTTATTACCCCTAAAGTGATTTTAAAGTCCCTTTTTTTTTTTTAATAACAAACATATTATACTTACCTGCTCTGTGCAGTGGTTTTGCACTGAGCAGCCTGGATCCTCCTCTCCTCAGGTGCCTCTTTGCTGCTCCTGGCCCCTCCCTCCTATCGAGTGCCCCCACAGCAAGCAGTTTGCTATGGGGGCACCCGAGCCAAGCTGCAGCTTCGTGTGTCCATTCAGACACGGAGCTGCCTTTTGGACCCCGCCCCCTCTCTCCCCTGATTGGCTAACTGACCTTGATTGACAGCCACGGGAGCCAATGGCACCGCTGCTGTGTCTCAGCCAATTAGGAGGGGGAGTCTCAGTCTCTATCAATCAACTTGTGTTCAACCAGTGTAGCACCCTCTAGTGTGCTAGAAGGATAGTGTATGTTTTTTTGTGAGAGTAGGTAAATTTCCAGGCTTGGCTGGCAGCCAAGCCTGAGTGTGTTTTGATCTGGGCTGGGAGTGACTCAGAGCAGAGCTGAGTGACTCACAGGCAACATCCCACTTCTTAACAGAATGTTGTAGTGTTTTCTGGAAGGGAAGGAGGAGAGGGGAGGTGGTGCTGTCTGGGGTGTTCTAAGGAGCCCTGACCAATCCCCAATCTGGATTGTCAGGGGGCAGGCCTCCTTAAATACCTAGGGTCAGCCCAACTGGGGTGGAGTTGTTCAGGTGAAAGCTGGAGATGGAGTGTTAGGCTTTTGGGGCCTTTGAGGGAGCTCCCCAGTCTGGGAGGGGGGTGACCTTGGGCCTGGGGCTTAGGTGTGGACAGGCCCCCTCTTACGACACACAGAGGTGTCCTGGACAGGTGGCATGGGAGCAAGATCGGACAGTGGGAGAGCACTGCCAGGCAAAGTCTGCAGGAGAGGAACAACAGGTCGCAGCCAAGAGGGCTGGTGAGTGACACACAGTTGGGAGAGGACTGGGGAGGCACACCTGAGAGGACTGTGAGAGTGCAGTCTGAGATGGATGCAGAGCCAGTGGAGGGGACTGGGGTGTCACGGGCAGTGGAGAGAGGCAGCTGCAGCCATGAGGGCTGGCAGGGCCTGAAGATGTGGTACAGCGCCACAACACGGGCACTTTTAACCCTTTCTTAAAGTGGTTGTAAACCCTTTTGTGTGACATTTACCTATAGGTAAGCCTAGGATAAGGCTTACCTATAGGTAGTGGAAATATCTCCTAAACGTGCGCCGTTTAGGAGATATTTCCCTTGTAGTGTGCCAATGTCATCATCGGCGCATGCGCTGTGAAGAAACGGACCACTGTGCCGTTTCTTCCCCCAGTGTGTGCCGGGACTGGCGACTCCCGCACGCGTGCCCTGGAAGAAAGAGGGGCGAAGATAGACACGGCCTGCACAGGGGACAGCGCGGGCCTCATTTGCAGGTAAGTGTCATATAATGGGCTAGTAGGCGATGCATACTCGCATACTAGCCCATTATGCTTTTAATTTGCAGGCCTTGCAGGAAGCAAAAGAGGAAGTAAAGCCCATCGGGGTTTACTTCCTCTTTAAGCCGCTAGCGGGGGTTAAAAGTGCCCCATTAGCGTCCGGAAAGCGCCGCTAAAACGACGGTAAAGTGCCGCTAAAACTAGCGGCACTTTACCGCCAATGCACCCCCGCCCCTGTGTGAAAGTACCCTTAGAGCTTCAAAAATTATATTTCTTTGGGGAATCAATAATAAAATCAATGAACCACCTGGCTAAGCTGGCAAACCATATGAGTTGGTTAGTGTACCATTGGCCATTTTAAAGGTATTGCACAGCTGGATCAACCTGGAATGGAAGGACAGAATATCTAACTGTTTGGCAAACACCCAAGAACATTGCCTTATCAGACAACTATATTTTACAAATGTGTATGTGTGTATGAAGGTGTAATACCCTCTACATAGGTAGGTGCTAGATTAGGTTTTTTGTAAATGTAATGAAATTTAGGCAGGCCTAGCTGGAATCTAGGCCTGTTTGTTTTGGTTTGTGTGGGCTGGAAGTGGCTCAGAGTTAGCAGCTGATGATTCACATGCAGCATCACTAAGACCTCCCTCTTTTTTCTAGAGCCTTCTGGAAGGTACTAGAAAGAGAGAAGGAGAGGTGAAGCTGCCTGGGGTGTAAGAAGCCCTGATGAATCTCCAACCTGGATTGGCAGGAGGCAAGCCTCCTTAAATAACTAGAGTCAGCCCAGCTGGGGGGGGAGTTGTCAGATGGAAGAACTAAAGATGGAGTACTAGGCTGTCGGGGGCCCTTAAGGGAGCTCCCCAGTCTGGGGGGGGGGGGGGGGTGACATTGGGCCTGGGGCTCAGGTGCAGGACGTGACTCTTCGGGAAAGCGTGAAGGCTCTGAACAGGAGGCACAGGAGGAGCAAGAGAGAACAGCAGGGGCTAGCACTGCTGGGCAAGTCTTCGGGAGGGAACCACCGGTTACAGCCAGGAGGGCTAGTGAGTGACATGTGCAGTCAAAAGGACTGGGTAGGCATGCCTGAGAGGATTGGGAGCATGCCATCAGAGATGGGTGCAGAGCCAGTAGTGAAGACTGCAATGTCATGGGCAGTGGAGTCAGGCAGCTGCAGCCAGGAGGGCTGGCAGGGCCTGAAGAGGACTGACTGGGAGCAGTAGTCCACCAATAGGACAGTTAGCAAAAAAGACTTTCTACTTTCTGCTACACCATAGGGGTCCGCGGTTTCGCAGTCCCTGCCTGCAAAGGGAAAGTTACTTGGACTTGGCTGAGTCAGTGTCAGGCCTAACCATGTGCTAGCTGCTCCTGGGAGTCAAGAGTTGTGCTGGAGGAAGAGAGAGCGATAGTCTGCAAGCAAGAGTTGTGCAGGAGGAGACTGAAGTGGTAGTCTGTACAGAGAAGTGTACATATTTGTCCCAATTGATTGTATATCAATCAATTGGTGGATTGTATATCAATCTACCAATTGATTGATAAACAATTTGCTTGGCATCCCATAAATTCCTTTTACCCATCCAAGTAAAATTCCCTAATAAAAAATAACAAAAAACAAGCACATGAACCATTTTCTGCCTGAGAAAGACTGAGGAGTGAATCCTGGGCTGGGCAGGGTGACAGGTGGGCCACATCACTTAGCAGCCCCTATGGGGGGTACCACTACAAAGACAAGAACTTTGTGGACAGGCAGCAGAAGATCAGCCATTTATAAACATGTACCAATAGCTTTAGTCCAACTCGGCCTCAAGGAGACGTCTCAGCATCCTAGATAACCTCCACAGATGAAAGCATTGATTCCCGTAATGATCCTGCAGAATGGAAATTACATTCCATGAAACAATTCAGCCATAACAGAGCCATTTTACTGTATGGTTTGTTACGCTTTCTCTCTTATTGGAGCATATACAATTTATTAAGAACGGGAAAAAAAACTATTTAAATTGAGGTTATGGCCCACCTAGCATGAAACTGCATGAATGTAGCATGTGATACCACTGAGTGGAAGAGATGGTTGATCATTAGAGTCTTGTTACTTTCTGGTTGAGTTGTATTTCTTTCAATGCTCAGGCCCTCCCGTCGTTTGCTGTCATCCCCATATGGAGATTGTCAGAGTGCATGAATGCTTTAGATTTGTAAGAATGACATTAGAGGCTTTGCACTTCCTTAGCGAACCCATTAAGTCAGCTCTTTGCCTAAAACCACATTGAATTTCAGTGTCACAAATGAGTCCTGTAGTTTCCCTCATTGTTAGTACATCCCTAGGCTCTTTCTAAAGGTTTGTGTGACAGGCATGAGCAGTGGCAGGAAAATCTTAAATCATATCTAAAAAAACGAGCAATCATATAGCTGCTCAAACGTCTTTTGGTAGTAAAAAATGCATAACCTGCAACCCAATGGAACGCATATCTAAGCGAAGTATACATCCATACGGGTTTAATTGTACTCTAAGATCAAATGCATATTGTCAGCTGCATGAAAATGATTGATGTAACTTTCAGCTATTCTGGTCTTCATGCATAAGAAAAATGGTGCCCAAGGACTCATAAATATTAACACCAGGTGCAAAGAGAACCCGCTGCTCATGCTTTTTACATTTCCTGCACTGGATTCCTACTGTGTCCTCTCCTGAGTGGGGGGAAGTTGCTCAAAGAAGCCACAGATGTGAAATAGCCAACGCATCAAGGCTTGGCAATGTAACATGGGGTCGGTACCAACAAGCAAGGTGCAATAGTCCATTGGGCCCTCTCCTTCTGCAAAATGTTTGGTTACCTGGCTGTCATGCCGACACCATTTGGTTTAACCACTTCAGCGCCGAAAGGTTTACCCCCCAGTGGCGGCCCATCCATTAGGGGCGCCGCCCCCTCTATCCACAGCCGCCACATCCTAATTAATGCTTTATGATCCACAGCCGCTACCTCCTATTCATGCAACCAGCCCCTTTCAGGGGCACATGAATTACAACAGCGGGGGTGTTTTTTTAAAGCACCTGATTAGAGCAATGGGCTTCAAAATAGGGTGGGCTTGTGGCGCAGAGCATTGCGCCATGAGCCCACCATTGGGGGAGAGAAATGGCTAGAGGAAATGAATCATCATCTTCTGTGAGGAGACACAGATCGTGGTTCCTAGCTATTAGGAACGTATAATCTGTCTCTCCTCACAGAACAGGGATTTGTGTGTTCACACACACGTCCCTGTTCTGCCTCTTGTGCCTGTGATCGCTCGTGGCCGGCGGTCATCACGACCATCGGCCATGAGCATCGGCACCCCCACAGTGCAGCAGGTATGTGCGCGCCTGCTATCCCACCTAAAGGAGCCGACGTATAGCTACGACGGCTCGCGGGAACGTGCTGACCTGCCGCAGTCCAGAGCTAAATCAAGACCTAAAATCCAAAGTCCAGACCTAAATCCAATTAAGAATCTGTGAAAAACTTGAAAATTGCTGTTCACAGATGCTCTCCATCCAATCTGACAGAGCTTGAGCTATTTTGGAAAGAAGAACGGGCAAAAATGTCACTCTCTAGATGTGCAAACCTGGTAGAGACATCCCCAAAAAGACTTGCAGTTGTAATTGCAGTGAAAGGAGGTTCTACAAAGTATTGACTCAGGGGGGCGCCATACAAATGTACCCCACACTTTTCACATATTTATTTGTAAAACATTTTGAAAATCATTTATCATTTTCCTTCCACTTCACAATTATGTGCCACTTTGTGTTGGTCTATTACATAAAATCCAATAAAATACATTTACGTTTTTGTTTGTAACATGACAAAATGAGGAAAATTTCAAGGGGTATGAATACTTTTTTCAGGCACTATAAAAACACACACAGCCTGTGATTGACAACCTCAGCTTTGCTCCTGTGTGCTGTGTGAACTGGGTTTGTCCCTTCTCTCCAATCAGCTCTCAGAGCTCTAATCACTGAGATCTGCAAAGTGTAATGCCTAGTACATACAGGCCGACAAAGGAGACATTGGTCGGTTCAATAAAAAACGGCCTGTGTGTATGTCAGCCAGTCTGACAGAAGCCAGCCAAATGGAGAACGCTGATGGAATGTTCTACAGGGGGCCGCCCCCTGTCAGAAAACAACAGCTCAGCAGGGGAGATCGCTGTACTAAGGTTGGACTGTTAGTACAGCGGCTCTGACCGGAGCTGACATTTTTTGACACCCCTACTTTCTGAAAGCTCAGACAAGCCACCCTGTTTCTTTTGGTAAATGTTTATTTTTAACGAACATCTCCATCTGTATTTCAGCCATGCATCCTACATTTGTAATAAATGGAAAGAGGAACGCAGTATGCATTGAATGTTCGATAATGTTTGGTGAAGGCGTCCTACGAAGAAACATTACATGAGTAGTTTGACATTCTCATTATCTCACTGTCACGCAATGTTCTTTCTATTATAATTAAAGTGCTGAATATTTTAATTTTTGGTCAAGCAACGAATTCATCAGCAAATCGCATCACTGCAAGCTTGTTCATTTCTATTAAGGTAAAATCATTTTTCTCCTAATTATTTTTCCTTCCTTGTAGTACAAAAAGCACGAGAAATGTAATTTATTTCACAAAAGCCCCGGCTGGTACCACAAGCTGGTTGTATTCCACAAAGCTAAATAGAATTGTCGGGAGGCGGCATATAAATGTTATGTATTTTCTGTCTGTTCGGGTACAAACAGCGGTTCGGTTCAGACAGATTATAACTTGGCTGGCCATGTGACGGGTTACAGAACGATTTCCTAACTCATCCGCGCTGAACTGCGTCCTGCCAAGACGACTGGAACAATCATCGTCCCCCCTTCCCCAGGAACTAGGCACAAACGCAGGAAGGATAGTAGATAATATTTTACTGCAGGACATTTTTTCTCAAGAATACGATTAACAGCCAGTGCCGGGATAAGGTACTATGGCTCCCAAAGCGAAGGTACCAAAAAAAAGCCTGCATTTTTACGCTTATGTTGGCTGGGCCAGCAGCGAAAGATTTTGCTCCATGGGAAACCAAACGAGGTGGTGGAAGTGTTGCGCCGTGGTTGGAGTATTACGATTTAGTTATAATAAATGTTCTGTTTCAAATACCACTTTATGCATTTCATACCTTCCTAAACTCAGTCTGTCCAGTGTGCCAAAATGTAGTTGTTACTCTGCTGGAGTGGATCACCCCCTTCAGGGGGTGATGGAAGCCCAGTCGGGGATTTCAGTAAGGTCTGGAACCTGGAGACCCTCATGGACTTACTTGCAAGTGCCAGTGACGGTCTTTATTGCCTTTGTTGATTACTGCAAAAGCATGGACTTAAGCCTCACACACACGATCGGACTTTCCGACGGGAAATGTGTGATGACAGGCTGTTGGCGGAAAATCCGACCATGTGTACGCTCCATCGGACAATTGCTGTCAGATTTTCCGCAGACAAATGTTGGGTAGCAGGTTTTAAAATTTTCCGCGGACAAATGTCTGCTGTTGGATTTTCCGATCGTGTGTACACAAGTCAGTCGGACAAAAGTCCAAAGTACAAACGCGCATGTTCTGAAGCAAGAACGAGCCGGAAGCGGTCGGTCTTGTAAACTAGCGTTCGTAATGGAGAATTAACATTCGTGACGTGGCAAATTATGAAATCTCCAAATGCAGCGCGCAATTCTCTTCTTCTTTAATGGAATAATAATGAGGCTGCTTTGCTGGTGATACTGATGGAGTTATTGCAAATGAATTTTCAAAGGCTTTTTTTTTCTAGTGATATCAAGAATAATATTATTATGCTTTTTTTTTTTTTTGTGCAAACTACCACAGCACCATTATCCCGTAGTTTACAAGATCAAAGATACAACTATGTTGGTGTCCCTTGTCAATTGTACATTGTATTTTTTTAAATGTAACTCCCTACTCCCAAACTTTCATTTGAAGTAAAACACATAGCCAAGTGTTATTCTCCACAATTTTTTTATTGTGCATTAAAAAAAGAAATCAAATAAAATTAGACATGCTATCTGCCAATAGAACTTAACCAAACAGTGCATTCTATGCATCCAAAAATATAGAAAATATACCAAATCAAATCATTATTCAACCAAAAAAATAATGTCAAAGCAATAACTCCAAGGCCAATAATAAATAACACGTTATCTCCTCCGATTCCGCAACATGTCTGGTTGACGAACGACCGTTCAGAAACGAACTGAAAAGTGCAAAATGAAAAGTGCGAATCAACACTCACCAAACTTCTACTAACACAAAATTAGCAGAAGGAGCCCAAAGGGAGGCGCTAAAGAGCTGAAAAACAACATAGTACGTCACTACGTTCCTGTTTGTTGGCCAACAATTCCTTGCCGTTTGTATGCAAGACAAGTTTGGGCCAACGCCCTTCGGACAAAAGTCCACGGTTTTGTTGGGCAACAATCCGATCGTGTGTACGAGGCTTTAGAGTAGCACAGAAATACCCTGGAAAAGATATACAAGTGCATTTACTGATTTAGGCTGGGTTCACACATATGAGAGTTGGATGTGGGTTTCTCCACATCCAATTCGTATGACAGGAGATTGTGACCGGATCTCAATGGAGCCGATTCACACAGCTCCGGGGCGGCCGCGGTCCCCATTTGAAAAGGGTCCAGTGCGTCATTGGTTCCGATTCGGGTGCGAATTCAGGCAAAAATTCGGACCTGATTCGCACCTGAATTGGTGAACAGACATGCACTGGACCCCATGTTGTGAACCGCGGCCGCATTATTTGTGAACCCAGCCTTAGTTATATTTAAAGCAGAACTAAAGTTAAGCTGTTGCTGCAAGCAGGCATGTTTTCCATTGCAGAAGACATGTATTCTGCAAATACACTTACCTGCCTGTTTGCAGTGTCCCCCAGCATGTAAACTGAGCTGTCCATGTGCATGACAGGAGTGACATCATCCCACATCAGCCAATAAAGATGGCTTGAAACTGGTACACATACCTTTCTACCCAGTCTGTCCAGAAACTAAGGTCACCTGCTGACTTGGCACCATCCACAGGCAGCTTAACTATTCAATAAGAAACAGAAACACAAGAAACACAAGTTTACATCAGCTAATTGCAGTACAGAGGATAGGGTTGGTTTAGTAAAACTGGAGACTGCAAAATCTGGTTCAGCTCTGCATAGAAACCACTAAGCTTCCAGTATTTTTATTTTTTTTGTCAAAGCTTAATTAAACAAGCTGAAGTTAGAAACTGATTGGCTGCTCTGCACAGCTGCACAAGATTTTGCACTCTCCAGTTTTTGTAAATGAACCCCAATAATTTTCCTAAACCCTGTCTCTGCAAAGTACTAACACTAAGGTTACTTTGACACTGAGGCATGCGGGCGCTGGCGGTACCGTCATTTTAGCGGCGCTAGTGGGGCGGTTTTAACCCCCCCGCTAGCGGCCGAAAAAGGGTTAAAGCCGCCCACAAACCGCCACTGCAGCGGCGCTTTGCGGGCGGGTTTGCAGCGCTGCCCCATTGTTTTCAATGGGAAGGGACGCTTTAGGAGCGGTAAATACATCGCTCCTACAGCGCTCAAAAGATGCGGCTTGCAGGACCTTTTTGACCGCCCTGCAAGCGCACCGCTCCAGTGTGAAAGCCCTCGGGGCTTTCATACAGGAGTGCATTGAGCGGCTCTTTCGGGGCAATTTAGAGCCTGCAAAGCGCCTTCAGTGTGAAAGGAGCCTGACTGAGGGAATGTGGAAGAAATAGGGAGGGTCTAGCTAGAGCTAAACTAACTTGCACTAAACAGGAGGACAGGACAGAGGAAGATACCAAAATCACATTAATAAACAAATTGTAGTGCCCAGAAAGCCCAATCAGATGTTGGCATACTACAAAAAATGTGTATACATACACATTACCAACCAACCTTACCAACCATTCAGTGTTGGCCATCCTTCCAATTCCTTCATTGGTTGCCACTCACCCAACAAATGAAATTCAAAATACTAACAATTAGAGTTGTCCCGATACCACTTTTTTAGGACCAAGTACAAGTACCGATATTTTTTTTCAAGTACTCGCCGATACCGATACTTTTTTTTTAATGTCACGTGACAGTGTTTTTTTTTTCTCTTTTTTTTTAAAACAATGCTTTCTTTTTTTTCTTTTTTTTAGGGGGGGGGGGGGGGTGAACGGTGTCTGTGTGTGTGTGTTTTTTTTTATTTACATTTTTATTATTTTTTACAATAATATTTTTTTTTATTATTTATTGCAATATGCGTTTTTTTTTTTTTTTAATCAGCCCTGTTTTTAATCAGCCCTGTTAACAGACTCCTGATATTTCCCCCTTGAGACAGAGAAAGAGACCGAGGATAGAAATTCCCCAGTCCCTTTCTCTGCAGCCTCAGCTGCACTGAAAATTAATGGAGAGAAGACAGCGGCTCCTCTCCATTCATAAACTGAGACGTCGTAATCACAGGAGGTTACAATGTTTCAGTTATGTGAATGGACAGAGTCAGCTGACTCTGTCCATTCACAAAGGAGGACATGCAGAGAGAGACAGCACAATGGAGGGGAACAGCAGAACGGAGAGGGACAGAGGAAGAGAGAGGGACAGCAGCACGGAGGGGGACAGAGGAAGAGAGAGGGACAGCAGCACGGAGGGGGACAGAGGAAGAGAGAGGGACAGCAGCACGGAGGGGGACAGAGGAAGAGAGGGGGACAGCGGAACGGCGGGACAGCAGCACGGAGGGGGACAGAGGAAGAGAGGGGGACAGAGGAACGGCAGGACAGAGGAACGGAGAGGGGCAGCGGAGGGGGACAGCAGAACGAAGAGGGACAGCAGAGGGGGACAGCAGAACGGAGGGGGCATGGAGAGGGACTGGAGGAGGATGCGGTGACAGTCAGCGGTGATCGCGTGTTGGGGAGTTACAAGCACCGATCACCGCTGTATGTCACTAAGCAGCTGAAAGCCGCGGGGGGGAGAAGCTTGTAACTCCCCCACACCCGATCATCGCTGACTGTACAGGTATCGGCGGAAGCATCGGGAGCATTTGCCCAAGTACAAGTACTTGGGCAAATGCTCGGTATCGGTGCCGATACCGATACTAGTATCGGTATCGGGACAACCCTACTAACAATAACAAAGCCATCCACAACTTGGCCCCATCACTAACCTAGTCTCAAAGTACCAACCAAATTGTTCTCTTCATCTTCCCAAGACCTCCTTCTCTCTAGTTTCTTTGTCACCTCCTCCCATGCTCGCCTTCAGGGCTTCTCCAGAGCTTTTTTTTTTTTTTAAGAACAACAAACATATCATACTTACCTACTCTGTGCAGTGGTTTTGCGCAAAGCTGTCCATATTCTTCTGGCGCTCCTGGCCCCATTCCTGCTCTGTCAGTCTATTCACACACAGAGCCGAGGCTCGGCCCCACCCCCCTCTCTCTCCTCATTGGCTCACTGACTTTGATTGACAGCAGCAGGAGCCAATGGCGCCCACTGCCGTCTCAGCTAATGAGAAGGGAGAGTCCCGCTGGATTGAGATGGGGCTCAGGTAAGTATTAGGGGGGCTGCTGCGCTCAGAAGGTTTTTTTATTATCATAATGCATAGAATACATTAAAGCGGGGGTCCACCTATCTATTGTTTTTTTTTTTTTTAGTTCATTCACAAACTTTTCTTCTCAGCATTACATACTCACATATTGTGTGTAATATGTCCGCCTGTGTCAGATTTCGTCGGAAAGAATAACTTATATTATTCACTGCAGGCGGTTTCCATCTTCATTGTGGGCATTTGAAGCCCACAAGCATTTATTTCCTGGATGCGGTGAATGCTGTGCTCCCAGCATACACCGCTCGTTCCCGCACATGCTCAGTGGCATCCTGGGAAGCCTGAGACTAGCTCCCAGGAGTCTGGGAGAGGCTAGAAACACGCCTACTCCCATGGGAGGAGAACCAGGAAGTGCAAAGAAAAATAGAAAAATAAAAGGTAATTAGGGCGATTTAAATTTTTTTAAACGGCATGTCAGCATCTAGGCAAGGAAGAGAATACATACAGATATTGTTCAAAATTTGGGTGGAACCCCGCTTTAAGGTAAAAAATCTTCTGCCTTTACACCCACTTTAAGTAACTATTCTCAATCGAACAATCGCAGTGCGAGAAACTGAAAAAAAAATCAATCAACTTGCAAACTCTTCTTTCCACCGAGGTGGCGTCATTTTTCAAGTGGGAACCCAACGTTCCTTATTTCCTAGACTCTAAAAATGTACAACAGTATGGCCACATTCTGTAATATGGAATGATGCGGCCATTATTTCCATTTAATTCACAGACAAGCAGGGTCTGTTTATGCTACAGGTTCCAGAAAATAATATTTTATCGCAGAGCCAAAAAAAAAAAATGAAGTGGAAAAGCAAAATGTATCTAGCAAGATAGCGGCCCTCCATCTACACAAATGCGAGAAAAGCCAGTTTTATTTATTATTATTTTATTTTCCCTTGAATATTTGTCAGCGTGAGGCATCCGCTTCAATGATGCCACTGATTGACGTGCACAGCAGTAGTTCGGCTACTGGTCTTGATTTAATATTCATGTTAATAGCAAGCTGTCATCGAGGATGCATATTCTAATTGATAAATGACGCTGCTATAGTATTATTGTCATAATGGATAATTCAATGCCTCATTTTGTAGAGTTATTCTAATGGCTCGGGATAATATCTACAGGAAAGGGGGAAAAAAAAAGTCAGCTGTGCATTTTAATTCAATGACACACGCTCAGTATCTAGTTAAAGTCGCTTCGAGAACAGTGAACCGGAAAAAAAAAATTCCCTGAGGTGGGATGGGGAGAAGAGCAGGACTGCAACAGTCGTTTGAAACATAACTTTAATTATTAAAAATCAATATTCAATTTACAGAGCACCTTGTTTTTAAATGACATTGACAGTGGATAATACTGCAGTCTCAGTAAAAATGACAATGATTCATTGTTATTTGCTGGCTTCCTATAGTGACGGCAAATTAATAACATGGGGCAAATGCAAAATCATGCCCCAAGGGCCTACCAAAAAAAAAAAACAAATACACGCAATCTCCTGTATTTTTTTTAAGTCTACTAGATTGAGCCTTTTGGGAGTTTTGTTATCAGACAGATACCAGTGCAGGAAGAAGTATTTTTTTTAATGCTGCTGTTCCGGCTGTAGGCAGGTACCTACCGGAGGGTTGGTGTATTTTTGTTTCTGTGTTCCTGTTTTTCCTGTATGTGTTCATGCCCTCAAGTTAATTGGGCCATCAAGTTAATCGGGCCAGTCAGTTGCAAAATGATACAATGTCTGGACGTTGCACTGTGTCATTAGGTTGACCTGGAAGCTGGGGATAACTAAGCTGGAAGGGTTAACATTTTCCCTGCCATTTTGGCAAGGTTTCTGCCCTCTACAGGTCATCCCATAGTAAAAGGGCTCACCCAATGCTCTAGAGTAGGGATGAGCTTCGAGTTCGAGTCGAACTCATGTTCTACTCGAACATTGGCTGTTCGCAAGTTCGCCGAACAGCGAACAATTTGGGGTGTTCGCGGCAAATTCGAATGCCGCGGAACACCCTTTAAAAGTCTATGGGAGAAATCAAAAGTGCTAATTTTAAAGGCTTATATGCAAGTTATTGTCATAAAAAGTGTTTGGGGACCCGGGTCCTGCCCCAGGGGACATGGATCAATGCAAAAAAAAGTTTTAAAAACGGACGTTTTTTCAGGAGCAGTGATTTTATTAATGCTTAAAGTCAAACAATAAAAGTGTAATATCCCTTTAAATTTCGTACCTGGGGGGTGTCTATAGTATGCCTGTAAAGGGGCGCATGTTTCCTGTGTTTAGAACAGTCTGACAGCAAAATGACATTTGGAAGGAAAAAACTCATTTAAAACTACCCGCGGCTATTGCATTGCCGACAATACACATAGAAGTTCATTGATAAAAACGGCATGGGAATTCCCCACAGGGGAACCCCGAACCAAAAAAAAAAAAAAAATGATGTGGGGGTCCCCCTAAATTCCATACAAGGCCCTTCAGGTCTGGTATGGATATTAAGGGGAACCCCAGCCAAAATTTAAAAAAAAAATTGACGTGGGGTTCCCCCTAAATTCCATACCAGACCCTTCAGGTCTGGTATGGATTTTAAGGGGAACCCCGCGCCAAAAAAAAAAAAAAAAACGGCGTGGGGTCCCCCTAAAAATCCATACCAGACCCTTATCCGAGCACGCAACCTGGCAGGCCGCAGGAAAAGAGGGGGGGACGAGAGTGCGGCCCCCCCCCTCCTGAACCGTACCAGGCCACATGCCCTCAACATTGGGAGGGTGCTTTGGGGTAGCCCCCCAAAACACCTTGTCCCCATGTTGATGAGGACAAGGGCCTCATCCTCACAACCGTGGCCGGTGGTTGTGGGGGTCTGCGGGCGGGGGGCTTATCGGAATCTGGAAGCCCCCTTTAACAAGGGGACCCCCAGATCCCGGCCCCCCCCCTGTGTGAAATGGTAAGGGGGTACTTACCCCTACCATTTCACTAAAAAACTGTCAAAAATGTTAAAAATGACAAGAGACAGTTTTTGACAATTCCTTTATTTAAATGCTTCTTCTTTCTTCCTTCATCTTCTTCTTCTTCTGGTTCTTCTGGCTCTTCTGGTTCTTCCTCCGGCGTTCTCGTCCAGCATCTTCTCCGCGGCGTCTTCTATCTTCTTCTCCTCGGGCCGCTCCGCACCCATGGCATGAGGGGAGGCTCCCGCTCTTCTCTTCATCTTCATCTCTTCTTCATCTTCTTCTTCATCTTCTTCTTCATCTTCTTCTTCTTCTTCTCTTCTTCATGTCTTCTCCGGGCCGCTCCGCAGCCATGCTGTGGCATGGAGGGAGGCTCCCGCTGTGTGACGGCGTCTCTTCGTCTGACGGTTCTTAAATAACGGGGGGCGGGGCCACCCGGTGACCCCGCCCCCCTCTGACGCACGGTGACATGACGGGACTTCCCTGTGGCATTCCCCGTGACGTCACAGGGAAGTCCCGTCAAGTCACCGTGCGTCAGAGGGGGGCGGGGTCACCGGATGGCCCTGCCCCCCGTTATTTAAGAACCGTCAGACGAAGAGACGCCGTCACACAGCGGGAGCCTCCCTCCATGCCACAGCATGGCTGCGGAGCGGCCCGGAGAAGACATGAAGAAGAGAAGAAGAAGAAGAAGATGAAGAAGAAGATGAAGAAGAAGATGAAGAAGAGAAGAAGATGAAGAGAAGAGCGGGAGCCTCCCCTCATGCCATGGGTGCGGAGCGGC
Organism: Lithobates septentrionalis; assembly: GCA_037952835.1. Lineage (NCBI taxonomy): Eukaryota > Metazoa > Chordata > Amphibia > Anura > Ranidae > Lithobates > Lithobates septentrionalis. The sequence continues at coordinate 5,956,207 of JBBDGP010001358.1, forward strand.
CCGAGGAGAAGAAGATAGAAGACGCCGCGGAGAAGATGCTGGACGAGAACGCCGGAGGAAGAACCAGAAGAGCCAGAAGAACCAGAAGAAGAAGAAGATGAAGGAAGAAAGAAGAAGCATTTAAATAAAGGAATTGTCAAAAACTGTCTCTTGTCATTTTTAACATTTTTGACAGTTTTTTAGTGAAATGGTAGGGGTAAGTACCCCCTTACCATTTCACACAGGGGGGGGGGCGGGATCTGGGGGTCCCCTTGTTAAAGGGGGCTTCCAGATTCCGATAAGCCCCCCGCCCGCAGACCCCCACAACCACCGGCCACGGTTGTGAGGATGAGGCCCTTGTCCTCATCAACATGGGGACAAGGTGTTTTGGGGGGCTACCCCAAAGCACCCTCCCAATGTTGAGGGCATGTGGCCTGGTACGGTTCAGGAGGGGGGGGGGCGCACTCTCGTCCCCCCCTCTTTTCCTGCGGCCTGCCAGGTTGCGTGCTCGGATAAGGGTCTGGTATGGATTTTTAGGGGGACCCCACGCCGTTTTTTTTTTTTTTGGGCGCGGGGTTCCCCTTAAAATCCATACCAGACCTGAAGGGTCTGGTATGGAATTTAGGGGGAACCCCACGTCAATTTTTTTTTTAAATTTTGGCTGGGGTTCCCCTTAATATCCATACCAGACCTGAAGGGCCTTGTATGGAATTTAGGGGGACTCCCACATCATTTTTTTTTTAAAATTTTGGTTCGGGGTTGCCCTGTGGGGAATTCCCATGCCGTTTTTATCAATGAACTTCTATGTGTATTGTCGGCAATGCAATAGCCGCGATAGTTTTAAATGTGTTTTTTCCTTCAAAATGTCATTTTGCTGTCAGACTGTTCTAAACACGGGAAACATGTGCCCCTTTACAGGCATACTATAGACACCCCCCAGGTATGAAATTTAAAGGGATATTACACTTTTATTGTTTGACTTTAAGCATTATTAAAATCACTGCTCCTGAAAAAACGGCCGTTTTTAAAACTTTTTTTTGCATTGATTCATGTCCCCTGGGGCAGGACCCAGGTCCCCAAACACTTTTATTGACAATAACTTGCATATTAGCCTTTAAAATTAGCACTTTTGATTATTCATGTTCGTGTCCCATAGACTTTAACGGTGTTCGCGTGTTCGAATGAATTTTTTTCCTGTTCGCATGTTCTGGTGCGAACCGAACAGGGGGGTGTTCGGCTCATCCCTACTCTAGAGGTCTGTTCCTGGTCTGTTGTTGGGGAATACTGCTAAAATGTAGCCGTTATGCCCCGTACACACGGTCGGACATTGATCGGACATTCCGACAACAAAATCCTAGGATTTTTTCCAATGGATGTTGGCTCAAACTTGTCTTGCATACACACGGTGGCACAAAGTTGTCGGAAAATCCGATCGTTCTGAACGCGGTGACGTAAAACACGTACCTCGGGACTATAAGCGGGGCAGTAGCCAATAGCTTTCATCTCTTTATTTATTCTGAGCATGCGTGGCACTTTGTCCGTCGGATTTGTGTACACACGATCGGAATTTCCGACAACGGATTTTGTTGTCGGAAAATTTTATATTCTGCTCTAAATCTTTGTTTATCGGAAAATCAGATGGAAAATGTGTGATGGAGCCTACACACGGTCGGAATTTCTGACAACAAGGTCCTATCACACATTTTCCGTCGGAAAATCCGACCGTGTGTACGGGGCATAACTCTGCTGGAGTGGATCACCCCCTTGGGTGGGGGTGATGGGAGCCCAGTCGGGGCTGCCAATAGGGTCTGGAACCTAAAGACCCTCATGGACTTACAGGTGCCAGTGATGGACTTTATTGCCTTTGTGGATTACTGCCAGATCATGGACAGAGTAGCACAGAAATACACCAGAAAAGATATACAGGTGCAATTACCTCAGTTATATTTAACCACTTTCCGCCCAGTCTATAGTTAAACGGCAACTCAGTGGCACATTCGTCGATCCGGGTGGACGTCATATGACGTCCACCACGATCGTGCCCCGTGCACTGCGGCACAATCTGTCACCATTTGTGACAAAGCCGATGACTGATCAGTGTACGAGCCAGCTGCTGCTGCCATGTGACCACTGTAGCCTATTACAGCAGGTCACATGACAGTTGTAAATAATGGATGGCATCACCAACCAGAGAAGAAGAGGATCGGGGGTGCTCTGTGCAAAACCACTGCACAGAGCAGGTAAGTATGACATGTTTGTTATATATACATTTATTTTTATTGCCTTTCATATCACTTTAAACTCTCTCCAAGTCATGCGACCACATATGAGGGTCAAAAAAGGCTTGATAGCAAACTCCAAGTATATGTGATTTCTTCCTTCCACTTCTTGTTCTTCCATAAATTGTATTCAAAAAGAAAACAAAACTATGTAGCGTAGTATGCTCTGCACCAAACTACATGTATTAATTACTAAGAGATTACTTTCCCAAGTGCCATATCCCACATATCAATATAATCTCCACCTTTAACTCCCTTTAAAAACTTGTATTCAAAAAGAAAACCAAACTCTATAGAGTGATTCCACTCTTCACCATGTGCCTTTCTCACCATGTGCCTTTCTCACCATGTGCCATATCCCATATGCCTATATACTTTTACCCAAACCTATTTCCCTCACATGCCAGGGCCAGATATTGCATGTTATAAAACTCTTCCTCTTTCAGTGCCACACTGATGGGCATTGATAGGCGGCACTGATAGACGACACTGATGGGCACTAAAAAGCTGCACTGATGAGTAATTATGGGTGGCACTGATGGACACTGATATGTGGCACTGATGGGAATCTCTGTAAAGGAGGCACTGGCAGGCATTACTGATGAGCACTAATTGCCATCATTTTTGGACACAGATTGACATAATTTTTGGGCACAGACTGACATCATTTTTGGGCACAGATTGGCATCCCTGGTGGCCATGGGTGGCATACCTGGTGATCATCAGCAGTGGTCATCCCTGGTGGTCCCGGTGGCATCCCTGGTGGTCCTGGGTGGGCATCCTTGGGGGGTAGGTTACGCTGATAATCAATCAGAGCAGACCCCCCCCTGTCAGATGAGCAGCTGATCGGCTCTCCTCTACTCACGTCTGTCAGATGCAAGTGAGGAAATGCCGATACACGGACATTCCTGTTTACACCGTGATCAGCTGTGATTGGACACAGCTGATCCCGTGGTAAAGAGTCTCCGCCAGAGACTCTTTACCAAGATCGGTGTCGTGGTGTGTCAGACTGACATGCCGCACTACTGATCTTCGCGCCATGCGCCCCCACGGGCGTATGCCATCTGTTATAATGAAACACGTCATGTCAGGATAACGGAACCACCACCCTGGCGTCATTTTTCTATAGGCCAGGGCGGAAAGTGGTTAAATCAGGCAATCTCCACAATTTGATTCACAGCATCCATATATATGAAAAATATATAAAAGCAAAGACCATAGTGCAGGAGATTTAAGAGCCAGCCGTTTATTATATAAAAAGGTGCTCACATGTATAAGGAAGTATAAAAGAATCCAAGATGGATGAATGAGTATTTAGGTTTCCAGCTTGCGCCTGTTGTCACTTACTGACGTGTTCCGTCACATGACTATATAAAACCTATAATAAGATTGTGCATGTAGACCATAGGTACACTTTAAAGTACAACTTGAAGCACCTATGACACCACTCCCTACAGAATTCTCCTGTGAGTTCAGGGTGGGGGTGGAGCTATGACCACTGGGCTCACATGAAGTGAGTTGAATAATGCTGGGCGTCATTCAACTCAGAAGAGGAGCAGCAGCTGATCAGTGAGCAGGTACATCTGCTGGGGACAGAAAAGAAGGTAAGTATTGAAGGTGGAGCTGTATTTTCATTTTCAAGAGCTGCTAGATGGGGGGGGGGGTTGGTGTCATTTGTTTGTTTTTTCTCAACGTTTAATTGGGACTTAACAAAACACTTTTGCTGACTGACATTGACCATTGCTAAATTCTTTCTGTTATGCTGCTTTAAATTTAATATGAAAATTCTAAATGACCATATAGCATTATAATTGGTGATTGTGTGCAACAACCCTTTGTTACTATTTTTCATTAATAGGTATTTTTTCATGCAGTTCTATTATGTTTTCAGAACATTGCCGACAATCGGCATTGAAATTTGCAGAAACAGTCTTGCTGCTGAGTGGGTTTTATTTTCACCCTGGCTACAATGCTAGCTAAATTCTTATAGTTACTATATTCATTTTTAGTGCAATCTCAAAAAACTCAGACCGAAATGTTGAAAAAAAAAACAACTTTTTAATTTTCTGTTATATAACATTTTGGTAATATTTCTCCTTTACTGATGTGCGCTGATGAGGCTGCACTGATGGGAAGACACTGATGAGGCTACACTGATATGCGTCACTGATAGGCGACACTGACGGGCACTTATAGGTGACACTAATGGGCACTCATAGGCGGCACTAATGGGCACACATAGGTAACACTGAGTGGCACTGATGGACACTGATTGGCACTGATGATTATCTGTGTACATGTCCCCTGTCACACTTGCTGTTTACTGGCTCTCCTTTCCTCACGCTGTAACAGCGTGTGAGGAAAGGAATGCTGATAACAAGCAAGTTTGTTTACATGTGATTGGACACAGCTGATCACATGGTAAAAAGGCGCTGTGATTGTCCCTTTACCATGATCTGTCATCAGCTGTGTCCAAACGACATGCGCGGGGGGCGTGGTTCTGGGAGGACATACATGGATGCCCTCCCGGAACAATAGAGCTGCTTTGTAGCCACCTTTCAGCTATAGCATGGTTCTGAAGTGGCTAAAGTGCAACTGTAATTCTAAATTACATTTTAGTAAAAGTTCCATATGCCCTCCACTTTTGTTGGGGAAAAAAAACATCCCCTCTGGCTGGCCAATGCAGGAATTTTCACAAACTTTGTAGTAGATTGTTACATTTTTTTGCTCTAAACAAACAAACTTAGCCAGGTCATTGCTAGACCATTATTCTTTAAGGAAAGCTTACTTACTAGAATGGTACCAGCAGATTGGCATTAAGCTAATGTGGTACCAATATTAAAGAACGGGCCAAGATATATACCTGGCAACTGCAGGCCAGTCAGCCTTACATCAATAGTTTGTGAACTATTGAAGGGAATGATAAGGGATCATATCCAGGAATTTGCAGAAAAAAAATTGTATCATTGGTAGTAACCAGTAGGGATGGGCTGAACGGACCCCTGTTCGGTTCGCACCAGAACTTTCAAACAGTGCGAAAGTTCCGACCCGAATAACAAACCCCATTTAAGTCAATGGGACACGAACGTCAAAAATCAAAAGTTCCCATTTTGAAGGCTAATATGCAAGTAATTGGGCATACCTTGGTTATAGAGGTCCGGGTCCTGCCCTGGGGGACATGTATCAATCAAAAACAAAAGTTTGTGAAAAACGTCATTTTTAAATGAGCAGTGATTTTTGGATTTTTAAAGTGAAAGCATAAAAATGAAAAATTCCTTCCAATATAGTGCCTGGGGGGTCCCCTTATGCCTCGTTTCCACTGAGCGGATCGGTTCGGTTCGGTATGGTACGCTATTTTGGGTGTTTCCATTATGAAAGTGGCCCATACAACCGAACCGAACCGTTCCATTCAGGGTCCTGCTTCAGATGTGGGGCCATAGAAAATGGAACGGTTCGGTTAGGGCGGAGCTACGATACTTTACACTGATTGGTGGATGTGTGACGCCATGACGGCATTTTTTCTAAACCCACGTATGGCCCCTGTCTGTCCCACTTGCAGTGGAAACGCTCGCCTGAATAGGCCGGACCATTCTAGGCCGTCCAAACCGATCCGACCCGAACCGATCCGCTCAATGGAAACGAGGCATTAGTCTACCTGTAAAGTGGCAGATCCGTACCTTGTCTAGAATCTGCTGCAGCAATAATTGCATTTATAAAGCAAAACATTTTCCCTGCAAGCAGCCTTTATTTTGCTCAGCAACAGCTGGGGAGCCAGTGTGTATGATGAGGCCACAATGTAGTGCATTGGGAACAAGATTAGAGATTTTTTGGATACATTCTGGTGTCACTTTGACTTTGGATAGAAGTAACATAACGTGTATAAAAATTGGTGTCGGTGGCGCCTTCCCACCGTAACCCTATAGAGGTAATCTTGATGAAAGCAAGAATTGGCCTTGCTGTAAAAACAAATTGCAGTGATATGCACCTGTCAAACAGGTGCAGAAAAATTACTCTTTGGGTGTCGGGGGCGCCTTCCCACCGGAACCCTACAGAGGTGCTCTTGATGAAGGCAAAAAAAATTGCAATGATATGCACCTGTCAAGGAGGTGCTGAACAAATGGTCTTTGGGTGTTAATTGTGCCCATGAAACCTATACCAAAAACATTCTTCCAGATGAAATGATTGAACACCCTCAAAACTAGGCAGCCTCGAAGTCCTGTAAAGATTCCACATCCCAAAAAGACTTAATCAGTGACATGGGCATCAGGAGCTTCATAGCTGGTAATCCAGGACTGATTCATTTTTATAAAAGTCAAAAGGTCCATGGAGTCTGTGGACAGAAACATTCTATGATCAGTAATGAAACCTCCTGCAGCACTGAATGCCCGTTCTGAAAGCACGCTGGATGTAGGGCAGCCCAACAACTCAATAGCATACTGGGCAAGTTCTGGCCAGTGGTCTATTCTCATGACCCAGTAAGTCAGTGGATCATCAGCTGGAAAGCTCTCCATCTCTGTTTTGGCCCCGAGGTAATCGTCCACCATGTGATGCAGACGCTGCCGATGGGATGTGGAAGCTGACAGCCCTGGGCAGCGAGGACTAGAAAAAAATCTAAAATGTCTCACTTAGGCGGACGCCTTCTCCAACGCTCCTCTCTTGACCAACAGAAGACTCAAAACTACGTTTTCCACGACACTGTAACCTACTGGAGTCAGGAAAAACGTTTAATAAAATCCTCTTTTAACGTGTCCTTAAGAGATTTTATCTTCTGCACTCTCTGTGGGGACGGAATGAGTTCTGAGACCTTCCCCTTATAACGGTGGTCAAGGAGGGTTGCCAACCAGTAATCATGATTCTCATTTATGCCCCGTACTCTTGGGTCCTTTCGCAGGCTTTGAAGCATGAGGTTGCCCATGCGCCTCAAATTTGCCATGGCTTGAGAAGCAGACTCCTGGGGGTGACTCAGGATGACAGCATCTGGAACCTAGAAGTATTAGGGAATAAATAGGGAAAAACGGCGCTACCAGAGAGACCTGTTTGGCTCAGCCTATACAGGGAACGTTGTATAAACGTAATTTTATATATATCACAGGGTTTCAAACCAATATGGGTGAAAGGATGCCGTAATTAAATAGAAAATAAAAGATAAATAAAAAATATACTGCAGAGTCGCACTCAATTGGCTAAAGTGCATATGTGTGGATCAGTATATAATCGCATACAGGGATAATCAGAACAAACTTTGTATGTGCTAAAATATCATATGCTCTTCATAGGACAGTGTAGTTTTACCCATCACAGCACACATTCAGCACTTAGTATAAAATAAAGACATATTATTTTTAGCGACAAAAATGCATGAAACATGCGTGAATCCACTTATGTTGGTTCCTATGGGGAAAAAAGATTCCATATACAATATCGCAACAGTATCTCTATGTCTTAGTGCACGTATAGTTCATATATTGTAGCAGTTGCACAACTGTGTAATAGTTTAATGTATTTCATGCGGCAATCAGGCTTGGTATTTTCCCCAAATTTTATACTAAGTGCTGAATGTGTGCTGTGATGGGTAAAACTACACTGTCCTATGAAGAGCATATGATATTTTAGCACATACAAAGTTTGTTCTGATTATCCCTGTATGCGATTATATACTGATCCACACATATGCACTTTAGCCAATTGAGTGCGACTCTGCAGTATATTTTTTATTTATCTTTTATTTTCTATTTAATTACGGCATCCTTTCACCCATATTGGTTTGAAACCCTGTGATATATATAAAATTACGTTTATACAACGTTCCCTGTATAGGCTGAGCCAAACAGGTCTCTCTGGTAGCGCCGTTTTTCCCTATTTATTCCCTAATACTTCTTATTTCTGCAGGACATTCCTTAGGGAGTGTCTTTGTTTAAGGGAGGCAGCAACCTGTATACTCTTGGCCATATACTTGTCCTAAGCGTGATTTTTTCAACTTCACCTATAGCATCTGGAACCTCCTCCTCCCAGCCACATACTACTCCCAAGGGTCCTGGGGTTGGAAAGCCATCGCTTACAGATTGACGCATGTCTGCCTCTTCTTCGAAGCCTATGAAAGTGCCAGAATCCTACTCCTCATCCTCCTCCCCTCTCTCCTCCTTGAGAGGAAAGGAAGTCCTCCTCTTCCTCCTGCTGCTCTGCCTCCAGTGCCCTGTCCATAATGCCACGCAGCGTCTGCTCCAGCAGGAACACAACAGGGATTATGTCACTGATACATGCACTGTCATGGCTCACCATCCTTGTGGCCTCCTCAAATGGTAACAATACAGTGCATGCATCCTTCATGAATAGCCATTGGCGTGGGGAAAAAAAGCAGAGGCGGTCTGAGCCTGTCGTCGTGCCATATCCACACAGGTACTTGTTGACGGGCCTCTTGTGGTAACTTGCCCCAAAATAAAAAAAAAATCATAAAAATATTATTCTTGATATCACTAAAAAAAAAAAGCCTTTGAAAATTAGTTTGCAATAACTCCATCAGTATCACCAGCAAAGCAGTTTCATTATTATCCCATTAAAGAAGAAGAGAATGTACTCTGCATTTCGAGATTTCATAATTTGCAATGTCACGAATGTTAATTCTTCATTACGAACGCTAGATTACAAGACCGACCGCTTCTGGCTCGTCCTTGCTTCCGAGCATGCCTGTTTGTACTTTGGACTTTTGTCCGACGGACTTGTGTACACACGCTCGGAAAATCTGACAGCACACATTTGTCCGTGGAAAATTTTAAAGCCTGGCATCCAACATTTGTCTACGGAAAATTTTAAAGCCTGCCATCCAACATTTGTCTGCGGATAATCTGACAACAATTGTCCGATGGAGTGTACAAACGGTCGGATTTTCTGCCAACAGCCTGACATGGAACATTTCCCGTCGGAAAATCCGATCGCGTGTACGCGGCTTAAGACTGGGATGCCATTAAAGTTCATGTACGTGTAAAGACAGGTGTCACAATACTTTTGACAATATAGTGTATAAGTCTATGACCAGCTTTAGGGGCATATTTATGCTTTTATCATAATTTTAGAGAATGTGACTTTCATAAAAGACTCACTGATAGTAAATCAATCACAGTTGCTTCAACACATTCTCCAGGAGGATCTTTATGTTGCTCTATAAACATGTCCCATAGGTTTAATAAAGAGCAGAACTCCGTTCAGAGCTTCCATTCTTCCATCTGTCAGTACTGCACCTGCACTGTTCCGGTGCCTAGGCTTATTTGGCCTGATGGCACGTTTATTTATAGAGCAATACAAGGGAAGCCCATGTCTATGTAATATATTGCAAATTAGATGACTGCCATCATGGGGTTAAATTGCTCAGTGCCTAAGAGCCTATTTACATCTAACGTGCATTGCATTAAGGCAGTCCATCCATTATAAATGGGCTGCCAGCACACCTCAACAGACCAATTCATGAAAATAAGCAACCTGCGCAATAAATTAAATAATAGACATTTTTTTTTATTTCTTTTTTTATTTAAGCTTGTTGACACTACAAAGTAATCACTCCAACTTGACACTGTAGGACTTAAGCCCATATACCTAATACCATCTTACCAGTACATACCCTCCCTCCAAAAACATCATGGATGACTCGGACTAGTTTTTGGAGTAAAATGGCCTTGCAGCCTTTTATTCAAACATATAAATTAACATAAATATTATAAATAACTGTATTTTCTTAAATAACTTGTTAAGGTAACTTACTCAGTAAGAACTATGACTATGACCCTGGTCACTGGTACAACCTCCTTAATTTAAAACCTGCCAGTCGGAAACCCCTGACACGGCATTATAACAACATACCCCAGTGACCTAGCATTTTAACTCCTGCAGGTTAACCCTTAAGGCCTGAAGGTACCAACTACAATCCCCATCCTTCCATGTATGGGTACCAGCAAAACCTCCTGTTAGATTCAACTTTTAAATAAGTTGCTTATAGTTTATATTGCTTTGCCAAATTATTGCTTCTACAAGAAAGATGACACGGAGTCAGGTATGTCTGTATCAAAGTTCTGAGCATAATGGACTGCTGCTCTTTACTTCTTTCAAAGGCCTTTTTTATAGGCAATTATACAAACAATAGCATCAGCACAACCCCTCACAAAGGGCAATGGTAAACAACAACAGGAGTCACCTGGGCTACGAACACAAGCTTCAACACCATGGCAATATAGTTACAAGAAAACAAAAGCAGCGTCAATTGAGTTCAACAGCCAAAAAGTAAAAAACAGATTTACATGTAGGCATCATATTAAGTGAGAACTCTAAATTAAATCCCTGACCTTATCAATTTCCCCCTTTGACATCATCCTCTCCTTCCCCCTGGGTCCTCATGAATAAGTTCTAGTCAGTTTTTCCCCAGAGTCCTTTCCCTGACCGCGGGTTGTCAGAGGGGTAGAACCCATCCCCCTAGGTATTACCAACATCTATTCTCCTAATTTTCCTATTTATTTTCCTGTATACACATATATTCGTGATTGTAAGTGATATTAATATTAGAATAATAATTACCATTGGACTTAACAACCATTGAAAGGTATTGGTTGCTGTAGAAGACATTCCACTGAATATATCCCACCAATGTGGTGCAGTATCCTGTTGTATCTGTGAGGAAAGATGTACTAGTCTACCTTTGTCAATAATTGCGGATACAAGGTTATTCTGTAGGGTATGTTCTAGTGTTTCTATGTGTTGTCTTAACAACTCTGATTGTTCCAAAACCTGTTTTAGTGGGTCTAAAGAAATTATAAAGGGTGTAGTGTCAGTGAGATTATGTACCTCATAGACTGAAGAGAATATCTTATCGGCGTCTGGTTCAAAAAGATAGGTGTCGTTACCCCATTGTAATATTTTAATCTTTTTTATACATCCCGCAAACGGCGCCGATCTATTTAATGCTGACATGGTGCGGTTATCATTAGTAATGATACAAATATGCTGGGGTCCTATTTCTATGAATCTATTGTTCACATTTATCGGTGTTCTTTGCATTTTGCATATGCTAGTTTGGTATTTTAACAAGCAAGGTTCATATACTGGGGAACTTCTGCCACATACCATTCCCTTATTAGTTCCTTCACATAGAGTTAAATCATGGGTTCTGTTTCTTTTATCTACATATTTCCCATATATTTCTGGATACCAAAACTCGTCTTTAATTACTAGTGGCATGACCACTATTTTACACATTTCCATTACATCTGCTACCCGGTATGCTTCGAACCTTCCTACACACCATTTCTCCTCACATTCTATCTTGTCCCCTTTTACTTGGAACCATACACCATCGTCAGTTAAACCCTTAAAATATTTCATCCAGGTATGATAATTTCCCAACTGTAGTTCAGTCCTGGCCCTATTTATTTGTATATGATAGGATAAGAGGTTAAAAGAGCACTGTGTGAAATTTACAAACTGTTGATTTTGATTCCACAGCTGGAGCTCTGCTCCTATCGTGTGATTTATTAACCCTCCCAAAAATTGTAATAGGGGTATTTCTTGCAATTGGGTTTCAAAAGTGGTGGGTAACCATTTGCTTGTGATAGTCAAGCTGTCAGCTATGTGTCCCCCTGCATGCTTCCATCTGTTGTTCATTTCTTCTATCTCGACCGAGTTTAAAATTCCCATCCCTGTACCTGTCAGTCCCAATAGTGTGTCGTACCATTCTCGTTTATACCTACACTCCGGTATCGAGGGAAAGGTGATATTGAATTTTATTTTTGTTTTCTGTTGTGATGTTGATACATTTATGCAAGTGTTTGGTACGGGTGTTAATATGGAAGATTCAATTGTTGGCATTACTTCTTCCTCCATTTGTATGTGAAACCCATAGGCCTCTGCACTCCAATACCACCCATCATTTCTCTCTTCCCTCCACCAAGAGGCACAGAGGAAAGTACTGGATTGATTAACGGTAATATCTGTCAGATTAAACATCCCTTCGGTTATATTCCCTCCTTCTGCCATGACTGTTAATATTTGGTACATTTGTCCCACTACCCGTTCCCGGGCTTGTTTCCATGTCTGTGAAAGGGATATTTTATGACACCTATGGTTCTTACTATTGTTAAAGGGGAAACCCATATTATCATTCCACTGGAAAGTTACGGTTACTTCTGAGAGGGGGTCTGCCTGTATCCATGCTATACCTACATCTACATGAAACGGTCGCCTATGTCCTTCAACAGTATAATTACCCACAGTGTAATCCTTATTTATCTCATATCCTGATACATTTGCTACTTTAGGATCATCTATACTCCATTCAAAAGTCATTGTTTCTTCTACCTCAAGTACATTAATACCAGGAGTCCATGCATATATTTGTAAAACAACAATCTTCAACAAAAAATATGTAAGTAGATATTTCATCATGTTGTTTTCTCGGGTTGTTTCTTGCAATGTGATGCGTGTATCCAGGTAGGTTTTCCTTCCAGCTTTACTGAGGTGGCTGTGGTCAAGAGTACTTGGTAAGGACCTTCAAACCTGGGTTTCAATGTCTTTCTGGTGTGTTTCTTTACATATACATAATCCCCTGGTAGCAGCGTATGTGTACCTGTTATTGAATTAGGGTCTGGAAGAGAAGAATACACACTTTTGTGGATCTTAGTTAGACGTTGTTGTAATTGTATCACATATGCAGTCAAACTATCACATTGCAATTGCATACTCTGTGGAAAGTATAAACCCAATCTAGGTGCATTCCCAAAAAGTATCTCATATGGGGATAATCCTGTCTTTCCTGTTGGAGTGTACCTTATAGAGAACAAAGCCAAAGGCAGGCATTCTGGCCAAGGCTTGTTTAACTCTTGCATGGCTTTTTGTATTTTTAACTTTATTGTCCCATTTACTCTCTCCACTGATCCTGAACTCTGTGGGTGGTAAGGGGTGTGAAAACTTTGTTGAACCCCTAACATGGTCATCACATTCTGCATGATTTCTCCTGTAAAGTGTGTCCCCCTATCTGATTCTATGGTTTCAGGAAGACCAAACCTAGGTATTAACTCAGTGATCAGTTTCTTGGCTGTGGCTTTAGCTGTAGCCGATTTTACTGGATAACTTTCGGGCCAACCTGAGAATAAATCGATACACACGAGGACAAATTCAAAAGGGCCGCTCTTAGGCATTTGTATGTAATCAATCTGCAGTCTCTGGAAGGGGTATTGGGCCCGGACCTGGTGTTTTCGTGGGGTTTTCACTTTCTGTCCTGGATTATTCAGGAGACAGATTTGGCAGGCTGCACAGTAGTTTCTTGCAGTACTACTGAATCCAGGGGCGAGCCATCCTTGGTTCACAATCCTATACATGGAATTGGAACTGACGTGTGTGGGTAGGTGAACTGCCGCTGCCATTGCTGGGTACAGAGAGGCAGGCAGGCATATTTTGCCCCCTTCCCTCCATACATTGTCAAGGTCTGGTGCTGCTCCCATTCTGACCCACTTATCTTTCTCGCTCTCCCCTGCTTGCTCCTGTAATTTACTCAGCTGCTGCCATGTTGGTTCTGGGATACTCACCTCTACCGCTGCTAAGGTCTCAGGGCTTCCTTCCCCTAGAGCTGCCTGTTTTGCAGTCAAATCTGCAAATGCATTTCCTTTTGCCTCAATTGTTTTTGCGCTCGTGTGTGCCGCTATCTTCATGATGGCCACTCGTTTAACCTTTTGAAGATTGTTCAGGACTCTCTTAATCCCTTCTCCATGTTTTACAGGTGTACCTGCTGATGTCAGATAACCTCTAGCCTTCCATATATGGCCATAATCATGCGCTACACCATAAGCGTAGGCAGAGTCAGTGTAAATATTCCCTTCTCGTTCTTTTAAGTATTCTAGGGCTTGTTCTAAAGCTTTTAATTCTGCTTCCTGTGCTGACATGTGGGCCGGTAAGGCCTGTGCTTCAATTACCTGCGTATCAGTCACTACAGCATACCCTGTGTGATATTTACCCTTGTCATCAGCAAACCTACTGCCATCTATGTACAAAGTGTGCTCAGCATTTAAAATTGGTGTATCTGTAACTTGTGGGAATCCCATTGTCTCCTGTTCCATGAGCTGAAAACAATCGTGTTCATCTACTTGTTTAAACAAAAGAGTGTCAGGTACCTCATTTCCTTTCTCACTAGTACTATTAGTACTATTATTCCCCCTTGCCAAATCTGGTGACTGAAGAGGCAAAAAGGTAGCCAAATTTAAGGTTGTACAGCGCTGAAAAGTAACATTTGGAGGTAAGAGTAAAGTACACTGTAATCTTAATTGCCTAGCCATTGAAATGTGTTTGGGCTGTACCTGAGACAAGATTGCATGTATGTCATGTGTGGTATGCACTACGACTGGATTGTCTAGAACAATTTCTGATGACTTATCTATGATAATTGATACTGCAGCTACCGCCCGTACACAGGACGGTGAACCTCTAGATACTGGATCTAATGCTGCTGAAAAGTAAGCGACTGGTCTTTGTTTTACATGTGCCTGTGTCAGAACACCTGTGGCGTGTCCAGTGATCTCAGCAATGTACAGATTAAATATCTTGGTGTAATCTGGTATACCAATAGCCGGAGCAGAAATCAACAACTTTTTCAAAGTGATAAACGATTCATAAGCTACTTCTGTAAGCACATACGGTACAATTTTCAAACAATCGTATAATGGCTGCATCAAAGCGCTAGCATGTGGTATCCACTGTCTACAATATGACACGATACCTAAAAACATACGCAATTGTTTGAAATTCCGTGGGGGTAACATTCCCTTTATCACTTGAACCCTCTCCTCAGTGAGATGTCTCGTACCCTGTGATATACAATGTCCCAAAAAGATAACTTTTTCCTGACACACTTGTAACTTTTTTCTTATTAACCTTGCAACCTTTTTCTGCCAAAAATCGCAACAAATCAAGGGTGGTGTGCAGGCTTTCAGTCTCTCACTTATCTGTGGAATTAATCCTTCCATAAACTGTCTATTGAAGGCTCAGATCGTGACTGGCAGCTCTAAATCCATTCCCTCATCTGCCATCATACTTTCCATAGATAAGTAAAATTCCGATACATTCTGTCCTGGCATTTGTTTCATGGGTGATATTGACCCCCTCTCCTGTTGTTTTGCCTGACAAAAAGCTTCTAATCTAGCAATAAAAGGGGCCCTTGAGTCTATATGTCTGACATGTCATCCCCCTCAGCTTGTCCTGCAGGTCTGTGTGGACCTATTTCTGTCATAAACTGGTTAAAACAGGGTCAGAGTCATTTTATGTCTGCATAGATCCTCCCCATCCTGCCAGGTTGCTTCATGTGTATTCATTAACTGTGTCACAAATCTACAAAAAGCAGCTGGCTTTGCTACCGGGTCTGGGGCGCTCTGTATTAATGCCATAAGGGTGTCTGCCGACCATGGTGCCCAAGTCCTTATTTGCATTCTACGAGTGACAGTAGGTGGGGCATTTGGATGGGCTGCTTGTCCAAATTCTGGATTGTTTACCTGAACAATGCGTGTATCAGTGCGTACGGGAGCTACAGTTTCTGGATGAAATTCTTGTACTCCAAAAACCTGAAAAAACCCATTCTCTACCCTTAAGTACAGGATATATCTTGTGTGGTTTGCGTTCTACGTCAGTGTATGGGGGTGGGATGGCTGAGCTGGGAGCCTCGACATTTTTTGTTCTTCTATCTTTCATATCCCAACCATCACAATCTGGATTATATTTCCACCCCTCTTCTTTTGCTCTATTTGAGACCTTAATTAAGCACTGAACCTGACGCATCCATTGCTTCTCTAACACCTCTCCTTGTCTGTGCCTTTTTATTTCACTCCATACATCCGGGTCTAAGCCCGCTGCTCCTTTCACCTTAAATTTACGAAGGACATCCTTTAAGTCCTGTGCTTCGGTTTTCCCATAAATGTTCTTAATTATCTGTGGCACCGTATAGTGCGCCACAATTCCCTGACGGGGTTTTGTGTTCCTCTGGCCCATTCTAACAGTCCTGCCTAGGTAGCGTGTGGGACACTTAGTGTACAATATAATGCGGCTACAACATATACAAGAATGAATAATTACTTTATATGCTAGCCCAATAGCAAACCAGCTAAGTTACACTAGTTCCTCGTTGCCTTCCTCCTAGGGTGCTAGAATTCTAGAAACCTCTCTGGAATGAGATTTCTGAAACCGAATTACTTTATATGCTAGCCCAAAAATAAATAATTACTTTATATGCTAGCCCAATAACAAACCAGAATGCGGCTACAACATATACAAAAATGCGGCTACAACATATACAAGCATTCCTTTAAGTGGCCAGGTATCCGACTAGATCTCGGGACTTTGTTGAGACCTTATTCCCCCCTCGTATCTGGGAATCCCTCTCATACACTCTTATCCCTGCTTTATGGAGCAGACAGGGCTTATACTCTCAACCCGTCTATGGTTTATGAGTTAGATGTGAGGTTAAGCATAAGCGTCAGACCCCCAAGCTCACAAGCCCTCAGGTTCCCAATCGTGTGAGGTAAGGCGCATTCTGTTGCTTAGTTCGGCAATCCCCTTCTAACTCATACCATCCTTGACAAGGCTCATTCACTTTCTCAACAAGACAGACAAGACAAACACAGATAACAAAAACAAACAAATAATTCCAGCAATATAAACGAAAATATGCAGTAATTCTAGACTCACCACTACAGAGGCTGGTGTTTTAAAACCAGGAGAACCGTAACTGACAGAACGGATAGGCACAAATCAGGGGAGCACAGAATATAAGAAAAATAAAGCTTTTTCTTACCTGCGCAGGTTTTTTTGATCTGTGGTTCCCGGAATGCCTGCCTTTTGTTCCGTCAGCGTAGCTCATCCACCTCTTGTAGTATCATCGGTGAGTTCCTCGTCCGGGCGCCAAAAATGTTAGATTCAACTTTTAAATAAGTTGCTTATAGTTTATATTGCTTTGCCAAATTATTGCTTCTACAAGAAAGATGACACGGAGTCAGGTATGTCTGTATCAAAGTTCTGAGCATAATGGACTGCTGCTCTTTACTTCTTTCAAAGGCCTTTTTTATAGGCAATTATACAAACAATAGCATCAGCACAACCCCTCACAAAGGGCAATGGTAAACAACAACAGGAGTCACCTGGGCTACGAACACAAGCTTCAACACCATGGCAATATAGTTACAAGAAAACAAAAGCAGCGTCAATTGAGTTCAACAGCCAAAAAGTAAAAAACAGATTTACATGTAGGCATCATATTAAGTGAGAACTCTAAATTAAATCCCTGACCTTATCACTCCCATCATCTGGATGGGTACCATCAAACAACCCCCCATCCTTGGATGGGTACACATGTTACAACTTGTAACAGAACTTATCCTATTCAAGGAAAAACAACCACTGCCACAGCACGAAAGGGGTAACCCCTTACCCTTGCGAGCACCTCCACACACTAAGCCCTCTATTTATTGCCTTCTTGCAAGCCTAATGACCATAGGTCCGTGCCCACCTCATTAAGATGAACACCATCGCTGCGCAAATAACGCCATGTGTCCACCTCCAACTCCCTGTGACGAATGGCTAAGCCCCCATTCCTTATAAAAAACCGGCTCACTTCTTTATTTACTTTTATCCTAGCCCTATTCACTTTTTTATCTGACAAAGCCCAGCGCCACGATAACCTGCCTACCATGTCAGACCAAACTAAGACCATCTTGGGATAAGCAGCTTTTAAACGCAAGAAATCGCACTTGATGTCTCTGATAAGGTCCCTCATGGATCTAGCTCCCATGTCATTTCCACCCACGTGCAATACCAATACATCAGGGGCCCTGTCCAGGCGGGAGAATCTATGCACTTCCCCCAGCACCCTATTCCACTGCATGCCCGGAACCCCAATCCACCTTATGAGGGCCTCTTGTCTGGGGATGCGAAGCTGTCTGCCATTCAGCCGAACGTCCGCTCTCTTGGCCCCCCAAAACACGTAGGAGTGACCGAGTATCCAAACCAGACAAGCATCTTGACCTGTTAACGAAATAGATAATACAAACTCATAAACCTTAATACCCAACTCCCACTCATAAACAACCCCCAGCTAAAATTACATTTGAACCATGTGAGGGCGGACATACAGTTTGAATCTATCCGAATCCCATCTGCCAATACGTCTAATTACCTCCTGACTCAAACCCGCCCTGGCTGCCTCTGTGGCCGCCCCAATCCTAAAAGAATGTAATGAAAATTGTAACGGGTCACATCCCACCCTTACCACGCATTTCTTAAAAACCGTGACAAACTGGTATTTTGAAAGACACAAACCATCCTCATGTATCAAGAAGGGGCCGGTAAAAGCAGGCCTGACCTCCATGAAAGCTCCCACAATCCTAAGGCCCCTTTCACACTTATAGGACTTGTCCCACGATTTTGTACTGCAAAATCGTATGACAAGTCATTCTCCATGATTTGCAATGACTACCGTTCATATTGGCACGACTTTAAGTCGTGCCGACTTGAAAGTAGTCCCTGCACTACTTTGGTCCAACTTCCATGCGAGTTGTACTCCATAGACCTCAATGTTAAACCCTGAAGTAGCATGCAAATCGTGCCTGAATAATATAGACACGACTTCAGTACGACTTTGTAAGCACAAGCCTGGCTCGCTATTCGGGAAAGGAAAACTTTTTTTTCCTTTCCCGATGAGCGACAGGCAGTGCTGATAGCTGTCTGGTATGAATCCTGAGGGGGAATGCCGCGCCAAGTTTTAAATGAAAAAAACGGCGTGGGTTCCCCCCAGGGGCATACCAGGCCCTTAGGTCTGGTATGGATCTAAGGGGAACCCCCTACGCCGAAAAATCGGCGTGGGGTTCCCCCCAAAATCCATACCAGACCCTTATCCGAGCACGCAGCCCGGCCGGTCAGGAAAGGAGGTGGGGACGAGCGAGCGCCCCCCCCCCTCCTGGACCGTACCAGGCCGCATGCCCTCAACATGGTGGGGGTGGGTGCTTTAGGGCATGGGGAGCATGGGGGGCACCCTGACGCCCCCCCACCCCAAAGCACCTTGTCCCCATGTTGATGAGGACAAGGGCCTCTTCCCGACAACCCTGGCCGTTGGTTGTCGGGGTCTGCGGGTGGGGGGCTTATCGGAATCCGGGAGCCCCCTTTAATAAGGGAGCCCCCAGATCCCGGCCCCCCACCCTATGTGAATGAGTATGGGGTACATGGTACCCCTACCCATTCACCTAGGGAAAAAAGCGTCAATAAAAAACACAGTACACAGGCTTTTAAAATAATTTATTAGGCAGCTCCGGGGTCTTCTTCCGACTTCGGGAGTCCTCTTCCGACTTCGGGGGTCTCTCCGGCGTCTCCTCCCGGTGTCCTGATCTTCTGCCGGCTCCACCGCTATCTTCTGCAGCTCAATTGCTAGCGGTGGCCCGGACTTCTGCCTTCTGCCTTCTTCTTTTCTTCCAGAGATGTTGACACGACGCTCTCTCCAGCTGGAATGGTCTCTGAACGCTCCGCAACGGATTTATATAGGCGGTGACCCCGCCCCCTTATGAGGTCACTGTCCCGGGGCATGCTGGGACTGTGCCGTCATAAGGGGGCGTGGTCATCACCCGGTGACCACGCCTCCTAAAACGTCACAGTCCCAGCATGCCCAGGGACTGTGACGGCATAAGGGGGCGGGGTCATCGCCTATATAAGTCCGTTGCGGAGCGTTCAGAGACCATTGCAGCTGGAGAGAGCGTCGTGTCAACATCTCTGGAAGAAAAGAAGAAGGCAGAAGGCAGAAGTCCGGACCACCGCTAGCAATTGAGCTGCAGAAGATAGCGGTGGAGCCGGCAGAAGATGCGGACACCGGGAGGAGACGCCGGAGAGACCCCCGAAGTCGGAAGAGGACCCCCGAAGTCGGAAGAAGATCCCGCAGCTGACTAATAAATTATTTTAAAAACCTGTGTACTGTGTTTTTTATTGACGCTTTTTTCCCTAGGTGAATGGGTAGGGGTACCATGTACCCCATACTCATTCACATAGGGTGGGGGGCCGGGATCTGGGGGCCCCCTTATTAAAGGGGGCTCCCAGATTCCGATAAGCCCCCCGCCCGCAGACCCCGACAACCAACGGCCAGGGTTGTCGGGAAGAGGCCCTTGTACTCATCAACACGGGGACAAGGTGCTTTGGGGTGGGGGGGCCACAGGGCGCCCCCCCATGCCCCAAAGCACCCACCCCCCATGTTGAGGGCATGCGGCCTGGTACGGTCCAGGAGGGGGGGGGGGGCGCTAGCTCGTCCCCACCCCCATTCCTGACCGGCCGGGCTGCGTGCTCGGATAAGGGTCTGGTATGGATTTTGGGGTTACCCCCACACCGATTTTTCGGCGTAGGGGGTTCCCCTTACAATCCATACCAGACCTAAGGGCCTGGTATGCCCCTGGGGGGGAACCCACGGCAGTTTTTTTATTTAAAACTTGGCGTGGAGTTCCCCCTTATGATTCATACCAACTACTGTATGTTTTCATTTGTTAATGCCAAAAACGTGGCAAAGTCGTACAAAGTAGCACTGCTCCCAAATCGCGGTAAAATCGCGGCAAATCACGGTAAAATCGCGGCCGTGAAATCACGGTAAAATCGCGCGACTTTGAAGTCGTATGAGTGTGAAAGGGGCCTAACCGGGCATATGCTATGCTCCGCAATCTTCCCAAACTCCAGATATTTCCCTCTCCCCGCTTGATCCGTTTTTGACCTATGAATCCATATGCGGACTCTATCTACCCATACTTCAACCTCCCCGTTGAAAAGCCCGCCCGGAACCGTCTTTGAAGGGCTCACCAACTCACTTATCCTCAGCGCCCCAAAAAAGGCCAGCGCGAACGCTGCTTTGAATAGTGCACATTCATACTCGGATCTGCTGACCCTTTCCAAACTAAGCATCAACTGCTTAAGCATTTCAAATGAGACGGGGCGCCTCCCGTCCCTCTGTTTGTAAGCCTTCCTATATCCCTTGACTGCTTGTCGTAACCAAAATTCCTTCGTATGGTCCCGGCTCCCCTGCCATTTAAAAAGGAAGGCCAAACCTGCCAATTCACGATTGATGGCAGCTGCCGAGATACCTTTTTCAAAGTCCCTAATGATAAAATACAGCACTGCCTTGTCCACGTCCGGATCATCAGATCCCATGCCCAAGTCATTCAGAAAGGCGAACCACTCCTTCCATACCTTAGAGTAGGCATTCCATGTAGCCATACTCACGGATCACTGAATCCATTTTGCTGCTGTTCCAAGGCAATGTTCCATATCTAGCTGGGACAGGTGACCCCCTGATGATCTGCCTCTGGTGCCGACCTCCGGAACCTGTCCCACTGAAAACGAGACAAAGCGTCAGCCAAGGTGTTCTCGGTCCCTGGTAAATGCAAAGCATAAATGAACGCATTCAATTGTAAACAGCGAAGTACTAGATGGTGCAAAAGCCTGACCACCGGCACTGATGCCGCGGTCAGCCGATTAACCACTTGCACCACCCCCAGATTGTAGCAATTGAAGCGGACCTTAACTACTTCCCACCCGGCCAATGTACATAAACGGCCGGGTGGGCGCTCTCTCCTTCTGAGTGGACGTTCAGGAACGTCCCTCAGAAGGAGCGGGATCACGCGCGCGCGTGCCCGCGCAGCGGCGCGATCCCGATGCGCTCGTGTCCCCCGGACACGGCGCATCTCGGATCGGCAGGAGGGCTCTGTGATTGGCCCTCCTGATCACATGACGGCCGTGTCCAATCACAGCTGTCATGTGATGTAAACACAGCCGGTTGCTAGGCGATCAGCTCTCCTCTCCTCACACGGAAGTTGTCGCTGAGGAGGAGAGGAGAGGGGATCGCTGCAGCCGGCTGATGATCAGTGAGTATGAGCTGTTTTTTACAGCTTTTTACTCACTGATCACCAACCTAGTGTCAACACACATGTAAATACATACATGTAAAACACACACATGTCCCCACATAATGTAAAACACAAACATGTCCCCACATAATGTAAAACACACATGTCCCCAAAACACATGTCCCCAAATAATAAAAAAAGCTGTCCCCCACATATGTCACACTAAAATCACATGTCCCAATGGTAATCTGCACACATATGTACGTGATCACCTGCACACATCTGTACATGATCATTTGCGTACATATGTCCGTGATCACACAAACCAATTATTATACACTTAACAGGATTTTTTTTATCAAAAACATGTAGCAGAATACATTTTGGCTTAAATTTATGACAAAATTCGATTTTACTGGATTTCTTTTAAAACAGAAAAAAGAAAATATTGTTTTTTTTCCAAATTTCCACTATTTTTGCGCTTATATCGCAAAAAAAAAAAAATGGAGTCGTGAATAAATACCACCAAAAGAAAGCTCTATTTGTGCGAACAAAATGATAAAAATTTCATTTGGGTACAGTGTAGCATGACCGAGTAATTGTCATTAAAAGTGCGAGAGCGCTGAAAGCTGAAAATTGGTCTGGGAAGGAAGGGGGCGAAAGTGCCCAGTATTGAGGTGGTTAAGGTTTCGAAATGACTCGCCCCACAGCTCCATGGCCACCACAATGGGGAACAACTCCAAGAGAACCAAGTTCTTTAAGAACCCAGCCTCCCGCCAAGCCGCTGGCCACTTGACAGCACACCAGTGGCCCTTACAGAAAGCACCAAACCCAGTTGACCCAGCCGCATCAGTAAATAACTCTAGATCACAGTTGCTGATCGGCCCAGACATCCATAGAGCCCTTCCATTGAAAGACTCCAAGAATACCTGCCACACCCGTAAGTCCTCCCTGTGGTCCCTATTCAGACTCACGAAATGTGTTGGTGCCCGGATCCCTGCAGTGGCGGCTGACAGCCGCCTGCAGAAAATTCGGCCCATAGGGATGATACGGCAAGCGAAGTTTAGCTTACCGAGCAGAGATTGGAGTTGGCGAAGCTGCAGTTTCCTAACTCCAATAGTCCCGCGAACCTCCTCCTTCAACTTCAACAGTTTGTCCTGCGGAATCCTGCATTCCATCCTCCTTGAATCTATCTCAATTCCGAGAAATGTGATAGTAGCCGCTGGACCCTCCGTTTTTTCCGGGGCTAGCGGCACCCCAAATCTTTCCGCTAAATGCTGCAAGGTCCCCAAAAGCACTGCACATATGTTGGAACCCGCTGGACCCACACATAAGAAGTCGTCCAAATAATGGATGACTGAATTGATACCTGCCACATCCCGAACTGCCCACTCCAAGAACGAACTGAACGTTTCGAAAAGAGCACAGGATATAGAGCATCCCATTGGAAGATATCGGTCTACATAGTAGGCCCCTTCCCATTTACAGCCTAGCCACCTGAAACTGTCGGGATGAACTGGCAAAAGCCAAAAAGCCGATTCGATATCGGACTTGGCCATTAAAGACCCCTGCCCATATCTCCTAACCCATGCGACCGCTGCATCAAAAGATGTGTACGTAACCGCACACTCTTCTGGGGCTGTAGCATCATTCGCCGACCCTCCCTTCGGGAAAGAGAGGTGGTGTATGAGTCTAAACTTGTTTGGCTCTCTTTTTGGTACCACACCCAAAGGGGAGACCACTAACCCTTGTAGTGGTCTTTCCCAAAAAGGACCCGCCATGTGACCCAACGAAACCTCTTTTTTCAATTTTTTGGAGACCACTGCTGCATGCAGCAAGGCCGACCGCAAATTCTTGGCCTCAGGCGGCACCTCCGCCAAAGCGCAAGGAATGGGAAAACCCTCCCTAAAACCTGCCTCCAGCGTGGCGGCCGCTGCCCGGTCAGGGTACCTATTGAGGAAAGGCCGCATCCTTTCCACCTGTACCGGAGTCCTCCCTCTTACCTGAAGTATCTCCGGCGCGTCCTTTTCCTTTTTTGAAACATTTTGCCAATGCATGGGATCCCGCACAGCCGGAACACAAATGCTTGAAACGACAGTTGGCTCCAAATCTGCAGGTTCCTTTGTTAAATTGCCAGCAATATCCGCATTTTTTCTCGGCCGGTTGTCCTGGGGCTGCTGAACCTCCGACCCCTGCCTGAAAAAACTGACTAGGGGCCCTCGCTGCCGTCATCAACCTCATCCACAAGCTGATGTCCTTGTGATCCCAGCGTAGATTCGGTCGCACAGCCATCCTCTGACGAAATTGCTCATCATAGCGGAGCCACGCCATGCCTCCGTACGTTCTGTGGGCCTCACTAATGGCCTCTAGGTACACAAACAGCGCTGAACAATGTTCTGGCGCTTTTTCGCCTACCACACTCGCCAAAATGGCGAACGCTTGTAACCAATTGGAGAACGTTTGCGGGATCAAGCGATACCTGCGCTTCTCCTCATCCTCCTTTTTTCCCTCCACTGGTTTTAACCTATCCAGATTAAATTTTTCTAACGGCAGCAACGTGAAAATTTCCACGTATTCGCCCTTCCATATTTTTTCCTTTATCTCTGCTTTTAAATGAGCCCCCAACAGGCCCTTGAAGCAGACATATACCTCGCTCCTTGTCGCATCTGCTGATCTAACTGAATCAGCTATCTTCTCAGTAGTCTTCACCTGTTCCCCCGGAAGTCGTAGCCCCTGCTGCTGTAGAGGGGGGCACCCCAACCGCTGTAACAGCCGCCTCCGGCGAAACCTGACCGTCACCCGCAAGAGGTGGGGTGGTCCCCGTCTGCAGGGTATTCCTCTCTGCTGTCCACGCCGTCGCCGGACCACCTCCTGACCCTGATTCCACGCGTGCTACAAGCGCTTTAAGGCCAGTTAACAGCTCCCGCAACCCCTCATTCCCTGTTTGGGGCGCTGATGCTGACGGTGGAGCCGATACCTTCTCCGCCCCCCCTGGCCTGACTACACCCCCCGACCGTGAACCTCCCCCCTGCACATTTTTGCCCAATAAGTTATGTAAAAGAATAGTAACAGGATTAGAAGAATCGCACTCACCGGGCTGCCCTGGACTGGGCCCAACAGCCGCCACTCCTGGAACCAGCGATGCTTGATGTCCCTGATCGTCACCTCCGTCAGACCCGGACAGCTCTCCTTCCGACCGATCGTCGTGCTCGTCCATCCTGCCAACTTCCCGTTGCACCCCACCTGCGGACGCAGTGGTTGCCGAGGGCCTGCGGTGCTGAGCTCGGCCACTCCTCCCTTGAATACCGCTAGGCCCGCTGGATGCCCCTGGTGATGGACTCCTGCGTCTGCTGGTGCGCGGGGTGCATGCTGCCCGTCCATTAGCTCCCCTCACGCTGGCCCTGGCGTCTCTCTCTGACCCGCTGTCACCCTGCGGCGGACTACTGTCCATCTCTGTCGCCCGTGCCCCTCCTCCGCTTGCCGCGGTGCGTTCACGTCTGTCCCGAGCCCTCCGTCCCTCTCCTGCTGACCTCTCAGGGGGTTGTAAGCATCTGCGTCTAGCTGGGGGGGAAGAGCCGCGTGCATTGCTGGGCACCCTTCCCCCAGTCCCTCCAACCTTCCTCCGATTCCCCCGGGCCTCTCCTCTTCCATCCCTCTGCCTGACCTGTATAGTGGGTGTCTGGGCCTCTCCCGCTGCAATCCCACGCTGCGCTGTTCTGGATGAGCCCAAGCCAGCCTCAGGGCTGTATCTCTCTGCTGGACGTGATCGCCGTGCCCTGGGAGTAGGTGGCCCCCCCCGCTCACCGTCGCCCCGCCGTCAGCGATCAAGCGCAGCTGCTGCTGGAGCCGGTCCACGCCGTTAGCGGCAACCGCCGCTCTGAGCTGATCTACAAATCCCTCCATCGCTGCCATGCTGTGCATAAGGAAGGGGAAGGTGAAGAGCAGTGAGGTGTGCTTCTAATCTCGTCCACCACCGCTCTTCGACTGACGTCACTTCCCCTTCCTACATCTCCTACACTTTCTTCCTACAGCCCCTCCCCTTCTCTAAAAGGAGAAGTGTCCCTGCAGAGACAGGCAGATGATAATTCGATCGTGTGTGGGCTCCAGCGGACTATTTTTCCCAAAAGTTCGACGGACCTAGAAATGAAACGTGTTTCAAATCCTTCCAACGGACTCGAGTCCAGTCGAAAAGTCCGCTCGTCTGTATGCTAGTCCGACAGACAAAAACCAACACTAGGGCAGCTATTGGCTACTGGCTATCAACTTCCTTGTTTTAGTCCGGTCGTACGTCATCACGTACGAATCCGTCGGACTTTGGTTGATCGTGTGTAGGCAAGTCTGTTTGTTTAAAAGTCCGTCGGAAAGTCAGTTGAAAAGTCCGCCAGACCTAGTCCGTCGAAAAGTCCGCCTGTGTGTACGCGGCATTAGGGATCGCAGGTAGTTTGAATAATCAAGTTCAGTTATCCAATAGAATGAAAAGAAAATTCCTGTTTACTTGTAATTTCAGCTACATATGAATGGAAAAAAAAAAAGAAGTACAAATTCACATAATTTTTTTCTGCTTTAGTAAACCAGCAATTATCAACTTACACATTTATTTTTCTTTATATAAAGGGTTTAAAGCAAAGTTTCAATTTTGCTGTTAAAAAAAATCGACCCACAACTGACCTATAGACATCGCACAGGTTTTATCAAATGTTATTGTGGAGCCTTACCAAGGATTGCCACTTCATCAATTTAATAACTTGACAAATATTAATTACACAAGTTCTGTGATTAATTAGACAATATTTTAGCTGTGTTTAATCAGCCAGAAAACCCGCTTCCTCCTCGAGTCTGGCAGCAACCCTAGACTCTACTTTATTCTTCTCTGAAGATACTGATATTTGCCATGCCAGCATTTTTATCAGACCTACTTCTAAATGTAAGGGTCCTCCCTTGTTATAATCAGGCTCTGTGCTGAAATAAGAAACTTGACAGCTTCTGCATCTCTTTACAGTAGATATGTCTTAGCATCCCTCCCTCTATTGCAGGGCATGCCTGTCATTTCAATTCAAACTTTGTGCAGGCTACTGGGAAAAAGAGTGAGCCAATCGCGTAATCAATAGATAAGAATTCCGGAATGTTCTGTGCACAAATAGTGTTTGGAAGGCCACCAACATTTGATTTATTTGTGTGCTTACTGAAAAGCAAAAAAGTAACATTGTATTAAAAATTAATTAATTCAATGTTATATTACTTTGTAGAAAAAGTAGAGCTTTACATTCACTAAAATAGGGTTTATCTTGCATGACTATTTTAGTTATAAATATTGCATTGTGGATACTTAAAGGGTAACTCCACTTTTGTGGTAAAAAAATAGCAAATAAAGAAAAAATAGTATAGCGTATACAATTGCTACACAAATCATATTGTAATTGAATGTTATTAAAAATTACCTTTCCTTTTTAATCTGCAGCCGCTGTAATTCCAGCTTTCACCAGGTACTCTTCAGTTAGTTCTCCAGACTAGATCCTTAGGTAAAACTGCTTGGTTAGCTCCAAAGGTAATTAGGAAAAGGCCCCCCAGCCCCGAGACTATTTTTGACCCCAGTCCCTTGGCTGCTGCACAATAAA
Source organism: Lithobates septentrionalis (assembly GCA_037952835.1). Lineage (NCBI taxonomy): Eukaryota > Metazoa > Chordata > Amphibia > Anura > Ranidae > Lithobates > Lithobates septentrionalis. Next base: position 5,983,957 of record JBBDGP010001358.1, read on the forward strand.
TATTCAAGCTGCCAATTTGAATCTCCCTGTCCTCTAAGTTCTGAAAGCCTTCAGAATGCAGGGGGAGCAATCAAACCTGCAGCCTGTGAGATCTAGAACAGCCCAGAGAAATCAATAGCTGCTCCAATGATTACAGAGGAGCCAAAAAGATTTACCTATCATCCTATTTACCTATCATCCTAGCAACTTACCTAGCAGGATACTACAAACCTTCTTCAATAATTGTTCCCGGGTCAATATCCCTCTAATGCCCTGTACACACGGTCACACATTCCCACAACAAAATCCTTCGGATTTTTTCCGACGGATGTTAGCTCAAACTTGTCTTGCATACACACGGTCGCACAAAGTTGTCGGAATTTCCGAACGTCAAGAACGCGGTGACGTACAACACGTACGTCGGGACTATAAACGGGCCAGTAGACAATAGCTTTCGTCTCGTAATTTATTCTGAGCATGCGTGGCACTTGTGCGTCGGATTTGTCTACACACGATCGTAATTTAAACGATTGGATTTTGTTGTCGGCAAATTTTATATCCAGCTCTCAAACTGTGTGTATCGGAAATTCCGACAGAAAAAGTCCGATGGAGTCCGATGGAGCCCACACGATCGGAATTTCCGACAACAAGCTCCGATCACACATTTTCCGTCAGAAAGTCTGACTGTGTACAGGGCATAAGAGTGTGTGGTGGCTTACTTCTACACTACACACATATCACATGTAGCAAGGTCCCAGGCCTCATTTGGTCTATTGAGAACCTACAGGGCCAGAGATAGCTGACATCCTTCTGTATATGGTGGGTTGTGAGGCATAGAGGGTGCAAGGTAGTTAAAGTTATTGGGGGCCAGACATTTCTTGAATACAAAAGAGATTTTATTTCTCTTAACAGAACTTTGGCACAGAACACTGATCACCTGACCCCACCCAAATATATAGGTTCTCCCAGCAGGCCATGGGATTTAAGAAAACCCCTGCCCATAGGCTGCGATACCCCATATAGCCATAATCTGACCTTGCAGTGTCCTTCTCATATCTAATGCCACCAGGTACCTGGCCACCTAGCGGCAAAAGAGAGAAGTGCAGCAATTACAGACTTAGACCCACTAATGGCACAGAAGAAAAGAACATGCTGTTCTTTTAGTTATATTATGATTAGAGGTCTGTGCCCCATCCTCTCGAAGGGGTCAGTGATTGGAAGGGAGACGAGAGGTGCATGTCTGCACCATGCTGTTCAAGACGGGACAGGCCAAGAAGCTGAGAGACAGGGTCTCACCCCGGGGTCAGAGGTGCCCCAAGCCAGAGGCCCGAATCGGAGAGAGAGTCTATGAGAGATGGAACAGTTGGGAGCTGTAAAGAAAAGACACAGAGTGGAAAGAAGTGCAGAGTTTGTGTACCAGCACTCGGGACATCGGCTAGATGGTCTAGAGCAGGGGTGTCAAACTCAATTTAATTGCGGGCTGCATCAGCATTATGGTTGCCTCCAGTTGTATCTGTAAGACTATGCATGCAGTATTCTGTTACATACAGAATACAGAGCTCAGGAGTGCGCTGCGTACAGAGTGCAGAGTTCATGAGCTACGTACAGAGTGCAGAGTTCTGGAGTACATTAAGTACAGCGCTCAGGAGTGCGCTATGAACACAGTGGAGAGTTTAGGAGTGCGTTATGTACAGAGTGCAGAGTTCAGGAGTACATTACGTACAGCGCTCAGGAGTGCGCTATGAACACAGTGGAGAGTTTAGGAGTGCGTTATGTACAGAGTGCAGAGTTCAGGTGTACATTACGTACAGCGCTCAGGAGTGCGCTATGAACACAGTGGAGAGTTTAGGAGTGCGTTATGTACAGAGTGCAGAGTTCAGGAGCGCGCTACATACAGAGTGCAGGGTTTGGCTCTCTTTCACAGGCTTCCACCTGTCTTTGGCTCTGACCTCTGTACCACTTTCATCCACCCCCCACATCTGCACACAACTCCCTCCACAGCCTTCATCCTTCCCCCATCCCCCATATTAGCTTCCTTGCATGTAAACACAGAAGGCTTCTGTATTTACAAGTGACAGTGGTGAGCGAAGAGTGAAGGGCAAAAGTTTCGCCACGTCCCGGCTGAAAAAAAGCCCTGAGTGCAAGGGCCACATAAAATGGTCTGACGGGCCAGATTCCGCCCTCGGCCTTGTGTTTGACACATGTGGTCTAGAGGACCAAGGCATGAGGTCTACTCTGAGCAGCAAAGCTGCTAAGGAAGCTTAAATATTGTTCTTTGTCGTATTGATGGTGAGAACTCCCTGCATGGGAAGCTATACATTTGTGAACTTTTGCTTTCTTTAAATAAAGTGGGCAGGAAAAGCCCTGAAACATACTTCTGGTGTGGAGTAAGCTCACTGTATAAATGCATGCCATCTACCATGAAAGCTAACTATCCCATGTCACAAAATACACAGTATATATATATATTAGCTATTTGCCTGCAGGGCAAATTTATATTCTGGTTGCAAAATTCTTCTGTGGCTTTGAGGAGGAAAATCACTGACAAGTCAGTTAAAGCTTTCTTTGTTAAAATAAATCAAAACATGGAAGCAATTTCCCGGAGAATCTAATACCGAAACATGAATTTAAGTTGCTATCTGTAATTATCTCCTATGTAATTTCTGGAGTACAGAGCTGTGTAGGCGTCATAGTAAGCAGAAGCAGATCAGGAGCTAGTCTGTGCAATACTCTTCCTGTTTGTTGTTACAGAATGGATTTATACACATATAGATAGCATGGAAGGAATGGACATATACATTTTTCTTATATCCCTAAATATGTTGGATATATATATATATATACAGTAAGCTGTTTACATTACCATACATTTAGGGATATAAAGAAAATTCTGTCCACTTTGCAGTTTGCCATAATGGTAGTTTAAGCATATAAATCTCTTTTGTAATCTGCTTTAGTAGACAGAAAAAGGTCAGCATCCGACTGAGGAAACGATGAAGAAATTCAATCCACTGTTGATCCCATTGGCTGCACCACTGATTAATACTCCCGTTAACTGTGCATAGACTTGCATGCACACTCGCTCATTCCAAAAACACTTGTGTGATGAATGAATGTCAAATTGATGTAAAAGCAGATAGATTTGAAAGTATAAATAGGAGCTTTAGTGGAAATGAATATTTTATTAAATGCACGGTATCATTTAGCAACGTTTATTGCTGGCGGAATAACAGGAAAGGGCAGAGCAATGAATCACCTTTAAACTCATCGTCTAACTATTGTCTGTAATTCTTCAGCCTTGCAGATCACAGAACCTTTCAAGGTAGTTGCCATCCAGTTTCTACCACTGAAAGTATTAGGCTACTTTCACACTGGGGCGGGCATCGGAGGTAAAGCGCTGCTATTTTTAGCGGCACTTTACCGTCGTTTTAGCAGCGCTATTCGGTCGCTAGTAGGGAGCTTTTAACCCCCGCTAGCGGCCAAAAAAGGGTTAAAATCGTCCGCAAAGAGCCGCTGCTGCGCTTTTTCCGGTGGTTTGGCGGCGCTGCCCCATTGTTTTCAATGAGCAGGGGCGCTGTAGGAGCGGTGTATACACTGCTCCTACAGCTCTTCCTAGATGCGGCTTGAAGGACTTTTTTTACCGTCCTGCAAGCGCACCGCTCCAGTGTGAAAGCACTCGGGCTTTTACACTGGAGAGACAGGAGAGGCTCTTTACAGGCGCTATGCAGGTGCTATTTTTAGCGCTGTAGCGCCTGTAAAGCGCCTCAGTGTGAAAGTAGCCTTAAGACACTGAGTTATACTCTTTAAATCAACGTTTCTCAACCAAGGTTCCATGGAGCCCTAGAGTTCCTGTTGAGGCTGGTAGGGGTTCCTTGAGCTGTGGCTGACTGACTTCTCATTTGCCGGTGCCATTGTCTGCATGGTTCCAGGACCCGTGTCACTTGTTAAAGTCAGCAGCCTGACACCAATTATCTTTTCAGCTATATGTAAGGATGGCATTCTAACCACCACTGTAAAGGTAGCATTCTTCCTACTGACCGCCAATCTATAAGGGAATTTTTTCCATTGACCCCTCTACCCTATGAGTTGGGTAATTACCTAATAAAGACATTGAGGTCCTAGCTAGGCTTAGCTGGAGAGCCTACCGAAGAGACCTGGGATCAGAGACTGAGCAGAGCCAAGAGTAAGTTGGTGGGAGGAAGCTCTGCCATTCTGGGGACTGAATACTTGACCCTGCAATACAGAGGAGAAGTGATTGTGGGGTAGTTTATCTCACCAGCAAATGCACTGCAGCCAGGATTTGTGTAAGACAGCCAGGAGTTGTGCAAGACTGACAGAAGTTGTACTGGTCATCCAATAGAATAAAGTGCAGCCTAAGGTGTCAAGCGTCTGTGGTAGTGAGCCCTTATAGATTGGCAACTCGGGGTTCCCCAGGGCGTAGAGTCTAAGCTCCAGCCTGCTTCCTCACCAGAGCCCCTGATGGTGGGGATGGACTTGCAGCAAGCTGGAACCAGGTTGCGGCTCCTAGGTATGCCCAGCTGAGGATGCAGAGACCACATGTGTGTGCAGAGAATAAGTACCAGGAGACAACAGGAAATCCAGGAGACAAGCCGAGGTCAGGACGGGTAGCAAACAGACATAAAGTGTGGTTGAAAAGTATTCAGACCCCCTTAAATTTTTCACTCTTTGTTATATTGCAGCCATTTGCTAAAATCATTTAAGTTCATTTTTTTCCTCATTAATGTACACACAGCACCCCATATTTACAGAGAAAAAACACTGAATTGTTGATATTTTTGCAGATTTATTAAAAAAGAAAAACTGAAATATCACATGGTCCTAAGTATTCAGACCCTTTGCTCAGTATTTAGTAGAAGCACCTGTAGCGCTGGTAGATTTTTAATCTACCGCTTATATGTAAATTTAGTGGGTCATCTGTTCTGTACATAGTTCAGATTTAATCTATGGCTAAATTAGCTTCTGTTCCAGCCTTGGTTGTGTTGTGTGCAGTTCCACTCTGTCGCCTCTAGATGTCGGTGTCACTACAGACCTGAGCTGGAAAGCAACAGACTGAGGTGTATTGAGTGCTCTTCTTTCTCAGAAGTAACTCAGCAGAGGTTGTCCCCTGCGGTGCATTCTGGGAAGGGGTATTTAAGGGACAGACGCCATATTTCTGGGTCTCTTTCTTTCCACCTGCTGGCCCTCCCGGCCGACAGGTATGTGCTAGGAGTCCTACCTCGTGGTCCTCCGGGCCAGAGGACTGCGTTGCTGCAGCGTGTGGGTGGGCCCAGAAGTCTGTCTGGGGCCTACTACAACTACTGCAGGGATGGTCCTGGGCTGTCTGTCCTGCGGGAAGAAGCTGGACAATTAAGAAGAATCCAGGGGAGGACCCATCTTGGAAGTATCATGCGGATCGCTGGTCTGGAGAGGGGCCTGGTGACTCAATTGGAGGATGCATCTTAAGTTAACCTACCACATAGTACTGCCTGGTCGGCTTAAAGGTTCTGGTACTGTGTTGCTGTTCATCGAAAACTACTACATCCTGTGGCAGAGGATCGTACTGTTTGTTCTACTCAAGTCTGTGGCAGAGGCTTTCTGTTCGTGCTGCGTTCCGGCTGCTAGGTTAGTGAGAGAGGCCTATCCGGGCGGACAAAGATTTAATCCCGAATTGAAGATACATTCATCCCTGAGATTTCAATTCCTTAGTGCTACACCACGAAAAGGTATTTGAACTTCCCTACAACTCTTCTTCTACCTCTTTACTGCTACTTCTTCCAGTTATCTCCCATTAAAGCATTGAAAAGTACTAAAGTGACTGGTGCCTACATTGTCAAATAATAAGTTCAACGTGGACTCTAAGTCTGGTATTGGTGAAACTACAGGTAAAAAGGTGACGGAAACAGCCCGCTTTAAATCAGCAGCTCCACCGTGAGTTATTGCTACACACCCTTTTGATCTAATACAGCCATGAGTCTTTTTGGAAAAGATGCAACAAGTTTTTCACACCTGGATTTGGGAATCCTCTGCCATTCCTCCTTGCAGATCCTCTCCAATTCTTTCAGGTTGGATGGTAAACGTTGGTGGACAGCCATTTTTAGGTCTCTCCAGAGATGCTCAATTGGGTTTAAGTCAGGGCTCTGGCTGGGCCATTCAAGAACAGTCACAGAGTTGTTGTGAAGACACTCCTTCGTTATTTTAGCTGTGTGCTTAGCGTCATTGTCTTGTTGGAAGGTAAACTTTCGGCCCAGTCTGAGGTCCTGAGCACTCTGGAGAAGGTTTTCATCCAGGATATCCCGTACTTGGCTGCATTCACCTTTCCCTTGATTGTAACCAGTCGTCCTGTCCCTGCAGCTGAAAGACACCCCCACAGCATGATGCTGCCACCACCATGCTTCACTGTTGGGACTGTATTGGACAGGTGATGAGCAGTGCCTGGTTTTCTCCACACATACCTCTTAGAATTAAGGCCAAAAAGTTCTATCTTGGTCTCATATATATATGTATGTATATATATGTATATATTTTGTTTTTTGTTTTTTTCTGTTTTCCTTACAATTTTCTGTATTCAACTAATTAACGCAATTGATGGCCTATCCATGCCTACAGTTTGAACCCAATAGGGGTAGGCTGGTACAGACTATCAATTACTGTATTTGTATAAGAATATTCTTAAAAACTATTGCAAAGAAGTTAGTCACAATTACTATCGTGACAATGTCAATCTGTATTGTTAAGAAAATTCCTTCAATAAAAATCTATTGTATAAAAAAAAAAGTTCTATCTTGGTCTCATCAGACCAGAGAATCTTATTTCTTACCATCTTGGAGTCCTTCAGGTGTTTTTTAGCAAACTCCATGCGGGCTTTCATGTGTCTTGCACTGAGGAGAGGCTTCCGTCGGGCCATTCTGCCATAAAGCCCCGACTGGTGGAGGGCTGCAGTGATGGTTGGCTTTCTACAACTTTCTCCCTTCTCCCAACTGCGTCTCTGGAGCTCAGCCAGCAGGGGTAGTGCTACAGTTAGTCTGGAGTAAAACGCTTGATAATGGCTGCTGTTAATAGAAGGAACCTAAGGATAAAACTGACTACAAAATGTTGTATTATAACACAATTTTTTTTTTAAATGGGGGCAATTCTCAGGAATTGGAATGGAGTAGAGGCCTCAGAAGAGAGAGAAGCAGGCCCAGAGACAGGACAAGGAATAGGGAAAGAAGACATTGACATGGCAGCTCCTGCAATCCTTCAAAGCCTTCAGTTGGCCACATCAGCAGGTATAGAAGATATAATTAAGTGTTCTTGCATAGCAAGACCACTTACTGTTATCTCACATATATATTATTAAGTGTTCTTGCATAGCAAGACCACTTACTGTTATCTCACATATATATTATTTAAGTGTTCTTGCATAGCAAGACCACTTACTGTTATCTCACATATATATTATTCTTATTATTATAGCCAAATTTACCACCCTAACTCCTCCCACAGTTTTTACACTACATAGACAAGTAATATACCGAAACGTGCGGATTGTTCCCGAATGGTGTGCTATTACTTTGTGGAACATTTCGCCGAATGGTTCACGAAATATCGTCGTTTTTGCGGCAAAATTGGTCCCATAGGAATGAATGGGGAAACTAGAGTGGGAGATGACAAAAGCTGGAAAATCAGAACATGATTTCTAAACTGCCGCCACTCCCTCATTTTCAAGCCCACCTACACAAATCTTATATCAAAACGTTCAGCTATCCCTGCTGCCACTAAACATGTCCACGGCTAAGCCATAGTCCTAATAGTTTTCACAATATGACCATTTGTTTGCAACTCACGCCGTCCATTGACATTCATTGAAACTACACTCTAGCCCCCTCCAAATTTGAAGGGCAATTTCTAAACTGCGACTGTGCCTTCATTTTTAATATTTCAGAGACATATTATACATCAAAATCTAGGTCTGGGTCTTGTGATTCTCACAATATAAAGATTTTTAAAATACGGCCATTTGTTTAGAGGTCATTTCAGGAAATTTTAGCCATTAATCAGAGTGTACTGTTAGTGTTTGTTTTGTTGCCATGGTTACCAAAGCTTCTGTTATACACAGGGGGAAGGTGGCTGGAGCATCTCAGCTGATTACAGAGCCCGGGGGAGGGGACAGACACACCATGTACTGATTTATAATAGAGGAATATGATGGGGCAGTTTTGATGGGGTAATTCTGATGGGGCAGTTTTGATGAAGCAGTATTTGGGAAGCATAAACAGGGCATGAGCGTTGCTAGGAAACAGTGGTTGTAAACACAAGATGCTGAGACACTCCAAATGCATGTGACTTCATCTGCTAGACTTGATAATGCTTGTAGACTCCTCCCACAGTTTTCACACTACAGAGAAAAAATATATACCGAAACGAGCGGATTGTTCCCGATTGGTGTGTTATTACTTTGTGGAATGTTTTGCCGAATGGTCCACGAAATGACGTTTTTGCGGCGAAATTGGTCCCATAGGAATGAATGGCGAAATGTTCAAAACTAGAGTGGGAAGTGACAAAAGCTGACAACCCCATGATCAGCCAAAACATTATGACCACCCCATGATCAGCCAAAACATTATGACCACCCCATGATCAGCCAAAACATTATGACCGCCCCATGTAAAAAAAAAAATATTTTTGAAAAAAAAAAAATCATTTTTGAAAAAAAAATATATATATTTTTGAAAAAAAAAATATTTTTGAAAAAAAAAAAATTATTTTTGAAAAAAAAATTTCTTTTAAAAAAAAAATTATTTTTGAAAAAAATATATATTTGATAAAAAAAATATTTTTGAAAAAAAAAAATTATTTTTGAAAAAAAAATTACTTTAAAAAAAATAATAATTTCGAAAAAAAAATTATTTTTGAAATACAAAAAATTCATTTTTGAAAAAAAAAATTACCTTTGAAAAAAAAAATTACTTTTGAAAAAAAAAATCATTTTTGAAGAAAAAAAAATCATTTTTGATTAAAAAAAATTCCTTTTTGAAAAAAAAAATTACTTTTGAAAAAAATGTTCAGCTCTTTCAGCGAATGATGGAACTTTTTTACTACTATTTATACTTTTTAAAATATTAAGCTTTTTAACACTTTTCACAGTTACTCAAGCCACTCCACCCCACCCAGTTACTCCGCCCACTCCAGTTGTAGAGGCAAGAACACTTTCACAATTTCCCCAGAAATTGTACCTTTTCTAGTTCTTATTATTATAGCCAAATTTACCACCCTAACTCCTCCCACAGTTTTTACACTACATAGACAAGTAATATACCGAAACGTGCGGATTGTTCCCGAATGGTGTGCTATTACTTTGTGGAACGTTTCGCCGAATGGTTCACGAAATATCGTCGTTTTTGCGGCGAAATTGGTCCCATAGGAATGAATGGGGAAACTAGAGTGGGAGATGACAAAAGCTGGAAAATCAGAACATGATTTCTAAACTGCCGCCACTCCCTCATTTTCAAGCCCACCTACACAAATCTTATATCAAAACGTTCAGCTATCCCTGCTGCCACTAAACATGTCCACGGCTAAGCCATAGTCCTGATAGTTTTCACAATATGACCATTTGTTTGCAACTCACGCCGTCCATTGACATTCATTGAAACTACACTCTAGCCCCCTCCAAATTTGAAGGGCAATTTCTAAACTGCGACTGTGCCTTCATTTTTAATATTTCAGAGACATACTATACATCAAAATCTAGGTCTGGGTCTTGTGATTCTCACAATATAAAGATCTTCGCTGTAGGATGTATAGTTTTTAAAATACGGCCATTTGTTTAGAGGTCATTTCAGGAAATTTTAGCCATTAATCAGAGTGTACTGTTAGTGTTTGTTTTGTTGCCATGGTTACCAAAGCTTCTGTTATACACAGGGGGAAGGTGGCTGGAGCATCTCAGCTGATTACAGAGCCCGGGGGAGGGGACAGACACACCATGTACTGATTTATAATAGAGGAATATGATGGGGCAGTTTTGATGGGGTAATTCTGATGGGGCAGTTTTGATGAAGCAGTATTAAACGAGCGGATTGTTCCCGATTGGTGTGTTATTACTTTGTGGAATGTTTTGCCGAATGGTCCACGAAATGACGTTTTTGCGGCGAAATTGGTCCCATAGGAATGAATGGCGAAATGTTCAAAACTAGAGTGGGAAGTGACAAAAGCTGACAACCCCATGATCAGCCAAAACATTATGACCACCCCATGATCAGCCAAAACATTATGACCGCCCCATGTAAAAAAAAAAATATTTTTGAAAAAAAAAAAAAATTTTTGAAAAAAGTAAAAAAATAATTTTTGAAAAAAAAATATATATATTTTTGAAAAAAAAAATATTTTTGAAAAAAAAAATATTTTTGAAAAAAAAATTTCTTTTAAAAAAAAAATTATTTTTGAAAAAAAAATATATTTGAAAAAAAAAAAATATTTTTGAAAAAAAAAAATTATTTTTGAAAAAAAAATTACTTTAAAAAAAATAATAATTTCGAAAAATAAATTATTTTTGAAATAAAAAAATTCATTTTTGAAAAAAAAAATTACCTTTGAAAAAAAAAATTACTTTTGAAAAAAAAAATCATTTTTGAAGAAAAAAAAATCATTTTTGATTAAAAAAAATTCATTTTTGAAAAAAAAAATTACTTTTGAAAAAAATGTTCAGCTCTTTCAGCGAATGATGGAACTTTTTTACTACTATTTATACTTTTTAAAATATTAAGCTTTTTAACACTTTTCACAGTTACTCAAGCCACTCCACCCCACCCAGTTACTCCGCCCACTCCAGTTGTAGAGGCAAGAACACTTTTCACAATTTCCCCAGAAATTGTACCTTTTCTAGTTGTTAATATTATTATTATTATTATACAGGATTTATATAGCACCAGCAGTTTATGTAACACTTTACAATAAAAGGGGGACAGTACTATTACAATATGGTTCAATACAGAAGGAATAGGAGAGCCCTGTTCATGGAGCTTATAATCTAAATCAGGGGTCTCAAACTCAAATTGCCTGAGGGCCACATGACAAGTTTTCATATCCCATGGGGGGCCACATGCAAACTTTTAAAACTTCAAAAGCAATAAACTATACCAGCAATAATATACTATACTATACCCAGCACTGGTGTCAGCAAACGCATTATTAACCCAGCATTGGTGTCAGCAAACGCATTATTAACCCCCAGCATTACCCCTCCCACACTGCACAAATAGCCACACACTGCACAAATAGCCCCACACTCCATAAAATACCCCACACACTCCATAATTACCCCCACACTACACAATTACCCCCCACACTGCACAATCACCCTCCACACTGCATAAAATACCCCCCCCCCCCCCACACTGCACAAATTTCTACCCCAGTCACCCTACTAAGGACTTTGCCTCAGTGTGATGGCTCACTCACCTCTCCTGGCAGTCAGGATCATCTGCCTCCAGAGTCCACTCCTCCTGGCTTCCCTACAGGCCTAGTGACAGGGGACCCAGAGAACACAATCTCCCGCCCTGAGGTGGCAGCAGGACCCTGGTTTGGGGCTCTGGCACCTCCCCCTCTGCGGTGCCTGGGTGCAGTTCAAGAAGACGTCCTGGATAGAGGTCGACCGATATGAGTTTTTCTCTGGCCGATGCCGATATTTAGAAATCGGGGCAGCCGATGGCCGATATATGATGCCGATTTTTGTGGCCGATATTTTAGGCCGATTTAAAAAAAAAAAACCTCACCCACTCCACTCCTCCCTGCTTGCTCCTGTCACTCTACCACACACTTGATGTCCTCAGTACAGATGGCACTGGTTGGCTGTGGCAGGTGGCACTGGTTGGCTTAGGCAGGTGGCACTGGTTGGCTTAGGCAGGTGGCACTGTCTGTCACTGGCAGGTGGCACTGGCCTGTGGCATGTGGCACTGATTGGCAGGTGGCACTGATTGGCACTGACAGATGGCACTGATTGGCAATGGCACTGGCAGGTGGCACTTATTGGCAGTGGCACTGGTTGGCACTCGAAGGTGGCACTGGCAGGCATTGGCAAGTGGCACTGGTTTGGAACTGGCAGGTGGCACTGGTTTGGAACTGGCAGGTGGCACTATTGGCACTGGCAGGTGACACTGATTGGCGTGGCACTGGCAGGTGGCACTGATTGGCGTGGCACTGGCAGGTGGCGGCAGGTGGCACTGGTTGGCACTGGCAGGTGGCACTGATTGGCGTGGCACTGTCAGGTGGCGGAAGGTGGCACTGGTTGGCACTGGCAGGTGGCATCGATTGGCAGGGGCACTGGTTGGCGGTGGCACTAGCAGGCACTGGTTGGCGGTGGCAGGTGGTACTGGTTGGAGGTGGCAGGTGGCACTGGCAGACTGGTTGGAGGTGGCAGGTGGCACTGATTGGCGGTGGCACTGGCAGCTGGCACTGACAGATGGCACTGATTGGCACTGGCAGGTGGCACTGGCAGGTTTCACACTGAGCGGAGTGTAACTGTGTGTGAAACTGACAAGGAGCTGTCCACACTCAGCGCTTGATGCTTGTGTGAAGCTGACACGTAGCACAGAGGAGAGAGACAGAGGGATCTGTCAGAATTGAGGTTGATATCGGGGTGGGCGGGACCCGGCCGGGGTGGGCGGGATCAGCAGCTGTCAAACACCAGCCAATGATTGGGCTGCTTAAGAAAAGGGGCGGGCCACATATACGTAGCGGCCCGCCCAGATCCCATTGGCTGGTGTTTGAAATTGGCCGGGTCCCGCCCACCCCGGCCGGGTCCCGCCCACCCCCGACATCAACTTCAAATCTGACAGATCCCTCTGTCTCTCTCCTCCTGTTACATGTCAGTTTCACACAAGCATCAAGCGCTGAGTGTGGAGAAGGGAGGAGGAACAGCGGCCAGTGTTATATATCGGCCTAATGGCCAAATATCGGTCGACCTCTAGTTCTGGATCGGCCCTGCCTGCGGGCCATTTTTAACCGGTCCGCGGGCCGCAAATGGCCCGCGGGCCGGTACTTTGAGACCCCTGCATTAGTGTGAAAGGAGCCTTAAAGACTGCTGCATGTTATCCTCTACATCCATGCTGACACAATCCTCCTCCTCCTCTTCTTCCTGTGTGTTTGGCAGCCCCGCAGGAAAGCTATCTGCATAAAGGGACCTGGAGAGGAAAGGAAGTCCTCCTCTTCCTCCCGCTGTTCTGCCTCAAGTGCCCTGTCCATGATTCCACAAAGTGTGTGCTCCAGCAGGAAGACTAGAGGGACAGTGTCACTGATGCATGCATTGTCGCTGCTCACCATCCTTGTGGCCTCCTCAAATGGTGACAGGAGAGTGCATGCATCCTTTATCAGTAGCCACTGGCGTGGCGAAAAAAAGCCAAGCTCTACTGAGCCTTTCCTGGTGCCATACTCACACAGCTACTCATTGATGGCCCTCTGCTGTGTGTGCAGCCGCTGCAGCATTGCCAATGTTGAGTTCCACCTGGTGGGCATGTCACAAATGAGGCGGTTGTTGGGCAGGTTGAATTCCCATTGAATGTCAGCCAGCCGAGCATTGGCATTGTATGAACCCCGGAAATGCCCACAGACTTTTCTGGCCTGCCTTAAAAGATCTTGTAAGCCTGGGTACCTGGTCAAGAAATGCTGCACCACCAAATTCAGGACGTGTGCCAAGCATGGAAATATGTAAATGTATCAAATGTCCCTGTTGGAGAGCGGAGAGAAGGTTGGTGCCATTGTCGCATACAACCATTCCTGGCTCAAGCTGTCGTGGCGTCAACCACCTCTGAGCCTGCCCCTGCAGAGCTGACAGAATCTCTGTCCCAGTGTGGCTCCTATCCCCTAGACAGACCAGCTGAAGCACCGCATGGCACCTTTTAGCCTGACTGCTTGCGTAGCCCCTTTAACGCTTAGGGAGCACTGCTGGTTCAGAGGACAATTCAGCAGAAGAGGCCATAGAGGAAGAAGAAGAGGAGGAGTGGAGCAAACAGATGTGGCAGAATCACCACCAGATTTTTGGAGGCGTGGTGGCAGAACAAGCTCCAACACTGAACCCAGTCCTGCATCCTTCCCAGCTGCCAGCAGAGTTACCCAGTGCGCTGTGAATGAAAGGTAACATTCCTGACCATGCCTGCTGGACCATGAGTCAGCGGTAATATGAACCTTGCTGCTGACCGCCCAGTCCAACGAGACCAAGACATTGCCTTCCACTTGACGGTAGAGAGCTGGAATGGCCTTACGTGAAAAGAAATGTATTTTTGGAACATGCCACTGTGGTACAGCACATTCCACAAATTCACAAAAGGGGGCAGAGTCTACCAGCAGAAAAGGCAGCAGTTGTAGTTCTAGCAATTTGGCCAAGCTAGCATTTAGGCACTGAGCATGTGGATAGCTGGGACAGTATTTTTTTTTTATGGTTCAGCAACTGGGGTAGCGAAATTTTCCTGCTGAAATCAACAGGTGGTGTACTGCTATCAGATTGACTGCTTGTCTCACCTATGGCTCTACCTTCATTCCTCTCAGTGCAGGTTTTTGAGAGGACTTGAGGTATTGCAGGGGTTGAGATCCCAGATGAGGAGCAAGGAGAAGTCTGTCTTTTTTTATGATGTGGGTCTTTTAGGCGCTGTTGCCAACGGACTGCATGGCAGGTCGTCATATGTCTTGTCAAGCATGTGGTGCCCAAGCGGGTGGTCTGGCCACGCTTGATCCGCTTCAGACATAGATTGCAAAAAGCAACGGTGCGATCTACTGCACATGTGTTGAAAAAAGCCCACACCAATGAACTTTTGGAAGTTAGCGGGAAGTTAGCAGCGCCCTGCACCTGTGGAGCTCTGTGAGGTGATAAAAAAAGGTGGCTGCCCCTAAGCTGGCCCCTGGGGGACATCCTGCTTCGTTGGAGTTGTGCCTCCTTCTCCTCACTTTCCTCCTTTCTTCTCTCAGGCACCCAAGTACAGTCAGTGACCTCATCTTCCCCTCCCTCCTCGTCACTGGAGCAAACTTGGCAGTTTGCTGCAGCTGGTGCCTGCTGGTTTCTTGTCCTTCTGTGGCACCCCCTCTCTATCTAGGCTCAGGTTACTCTCTTCCTCAACCTGGGAACCAACATCGGAGCCTTCAAATTGCTGCGCATCCTCCAGCAGCATGTAACTGACACTATGGTAGAAATATTCTGGTGACTCCTCCGTGCATGATAGTGGGGCTATGGAAGGAGTAACTGTGCACAAGGAGCTGGTGGAATAGTCCACTTTGGTAGCTGTGTTGGAAGGCAAACTAGTATGAGCCTGGGTGACAGAGGAGGATGATGACGGCTTACTTATCCACTCCACCAACTCTTCTGCATGTTGTGGCTCAATAACACAGCCAGCAGCAGAAAAAAAGGACATGCATGTCCTGCCTGCAGAGGATGTACCATGTCCACGACCACCACTTTTCACTGTAGACACAGAGGTTGCTTGCCCTTTTTAATGGCCTGTGAGTATCTGCTTTTTTTTTCACACTGCATTGTATTATATACTGCACACCGCCTGACCTGTATCATATACCATACACCAACTGCACTTTATTATATACTGTTCACCGACTGCACTCTATTATCTACTGTACAGCAACTGCACTGTATTATATACTGTACACCGCCTGAGGTGTATTATATACTGTACACACTGTATTATATACTGTGTACACCGCCTGCACTGTATTATATACTGTACACTGACTGCAATGTATTATATACTGTACACACTGTATTATATACTGTATACCGCCTGCACTGTATTATATACTGTACACTGACTGCACTGTATTATATACTGTACACCGCCTGAAGTATATTATATACTGTACATACTGTATTATATACTGTGTACACCTCCTGCACTGTATTATATACTGTACACCGCCTGAAGTGTATTATATACTGTACACACTGTATATAATACTGTGTACACTGCCTGCACTGTATTATATACTGTACACCGCCTGCACTGTATTAAATACTGTATACTGACTGCACTGTATTATATACTGTACACTGACTGCAATGTATTATATACTGTACACTGCCTGCACTGTAAATTATACTGTACACTGACTGCACTGTATTATATACTGTACACCAACTGCACTGTATTATATACTGTACACCGCCTGCACTGTATTATATACTGTACACTGACTGCACTGTATATATATATATATATATATATATATATTACACTGCCTGCACTGTATATATAGCCCATGTTATCACACTACATACGGCTGCTGTTTAAGCAGCCTTATATAGTGTGGGCCATGGATTCGAGCCATGATTGGCCAAAGGCTCTCACAGATCGCGCTGTGATTGGCCAAAGCATGCAGGTCAGGTGCATGCTTTGGCCAATCAGCAGGTGTCAATCCACTGCTATTTTGCAGTGAATTATGGGGCGCCAGGGCCGGACTGGGAATAAAAACCAGCCCTGGAAAAAATTTCATACCAGCCCCATAGCATTATTATATCAGCCAGACAGCATAACGTCATTATTTTCTTGTTCATGAAAGGGAAAACCATGCATTTTAAAGCACATTCGAAGAGTATATTATACATAGAGAAGACAGATATGAAAGCATATAAGGCTTTATATATATATATATATATATATATATATATGTGTGTGTGTGTGAATTACAGTTAAAAGTGGTAAAAGTGTTCAATCATCAAGGGGGACCCCAGGTTCTCTGGGAATGTGGGAGGAGGGGAGACAACGGACTCTGTTGACCAGAGACCACCTTCTACAGAGTGAAAACACCAAAGTAAGGGGGGTGGGTTACTGATATAAGGGGGAAACCTTTATATCAGTGCCCCCTTACATTATTGTCTTCACTCCCCCTTACATCAGTGACCCCCCCTCAGACTGGCCTGGTGGCGCTGTCACTGACCTCCTCTCAGGTGCACCATGCAGGGCTCAGTCAGTCGGCTCCAGCTTGGTTGGCTCTGGTTTTATCCTATAGTCTCCTCTCCACAGTCCACACACATCTTACTTCTCCCATGACCATGAGCTTTACGGTGTCAATGAATACAGCCTCACTGTGCCCATCAATACACTCTCACTGTGCCCATCATTGCAGCCTCACTGTGCCCATGAATGCAGCCTTACTGTGCCCATGAATGTAGCCTTACTGTGCCCATGCATTCAGCCTCACTGCCCATGTATGCAGCCTCACTGTGCCCATGTATGCAGCCTCATCGTGCCCATGTATGCAGCCTCACCATTCCCATGTATGCAGCCTCACCGTGCCCATGAATGCAGCCTCACCGTGCCCATGTATGCAGCCTCAAAGTGCCCATGTATGCAGCCTCACTAACCATGAATGCAGCCTCACCGCGCCCATGTATGCAGCCTCACTGTGCCCATGAATGCAGCCTCACCATGTTCATGTATGCAGCCTCACTGTGCCCATGTATGCAGCATCACCGTGCCCATGTATGCAGCATCACAGCGCCCATGTATGCAGCCTCACCATGCCCATAAATGCAGCCTCGCAGTGCCCATGTATGCAGCATCACCGTGCCCATGTATGCAGCCTCGCCGTGCCCATGTATGCAGCCTCGCCATGCCCATGTATGCAGCCTTGCCATGCCCATGCCATGTATGCAGCCTCGCCATGCCCATGTATGCAGCCTCGCCGTGCCCATGCCATGTATGCAGCCTCACCGCACCCATACCATGTATACAGCCATATCCATGTATGCAGCCTCACTGCCCATCAAACTCACCATTGCCAGGCTGGATCACACAAACAGCAGGCATCTCCCGCTGTGTGTGACGGAGCTGGGTCTGTGTTCGGCGGCGGCGCTGTAACAAGGTCCCGCCTCCTAGGCCGTCTCGTGTGATAGTCTAGAATGGATGGAACATTTATTTAATCAGTGTTCTGCCTATCACATGAGATGACAGCCTAGGGGGCGGGACCTTGTTACAGCGCTGCCGCCAAACACACACCCAGCTCCATCACACACAATGCCCGCTGTGTGTGACACACAAGAAAAGGAGGAAAGAGGGAGGGAAGGAGGGGAGCGAAGCCACAGATCAAAGCAGCCCCAGGGCAGGCGGCCTACCGGGAAATTTCCCAGTATTCCGGTAGGCCAGTCCGACCCTATGGGGCGCTCCGTGGTGCTTGATTATGCCCCCATATGTTTGTTTGTTCTGCGAACAAATGAACAGCGAATGTTCGAGTCGAACTTACATTCGACTCGAACATCCAGATCATCCCTAGGGGCATTTATCTTGAGATGACAATGGGCAGTGGATGCTGATAAATAAACAAAACCATTATGGTTTAGACATGTCCCTTTAAAATACATTCCTCATCTCTGTCTCACAGCTTTGCATTCTATATCGTTAACTTAATGCAGTGCATCCCTCTTTCTCAACTTCCACTGCCGAAAGGTGTGACAATGTCCTCAGTGCTCATGTGTCAACAGGTACAGACGCTCACCATGAGAAAAATAAATTTACCAGGACTTCAGGGGTTCCTGACACAGGATAGGTGAATGGGGAATAGGGGAGATTAGTGTTACTATTCCGTAACAATGATAGTTATTATTAGGTTACAGGGAGGGTTAGTGTAAGAGTTATTTTTTAGGGTTGCATTGGGGAGAGAAGTTGGGGGCACAGGGAGGGTTAGTGTTAGGTTTACATGGATAATTAGTGTTAAGGTACAGGAAGGGTTAGTGTTAGGGTTATAATAAAGATAAATGTTATGCCACGTACACACGAGTGGAATGTCGTCAGAAAAAGTCAGATGGGAGTTTTTCATCGTATATTCCGACCGTGTGTATGCCCCATCGGACTTTTTCCGTCGAAAATTCAGATGGACTTAGAGAGCACGTTCTATATTTTTCCGACGGAACAAATTCCTATCGGGAAAACCGCTCGTCTGTATGCTGTTCCGACGTACCAAAAATGATACATGCTCTGAAGCAAGTACGAGACGTTGTACATGTTGTCCCGTCATATGTGTTGTACGTCACCGCGTTCTTGACAGTCGGAATTTGGTGTGACCGTCTGTGTGCAAGACAGCTTGAGCGGCATTCCGTCGGAGAAACCTTCAGAGTTTATTCCGACGGCAAAACCGCTCGTGTGTATGCGTCTTTAGCGGTACAGGAAGGATTGGTGTTAGGATTACAGGGAGGGTAAGTGTGAGCATTAGGTTACAGGAAGAGTTATTGCTAGGGTTACAGAGAGGGTTTGTATTAGGTGTACAGGAAGGCTATGGGTTACAGGGATGGTTAGTGTTAGGGTACAGGGAGGACTAGTAGTAGGTATAAAGGGATGGTTAGGGTATAGATAGGGATAGTGGTAGGTTTACAGGGATGGTTAGTGTTAGGGTTATAGGATAGATTAGAGCTAGGGTTACACAGAGTATTGGTGTTAGGAAAAAGTAAGGTTAGGTGATAGGGTTACAGGGAGGGGTAGTTTTAGGGTATAGGTAGGATTGGTAATAGGGTAACAGCGAGGTTGGCGTTAGGGTTAAATTAATAGTTAGTGTTAGGGAACAAGTATCGCTAGTGGTAGGGTACAGGGGGGTTAATGATAAGGGTACAGACATAGTATATGTTAGGCTACAGGGTGTGTTAGTTTTAGGGGTACAGGCAGGGTTAGGGTACAGGAAACGTTAGTGTTAGGATATAGTAAGAATTGGTGTTAGAGTACAGTAAGGGTCAGCTCTAGGGGTTTAGGGAGAGTTAGTGTAGGATACTGGGAGTGTTAGTTTTAGAGTTCCAAGTTAGAGTACCGTCAGGCTTGACAATAGGTTAACAGCGGGGTTAGTGTTAGGGTTATAGGAATGGTTAGTGTTAGGGAAAAAGTAGGACTAGTGGTAGGGTACAGGGAGGGTTATTTTTAAAGTTACATACAGAGTACATGTTAGGCTACAGGATGGGCTAGTTTATGGGTTATAGAGAGGGTTAGGGTACAGCAAAGGTTAATGTTAGGGTATAGGAAGGATTGGTGTTAGAGTACAGGAAGGGTCAGTTTTAGCAGTTAAGGGAGGGTTAGTGTAGGGAACCAGGAGGGTTGGTGTTAGGGTTACAGGGAGGGTTACTGTTAGGGTACAGGGAGAGTTAGGGTACGGGGAAGGTTAGAATAATGGGAACCATAGGTTGGAGCATCGCTCTTTTTGCCCACCCCATAGGACTGAAGGTTACCCTGTGAATGTAATACCATCTGCAGGAGAATCTCTATAGCCAGGCAGAATCAAACAACAGGAGCTAAACTGGCAAATTCTAAAAAAAAAAAAAATTATTAGAGAACAGATCATTGGAAACAAATGACTAGTTCATTAAAACATTTGCTACCCCACAGATACAGTTAATGATGTGTAGAACCAACAGATTTCCTTGATGAGCAGACTAGTCTAAGCAGCTGAGGCCCCTTACATTTTTTCTAGGCGCACCCAAGCCCACCCCACCCCACCTACATTATATAAGTGACACATTTGCTAAATTATGGAAGCAGATGAGGCAATTAACTGTAATTCCACTTTGAGACATTCAGGTCTTTAACAATAGTTACAAAATGTTGTTTACTTTGCACTTTAGGAATGTGTAATTGTGTGAATTATGTAAGTACAGACAGGAACACACACAATCTAAATCCTATTACTATCCTGTTTATTTTATTTAAAATGATGCCCTGTCAGAAAGGTGCATAAATTAGAAAAAAATAAAAGGCGATGAAAAGAAGTCGGTTATGTCTTCTATTTTAGCAACAAGAAAACATTAAAATGCCCTATCTTCCCCAAAACCACCCAGACTAATGCTGGCCATACACTATACGAAAAATCTGCCAAAATTTGGTCATTTGGCCAGTTTGTTCGTTTTTCGGCCAGTTAATGGGCACAAAATCTGTAATCGTTGGGACGTTTTTGAGCCGAAAAGACGAAGGACAAGTTTGGAAATTAACGAACGATAAATTGAAAGGTTAATGTGTTTCCCGTCCAAACTGTTTGCACTAGGTTTTTTTTTTTTTAAAAACTAACAAAAAATGTATTCATTTATGTCCACTGAACAATTTATCGGTCATTACATGGTGGCACTATCGCTTGCTCTCACCGCCGAATGTTCGTCTTTCGAAAGTGGGTTCAGCCGATTTTTCATATAGTATACGGCCAGCA
Organism: Lithobates septentrionalis; assembly: GCA_037952835.1. Taxonomy (NCBI): domain Eukaryota; kingdom Metazoa; phylum Chordata; class Amphibia; order Anura; family Ranidae; genus Lithobates; species Lithobates septentrionalis. The sequence goes on from JBBDGP010001358.1 coordinate 6,005,083, forward strand.
TAAAGCTATGAGCCCACTATACTTCTAAGCTTTCAGGTATGTCCCCTTCTTCAGGGTCCCAGCAGTACTGATTCACAAAAGTTTTAGCAGAATGCTAAAAAAAAAAACCACAATCTCTGAGGGAAAGGGAAAAAAAGAAAAACAAACCAACACAAACAAATGTACATGGCAATGGTAATACAAAACGTAGTATGATACTGCGGCATGGAATCTGCAAACCCAGTATAAAAAATAGGAAAAAATAAAAATAAAAATGAAAGAAAAGTTATGCCGCGTACACACGAGCGGACTTTACAGCAGACTTTGCTCGACGGACTTTTCGACAGACTTTACGATGGACTTTCTGAAAGAACGGACTTGCCTACACACAATCCACCAAAGTCCGTCGAATTCGTACGTGATGACGTACGACCGGACTAAAACAAGGAAGTTCTTAGCCAGTAGCCAATAGCTGCCCTAGCGTGGCTTTTTGTCCGTCGGACTAGCATACAGACGGCTGACTTTTCGACCGGACTCGATTTCGACGGATTGATTTAAAACATGTTTCAAATCTAAGTCCGTCCAACTTTTGAGAAAACAAAGTCCGCTGGAGCCCACACACGATCGAATTGTCTGACGAAATCCAGTCCGCCGGGCAAAGTCTGCCGTAAAGTCCGGTCCTGTGTACACGGCATTAGATGATATAGATGGGCAAAATAGATGCCTTGATAATCCAAAGGAGAGAATTGCTGCCTCTACAAATTACTTCCACCTAAGTGGAGCAAAGGAATGGATTGAACAGGTGTAGACGTGGTGCTATTCCTCTTTGGATATGATGCAAATGAATATTAAAAGTGGAAAGTGATTGATAATTGGTGATGGTCTATTAAAGATCAGCTTTACAGTGGGAAATTGAAAAAAATAAAAATATATAAAACCTTTTAGGTGAGAAAAGGGAATTGGGTGTGTTGCACCCTCTGCCTGTGCTGAATCAGAGGAGCATAGGAGTGTAAACATTAAACATAAGCCTTCCTGGTAATTTTGGATATTGATGTGCAACCGAGTGTTGGTGTAATTACCCCCTGTGCCTTGTAAAATTGACTTTATTAGAATGAGAAGAAGTGTTACACCCTCTGTCTGCTGATCATAAAGTGTCTTGCAGAGATTAAGTGCTCAACTTTAAACAAATGTGACCAACATACTTGTTACACCCTCTGGGGTGGGCAGAACAAACCTGACATGTCCGCTGACATCTGACCCGCTCCGATCCGAAAAAGTGTGACGGAGGAAAACCCTACTTTTCCATCCATCTGCGGATCGGATCGGGTGACGATGGACTCTACGGTCCGTCGTCATCTGATCCCCCATAGGGGAGAGCGGCGCTCTGACAGGTCTGTCACTGCACAGTGTGCAGCGACGGCCCTGTCATCTGCCTGAGATCGACGGAGCGATCCCCCGCTGAGCAGAGCGGGCTCCGTACACGGACATGTCCATGTGAAGGAGCCCTTAAACTTTACCTCTGTGCAGGGTGACTGGTCTTGTTTCTGCCCCCCTCCTGTGGTTTAATTGTTCTGACTGGACGTCATATAACTTCCTTTAGAACGTGCCGCTCGTGTGCGCCCCCGGGGGTGCACAGCAATCAGTGGTGTGGTGCATCTCCAATCATGGTAAAGAGCCTATGACGTAGGCTCTTTACCATGTGATCAGCTGTGTCCAATCACAGCTGATCACAGTGTTAATAAGAAGTGCCAGTTATCTGTATTCCTCTATTCATCCTGACAGCAGCGTGAGTAGAGGAGAGCCGATAAGCGGTTTTCCAAACAAGGGGAGTCTGTGCTGATAATCAGTGCGATGATTATCAGTGCAGCCCCATCAGTGATGCCTGCCAGTGATGCCCACCAGTGCCCATCAGTGCTGCCTGTCAGTGCCACCTATCAGTGCCCATCATTGCCGCTTATCAGTGTCCATAATGTCTGCCCATCGGTGCCGCCTATCAGTGCTGCATATTAGTGCCTCCTCATCAGTGCCCATCAGTGAAGGAGAAAAATTACCTATTTTTAAAATTTGATATCCGAAATGAAGAAAAACTTTATTTTTTTTTATATTTTCGATCTTTTTTCGATTGTTTAGAAAAAAATAAAAAACCCATTGGTGATTAAATACCACCAAAAGAAAGTGCTATTTATGTGAAAAAAAAAGATAAAAATGTTTTTTGGGTACAGTGTTGCATGACTGCGCAATTATCATTCAAAGTATGACAGCGCTGAAAGCTGAAAATTGGCCTGGGCAGGAAAGGGGTGAAAGTGTGGTTAAAGGGGTTGTAAACCTTCGTGTTTTTTCACCTTAATGCATCCTATGCATTAAGGTGAAAAAACACCTGTCAGTGACTGTCCCCCCAGCTCCCCCCTTTTACTTACCTAAACCCTCAAACTTGACCCATGGGGACGCGCTGTCTCTCTGCCCGGGGTTCTCGCTCTTGATTGGATAGATTGATAGCAGTGCAGCCATTGGCTCCCGGAGCATTGCAGAGCGGGGTGACGCTTGGACGGAGGATTCCCTTTACATATGGAGGTCCAATACTAAATAACTTAGAGGGTGCTATACCTGGTTAAGAAGCTATATTGAGTCTTCGGATAGCGTCAACCCCCTATATCTACAGACCTTGCAGTTGGCAATCTGCTACATATGATTTCCTGTGATCACCAGGCAAATTAAATAGGCGAGCTTCTCTTTTTGATATTTCTGTGCGATACTGGTGTTCTTGGTGGGCACCTATCGGCACCTCCGCTGGCAGTGCCTCATTTATTTGTTCAAGTTGCATGATGGAACATTTTGCATGTAAGACAAAACTATGAATGTATATACTCTTACCAAATACCCCCGACGAAGGTGCTTGAACCAGAAACGCGTCGGGTACCAGAGACCATTTTGTAATTCTTTGTCATGCAAATCATATGTAACTTGTCATGTGTTTTTTTGTCTTTTCTGTGTTTCTCTTCTGTTTTTGTAACATGTATATTTTTTGATATGTCTTTTAAAACAAATGATCATTTTATGATCGAACGATTTTATGTATACACAATAAATATATTTTCGAATCTATTTACGTGTGGTTGTTGCCAACAAAGGGGGTTTTTCTTTTAAGTCAAATCCAATGACGCGAGCGCCGGGGGGCAGGGCCAAGTCCTGCATTCGGCCTCTATGGACGCTGAATGCTGGACTCGGGAGCGCCCGCCCGCAAGGTAACCCCCTTGGGGAAGCGCTTCTCCGAGGAGGTTATCAGATGTGGGGAGGAGCCACGATTGACGCAGAGGGACCCCAGAAGAGCAGGTTTGGGGCCACTCTATGCAAAACGAGCTACACAGTGGAGGTAAGTATGACATGTTTGTTATTTTTTTTTTAATTCACCTTTACAATCACTTTAACCACTTAAGCTCTGGACCATTTGGCTGGCCAAAGACCAGAGCACTTTTTGCGATTCGGCACTGCGACGCTTTAACTGACAATTGCGCGGTCGTGCTCCCAAACAAAATTGACGTCCTTTTTTCCTACAAATAGAGCTTTCTTTTGGTGGCATTTGATCACCTCTGCGGTTTTTATTTTTTGCGCTATAAACAAAAAAAGAGCGACAATTTTGAAAAAAAAAACGCATTATTTTTTACTTCTTGCTATAATAAATATCCCCCAAAAATATATTAAAAAAAAAATTCTCCTCAGTTTAGGCCGATATGTATTCTTCTACATATTTTTGGTAAAAAAAATCGCAATGAGCGTTTATTGATTGGTTTGCGCAAAAGTTATAGCGTCTACAAAATAGGGCAGTGATCTCCAAACTACGGCCCTCCAGCTGTTGCGGAACTACACTTCCCATGTGGCATTGTAATGGCGGCGATCAGCGATTTTTATCATGACTGTGACATTATGGCGGACAGATCGGACACTTTTGGCACTATTTTGGGGCCATTCCCATTTATACAGTGATCAGTGCGATTAAAAATGCATTGATTACTGTGTGAATGTGACTGGCAGTGAAGGGGTTAACCAGGAGGGGGCGCTGCAGGGGTTAAGTCCTAGGGAGTGATTCTAACTGTGGGGGGGAGGGGCTACGCCTGACACGACACTGATCACCGCTCCCGATTACAGGGAGCTGTGATCCGTGTCCGTGTCACTAGGCAGAACGGGGAAATGCTTGTTTACATCAGCATTTCACCGTTCTTCCTCTCCGTGAGACGATCGCGGGTATCCCCGCGGACATCGAGTCAGCGGGACCCGCGATCACGCTCACAGAGCTCGTGGCAGGGTCACACGCGTGCCGCCGACGGCGCCCACACGCGACCACACGGCAGCAAATTTAAAGGGACGTACCTGTACGCCCATTTGCCTGTCCGTGCCATTCTGCCGACGTATATGTGCATGCGGCGATCGGCAAGTGGTTAAATTGAAGTGGTTAAAGGAAGAATACACGTGACTCTTGTGTTTATTTGCTTATCCTGGGGTTCAGCCCTGAACGCCAAGGTTGATGACCGGAAGACAGGTACACGCTAAACAAAAAAGTCCACAACTATGGTAATTAATACATATAAACATGCATCCCTTATACTGTAGATACCCCCTGTGTATGATTGAGTCTACTATATAGACATTTTGAATTGTTAGGGATTTAAATCTCAATTTCCTAGGCGGAAACACTCCTAAATAATGTGCTTTGCGATCACTTATGCTTCTAAGGTTATGTGAGGAATTACCAGATGAAATCTACAGCTTCTCATTGTTTAGTTATTATGCCTTAGAGAATTCTGGTCACGCTAATCAAAAAAAATAGTCTTTGCGGGTTGCCGTGATCGTCCAGCTTACACTGCATGTTGATTTCCATTATTTCAAGTTTGTTGCGCAGGTCTGGAAATAATTCCTCGAGCTGAGAGCAGTGCTTGTCAGGAGACAGGAATAATACGCTCACATCTTCCGGCGCAGAGGCTTTGTAGTCTCTGTATTACGGTGGAATGTTCTGGTTATTATCTTCAGTTCCCAGTACAGTCTACCCTGCTTTATGCCGTGTGAACTTTTCGGAATGGGAAATTTACCGTTGCTCTGCTCCTTTTTATATTCTTCCTTTACAAAGTTACTGCAAAAAAAAAAATTGGAATACCAAATAAAGCTTCATTTTAAATCTTTCATGAAACTTACAGTTAAAAGCAAACAATAGCAAAAAAAAAAAAAAGAATTTAACCAGTTAAAAGAAACTTGTGCTGCGGCAGGCAGAATTTTTCTGCTTATGTAGCCACCCCGCCTTAACCGCTTCAGCCCCGGAAGATTTTACCCCCTTCCTGACCAGAGCCATTTTTGCGGTTCGGCACTGCGTCGCTTTAACTGACAATTGCGCGGTCGTGCGGCGTGGCTCCCAAACAAAATTGACATCCTTTTTTCCCCACAAATAGAGCTTTCTTTTGGTGGTATTTGATCACCTCGGCGGTTTTTATTTTTTGCGCTATAAACAAAATAAGAGCGACAATTTTCAAAAAACTGCATTATTTTTTTACATTTTGCTATAATAAATATCCCCCAAAAATATATAAAAAAAACATTTTTTTTCCTCAGTTTAGGCCGATTCCGTATTCTTCTACATATTTTTGGGGGAAAAAAATTGCAATAAGCATTTTTTGATTGGTTTGCGCAAAAGTTATAGCGTTTACAAAATAGGGGATAGTTTTATGGCATTTTTATTAATAATTTATTTTTTTACCAGTAATGGCGGCGATCAGCGATTTTTTTATCGTGACTGCGACATTATGGCGGACACGTCGGACATTTTTTATACATTTTTGGGACCATTGTCATTTATACAGCGATCAGTGCTATAAAAATGCACTGATTCCTGTGTAAATGACACTGGTAGTGAAGTGGTTAACCACTAGGTGGCGGGGTTAAGTCAGTCCTGGGGAATGTTTCTAACTGTAGGGGGGATGGGCTAGCTGTGACATGTCACTGATCTCTGCTCCCGATCACAGGGAGCAGAGATCAGTGACACTGTCACTAGGCAGAACAGGGAGATGCTTGTTTACATCAGCATCTCCCCGTTCGTCCTCTCCGTGAGACGATTGCGGGTATCCCCGCGGCGATCGAGTCCACGGGACCCGCGACCCGTCTAACGGAGCTCCCGGCCGGCGCACACGCGATGGCACGGCGGCAAATTCAAAGGGACGTACTTGTACTCCCATTTTCCCAGCCGTGCCATTCTGCCGACGTACATCGGCGTGCGCCGGTCGGGAAGTGGTTAAAGAGGAGCTCCAGTCTGGAAAAAAAATTAATAAAAGCCATCAACTACAAATACTGTTGGTGCTGACTTTTAACCACTTCAGCCCCGGAAGATTTGGCTGCTCAATGACCAGGACATTTTTTGCAATACGGCACTGCGTCGCTTTAACTGACAATTGCGCAGTCGTGCGATGATGTACCCAAACAAATTTGACGTCCTTTTTTTCCCACAAATAGAGCTTTCTGTTGGTGGTATTTGATCACCTCTGAGGTTTTTATTTTTTGCGCTATAAACAAAAAAAAGAGCGACAATTTTGAAAAAAAAACACAATATTTTGTGCTTTTTTCTATAATATCCCCATTTTTTTTAAAAAAAAGCTATTTTTTTTTCTGTTTAGGCCGATATGTATTTTTCTACATATTTTTGGTAATAAAAATCGCAATAAGCGTATATTGATTGGTTTGCATAAAAGTTATAGCGTCTACAAAATAAGAGATAGATTTATGGCAACCCGATAGAACACCTTTGGGATGAATTAGAGCGCAGACTGCAAGCCAGGCCTTCTTGTCCACATCAGTGTCTAACCTTTGATGTGGCCACCACCTCCAGCTCTGGGATGGTGGGTCAACAAGCTCCCGACCCGCCATCCCCGAGCATCAGTGTGAAGAACAGAGCCGGTGTCTTGCCGAATAAGTTCCTTCGGCGGATAGGTTCCCCCCCTGTACTGCGCAGGCGCAGCGCCTGCGCAGTACGTACTACTGTCGGCCGCCGGAGATAGCCGAAGCTCAAACGCTTCGATCAGCTGTACACGGCGCCTGCGCTCTGGGTCCAGGTTCCTTCCCCTCTATCCAAGTGGACCTAGAGGGGGAATCTAAAAGTGCCGAGCGCAGCGAGGCCGTGCCCGAAGCGTGGCGAGCGGAGCGAGCCCGCGAGGGGCCCTCTTACAGCCGCCGTGTACAGCTGATTTTCAGCTGTTCCGCTTCGGCTATTTCCGCCGGATCCTACTGCGCATGCGCAGTAGAGGGGGAACTAATCCGCCGAGCGGAACTTTCTCGGCAGAACACCGGCACTAGAGGAAGCACCGCCGATGCTTCCTATATATTGCCGGCTCCTGTCACAGGCAGAGAGATACCAAATGTAGTCCGCTTGTGACAGGAGCCAGCGCGATACAGGAAGCATCGGCTCTGCTCTCTACTGCAGCCACATGCTTCCTCCAGCGCCGGCTCCTGTCACACTGATGCTCGTTGATGGTGGGTCGGGAACCCGCTATCTTGGACAGCAGCTACCAGGGATACCCACCAGCAGTACCATCTACCAGGGATACCCACCAGCAGTACCATCTACCAGGGATACCCACCAGCAGTGCCAGCAGTACCCACCAGGGATACCCACCAGCAGTACCAGCTGTACCCACCAGGGACACCCACCAGCAGTGCCAGCAGTACCCACCAGGGATACCCACCAGCAGTGCCAGCAGTACCCACCAGGGACACCCACCAGCAGTGCCAGCAGTACTCACCAGGGATACCCACCAACAGTGCCAGCAGTACTGACCAGGGATACCCACCAGCAGTGCCAGCAGTACCCACAAGGGATACCCACCCGCAGTGCCAGCAGTACCATCCACCAGGGATACCCATCAGCAGTGGCAGCAGAACCCACCAGAGATACCCACCAGCAGTACCAGCAGTACCATCCACCAGGGATATCCATCAGCAGTGCCAGCAGTACCCACCAGGGATTCCCACCAGCAGTGCCATCAGTACCATCCACCAGCAGTGCCAGCAGTACCCACCAGGGATACCCACCAGCAGTGCCAGCAGCACCATCCACCAGGGATACCCACCAGCAGTGGCAGCAGTACCCACCAGAGATACCCACCAGCAGTGCCATCAGTACCATCCACCAGGGATTCCCACCAGCAGTGCCATCAGTACCATCCACCAGGGATTCCCACCAGCAGTGCCAGCAGTACCATCCACCAGGGATACACACCAGCAGTGCCAGCAGTACCCACCAGGGATACCCACCAGCAGTGCCAGCAGCACCATCCACCAGGGATACCCACCAGCAGTGGCAGCAGTACCCACCAGAGATACCCACCAGCAGTGCCATCAGTACCATCCACCAGCGATTCCCACAAGCAGTGCCATCAGTACCATCCACCAGGGATTCCCACCAGCAGTGCCATCAGTACCATCCACCAGGGATTCCCACCAGCAGTGCCAGCAGTACCATCCACCAGGGATACCCACCAGCAGTGCCAGCAGTACCCACCAGGGATACCCACCAGCAGTGCCAGCAGCACCATCCACCAGGGATACCCACCAGCAGTGGCAGCAGTACCCACCAGAGATACCCACCAGCAGTGCCAGCAGTACCATCCACCAGGGATACCCACCAGCAGTGCCAGCAGTACCCACCAGAGATACCCACCAGCAGTACCATCCACCAGAAAGTTCCAGTCTGTAAAAAAAAAAAAATACTGTAGCTGCTGACTTTTATTATAAGGACACAGAGATAACATTAGACCAGTGGTGGCTGGTGCTCCATTTTTGGGGGGAGGGAGGGGGAGGGAGGCAAACAAACCCCCCTTGCCCCCGGCTCTAATCAAAAAAATTTTAAAAACCCCATGGAATTCCATGCGTCCAGCGCCTAGCATGGAGATTATGAGCGGCTGCCACTGCATTAGACACACTGTAGTTCTGCGCTATTTGGAAGAGAGATGTAAAGCTGGCAGAAGCATAGCTGAAGACCCCCCCCCCCTCTCGCGCCTCTTCTCAAAACACCATGAGCTCATTAGAGGGTGTCTGTTGGCAGCGCTGGCGATAAGTGGTGTGCTGCTCCTTTTTTGAACGGCTTCTGAAAATGAAACAGAGATCTGCCTGAGAGCTTCTAACACTAAATGTATCCTGTTTTGGTGGAATTTACTTCATGTTATTGTGGGTTTTGTTGATCGGTCAGGTTGTACTTTACAGCTGGGCAATCAAAAACCGCAGAACATCAATGAATGTAAAGCAGTTGTCACATTGGTAAGAATTCCAGGCTGGCCTCAATTATTTGTGCACAATGGTGGTATTCTGTAGTCAGGTTTCCACTTCAGCCCCGGAAGATTTGGCTGCTCAATAAGCAGGCCATTTTTTGCGATACGGCACTGCGTCTCTTTAACTGACAATTGCGTGGTCGTGCGACGCTGTACTCAAACAAAATTGACGATTTTTTTTTTTCCCCACAAATAGAGCTTTCTTTTGGTGATATTTGATCACCTCTGCGGTTTTTATTTATTTTGCGCTATAAACAAAAGAACAGCGACCATTTTGAAAAAACACAATAATCTTTTACTTTTTTGCTATAGTAAATACTGTATCCCAATTTAAAAAAAAATAATAATAATTTTTTTTCCCTCAGTTTAGGCCGATATGTATTCTTCTACATATTTTTGGTAAAAAAATTTGCAATAAGCGTATATTGATTAGTTTGCGCAAAAGTTATAGCGTTTACAAACTATGGGAAAGATGTATAGCATTTATATGGTGTTTTTATTTATTTTATTTTTTTTACTAGTAATGGCGGTGATCTGCGATTTTTAGTGGACAGGTTGGACACTTGATGCATTGATCACTCTGTAAATGTCACTGGCAGGGAAGAGGTTAACACTAGGGGGCAATCAAGGGGTTAACTGTGTTCCCTATGTGTGTGTTATAACTGTGGGGGGATGGGACTAACTAGGAGAGATAACAGATCGCTGTTTCTAGTTTGTAGAAACACATAATCTGTCTTCTGTCCTCTGATAGCACAGAGATTTGTGTGTTTACACACACAAACCCCCGTGCTGCCGCTCCTGCACGCCATCGCGCCCGCTGGCCGCGCGCGTATCGGGTCCCCTGCTGTGCAGCGGGCGCAAGCACGTGCCTCCGGCGGCGCTCGCATGCCCTCTGGTGGCTCTCCTGAGCAAAGCCGTATATGTACGAGATTTCAATAAAAAACAAACAACTTCCGCGCCAGTGGTATCAATAATTCAAAAAACCATATGTGAATCATATATATCATAAAAACATTCTCAGCAGTGAAAAGTAAAAATAGAAATTGGAAAAAAAGGTTAAATGGTTAACCAACATATACCAAGCTGCTCCCCCAATTTTTGAAAAAATCAAAAAGTGAATATTTATATAGATAGGGGGCGCTAGAGGCTACACAATATTAGTTTATGTGCAAAGAAAAAAGGAAAAAAAAGCAAACCAAAAACTTCTCATAGAAGAGTGAAAAATAAATGATCGCTAACAATGACAATTCGCATTGTACTACACATTACAATAATGACAATGATAGTGATTGATTGTCCCAATAAAGTGAATGGTTGAAGTGATATCTTGCAATAGTGCCAAAATCTTGCTGCTGTTAAAGAAAATTCCGTCACCAGAAGAGAAAAAAAGGAGAATACACCTTGAAGTAATAGATATCTGCTTACCAGATACCAATGACTCCTTTAGTTAAAAAGAGAGTCACTAGCGCTTGTACAGGATTGTGCCTGCTCACATGGACGGCTGGACAAATAGATGGTGTTTTAGGCATGGATCGTTCCCGTCACACTCGTTCAAGATAAGGATATATAGGAAACAAAAACATTCTCCATAGCGTAAAACCATTTATTAAAAGTAAAAATAGTAAAATAGCCAAATGGCCGCTTACATTGGTAGGTGCCTACCCGGCACTGGGGCTGCTCGTATGTCAGGGTAATTTTGAAGTCAAAAAAGACCCTTCGTGTCTCATCCTAGTCGGCGTGCGTTCCAGCCCGCACGGAGGGACAGCCAGAGGATCCGGATGTTGGAAGGCAAAAAGGACATGTGACCACGTACCGTTTCGACGCAGAGAATTAATTACATTGTTACAACTTATTGATCGAAGGATTATCTATGGCCATGGGGAACAACTATTTTTGGGCATTAAATGATTATTATAATCAAATTGGCGGTGTAGCCATGGGATCACGCTATGCCCCTAGTGTGGCAAACATCACGTTAAATAAATGGGAATCAGAAACCATTTTTAAGAACAGACCCCAATCACTTTTGTTGTACAAAAGATACATCGATGATGTTATTATTTTGTGGGAGGGAACTAAGGAAAGTTTTTTGAAGTTCTTAGATTCTATGAATTTGAATAGATATAACTTAAAATTTACAGCAGAGTACAATTCAAACACAGTGAATTATTTAGATTTAACACTCTTTAAACAAGGTAACCTCATCAGTACAAAAACTTTTTTTAAAGAAACAGATCGAAATGCCTATGTCCCTACACACAGCTGCCACCATCCGCAATGGATAGGGGCTGTACCTAAAGGGCAATATATGCGCATACGGCGGAATTGCGATAATGTTTTGGATTATTTCTCACAAGCAGAGATTCTTACCACTAGATTTAGAGAGAAGGGTTATCCTGCCCATGTATTGGACAAATTGGTTCTACAAGTGTCAAACTTGGACAGGAAATCCCTGCTAGCTCCCAAACCAAAAAAAGAATTTAAAGGTGATTGTGCGTTTATATCGGGTTTTCATCGCCAATATAGAACAGTAGAAGGTATTTTTAAGAAATTCTGGCCCATTTTGTTAAAAGATAAAGATCTCCAGTCCTCCCTGCCAAAAAAAACAAAATTAATTTACCGTAGGGCTCCCAGCCTCAGAAACCGATTAGCCCACAATGTACCTGACCCTCCAAAGAGAGCCCTTACTTTCCTAGATGGGTCTGGTTTCCATTATTGCACCAGGTGTAATGCCTGTAAAATAACCAGGAAACCGGGCTCCAAGAAAAAGAGGTCTCAATTCCAATCTGTAGTAACCCAACAACAATTTAACATTAAACCTCTCATTACATGCGATTCTGACCATGTAACTTATGTTTTGGAATGTCCGTGTTCCCTACAATACGTGGGCAGAACTACACGCCAATTGAAAGTAAGAATCAATGAACATCTAGCAAACATTAAAAATGGTTATCCTAACCATAGTGTCTCAAGACACTTCAAACTTTACCATGACAGTGATCCATCATTATGTACATTTTATGGGATTGACAAAATCTCAAGAGATTGGAGGGGTACCCATATGAAAAGGGCAATATCCAAAAATGAAACGTACTGGCTTTATAAACTACAGAGCATGCAACCACATGGGATGAATATAGATCTAGACCTTAATTGTTTTTTAGCGAATGATTAGGTTTAGGTTATTCAATAGTCATATTATTATTATTTTCTAGTGACCAATTTAGCAGGTTGTTTTTCAGATACAATCTTTTTTCTATATAGATATATTATGATGTATTATATCCATATTCCATTTTTTTAAGTTGTACAGTAGTTTACATCTTGAGGGGAATTCTGTAAATCAGGGTGGGTTTGTCAGAGGCTCAGCCTTTCCTATTATGCCCTGTGCACACGGTCGGATTTTCCGATGCAAAATGTCCGATCGGAGCGTGTTGTCGGAAATTCCGACCGTGTGTGGGCTCCATCGGACATTTTCCATCGGATTTTCCGACACACAAAGTTGGAGAGCAGGAGATAAAATTTTCCGACAACAAAATCTGTTGTCGGAAATTCCGATCGTGTGTACACAAATCCGACGCACAAAGTGCCACGCATGCTCAGAATAAATAAAGAGATGAAAGCTATTGGCCACTGCCCCGTTTATAGTCTCGACGTACGTGTTTTACGTCACCGCGTTTAGAACGATCGGATTTTCTGACAACTTTGTGTGACCGTGTGTATGCAAGACAAGTTTGAGCCAACATCCGTCGGAAAAAATCCTAGGATTTTGTTGTCGGAATGTCCGAACAAAGTCCGACCGTGTGTACGCCCTATTAGACTATGCCACTCACTATTCATTTGATCTATGAGAACCAATAGGCCTTTGGCGCCTTCTTAGTGCCTTATAGGCTATTTTATTAATATCTTTTGACATGTTAACCGAGACTGTGGCTGCTTAGAATTACAGGGTAAAATATAGTTTTTTCCCAACAATAGATACCCAATTAAATAATTCTTTACAACACCAATTATTTATATTTTATTTTTTATTATTGCCATTATGGGGTTTTTTCCCGCCTACTTGTTAATGACCAGTAGGGGGATTACCATATGATCCTAGGAGACGTTGTTAATAATGACTATCTGTCCAATTTGGGAGAAATTGGACCAATATAGTCTATAACCACTAGATGGAGCTTCCACTCCTTGGTTATCTACGTGTATTGATTAGCATCCAACTTTATTGTTACGAGCACAAGTCTCCTGGTACGCCCGTTAATTACCCGCCCCTTTTTCCAATATAAACTAGCACCATAGTGACCAACGTACGCTTCGCTGAAGACGTTCACAACGAAACGTACGTCGGAGCGGTACGTGGTCACATGTCCTTTTTGCCTTCCAACATCCGGATCCTCTGGCTGTCCCTCCGTGCGGGCTGGAACGCACGCCAACTAGGATGAGATACGAAGGGTCTTTTTTGACTTCAAAATTACCCTGACATACGAGCAGCCCCAGTGCCGGGTAGGCACCTACCAATGTAAGCGGCCATTTGGCTATTTTACTTTTTTTACTTTTAATAAATGGTTTTATGCTATGGAGACTGTTTTTGTTTCCTATATATCCTTATCTTGAACGAGTGTGACGGGAACGATCCATGCCTAAAACACCATCTATTTGTCCAGCCGTCCATGTGAGCAGGCACAATCCTGTACAAGCGCTAGTGACTCTCTTTTTAACTAAAGGAGTCATTGGTATCTGGTAAGCAGATATCTATTACTTCAAGGTGTATTCTCCTTTTTTTCTCTTCTGGTGACGGAATTTTCTTTAACAGCAGCAAGATTTTGGCACTATTGCAAGATATCACTTCAACCATTCACTTTTTTTTGGGACAATCAATCACTATCATTGTCATTATTGTAATGTGTAGTACAATGCGAATTGTCATCGTTAGCGATCATTTATTTTTCACTCTTCTATGAGAAGTTTTTGGTTTGCTTTTTTTCCTTTTTTCTTTGCACATAAACTAATATTGTGTAGCCTCTAGCGCCCCCTATCTATATAAATATGTACGAGATTTCGCCCAGGAGAGCCATTCTGCCGCAGTATATCTGCATGAGCTGGTCGGGAACCGGTTAAAGCGGAACTGGAGGCACAAATCAATGCAGCTCTGTTATCATTAATACCCCAGTAAATGTATTTTTTTAACCACTTGCTGTCCACTGAATGTAGAAACATCCTGGATTCAAGGGGTTAAAACAAGCTCATGGCCAGCTGGTGAACTGACTTTTCTCTGCTACGTGCTAAGCACTTGCCTACCGGGCACTTTTACCCCCTTCCTGCTCAGGCCAATTTGCAGCTTTCAGCGCTGTTGCACTTTGAATGACAATTGCACAGTCATGCAACACTGTACCCATATGAAATTTTTATCATTTTTTCCACACAAATAGAGCTTTTTTTTGGTGGTATTTAATCACCACTGGGTTTTTTATTTTTTGCTAAGTTAATGAAAAAAAAACACAAAATTTTGGAAAAAAAAGTTTTTTCATAGTAATTTTGCAAACAGGTAATTTGTCTCCTTCACTGATGAGGTGGCACTGATGGCCACTGATAGACTGCACTGATGCCCACTGATGAGGCGGCACTGGGGGCACTGATGAGGTGGCACTGATGGCCTCGGATAGGTGGCACTGATAGACGGCACTGGTGGGTACTGGTAGGCGGCACTGATGGACACTGATAGGCAGCACTGATAGGTAAAACTGATGAGGAGAAACTGATTGGCAGCACAGATGAGCAGTGATTGGCAGCACTGGTGGGCACTGATTGGCAGCACTGGTGGGCACTGATAGGCAGCACTGTTGGGACTGCACTGATAATCATGACACTGATAATCAGTGCCCAGCGATGAATAGAAAAAACGCTTTCTGGATTTGTTTCGTGCACTTATAGTACTTGGTGATGCCCTTTGACCTCTGCAATGCCCCAGCTACATTCCAACATTTTGTTAATGATGTTTTTCAAGACTATCTGGATCTCTTTATCACTGTCTATCCAGATGATATCCTTATCTTCTCTGCCTCCTTGGAGATCCATCGGGCCACATTAAGAAAGTTCTGAGTAAACTGAGGGAACATCGCCTCTACGCAAAACCTGAAAAATGTGAATCTGAGAGACATACCATCCAATTTTTGGGACTTATTATCTCCTGTGATGGAATTGCCATGGACCCCCAGAAAGTGTCTTCAATACTCGATTGGCCTGTGCCCATAGATAAGAAAGCTGTGCAGTGATTTGTGGGGTTCGCTAATTTTTACAGAAAATTTATCAAGGACTTTTCTGGTATTATCTCTCCTATAACCCAGCTAACCAGGTTACACACAACTTTAGCTTGGACCCCGCAGGCGCAGGTAACTTGAGAAACTGAATAACCTATTCACACCTGCTCCCATCTTGAAACGCCCTGATCCTGCGCTGTCTTATGTCCTGGAGTTAGATATCTCTGAAAATGCGGTGGGAGCTACACTTTCACAGCGACAAAGAGCAAAATCCCTACTCCATCCAGTCGTAGTTTTCCTGAAAAGAATTAAGATGTCGGCGACTGAGGATAATTGGCCATTAACTCAGCTCTGGAAGAGTGGCATTATCTATTGGAGGGAGCAGCGCACCCTATTCTTGTCTTTATAGATCACAAGAATCTAGAATATTTACGAACAGCTAAACGCCTAAGACCTCGCCAAGCCAGATGTGCACTTTTCTTCTCTAGATTCAGATTCCATATCACCTACCATCCTGGATCAAAGAACGGCAGGCCGGATGCGCTATGCCCTATGTTCCAAGATACCACGGTGCCCTCTGAACCTTTTCTGCCTGCTAAGAGCTTTCTATTACTACAGACTGATTTAGTGTCACAAGCAAAGGCAGCTGTTGCGGAACACCAGTGGCGTCATTAGGGGGCCCAGAGGGGGCCATGACCCCCCCAACATTATACTGTGCCCCCATGTGCTCCCCATGTGCACCTGGCATCGCTAGGTCCAACAACCAGATGATATAACGACCAGTGGCTGGTAAAGCCTACTTGCTGCCACTCACAACACTGTGATGAAAGCCGACCGGAGGAACCTGCAGTTTCCTTTGTTTTGCATGCCAGGTTCCCAACTTCCCCAGTGCATCACGTCTGACTGGTTCCAGCGCGGTGTGTGACATCATCGCTGGTCACCCTGCTCCCCTACCCGGTGTCCCCACATAGGAAACTGTAGGTTCCTCCGGTCAGCTTCCAACACAGTGCCGTGAGTGGCGACCCTCACAATGGCCCATGTTCCTCCTACTGGCAACTAAGAAGAGCCCAGCACAGTGCTACCATTGCAGCTTTTCTGCCACAGCCGAGGACCTATCCCTGACATCTTCCTTTGGGTGCAAGTAGGCTTTACCAGGCACTGGTTGTTATTTCATCTGGTTGCTGGACCTGGGTCCTATTTAGCCTTTTAGCAATCGTTCTGACTGCTTTTTTTTGCACTTCCAATGTGACTGTTAAAAATTGTAAAGAGGGGTCATTTGTGGAGTGGGGGGTATTTGTGGAGTGTGGGGGGTAATGCTGAGGGTTAATAGTGCATCTACATCTACTGAACCCAATGCTGGGAGTTAATATTAATGTTGTACTAAACTTGTGAAGAAATTAGATTTTTTTATTTTATTTTTTTTATTGGATATGTTTTATAGCAAAAAGTAAAAAATTAGTTTTTTTCAAAATTGTCTGTTTTTTTGTTTATAGTGGGAAAAAAAACCCTGCAGAGGTGATCAAATGCCATAAAAAAAAGCTCTATTTGTGGGGAAAAAAAGGAGATACATTTTACTTGGGTACAGTGTCGCACGACTGCACAATTGTCAGTTACAGTAACACAGTGCCGTATCGCAAAAACATGGCCTGGTCATGAAGGGGGGGTAAATCTTCCGGAAGGCAAGTGGATAATTAGCAAACTCCGCATATTAGATCAAAATACATAGCTCAAAGAAAAAAAAAACCCGCAGAGGTGATCAAATACCACCAAAAGAAAGCTCTATTTGTGGGGGAAAAAGGGACGTAAGTTGTATTTGGGTACAGTGTCGTACGACCGCACAATTGTCAGTTAAAGTAACGCAGTGCCGTATCGCAAAAAATGGCCTGGTCTGGAAGTGAGGTAAATCTTCCGGAAGTCAAGTGGTTAGGGAGTGAGCAGTTGGGGGCAGTAAAAACAAGGCTTGTTTATAGCCCCCAACCACAAATGACCGAAAAACCCTACAGCTGGCGTATTCCATGCATGAAGAATTGGTCAGATTTTCCACTACTATCCTGTGATTTGTGTCGGTAATATTTCCCCTTCTTACCTTACTTCATATTTATTCTATGATGAATACAGGCATTGGTTAACACCCATATATCTTTTTAAATAAGGGGATAAAAGGAAGCTGCTAAAAGTTCCTCGCCCGCCCCGCCACTTATCCTGGCGCTGGACTCATTTGCATGTAACAAAGTCGGGTTATTACATCGTTCATGCAATCACTTATTGTTTGCTTGATAAAGTGCCTACTTTTACTTTGATAGCTTTTCTCACCAACCATCTAACATGAACTTGATCAAGCAAAAATGTGATTACTAAATACATCCCACTCCTTCATTGGGCATGCTGGAGCTAAATGAAGCTGGCAGGAAAGTACGTACTTCGGGTTCCACGTTCCTTCAATTATCCGGTCTGGAAGAGAGGCAGACCTGGTCAGAGGTCAGGTACACTTGTTATTACTTGAATCAAGACATTGAAGTTTCTCCAGGGAAGTGGAAAAGGAGGATGTTGTTTTAGGAGCAGAAGTTCTGGAAATTACTAAATACAACATGTTGGGGTCAATTCAGAGTTAAAAAAACGCTAATAAACCGCTAATAAAATGCAGTAAAATAACGCTTGCGGTAAATCAGTTGTGAAAGTGCAATTCACAAAAAATTTGGCGTTAAATAACGAATGCTGTATTTTTTCGAATGTGCGGTGATTACTGCATTTTTTCATGCAGTAATTTACAGCATTGAGCTGGTTGCTAAGGAGTGGGCCGGGAAGCCGGCCGTCGAGTCCCTAACAATGGATGACTCATTCACCTGTCAGCGGGTTGCCCACTGACAGGTGCATGTTAAAAAAACATGCCACCCCCCCCCCCCCCTTTCCTGACCTGCCGGGCTGCATGCTTGGATAATTGTCTGGTATGAAATTTGATAGTGGGGTCCATTTTTTCTTTCTTTTTTAAATCAAATTCTTTTTATTATTTTATATGAAAACAACATTGACACAATACAGACAAAACCACAAAAATAGAAATCACACCAAACCAAAACTCAAAAAAAAAAACTCAGACCGTCCCCCCTTCAACAAACTCCCCCATCCCACCACGTCCCGCTCACTTGGAGTATATATGATACGTGAATAAAAAGAATAACAATATCCAGTATTACAAAGTACACAGTACCCATTGGTTGACATGATACCTAAGTCATAGATGGAAGCCATCTAGACCAGATAACCTCAAATTTATTCATGGAGTTCCTTGGGGCAGTGGTCATCAACCCTGTCCTCAGGGCCCACTAACAGACCAGGTTTTATGTATTACCTTGGAGAGATGCAGACTAGAATACTGCAATCACTGAGCAGCAAATGATATCACCTGTGATGTATTTCAGTTATCTTGCAAACCTGGCCTGTTAGTGGGCCCTGAGGACAGGGTTGATGACCACTGCCTTAGGGAATATGTATGCTTTTCAAAGAGAATGATCCTATTGAGATCTACAATCCAATCGGGACACAGTCGGTGGATGTGGAGAGGTCCACTTAAGAGCAATCTGTTTACGGGCAACAAAAAGTGCGCGCCTTATAGTATTACCAGTAAGGGAGATGTTGATAGAGGTATCACAGGACCCCAATATACATATAAGCGGTTCAACCGGAATGGTAATGTCCAATACCCTTTTTAAGGTACCAATCACCTCCACCCAGTATCTATGGAGTTTCGGACATCACCACAAAAGATGTATTAATGTACCTGTGTTACCGCATCTAGCAAAGGCTGGCTCAGATTTCAGTCCAATTGCACAGAGAAACTGCAGAGTTCTATAGACTCTATGGAGAATAAAAATCTGGGTCAGTCTGTGTGATGGAGAAAGAGACACCTTGGACAAGGACTGGAGGACATCGTCCCAAATCTCCTCAGAGATGGGACCAATATCTTTCTCCCAGCCAGCTCGAGAACGGATGGGGAAGTTCAATAGGAAACCATCTGACAGTACCCTATAAGTAACCGAGGTAAGACCCTTTGTTGACCCTGCCCGTACTATTTTATCTAAGACAGGGATAGAGGGGAAAAATATCTTAGCAGAAGAAAACTGGGTTATGTAGAGCATGTCTTAATTGAAGGAATTGGTAAAACCAATTGGATTCTGCGGAGAACTCTCCTCTCAGATCCTCAAAAGATTTACGTAAACCATTCTGATATAGCTGAGCTAAAGTAGTTATTCCTAATTTTGCCCATCTCTGAAAGCCTCTAAGAGCCAAAATTTGAGAAAGTCTATAATTTTCCCATATGGGAGTGTATCTAGTGTGATATGAGACACCCAGCATTTTTTTTAACTGTATCCCATACTTTACAGATTAACATACAAGTAGGCATATCAGCAAGCGAGACACCACCTCTTGCACCATCGAGGACAAAGAGTGGAGACCGACTCTTAAATGCAAAAGAGAATAATCGTCGAGCATGGAAGGATATCTGTTCAGACTCCCATCCAGCAAAATGCTGTAATCGGGAGGCGAGAAAATATAGCCTTGGATTAGGAACTGCCAGCCCGCCGGCATTTGTTGGATGCTGTAAAGTCTCCAGTTTGATATGAGGGGTTTTGTTCCACCATATTAATCGCCTAAATATAGTGTTCATCTTAATAAAGATCTGGATAGGTATCCAAATCGGGGCATTATGTAAAAAATAGAGGAGCTGAGGCATCCATATCATTTTTATTAAATTTATACGACCTATTAGCGATAAAGGGAGCTTAGTCCAGGCTTTACTCTGATTTTGAAATCTAATAAGTAATGGAAATATATTATCCACAATATATGACTGTGTGGAGTCCGACATAGTTATACCCAAGTATTTTACAGATGATACAACCTTAAAATGAGAAAGTATAGGTGGTAGTGGATCCGGAAGGGGGTCTAAAGGCATCAACATGGATTTTTTTTCAATTTTGATGTGGAGTTCCCCTTAAAATCCATACCAGACCCTTTCTAATCATATGGAGTTAATCACAAGAGTCCCCCCTTACATCAGAGTCCACAGAGTTCCCCTTTAGATCTGAATCCACATAGTTCCCCTTTAGATTTGAATCTGCAGAGTTCATTCCCCTTTACATCCGAATCCGCAGAGTTCCCCATTACATCCGAATCCACAGAGTTCCCCTTTACATCCGAATCCACAGAGTTCCCCTTTACATCCAAATCCACAGAGTTCCCCTCTACATCCGAATCCACAGAGTTCCCCTTTACATCCAAATCCGCAGAGTTCCCATTTACATCTGAATCCGCAGAGTTCCCCTTTACATCCGAATCCACAGCGTTCCCCTTGATATCCGAATCCGCAGAGATCCCCTTGAGATCCTAATCTGCAGAGACTCCTTACACTGTAAGCCTGGGGGGTTTGGGTGCAAGTCGGAGCCTTGCTGAGAAACAAAGAAGGATCTTGACAGGAAGCACAGAGAGGTACCAAGAAAGACAACGGGAGCTAGTGTTGCTAGGCAAGTCTCCAGGAGTGATCCACCGGAGTGCAGCCAGGAGGGCTGGTGAGTGACAGGCACAGTTTGCAAAGCTGAGGAGGCATGCCGGAGCAGACAGGGAGTTACAACAGCATGTCTCAAATTATCACTTCATTCACCGCAAATCTACACTCATGATGCTTCACAGATTCAGCTCCTTCCCTTTAAACGCGTGTCGGCATTTCATTGGCCTTCATCAGTAGTTCTACTGATTTGAGACATACTGTTGTAAAGTTTTTATCTTGTAAGTGGATTTGTTTTGGGGGCTTTTAATAAACATGCAAACAGAGTACACTATGGCACTTGTGTTTGTTGTTTCATGTCTATAACCTACGGAAGTAATAGCGTGATTGAGCACTTATGAGAAAGTGAAGGAAGGTTTGTCTGATGGCAACACAAATGCTGATTACCCACACAGAGGAGCATTCTGGAGACTGTAGGATTACCATTGGAGAGTTAAAGTTGATCCATTGTGGTGGACATGAGGAGTGATTTGTTTATGCTTTTACATTCATCTTTGAGGTGAGCAGGCACTTTAGCTGGTGAAGGTGTGCACTGGATATTGGTCCTTTTGAGGACAAACACAAACAGCGGTGAGTGTTTTGGAAGCATTGACACAGATGAACTGTTTTTTTCGAATTTTTTGACATTTTCATTTTTTAACTTAAAATATTTTTTTGATCATCAAATGTTTAATATAATTTTGTATGCACATTGTTTAATGAGACACAGCGCTGCACCATTTAGAAAACAATATTGAATTTGGTGTGGTGTATCGCTGTAAGTGTTCAGCAGCTGGGCAGTCACATATATTGGCGATTTTGCACATTTACCCTGTTATAGGAGGAAGTACCGTATTTATCGCTGTATAACACGCACTTTTTTCCCCTTAAAATCAGGGGAAAATCGTGGGTGCGTGTTATACGTCGATCCCCGCTATTTTGTGATCTATCGGAGCGATCGCCGCGATCGCCGCCGACATTCACATAGCGTGTAGTTTTAAATATGGCGCTGCGGAGGGACTGGGCGGAGCCGAGATACACATAGCCGAGGGTTCTCGGCTCTTCTCGGCGCCGTTCACAGTCACGCCCAGTCCCGCCATTGGACCTGTGTTATGTCCATCAAGGCTGCACTGACAAGGCTGCAGATGGACACGATAACGCTGCATTGATGGGCATTTAAATGTAAGTTTTTTTTCCTTAAACTTCCCTCCTAAAAGTTTTTTTCCTTAAAATTCCCTCCTAAACTTGGGGTGCGTGTTATACGCCGATAAATACGGTAATTTATTTTGGCGCTGATTGTTTTTTTTCACATTTTTTAATTGTTGGAGTGTTACAATCTTGCTT